>OY776676.1:79511436-80245203 GCA_963675555.1 Leptura quadrifasciata | reverse complement strand
AAGTTATTATTAAAAAAGTATTGGTCTGAACATTGTCAGGAAAAAATTCGTTTCAATTTATTTAATGGAAAATATTCAGAAAATAGTGGTATGTCTAGGGAAAATTATGTCATGCGTAAAATGTATAATATTAAATTCTTAGAGCCAAATTTGACAGAAAATGAAATGATTAAATATCTAGCAAGACATTTTTCTGATGACATCCACCAAGTAATCATTACACAACGCATTACGACATTAGATGGTTTGAATGAGTACTTGAGAGTGATCGATGATCTACATATGGGATGGAATAAAAATCATAAAGCATTTAATAGAAAAACATACAACCAAACAGATGGTAATGACCAAAATTTCAACAGACAAAATTATTATGCAAATAGACAACAAAATGGGTATAATAATTATCAAAAAAATTATGACAGTAAAAATTTTAATAATCAAAATAAAGGTAGAGATTATGACGAAAATAGGAGGTACAACGGTAATGATAATTATGATAAAGAACAGAATAGGCATGATACTAAACGTGATTCAGTAAGATATGCACAGGTAAACAATACAAATGTCAGATCTGATCAACAGAATGACATGAATAAAATTAAGACGATAGCAGAGGTAAATTCACATTTTCCAAGGGAAAATTTTTAGATAGGGAAGTTTTAATTGATATGACGACATACGAACATATGCAAGAATTTATAGGTATTGAGAATGAATCAAATTTAGATAATAATAGAATTAGTAATTTGCCAATCATCAACATTAAAGTTAATGAAATAAATTTAAAAGCATTGCTTGATACGGGATCAGAAATCAGTTTAATAAATGGAAAGATAATAGACAGTAAAAAAGAATTATATCAAAAAAATTGTACTAAGATTTCAAAAATTAAATTATTAAATGCAAATGGTAAGAAATTCACAGAATGCAATAAAATCATAAATTTAGATTTTGTAGTAAAAGAGATACGTTTTAGAGGCGAGTTTGTAATTGTTGACAATTTGAGTTTTGATGTCATAATTGGTGAAGATATTTTATCACGACTTAAGGCAAAAATAGATTTTGGGGAAAAGTCCCTAGTTTTAAAAGGTACTGCGGTGAAAATATTTAATAAAAATGAGTTAAACATAGTAGGTTATATAGGTAATTGTAATAATAATAATTTAAATGATTTAAATGATGAAAAATATAAGCCTACATGTGAAATGAATAATTATAAAATGCCTAAAAGGTTGCAGATAAATTATCCTACTAAATATGAAAATCTAGTAAGAAAATTGTTACAAAATTATATGTCGTTAATAAATTACAAACCGAGAATAGCTGAAAATTATGTACACAAGTTGATAGTAGATGAAAGTAAACTCAAAATATTTGGAAAAAGAAAACACAAAAACTTCAAGACGAGGATTTTGCACTGGAAATAATTGGAACAGGAGCAATAAGAAAAATACGGAAAGGGACATGAATAGGGAATTTTATACGGAATTATACACTATATACAAACACGGATCTATTAACAAAGATAATTTGGATTTGTGGGATATAATGAAAAATATACTAGTGATATATAAGCGTGGATATAAATTTGAAATAATATGTAATGACGTAGTAAAGGGTAATGTAAATAAAGGTCGTTGCAATTTGATATTTGAGAGCAATTACAATGGAGACGAGTTGGTCATTATGCCTGCCCTCAGCATTTGATGTTATATTGTACAGAGATATTTTGTTTGGACCAAGGGAAATGTAGTTTTAAGTGCGGAATAAATAAATAATGAATTATATAAAACGGTCAAGAGTTACCGGAACATATATGAAAATAAGTATGATTATAAATGATAAATGAAAATATAATACGTGCGGAGACGCGTCAGTTCTCCAAAAAGGTATATGAATGGTGAAGTTACCACATATGTCAATTTTAATTTTAAAATATCCAAGGTTCAAACAAAATGTTTATTCTCATTATGATACTCGTGTGCGGGAGTTGACATGGGTTCATATTCGAACGGATTTCCCGAGTTTAATGATATAAAATTTAACAATATTATAATTAAAGTTATTAATTGCATTCCAGTTAAGTCAAATCATTGTTAAAAAAACGCATTACAAAAAACTCACAAAAGTATATCCCACAAAAAGACGTAATACAAATACGGTTTGTAGAATACTTTCTAAATATTTTAAAACTGTAGGCACTCCTAGAAAAATTTTAGCTGACAATGCGACATATTTTGACAGATCAAAGAAATAATTGACAAATTAAAACACACAAAGAAAACACAACAAAACTGATGATAAATACAATATTTTGCAAATACGGCATAATTGAATAATATTAAACATTTTTACATAACTAAAAGCTGATAATTTGGGGAGGGAAATGCGATGTATTTGCATATTGGACGATTACGAAGATTGCATGTTTGTGTTATTTGCTGAATCAAGGCTTGAATTTGTTTATTTCCTTTAGATGGTTTTCAACATTTATTTAAATTAGCTAAAGATCCGAAAGATATGTGTTTTAGAATGTTAATACTTGTTTAGAGTTGTTTTAATAGTTTTAAAGTTTTTATTTGATGTCAACAGTAAGTTTGATACTGGCATCTATGTTAGTAGTTATTAAGTTATTGTTGAAATAATTTCTGACATTTAAGTCATTATGACATTTCTTTTAAGTAGGAAATTTTATTTTATAGTTGGTAAATCTTTTCCTGGAGAAAGACAAGGAGGTTTACGTTAGGTTATGTTTGGCATGAAATTAATCAAAATTCATATGGTGTTTTGTTTTGTTTATTTTGGATACTTTGATAATTAGTGAGATAGAACAACAAACAACAGATAAAAGAGAGGTTGTAAAATTGGAAAAACAAATTTAAGAAAAAAAAAGAACAAGTGAAAACTAGGGAGTGAAGAAGGAAAATAATAAACAAGGATTAAGAATTTTGAAATTGAATTGAAAGTCAGAAATTGCGGAGATCAGCGAAGAAGAGAAAAATAGACTGTAAATAAGAAGGTAGAGGTGTTATCGTGGTTTGGAGTTGCAGAGGAGATAAGGACGAGATAAGGTGAAGAATTAATGAAAGGAGAATTGTTGGATTTGGAAAGAGAAGTGTGTAGCTACGAAGAAGGAAGGTTTTTGTGTTTAATTTTGGACAAGGTCGTATATTAAAATTTAAATAGTGTACTTATTAGACTTTCGAACCTGTTATAAAGCTAAATTATCTAAATATCAAAGAAAATAAATTATTTATATCAGATTAAAAATTTTACTTTAATAAAAATTTCATTTTAAATAGGAACTGAATTTGAACCTGCTCCTGAAGGGAAAGATAAGCTAGCCGGCCCATTAAATATTTTGACATACTTTCGGATCAAAAGGTAAGAGATTTTAATTTGATCTTTTGGTTTTAAAGTTTTTTTTTATCTATTGGAAATAAGCAAGTTAAGGTTTGATTAGTACTGCAAATTATTAAGTACAATAAAAAGTAGAACAGCACATTATATATATGTATATATATATATATATATATATATATATATATATATATATATATATATATATTATACTGATTATAGGAGTCCTCGGTGGAATGAGACAGACGCGGCTTTCAGAACTAAAGATCATACCGGCATGCCGAGATTCGGCAGAGATCTTAGCCGGCAGAATGCAGAAAGCTGTCATCCTCGGTTCATTGCGTCTACTCAGGGCACACGATTCGCGGACCCGGTAGTCACTCACCCCACGGGCGTGGGGAGTGGCTATTGGTATTACCAGCTCCCCTCTGTGAGGGTCGGAGCCACAGAGTAGGGTGACTGGTTTTTTGCAAAAAATAATAATAATAATAATAATAAAGATGTCAGCTGCAGGGCCTGCCGCAGGGCGCCGGAGACTGTAATGCACTTACTGTCGGCTTGCCCGACATACGCAGTCTCGGCCTATATTCATAGACACAACGCAGCATTACGAGTGCTTTACTATCATCTAAGGCACTCGTATGGGATAGACGAAACACCAGTGCTGCCTTACGTTCCGGGGGATATTGAGTCCGTTGTGGGGAATGAGAAGTGCCTAATTTATTGGAACTACTCGTTTCCCACCGTCAGGCAAATACAAGCCAACAAGCCTGACATAGTACTCCTCGACCACCAACTCAAGACAATGTATGTCGTGGAATTCTCGGCTCCCGCTGAGAGCAACATTGTCTTGAAAGAGGAGGAAAAACGGACAAAATATCGAGATTTGCTCTTCGAACTCCGCAGGCTTTATCCAGGCCATTCTGTAAAAATAGTGGTACTGATTATAGGAGCCCTCGGTGGAATGAGACAGACGCTGCTTTCAGAACTAAAGATCATACCGGCATGCCGAGATTCGGCAGAGATCTTAGCCGGCAGAATGCAGAAGGCTGTCATCCTCGGTTCATTACGTCTACTCAGGGCACACGATTCGCGGACCCGGTAGTCACTCACCCCACGGGCGTGGGGAGTGGCTATTGGTATTACCAGCTCCCCTCTGTGAGGGTCGGAGCCACAGAGTAGGGTGACTGGTTTTTTGTAAAAAAAAAAAAAAATAAAGATGTCGAAGAGTGCATAAAAAACACTTCAAGCTGGAAAGCACCTGGATCAGACAACATACAGAACTTCTGGTTGAAATCATTTTCAGCCCTAATTTCACGGTTTGCCCGAGCATTCAACAAAATTCTTGAAGATCCAACAAGATTTCCGGAATTTTTAGGTCGAGGGGTAACTTACCTTCTGCCCAAAAAAGGAGATCGGAAAGACCCGAAAAACTACAGGCCAATCACCTGCTTATCTGCGATCAACAAACTTCTTACGTCATTGATACAGAGGCAAATCAATGAACACTGCGAGATGAACAATATAATTGGCCCAGAGCAGCGGGGATGCGTAAAGAGATCACTTGGATGCAAGGAGCAGCTAACAATAGATGCAGTAACCATCAAACAAGCTGAAGTAAAGCGTCGAAACATCAGTATGGCCTACATAGACTACAAAAAGGCATTCGACTCTGTACCTCACGACTGGCTAATAAAAGTGCTAGAATTATACAAAGTTAGCCCCACCATCGTTCGGCTATTAACATATGCAATGGCGACTTGGGAAACCCAGACAAGAATTGGAGGAAGCACTATCTCGAACATCAAGATTAGAAGAGGTGTATACCAGGGGGATTCGCTGAGTCCATTATGGTTTTGCCTCGCTCTCAATCCCCTCTCAGCAATATTGAATGACACCACCTACGGTTTCCGAATAGATCCCAAGCAACCAAGCTCGAGGCTCAGCCATTTACTATTTATGGATTACATCAAGCTATACGCTGAGAATCCAAGACAATTGAAGGCGCTAGTAGAAGGGAGTTTGGTCTGGAGAAGTGTGCCGAAGTACATGTCACAAAGGGAAAATTAACACAGCAGCCGGAGAATAACCGTGATTTTGAACAAATGCTGCCAGAAGAAACTTACAAGTACCTTGGAATTCTGCAGAATAGAAGGATAGACCACACCCAGCTAAAGAAGGAGTTCAGGGAAAAATACAAACAACGTCTAAATAAGCTCCTGAATACTAAACTCAACGCTAGGAACATGATTACAGCGATCAATACATATGCTGTCCCTAGTCTGGCATACTCATTCGGAATACTAAAGTACTCGGATACAGACCTGGAAGACCTAGACAGAATGACGAGAACTACATTTACAAAGTTTCGAATGCATCACCTAAAGAGCGCAGTTGAAAGACTATACATGCCAAGAACACAAGGAGGCAGGGGATTAAGCAGTGTTCAGAAGATGTGCCGAACGCAAGAGAAGAACATGCGCCTCTATTTCTACAATTCAGACAGTGTCCTCATTCAGAAAATAGTGGAAGATGACAACAGATATACACCGTTAAACCTCAAAGGACAAGGAGACCTCGCTCCTATGGCTTAAAGAAGGAATATTACATCCAGAAACTGAGGGATTCATAACAACCATTCAGGATAGCATTATCCGTACTAGGAATTATGAGAAATACATTCTTAAAGTCCCCGGAGTGATCGATGTGTGTAGAAAGTGCAAGGCAGCGGGTGAAACTATCGAACATGCCACTGGAGGCTGCCCCGCTTTGGTTACGGGAATGTATTTGGAAAGGCACAACGAGGTGGCGAAAATCATCCATAGAGAATTGGCACTTAACTTAGGACTCATTACTAATCCACCGCCCTTCTATAAATATACACCTCAAGCTGTTTTAGAAGACGAGGAAACATTGCTGTGCTGGGATAGACCAATACAGTCTGATAGAACCTTGGATCACAACCGCCCTGACATCCTGGTGATCAAGAAGAAAGACAAGAAGGCCACTATCATTGATATTGGATTCCCCCTAACCAGCAACCTGCAGAAAACGGAGATGGAAAAGAGAAACAAATATCAGAATTTGGCTCTAGAACTTAAACACGTGTGGAGATTAGAGGAGGTTCGAATTATCCCGATCATAATTTCGGCTACAGGCGTGGTGACGAAGAAGTTCTTGAATTATTTGGAGAAACTCAATCTACCTAGAGGCCTCGCGAAGATTATCCAGAGGACGGTGATTCTCCAGACATGCCATATTACCAGAAAGTTTCTGAACGATGAAGGATAGAAAATCGAAATATCCACCGGATTAATGGGACGTGATGAATTTCATCCCCGTTAACCGAGCCGATCCCCAACAGCAATGGGCTCGGGACAAGCCCGGGTCCCCACAGAGCCGAACCCCAAAGGCGCGCGCGAGGGGTCGGTGAATTTTTTCCGGTTTCGGCCGAGAAAGTGCACGGCTTAAGTCCATAATAATAATAATAATAATAATAAATGAATAAATTGAATTTTTTCCGGCTGCGGCCGAGAAACTGCACGGCTTAGTCCATAATAATAATAATAATAATCGAGGACTGCAAAAAATTCAAGAAGTCTCTAGCAATGGGATGGATTGATTACAAGAAGGCTTTCGACAGCGTCCCTCACACGTGGCTCATTAAAGCCTCTGAGTTGGTTGGTATGAAATGCCCTATGTCAGAATTCCTTCGTGCGCTGATGAAGACGTGGGAAATTAACATGCATCTACCAACTAAGAAAGGAAATATTACCACCAATGAAATAATGATCAAAAGAGGAATCTACCAAGGAGACTCTTTGTCTCCCCTGCTTTTTTGCATTGCTCTGGTGCCACTCACCCATTTACTGAAAAACACAAACTGGATATAAAGTCACAAACACCAAAGAACTTATAAATCGCCTACTATATATGGATGACCTGAAACTGATAGCATCCAGCAAAAATCAGCTTAATAGGCTTCTATCAGTCACTAAAGCTTTTAGTGAAGATATAAGAATGGAGTTCGGTCTAGATAAGTGTGCAGTAGTATCATTTAAAAGCGGAAAAGTAGAGGAAATGGATAATGTCTACTTAGATGATCAATATGAAATCGAGGGGCTCGAGCAAGGATCTTTCTACAAATATCTGGGAGTGAGTGAAGGCGATGGGATCGATCACGAGGGAACCAAGGAAAAGCTAAAAAGCGAATATACTCATAGGGTACGCAAGATCTTACGTACAGAGCTGAATGCACGAAATAAAATCAGTGCCATCGGAGCTTTAGCGGTCCCCGTGATCCAGTATAGCGTTGGCATCATAAATTGGAAGGTTGAAGAGATAAAACAGTTAGATATAAAAACTCGTAAGCTCCTTACCATGCATGGAGCATTACACCCAAAAGCAGATACGAGTAGGATATATGTACAAAGACGTATAGGTGGTAGAGGCCTTAAGCAAATAGAAGCGGCAGCAGAAAGTGAAATATATAGTTTAGCTTTCTATGTAACACAACACGCCCAGTTCAACTACCTTCTGCAAGCTTTTATGGAGCATGACCAAGTACAACGCTACTATTCACTAATAAAAGGAGCCCTAAAAACAGCGAATAAATACAGAGGCAATGAAGAACCAGAACCAACTATTCAAGAATTGCCACTCCCTAAATCGGTAAAACAGAAAATAAAGAACGAGTTGGTGACGAAATGGAAGGAGAAACCCATGCACGGTAAATTGCCAAGGGATATGGACAACCGTAAGATAGACAAGCGCATATCATTTGCGTGGCTTCAAAACGGACACCTTAAATCAGAATCTGAAAGTCTCTTAGTAGCAGCACAGGACCAAGCATTAAAAACCAGATACATTGAACACCGTATTATGAAAACCAGAGCTGATGAGATGTGCCGAATCTGCAAAGAAAGAAGTGAAACTATGGCCCACATTATGTCCGCTTGCTCTATACTTGCGCAAAGAGAATACATAGAACGTCACAATCGTGTGTGCTCCTTAATCCATTACGAGATAAGCAGGTTTTATGAATGTGAGAATCTGACCCAAACCGCCCTGACATAGTCATAAGGGGCGAAAAGGTTACCTACCTGATAGATATAGCAGTTCCCGCAGACACTAATATCGTGAAGAAAGAGGCAGAGAAATTATTAAAATACAGAAGCCTATCCATAGAAATCCAAAGAATGTGGAGAACAAAGGTAACCATAGTACCCATCATCATCGGGACAACTGGTTACGTCTCTGAAGAGTTTGGTCGCCACGTTAAGCAGCTCCCTGGAGAACACCGAGCGGAGAAAATTCAGCAAGCAGCGATCCTTGGTACCGCACACATAATTAGGAAGGTGTTGTCGTGACCTAAACAAACAGTGCAGCAATAGAAAATGCAACCCTCATATTGTTTTTTACTTACCCGACCTTAAATGCATGGTTTGCATTTGGTTGATGTAATGATACCTAGCTTATTATAAGTTAGTGAAGAATGCCATAATAATAATACTCTGCTGAGCAGAGAAATCTGCTCAGGCAGCATGTCGATAAATCTATGCATGGTGTGTTCTATAACAACATAGAGACACTAGGTTTATCGACAAAGCTGACTTTCGCTTTTCTACGGTCAAGTCGGAGACTGAAGGATTCATTGTGGCCTGCCAAGATGGTGTTATTAACACTTTGATCTACCGTAGTCGCGTTATGAAAGTGGAAGTTCCTGGCACTAACTGTAGGACTTGTCGTCAGGCGCCGGAGTCGCTCATGCACTTATTATCTGCATGTCCCATTTATGCAACTTCGGCCTACATCCATAGGCATAATGCGGCTCTACGAGTGCTATACTACTATCTACGGCACTCGTATGAAGTAGACCAAATACCAGTGCTGCCTTATGTCCCCGGAGAGATCGAGCCCGTTGTCGAGAACGAGAAATGCCGAATTTATTGGAACTTCTCGTTTCCGACCGTCAGGCTAATTCAAGCCAACAAGCCTGACATAGTACTCCTCGACCACCAAACCAAGGTGATTTTATTTTTATTATTTTTTTTATACATTTATTTAACGTCGGCCTATTTCCGCTACTGAGGCCTAACACCGACGCCTGTAGACGAGCTACCCCCAACCAGGAATTCTGCCGAACCTCTTCCTTAAGAAGAGTAGGGATCTTTTACTTGCCTAACATGATATGCCAAGGTGATATATATCATCGAGTTCACGGCGCCTGCTGAGACAAACATCGCCTTGAAGGAGGAGGAAAAACGGACTAAATACCGAGATCTCCGGTATGAGCTCCATGCGCTGTACCCTGACTACTCTGTCAAGATGGTCGTCCTGATAATCGGTGTACTCGGTGGGATGAGGCCTACACTGCTCTCAGAATTGAAGACCATACCGGCCTGCCAGAAATCAGCCGAATGGTTGGCAGGTCAAATGCAGAAAGCAGTCATCCTGGGGTCCCTTAGGCTGCTTAGGGCACATGATTTGGGAATCTACGGTCACTAACCCTGCGGGTTGTGGGGAGTGGCTGTAGATAATTCCCTGGCGCTTCTGTCGTGAGAATGTCGGAGACACGGCAGAACTGTCCAGCATCGCTCAGCGAAAAAAAATTTAAAAAAATAATACCACCTACCTTAAGACCAGCAATTCCTAAAATTAATTATAACCGGAAATCATATAAAATTATGAAATGTACGAGTAAAATTTTGGAGCGGAAAATACTCGAATGCGAAATACTACAAGATACTCACCATCTTGTGTATTCTGCTGCCTATGCTGTAACCAAGTTTTTAGGATTATCTAGAAAAATAAACGAAGCTAGAAGTCGTGTGAACCATATACCACTATGGAAGAGAAGATTGGAGAATAAAATAACAACTGTAGAAAACTAATTGGCCCAACTGAAGCTTACCTAAAAGCTGGATCTAGTACAAGTAGGAAATTGAAAAATACTGTAAAACATATCGCAAAATGTGCATCCATCAAACCGACGGATCCAGCCTATCGTCAAAACTGACTGTGTATTTGGATACCCTAAAGCAAAAGGTAACCGCATTAGGAACGCGATTAAGGCGGTATAATAAAAGAGCAAAAAGTATTCGCAGAATAAGATATTCAATGAAAATCAAGGAATCTTTTACAAAACACTTTCTGAGAAGGATACATTGATAAATAAAAGACCCCCACAAAAAGAGAACATGCTAAGCTACTGGAAAGACATCCGGTCTAAACCTGTCAATCACAAAGATAGCGAATACTGGATATCAGATGAGGAAGCGCGATGTATGTCATACCGGAAATGGAAATGACAGAGGTAACAAAACAGAATATTGAAGAAGCATTAAGAACGCTGGGTAATTGGAAGTGTCCTGGGCCAGATAAGATACAAAACTACTAGTGGAAAAATTTCAGTAGTGCCCACGGAAAACTTGCTGAACACTTCCAAGCAATACTTTATGACCCTTCAATATTACCTGAATTCCTCACGGAAGGATACACCATAGTGCTGCCAAAAGCTGGGGACCTAGCTTGCCAAAAAATTATAGGACTATCACCTGCCCGCCTTCCCTCTATAAGATCGTAACATCTGTGATTAAGAAGAAGATAGAAACACACTTAAATATAAATAGCATATTGGCCCATGAACAGAATGGATATAAGAAAGTATCACAAGGCTGTAAAGAACTTTTGGTCATTGACACAGTCGTCACACGATATGCATAAAGCAAGAACAGAAACCACTCTGTTGCATGGATTGACTACAAAATAGCCTTTGACTCTGTCCCACATACTTGGCTGATCAGAATACTTCGGCTGTACAAAGTGAATGAAAGAATTACGTTGCTGCTACAACATCTTATGTAGTCATGGAGAACAAGCTTACTGATCAGAACAAAGGAAACATCATATCAAACAAGCACTATGTATATCAAAAGAGGGATCTTTCAAGGGGATAGCTTGAGCCCTCTATGGTTTTGTCTCGCAGTAATTGTTCAGTTACTTTTGAAGAATGTACTATTATAGCCAAAAGATTGTTCATTTCTTGAAAATATTTATATCGTAAGTATAAAAAATAGAAAGTTTATAGTAATTCGAGTGTTTTATTTCTCTACCTATCAAACAATTAAAATACGTAGTTAAGATGCAAGTTGCCAATTTGCAATGATATAAATTCACACCCACAACTATTATTACAAATTTAATTCCCCCCACTATTTTCAAATAAATAGATACGTCATTCTAATAATACATGTCAGTATAACTTAACAAGCCAGTTATATAGCATTTCCCTTTCTCTTTTGAATGATCCAGCCTATGAGAATTCTATGACATTACCCTTCCCAAAATAGGTGGGGTATCAATGGTGGGGAGATCATAGTAGTGGGGGGAAGGGTGGGGATCATAGTAGTGGCGAGGGGGTCCCTGATATCTGGTCTGTATCACAGAAGTCCCATTTCTATACTAAGAGAAACCGCTGAGAAATGCCGTCTGTGCACACCTGTAGAAGAGGCGTCTTTCTGGCAGCCTCATTCCACAGGCGACTTCTGACCTCTCCACAGCCTACATTTGGTTGTATGCCAACATATTTGAGGTGTACCACTGTTATCAGAGCCACTTCCCCTAGATGTATATCCAGTGGTGGCAGACACAGCATTACCTCCATAGCTCTCGTTGGCGTTGTTCGCATAGCTCCGGTTATGCTTAGGCAGGCAACTATCTGCGCTTGGCTGAGCTTTATCTTAGCTGTAGTCTATTCTTAGACCACCAAACTACAGCTCCATAGGTTAACATTGGTCTTATGACGGCAGTGTATATCCATATGACTACTTTGGGTTTCATTCCCCAGATTTTCCCTACGGTCCTGCTCATAAGAAATATAAGCCTTCCTTAGTCATCTATGTGAAGATGAAGATTCCATGTTAGTTTGGCATTGAAGGTTACACCAAAGCATTTCACTTCTGATGCAAAACTTAGTGTTGTATCCAGGAGGGCAGATGCCTTCAGTGCTCCTAGTTTCCGTTTACTTGTGAAGAGAACCATCTCTTTCTGGGATTGACAGACAGGGAGGGAGTATTCTCTGCACCATTTTTCGATTATTTTTAGGGCCCCCTGCATTCTTTCACAGAGGACTCCTCCAAATTATCCGCTAAGCATTATTGTTAGATCATATACGTAGGCAATTCTGTGGAATACTTTTGAATTGAGGCGGCACAAGAGGCTGTCAAGGACGAGATTCTACAGCAATGATGATGTTACACTGGATAGCCTCTCGCGACTATTATTCGTACAGAGGCATCTCCCACACTGATTTGTACAGCTCTCTTCGAGATCATGTTGGATATCCAGCTTCCCATGATTGTAGGGACGTTCTTCTCCACTAGGGCCGCTGTAATTTTTGGAAAGGTGGTCCTGTCAAACGCACCTTCTATGTCTATAAAGACAGCTAGGGCGGACTCTTTATTGTCCAAGGATCTCTCAATCCGACTCGCGATTGCATGGAGGACGGTGTCGGTGGATCTTCCCAGGGTATATGCGTGCTGGTTAGGATGTAAAGATTTGTCTTTTAGTACAACATCCCTTATGTATCGTTCACATAGCTTCTCCATCGTCTTGAGCAGGAACGAGGTTAAGCTAACAGGTCTATATGCTGGGGGTGGTATAGTCCATCCACCCTGCCTTTGGGATAATGATAATAAAACTTTATTGTCCAAGAGACCATACATTAACATGGTGTGAGACACGTCGAAATGATTGACCGGAGTTGTCAATAATAGTAACAATCATAACAGAAATACAAAAACAGAGAAAAAATAAAATACAAAAAAATATGTACACAAACAGAGATAGAAGAACCTATTACACAAAGTTAAAACCTAATCAACTAAGTCATCTTATAAAAATTCTTGTACAGAATAGTAGCATTTTATAGCTAACATATTTTTAATGACATTATTGAAGTCGCGTTCATTTAAATTTTTAACTCTTGATGGCAATTTATTATATAGTATAATACACATATATTGCGGACTCTCTTTATATTTAGATAAATGGTGGCTAGGAATTGATAAATTTTCGGGGGCGAGCGTAGGTGCGTCTTTACTATGTACATACTTTGGTATGCGATGTAAAGCAACGACAGGCGCAGTTAGTACTTGGATGGTGACCATTCCAACGGAAACCGCGTTCTCGCCTCACACATCTTTCAGCGGCTTGTATATCAGTGTATGCGCGGAAGCTATACAACCTTAGGCGAGGGTTGTATAGGAGATATACCATCCTTCGGAGGGGATGTAAAGCCGTCGGTCCCTTGTCTATTAAATGTTAGGCAAGTAAAAGATCCCTACTCTTCTTTAGGGAAGAGGTTCGGCCTGGTTGGGGGTAGCTCGTCTACAGGCGTCGGTGTTAGGCCTCAGTAGCGGAAATAGGCCGACGTTAAATAAATGTATAAAAATAAATTGATAAATTATCATTTGATCGGGTATTGTAGTCGTGATTAAAGTTATTAAGAAGAAATCTATTTAAGTTTTTTACTGTATGAACTAATATATGTTGTATGTAAATACAAAACAAAGGCAGAATTTTTAATTTCTTAAATGTTTCTCTACAAGAAGCATATTTTGACACACCTATTATATTTCTTACTGCTTTTTTTTGTATTACAAATATTCTTTGTGCATTTGAAGAAGAACAAATAATGTCATAGGAAATTCTGGAAAAGAAATGTGAATAATAGTATGCTAATATAGTTTCTGTACTGGTAGTTTTATGTAATCTATAAATTGCATAGCATACTGACGTTAATTGTTTTGCTAAATTATTAATATGAGGTTCCCAGCTAAGTGCATTATCTAAATTTACACCGAGAAATTTTGTTGTATCAACTTGTTGGACGGATTTACCCTCAATCTTTAATACATTACTTTCCAAAATTCGGGATATTCTTGGTGTAAAATTTATAAATACCGTCTTTGATATATTTAAAAACAATTTATTATTCTTAAACCAGTCAGTGAATTTGAATATCTCGGTTTTAGTGTCATTTAAGGCGTCTGTCAAAGTGGTTAAACAACTTAAATAAGAATTATCATCCGCAAACATAATCAAGTTGTCTTTAATTAACACATTATCGGGCAAATCATTTACGTAAAGTAAAGATAGCAATGGTCCTAAGACTGACCCTTGAGGAACACCACGTAATATATTTTACCGAGTAGATTTAGTTCCATTTACTACAACAACTTGGTTTCGATCAGACAGATAGCATTTGAGCCAATTATGCATTTTTCCCCTTAGTCCATATGCAGATAATTTATCTAAAAGTAAATTGTGGTTTATTAAATCAAACGCTTTGCTAAGGTCCATAAATAGGCCAATGCATTTTTTACCGTTATTTATATTTTCATAGATGTTGCGAATAAAATTTAAGATGGCAGTTTGCAACTAATTTCACAATTCTATTAAACATTACTCTCTCTAATATTTTAGATATAGTTGACAATATTGCAACTGGACGATAATTCTCAAGTAAGGTTCGATCACCTTCTTAAAGAGGGGTGTTACTTTGGATGTCTTTAAAATTTGTGGAAATACACCTTCTGATATAGAGCAATCAATTAGGTTTGTCAATGGGGTTATAATATAATATACCAATTAATTAGGTTTGTCAATGGGGTTATAATATAATATACACATTTTTTTATTAATTTTGCACTTAAATTATCAAAGCTTGATGAATTGGTGTTTTTTAATTGCATTATTATATTATAGATCTCATTTTCACTGGCGGGTTCAAGGAAAATAGTTGGATAATAATTGTCGTGTGCTGGCTTAACGTCAATCCTGTTGTTTTCAGTATTTAACTTTTCATTTAGCTTCCTTGGTAAGTCGATGAAGTATTTATTAAAATTCTCAGCAATTAATTTATCATCTGTTACAGATAAGTTATCTCTTTTCATTTCATAAATTTTATTGTCGTTACGTTTATTATCATTAAAATTCTGGTTAATTACTGACCATACTGTTCTACTTTTGTTATCAGAATTTCGAATTAGTCTATCATTATGCAGTCTTTTAGCAGCTTGTATTGTTTTTTTATATACTTTCTTATATTTTTTATATGTTTCAAGATATTAGCTGCAGTATTAGTGTTCAGGGTTTTCTGATAGAGATCTTTAAGTTTTTTAGATGATATTCTGATGCCTTGTGTAATCCAATCATTTCCTTTTTTAGATTTTTTCTTAATGCGTTTTACTGGGAAGCTCATCTCAAAATTAAAAATTATTGTATTTATAAATTTTTCAAATGCATCGTCTATTGTGTGTGCAGTATATACATCATCCCATGTTTCCTTACTCATCAAATATAAAAAAATTGTTATAATTACAATCACTGAATGTTCTAGTTAATATGTAGGAATTTTCAATTTAATATTGTTTTGTAAATGAAATTCAAAAATTCGTGCAGTGTGGTCTGAAACGCAATTATGGTTAATTATACAATTGTCATCAGTATTGTTGAAAAAATTACTACAAATATAATCGATACAACTACTTGAGTTTTTAGTGTACCTTGTGGGCTCACTGATTAGCATGTCAATATTATACATTTTTAAGGTATCGGATATTCGTTTCTTGAAGTATGTATCAGCTAAGAAGTCTATATTGAGATCTCCACACATTACAATTTTACAGTTTTTATTTTTGCTAATATAGTTCAATAGTGAATCAACCTATATACCTTTATAAATAGACTATTTTTATCAGATTTCTCTCAAATTGTACTTCAATTCCACAAGCCTCCATTATTTTTTCTTTGCAAATTGTTTTATGTGAGATATTTCTTTAGTTTGAATGTTAAGATTATTTTTAGTTAAAATCATAGTTTTTTATACTTTGATCTACAAAAAATTGACGCCACGTTATAACCACAAATTTTTATACTACCAGTCTCTGATTTGCTCAGCCAGTGCTCTGTTAGACATACAAAATCAATACCTTGTTCACTTAGAAATATTTCCATTTGTTCAACTTTGTTTTTGATACACTGTGTATTTTGATGCATTATTTTTAATTTAATCAATGATTGTCTGTTATCCTGTAATGTTAGTTGCTATTTTGTGCTCTTTTAATTTTTTGCTGTTGAATATTAATTTTTCTTAAGCATACCGGGCAATTAGTATCACATATGTTTATGTTGATGTCCAGTTTTAGATTTGATTTTGCTTCTATACAATTGAAACACTTTACACTATCACTTTTACAGTCCTCCGTTTTATGATCTTCGTCAGCACGTTTCAAACATCTGGAATTGCGATCACAGTTATCTGCATGATGGTTATATCCTCCACATTTAAAGCAACTGAAAATGCTTACGTATTCAAAAACTCTCAGATGTCCCAGTTTATATATAAATATTTCGCATTAATGATATTTTTAAAAGTTAACGGGTCGCATTCTATTATAGCCATGAATTTATTCCGCATTTGTTTTATAACTTTCATTTTTAAATATATATCTTCATGATGTAAAAAATTATTTTGCTTTTTGATACAATTTATCAATTCATCTTCTTCTATGTTTTCCTCTAGATCTAGAATTTTGATACATGGATTTTTTAGTTCCGGTGTTCTTATTTGATATTGTTTATTAAGTTTCTTCTCTGCAGCCTTTTTTATTTTTTCCTGTTCTTCTTTGTTCTTGCACTTGATAATCACTCCTCCCTCTTTAATATCCTTAAATTGAGTTATTCCAACTTCTAGAGCAGACGGGTTTATGTTCTTCAATACGGCATCTTTAGTTTTTTTGCTTTCTTGTTTATTTTTAGGTTTTATTATAACCACTTCATTGGCCGTAGTCGAAACTGCTTTAGCGTATGTCTTAATTTCTGTTTTTGTTTCATAATTGGGTAAATTTTGACTGACTACATCAATTTTATTTCTAATTTCCTCTAGTTCAGCAGTTAAATCAGCCTTTAAGTTAGCTAACATAGTATTATACTCTATTGTAATATCAAGATAGCTTAAACATTCTTCGCAAATTATGAATACAACTTTCAGTTATCTCCATGTCTCTACAATAAAAAGGTGTGCTAAACACACCCTACCTAAATACTTTAACCAGGTGCGGCAGTAATTCATCCAGTTGCCATTGCAGTAGGGCGGGATAGCTACCGTCAATGCCTGGCGACTTAAAAGAGAAGTTCTGTATTGTCCATCGTATTCTATTCTCACTTACTATTTGGTTGGCCATTTGCCAATCCAAATCAGAGGGTTGCGTGTTGACTTCGTTTGGCTCCTTCCGTTCTGTTACCACAGATCTCGGGAAGTGAGTCTCCATGGGCTGTTGCAGGCATGGTGCATATGCGGCTCGCAACATACCTTTTGTATCTTGTGGGCCACATATCGTCAACAGCCGCTAGTGGGTAGTCGCGCGCCTTCCAGCTGCGAAAAACGGTCTAGTGTTAAAGGAAAAATGTTGGTTCCTGTGTGTGCGTATTGCAGATAATTCCTAAAAGTTTGTTTATTTGAGCCATTTCAATGGATTTTGGATTATCGGCAACGGTAAAATTTCCTCCGTTTTAAGTTGTTGCTGTTAATTGGAATATTTCGTTGCTACGGAGGGAGTTTAATCCACATCTGTGTGGGATTTTTTAAAGTGTGTTACCATCGCCATCTTTTTCGATCTTACCCATGTACTTCAAATAGTTATAGGCTGGTTGACCACTTTCTCTTGTATTGTACAATTTTGGTAGATTGTATCCCTCAACAAGACAGAGGTTTGTAAATTATTTCTTTTGTGGATTATATCTGTTTTCTCCATGCATCTCTTTGTCTGTGTCTGATTAGTTTCTTAAAGTCTTTTTTATTGGTTTTGTATGATTCCCAATCGAATTCATATCTTATCAGTTTTGTTTTGTTGAACGAGATCTTAGCCTTCTTGAGGTCAATCAGCTTTTGACACCACCACTTGGGGATCTTATTAGGCTGTTGAGATTACATCAAAGGGCAGGATATTTCAGAAGCTTGGCTCGTGGCTGTTTGCAAGATTTTAACATATTGCTCTATTTCGCCACTCCTTCTGGACACCCTCTTATTAATCACTTCCAAGTTCTCCTTGAGCCGATATCAATATTGATCTATTTTTTTGGGTGCCTTGATGAGATTAATTTCAAAGTTTATCCATTGGTGGTCTGATGGAATACACAGTCAGACACATACCAATTATGGATTAGGCTGGAACACACCATGTTGTTAGTGTTATATTTACTATAGCTTGACTTCTAGAGTTAATAAATGTCGGTGTACAGCCCCTATTACTTACGATAAGGTTGTTACCGGTAATATAATCATAAAGCGACTTAAGAGCATTGTTGTCTTTCTGCCCCAGGTCACATGGTTTGCGTTGGCGTCACAGCCCATGATTAATTCCCAGTGTTGATTGCGGCAGTGTGCTACCAGGTCCTCCATCTCCCTTGTTGGTGATGTAGTGGTCGAGTCTTGAGGAAGGTATAATGACGCCAAGACAACATTTGTTGGTTTGCCTGCCACCAAACATTCCACCTTCACGGCCGTTAGATCAGATGTTGAGAGGCGTTGGAGTGGCTGGGTTTTAATATGCCGAGGAACATAGGTGGCTGTTCTAGGCTTCTCTGTTGTTGGTGAGCTGAGAATAAGTCCACTTAATCTTGATAACCCTATTATGCTGGTTTGAACTATCTAGGGTTCCTAAATTAGTTCCAGTGTATCTTGCTCCACATCAAGATGTTGGCATGGTACTGCCATCGCCGCCCTGCTGTGTTGCAGATTGTACTGAACTATGCTTACCTTGTTCTGCATCCCAGCCATTGTGGTAACGAAAAGGTTGTTTAATTAGTCATTCCCTCCTCCTCTGTTTGAGGGGAAACGACTTCCATCATTGAAGGAGTGTCAGCATTGGGAGTTGGAGTGGCGGCACATGTCCTTCTGGATGGCTCATCCTCTCCCCCCCTCCATTTCCATCTCTTTGTGGGGCTGGGTGGTCTGTTCCGCCTCTTCGCTGGATTTCTTCGTGTTCACCTGGTAACGAGAGATTGAAAGAGGTAGTGCAACCTCATCGATCTCGTCCTCAAGGATTTAGTGTCCTCGTCACCGACGCCGATGACAAGCAGGAGACCTCTTGGATTTTCCTTGATTTCATGGTGGAAAAGACACCACCTACAGACGCCGGGATTTTCCCATAGGGATTGTCCTTGTCGATTATTGCTACCTTAGGGTAACTTAATGTAGCATCCTAGCAGCTGCAGTTTCAGAGGTCTGTCTAACTCTCTTGTGCCCCTTTGGAGGGGAGTCCGAAGAAGTTCCCGACTGGTTACTTTTCTTGAAAGGTGACACACCTTACGGGTGTTCAGCCTTTTTATTCTGCATTATGTCTGCATTTATGTATGTCATTTGTAGGGGCTGGCACACCTAAGGGACGTCCCGCTTTTGTTTTGTGTGTTTGGGCTGTGCTGGGGGAGGTGCATGGCTAGAGGGATGCGTTATAGCAGTAGCGATTTCCTCCTCCTCGCGGGCTTTCCTCCGCATTTTAACTTCAGCCCCACATATTCTTTTGCTTCTGCGAGGCTGTCTCCATTCTCCCTTGTGGCTCAGCCACATTTCTTCCAGTGAGCACTGCTGCTCATCCGCTGACTTTTGCAGCGAGCGTTGCCTCTCTGCCGCAGGGTCTTTGGCTTGTTTTTTATCCATTAATGGTTATTTTTATTTCATCCGCTTAGCTCCCCACCTGCCACGGAGCCCCATACTGGGGATGTCGCACGGCAAGCCCGTGTGATCATTAGGGCTACCAAGTGGATATAGCCCCCAGAGACAGGCAACGTCGTGAGAAGTTTGTACATCCCCAAATGACAATGCCAATCGTCGGCCGAGTCTACATCCTCTTACGCGCCCCCTGTCCCCAAGGGTTCACCCTTCCGGCTCTCTGCCGCGACGACGTAGCTGGTTGATCGAGAGTGGTTAGCTCTCGACCGCCCGTCTGGCTGAACTCCGGACCAAAGTGATGCGTTGCGGGCACGGCCCGCTCAAACACCAGGTACCCTTCATCCGACGAAACGGGTCGCCACGCACGGCACAAACACGTGGGAGCTGGTTCGCGGGAGTGCTTTCGCTAGATCCAACCAGGATATTAGTCCCAGAGAAACTGCTTATGACACTCACCGTAGAGCCTGTAAGGTCTCGATTGCTTTCCCCTATCCGCCACCCGGGTTCGCGCCTGGTAGGTAGCTCAACCCAACAGGTGTTTGCTCTGGTAGTTGCATATCTTTTTGTAATATAATTTTACCTGCCTTTACAAATTTATTCTTAGTTTATATAGGTGGTGTTGGAACTTATCTTGATATATTTTTTGCTACGGGATGCGTGAAAAAAGTGTCGCCTTTGTCTGTTATTCGTCTTTTTTTGATTTTATCTAAAATACTTTTGCCATCTCTGAATCTTTAATTATGTCATCTTCTATGATTCTCCCAGTTGTAATTATTTGACTCATCTTCGTCTCTGTTCCGCTTACTGATTCTTTCTTTCCCTTGACCAGTTTAAGTTTTCCTCTCATTGTTTCACTTTCCATGTATGAATCTAAAGAGACTCCCTCATTTTCCGTTTCTGAGGTTGCGATATTCATTTTGTAAGTGGCCGCAGCCGCGTTACTGTTGGCCAACATAGTTTGTTACGTTATGTGCACTAGTTTATATTTCTCCATGTATCTCTCGAATGTCTGAACTATTATTATTATTATTATTATTAGCCGTTACTCGAGTCCGAGTATAAAAATGTTACAGTCGATAGATTGTGTACAATAAAAAACAAGTAAAAGGTGTAGTCTATTGTAATTCCCATTCATCTACGGTGCACACGACTATGGCTATAGAGGCCAATTCGGGAAAGCACATGTCGACCGCAGTCAGGACAAACATAGACCTGGTTAGGTCTTGAATTCGGCCTTCTTGCAGCAACATTTCCTTGATAGCTGGCCACAACCCCTCGCCATTCGGTTCTGTCCGCTGCAAGTTGTTCCCATTGCTCGTCTACAATGCCGCAGAATTTTAGATTTTCATGGAGAGGGTCTTTGAACCTCTTTCGTTGACCGCCACGCCTTCTTCTACCGCTTAGCAATTCACCATAAAGTGTACATTTAGGAAGGCGGTTATCATGCATACGATGAACGTGACCTGCTCATCTTAGGCGTGCTCTTGAAATAAGCACCTCAATTGGAAGGCTGTTTGCTCTCCTGAGTACTTCCACGTTTGATATATGATGGAACCAACGGATTTTTATCATACTTCTGAGGTGTCTTTGCTGAAAACGTTCTAATTCTTTCACATGACGACGGTAAGTGACCCAGCTTTCACATCCATATAGCAGTGATGGAATGACAACTGCTCTGTAGACAGCCATTTTCGTTGACAAAGCAAGGTCGTGGTTGTCAAATACTCTCTCTCTCTAAGTCCCCAGAGTGCTCTAGAGGCAGCGTTAATTCTATTGCGAATCTCGCTGTCCATGTCTGCTTTGTCATTAACAACGTTGCCTAAGTAATTGACCTGATCCACCACTTCAAGAGAATTTCCGTTAAGTGTAATGTCTATTTGGTTCACTTGATGAGGGGTTGACATAATCTTAGTCTTTCCAATGTTGATATTAAGTCCCAAGGAATCATAGCTCTGGGCATACACATCTAAAAGTTCTTGAAGCTCTTCCGGTGTAGAGGCTAAAAGTGCAGTCATCCGCATACTGGAGATCACAAATGAATCGTGTGCGTGTCTTCGCGAAAGCTCTAAAGCGCCCTATGTTAAAGAGACCGCCATCAAAACGGTATCTGAGACTTATTCCTCTGACTGTCAGTTTGTTGTCAACAATAATTGTTAGAGCAGTGGTAAACAAATTAAAAAGTAGGGGTGCCAGGACACATCCTTGCCTAACTCCAGTGAGGGTTTGGAAAGGTTCGGTTGCCTCATTATTATACATAACCTGGGCGTTGTTGTTTGTATGTAGACTGCGACATACTTCCACAAATTTTCTAGGGATACCTAAGCGGAACATAATTTTCCAGAGCACTTCCCTGTCCACCGAGTCAAACGCCTTGGTTAAATCAATGAAGGCCATGTGAATTTCTCCTTGATGTTCGAGTGCTTTTTCTTGAAGCTGTTTAAGTGTGAAGATTAAATCCGATGTGCCTCGGTTTGGTCTAAAGCCACTCTGTGTTTCAGGAAGTAACTTTTCCATAACAGGTGTTAGCCTATTTGCCATCGCTTTAGTGAGTATCTTCCCTCCAACAGCCAGGAGAGCTATACCCCTGTAATTTCCACAGTCCGCAGCGCTCCCTTTGTTTTTGAAGAGGTTGATTAAAAGTGTATCACGAAACTTCTGCGGAGCTTGACCACTTTCCCACACTACATCAAACAGTTTTTTGAGGTAGGGTATGAGCTCTGACGACACAGCTTTAAAGATCTCAGCTGGGAGTGAGTCGGCGCCGGGAGATTTGTTATTTCTTAGCTGCCCAATGGCGGTTAAGATCTCTTCCGTTGTTAGTGGTTTATCCAAATCTTCGAAGGTGTCATATTGAGGGATAAGATTTATAATATCATGATCGGCTTGACTTTGCTGGTTAAGAATGTTAGAATAGTGTTCTTTCCATCGGGATCTTATTTCCTGGTCTTCTTTGAGGAGATTTCCATTTAAATCTTTAATAGGGCACATATTTTTCCGGCTGGGGCCGTACGCTGCTTTTACTCCTTGAAAGAAATTCCTGTAGTCGTGGGAATCGGCGTACCTTTGAATTTCTCTGGCCTTGCTTGCCCACCACTCGTTCTTTATTCTTCTGATTTCGCGTTGCGTTTCATACTTAGATTGGGTAAAAGCTTCTGCTTTTGATGAGTCGTTGGGGTGGCTGATAGCGTTTTGGAAGGCAATATGTTTGCGGTCAAGAAGTTCTTGTATAAAAGCTTCATTGTCATTGAACCAGTCCTCCTGTTTTTTACTTGCTGCAGTGCCAAGAATTTCCTCACTCGCACTTTTTAAACTGTCTTTAATTTGTGTCCAGGTAGCAGCGACATCTACAGAATTGGTTTCTTCTAGTGCACTCAAATTCTCTTGAACTTTTTGCTTTAGCTGTTCGACGGTTTGTTGGTCACGCAATTTACTAATACAGAGACGGGGTTTTACTTGAGTTCTTCGGTGTTTGGGTCTCATAACAATTTTCATTTTAGAGACAACAGGACGATGATCGGTCCAACATTCGCTATCAATGCGCGCCTTTCTAATTTGGACGTCCTTGAGATGCTTCCTACGTACGATAACATAGTCCAGTAGATGCCAGTGACCTGATCTGGGGTGACGCCAGGTGCCTTTAAATTTATCCTTTTGTCGGAAAATGGTGTTTGTTATAACTAGATCATGTTCGGCGCATTTAGTTAGGAGTAGTTGACCGTTCGCGTTCATGTTGCCCAAACCGTTCTTGCCTATGATGCCTGTCCAGATGTCTGCATCTCTCCCTACTCTAGCGTTAAAATCGCCAAATCTGAACTAATAAATTATCTAAAATGTTATTAGGTTAAAACGTGCACTACCCAGATTTGGAATTATATCTTTGTGAGCGTCTTTAACTTAACCACCTGATTGGAGACGAATGTTCACCTAAAATTATTAGATTTAGAAATTAGAGATCTGCTGAATAAATCTTAGATTGTTTGTGCACCTAGTATTGCCTTTTGTGCCTACATTCTCGACAGTTTAGAAGAACCGTCTATGAGATGTACACAGCGCAAAATATTTTACTTTTTATTTTTATCTATCTATCGCTCTAATTTTTGGTACCTTTTTCGAGTTCCACAAGGTCTTAGGTCGCAAACTCCACTTCCTCAGTGTCACCGGGTCTGGTATTTATATACTTGTACTGCTTTTAATAATTAAATACACTTTTTTAATACAAATTAATTAAGAAGTCAAGGACACAAATTTGGTCGATTTTCAATGATTTGCGACTGAAATTTATGCACTATGCCACCAACCAACCTTGATTTTTCAAAATTTAATAATTCCAAAAAAGACCTATTTGAATAAGCGGAGCAAGGCCTATGTTATTATTTGTTCTAGTTCTTCAAAAAGAATATGATGGAAATCGGTCAGAAAAACAAAAAATTAATCCTTTTAACTTTATCCTCCATATCCCTGCATTTTTTTGAATAACAGGTTACATAATCTCCTGCTTAGACCCCAGAGCTCGCGTAGAAAATACCGCAAAATCAGGTACCAAAAGTTTGAATGCAGGAAAAGGTAGTACTAAAGTCGGGTAAAAAGAAACCGGGCGTCTGCCGTTCGTAATCGGTCACCTAGCTTCAGCACACATTTTCAAATTTGGAAAAAATCATGAGTTCATCTCATAATGAATACCAGGACGGTTCATAGTTTAAAATGTTAGGAAAATGAAGTAGTTTCAGAATCTGTCTTGGCAGACGATCTAGGTGGTAGCATTTCGAAGCAGACGTTTTCAAAAATACCTAAAAAAACGACCAAAACCGCAGAAAAGATACCAGCAACAAATTTTGGAAATAGGTAGAGAATGATGTGTATATTTGAAATATGAAACGAAAATTGATGCAGACGGTCGCGTTTCGTCGGCAGACGTCGCTTAAGGTCGACCAACCCAAATGCCGAAAAAAAGATACCAGCATCATTTTTTGCAGGTACAAAGGGTTCGATGTATACGTTTCATAAATACAAATAAAAATGGTGCAGACGGTCGCAATTTTAGGGCAGACGGCGCCAAAGTTAAAAATGCCCATAAGGGCGATATTTGTCAATACTGGTAAAATTAGTTTTAAAGATAACTTTTTTTGCTGAACTCTAATATTTTTTTTATGTTAGGTATCAGTAACAAACTTCATCCTAAAAAACTAGAATAGGAGCGAACTATAAAGTCTTTTTTTGGATATTTAATATATAGGTAGATATACCTAATGCAGGTACAGGAAACAACAGCGCGAAATAAACATATAACGTAATTTTATACATAATATAAATATATTTTTAACAAAAGTTTATACTCTATAAGAACAAAACAATAAAAACAACATAAATAAAATTTCATAAAAATAAAACATAAACATAACATAAATATAATAACAGTGATTTTCGCTGTACTGAGATGGTAATTTGGATGGAGTGATCTGGAACAAAGACAAAATGGATTTTAGGTTGGTGTTTTGGAAAACGTCAGCAATATTTTATAAGTCCGATTTTTCTGAGCTGACTGAGCTTGTTTTATGTCGACGCACTGTGATGTCCCTGCGTTAGTGTAATTTCGTTTGAAGACCAACACTTATTTACTGAAACGCGTCGATATATTATGCCGACTTTAAAAAAAAAAAGAAACCGAATCAGGTCAGCCCAGAAAAATCAGACTGTACCTGCCTCTAGTTATCTTCATCACTTGATTCGTTGTATAATACGTTCTCATCATTTTCGTCGGAGGAAGAAGCTTCTTTGTCAACTTTTGTTATTTCATCTAAGTTGGCAGGTGCCTTAGGCCTCGAAAACCATTGTATTGCGTATTTACCGTCAACCAAATTCCAGCCATTTAATTCAGGATTGAAAAATTTCGGCACTGGTGCTGTGGCAAAATTCCACACCGCGCATATTTGATTAGTGCGCTTTATTTTGCATCTAAGTGTGTCTTGGCAAGGTGGCAAGACATGCATACAAATTTTTTATTTTGTCTAGCGGATTTTTCGTGCTGCATTTTAGACCGAAAGTCTGAACAAACATATCAAACCTCGCTGCATTTATGCTGTCAGAATTCCGTTTGCCATATATTTTACACACATAGGCCTCTAAGCATCTCAATTCCTGATCTGTTAATGCTTCGTTGCATCCTAATTTTCCAAACACTTGTATTGCTTGTTTGTCATCTTCCAATATTTTTAATGGCCTGTTTTTTCCTTTTCGAGAGAACGAAGCTGTGTAGTCGCATCCAGTTAGAGCGTGAAATGCCGGTAGCGCTCTCGATAAATCATCGCCAAAAGATTTGTGTATTGCATTTATATCGACATAACGTAATGTATTTTTAGAAGACAGGCCCATTTCCATCCACATGTTCATCCCAACTGGTAGATATTTTATATTCCCCAATGCAATGACTACAACATCAGTGTCATTCGCTCGTATTACAACATTGGTATTTTCGGGTAATTTAGAAGCATGGAAAATGATTCTTGTGTCAGCCTCCTCATGTTTACAAAATAATCATTATCTTCTTCTCGTTTTGCGTTTCCTTCTTCGTTGTAGAATTTGTAACATATGTCTCCACAATTAACGCGTAGAACCTTTTTTTCAAGAATACATCCTATCGTCTGAATTCCAGTAGTCTCTTAGAAACAGTGTAAATGCTGATTTGAAAGAATCACTTCTTAAAGCCTTTATAAAATCTGCAGGTCTTTTCTGTTCCACTCCAATGACAGCGAACTGGTTGTCCCGTTCTACATCTCTCGCACGTCTTTCCCTTTCGCAATCCTTTATCCATGGTGACACATATTTACCAAATATCAATTCAACTCTGGTACTATTCCCTTTTAGTGCTTTTTGGAGAATATAAACAGCTAATTTTCCAAAGGTTGTAGGTGCTTCTCCCAACAGATGTAAAAAAAAGTATCCGTCTATTATTACGCAGTCCATTCTGTCTGGAACAAGGGTATCGCAAACTCTACGTTCAATTATTTTTAGCAGTGCCGATTTGTCGGTTTTGTTGATGTTACCATCAATGTGACACATGGACAGAGGAACTGCTGTTAAAGGGAACGATAAAACGTTGCACAAATTTATTTTTTGCTGAACCGCCAGTACTAAAATTCTTCCAAACAAATTTCTCTCCGTTTTCAATTCCAATATTCTTCCATCGTTTTTCTTTATTTTTACTTTGTTGTCGTTGGCAAAGGTGTGTATTACTTGCCTTTTTATAGGTTTTTCAAACCTCAATGGATCTTCCATGCATTTAATAATAAATGTATCGCGCAGTTTTTCTCCAAGTTCTACTATGCCTAACAAATATTTCCTTGTACTTTCATTAACATTTTTTCCGGTGCTTAGATTTATAAGTGAGTTCTTTTCAAGAGCTTGATCAAAAGGGTTAGCTGTATCTACAATTTTCTGAATCAGTTCGGTTAACGAAACATTGTCTTTGTTAATTATGTGGTTACGTAGATCATTTGAAACATCCTCACTACCACCCAAATGTAATTTGTCCAGTAAGTGAGTGATTAAAGTAGTTCGTACCGAATGACTGAAGGCCCATCGTCTTCTTGCCGATATCGAATTTGTGAATGCAGTTATTCCTGTTAGTTTATTGGCAGCATCTGCATTAATCGTTTGTTCCAACGTTAGGTCTATGGGTGTCCATGAAAATTTAAAATCCTGCGGTATTGCAGACGAGCAATGGGAACAACTTGCAGCGGACAGAACCGAATGGCGAGGGGTTGTGGCCAGCTATCAAGGAGATGTTGCTGCAAGAAGGCCGAATCCAAGACCTAACCAGGTCTATGTTTGTCCTGACTGCGGTCGACATGTGCTCTCCCGAATTGGCCTCTATAGCCATAGTCGTGTGCACCGTAGATGAATGGGAATTACAATAGACTACACCTTTTACTTGTTTTTTATTGTACACAATTTATCGACTGTAACATTTTTATACTCGGACTCGAGTAACGGCTAATAATAACTATGGGTGTCCTAGAAAATTCCTTTTCAGTGCGTCTTACAGAAAAACCTTCATTCATTAATGTTGTTTTCAAGCCCGGATGTGTATTTTCGATACTCATTAGATTATTATAAAATTTTAAAGTCCATCGAGAATAATTTTGGTGATTCTTGGCAAACATCATAGCTACAATTTTCGGAAGGCAAGATGCATACAACTCCAAATCACCCGTCCGAATACTTCTAGAAAATTCCTGGTATACTTTTATTAAGTTAACGTACGTAATCCAGTATTTGGCTGTTTCGCCATGTTTACCAGAAACAGTTTCTTCATAAAACTGCTCATAATCTATCAAAAGGCTTTCTAAGTTTGGAGAACTTCGGTTCGTCTTTATTGTCCTGAATGGTTTTCAATTCTTGTAAAATTTCTTCCTGACATTCATCAGTTTTTCTTGCTTTTAAGAATCTTTTAAAATGTAAAATCTGTAAAGCTGCAGATAACAGTAGGTGGATTCTCTTGCAGTGATTGTAATTAGTTCCAGTCAAAAATCCTTTTAAAGATTGTTACGTGCTAAAATATAAGTACGTAACTAAATCAACCGAATACATTTTTCGCGATAAATGTGGAGGACTGGTTGCTTACACTGTGCACCAACGGAGTTAAATTCAATGAGGCATGTGTATTTCAATATCCTTATCAAGGCAGTTTTTGTGAATTGGAAGAAAAAAAGGCAGCAGCCTGGCAGAACTTAACGGCGATTTGATGCCGATTACCGTGTTACGGGATTCATGGTGGTTTAATTTTTGCATTGCATCCACGTTGTGAAAACTCTCGTAAGTGGACGGTGCAAGCGATCGTAGATCGGTTATTAGAGGCCTTGCGGGGCACGACAATCACCAAGTTCTCTTGAGGAAAAGCCGTGGCACTCCCACGTAAGTTCACAAATCTTAGTGATACCATTTTTACGCTGCACATATGATAAGACATATTAAAAATGCACATGTTTTCTTTGTAGGGTTTTTCTTTTCGGCTTTCATTTTTGCTCATCTCTTTCAAAAATAATTTTTGGGCCCCACACGGACATTTTGCTGAAGATTACACACGTGCCGAAGACCATTTTTGCACGTGCTCCACAGCCCCTGTATACTGCATACTGAATTCTTATGAGCCTGCATATTACCACACATTGTTCTGAAGCCGAGGAGGGCGGATTGAACCAGCAGATGAGTAAACCAGTCTCTGTTTTATTTTGGAATCTATTAAGAATAAATGCTAGCGAAAAATTGTAGAGTATATTTCACACTCTGTTACGGACCTCTAGCGTATGCGACCCACCATACGCTTTAGCGTTTTGTGGGCCGCATTATATCAACTGCTACACGTCCGAAACACATTTCGCTATTCTCCACGGGAGGGCGACACGTGAACAGCAGAGAGCGGAAAGACAGGAAGGGAACCATTTTTGTTGGCTTGGCGTGATTGAGGGTAATTAGTGGTTATTCTGTGAACCTTGATTTTATCCAAGGCATCCGCGTGGATTTTAGAATAATCAACTCAAGAAAATTTCCTCAATCTGCTGTTGTTCCGTTTAGCGGAATATTTTGTGTTTGTGAGGAAATTTTATCTGCGGAAGCAGGATATTAAATTACACAAGGCTTTCCTGTGGAAATACAGTGTCAACTTAAAAGGCGGACTCGACCCCATTTATCCGACTGTGGCTTCCCGGAGTATTGGTGGATTGTTCCCTCATCAGTGAGGGTTCTACGGACGGGGCTTCTACACACGTCAGTGATAGTTCCACGGACGGGGCATCCACACACAGTGGAAGGTTCCAGGGCTGGTGAGGCTACGATCAACCCCATCCTTGGGTCCATTTCTTGTGTCCCGAAGGCATCTCTGCAGGGCTTCAGTTCTTCCGCCGGACTCGGTATCGTACCAGTGTTGTGTTATTTGTTTTACCTACCGGGGACCACCTTCAGTGGTTCGGCTGGATTTAAATTCATACTTTTGGCATTTTAACCTGTACATATTTAAGTATTTTATGCATATATTTACATATATTTAAGGAGGTTCTTTAAATCAAACCTTTGTGGCAGAATTTATGACCATTCATGATCATATTGTAAACCGATGTGTAGCTACACGAGGCATTTTATGAATGTGTTGTAACTGATTAATCGTGAAATATTGGCCACAACTGTGAACATCGCCAGGTTATATGCTAGAGAACCAATATCTGTAAATTGTTCAATATAGTGCATTTCATTTTTAAAGAAAGTGTCATTATTTCGTCTGCGACCACTACATAGGGAAGCCTCAATGAGTTGTTAAGTAAGTAAACTAATAATTTATCATTGTTTGTGTAAGCTTGGGCTTAACGCCCTGAGATAGTCTGAGCTAGAGAAATTTTATCGTAGGCACGTACATCACTTTCCGGGTCAAGTTTGCCTACGATATCTGCTACGCCACAGTAGCCCAAGTGATTTCATTACGTAATATCTGATAATCATTTAGATCCAACGTATCTATTTGTTCATGTACGTTCAACTCGTAGCAGTAGCGCCCAACTTAAATAGTGCAGTTATCTCGAGGGGATAGTAATATCGCCCATAATTAAGTTTTTTTTTGGTGATAAATTGAGTGTTCCATTTGTTGGTGGTTTGCATATGAAATAATAGCCAGACACATAGTAACGTACGTGATACACATCAAAAGGTGGTTACTTTGCCTCAGCGTAATCGCTTCGCTTTTTTTTGGTAGGGGGGTGACTTCGTTTTTTTTTTTGTCTCACTATTTCATGAGCGGATTAGTAAACAATAGTTGTTGCGTATAAACCATTGGAAAGATTCCTAAGTGCAGCCAACAGTTTTTTTTTGTTGTTGATACGTACCGACGCCCAGCGTCGTTTTGCTGATTTACCCGATATTGTCATTTTTACACATCACTAGGTACTTACTAGTGTTAGTAAACTTTTTCTGCGTCGTTTTGCTAATTTAGTAAATTTTGTCGTTTTTGTACATTGTTAAGTACTTATTAGTGTTTGTAAACTTTTTTTTGCGTACCGACGCCCAGCGTCGTTTTGCTAATTTTCTAGATTTTGTTGTTTTTATACATTATTAAGTACTTATTAGTGTTTGTAAATTTTTTGCGTACCGACGCCCAGCGTCGTTTTGTTAATTTACCTGATTTTGTCATTTTTACTCATTACTAGGTACTTGTTAGTGTTGGTAAGTTTTTTTTGTGTCTATATACGTACCGACGCCCAGCGTCGTTTTGCCAATTTACTGGATTTTGTCGTTATTACACATTGCTAAGTACTTATTAGTGTTGGTAAGCTTTTTTGCGTCTATATGCGTACCGACGCCCAGCGTCGTTTTGTTAATTTACCTGATTTTGTCATTTTTTTTTGTGTTTGGTTGAAAATTCAGTATGGCTAGTTCACAAATTAAGTTAGATATCAATAGGTTAGTTAGGGAGGAGCTTGTTTATGAATTACAAGTACGTGGCTTAGGAGATGGTAGTGATCTTACTGTGGCAGAGTTAGGCACTGTTTTAAGAGAAGCCATACACTTAGAGAAAACTACTTTGGCTATTAAAAGTCCTCCATACCCATACCAATTCACTGTCGATTCTGAAGCTCTAACGGCATCCCTAGCTGCTATTCAAAAACTTATTGATGAATTTGTAGGTAGTGAGCACGATAGTAAATACAAGGGGATTGTTTCCAAGATAGCTCATGCGTTGGGACGTGTTAACCGATCCAGTCCAACTAATGACGAGCAAAGAGGTGTGAAGTCCAGTACTCGGCTTAAATTATTGTTAGCTTTTGATAAACTTAAGGATAAGGCCCGCGGGGATCGTAAGTGTAAAGAGTCAGCCATCCTCGATATGTCGGTGTTGCATAATGCCATGGCTCAGGTTCAGCCTGATGCGCATAGCTCTGCAATAGCCAGTGATTTTAGTTCAGATGAGGAGGAGGCTGCGAAACCTAAACCCGTACCGGTTAGAGACTGGGGCTTGAAATTTAGTGGCCGAAAGGGCGACATGTCTTTTGCAACTTTTTTAGAGCGTGTTGAGGAGAAACGGAGGTCTCGTGGTATTTCACGGGCACGATTATTTAAAGATGCAGTTGACTTATTTGAGGGAGATGCCTACAATTGGTATAATCTGGTGAAAGACTGGGCCACCGATTGGCCATCCTTAGTGGAGGCAATGAGGGAACAGTTCATGCCAGAGTCTTTTGACCGCGACTTGTTTGAGGAGATTAAGCGACGTACTCAAGGTAGTCAGGAAAGTATAGGATTGTACATCGCTAGTATGATTGGGTTGTTTAAGAAGATACACACTCCAATACCTATGGAAACCCAGCTCGAAATCATTTTGGAGCGCATAGATCCATACTATCATCCTTTCCTTGCTTTTGAAAACATAACTTCTGTCACGCAACTCCTGCAATGTTGTCGTATGCTCGACTCCAAACGGCAATTGGCTAAGTCGTATGTTCCTCCTCCACCTAAGAGTAAATCTCTTATACCAGAGTTGGCTTATGCATCCACTAGTTCTACTACTTCTCGTTCAACCTCTCGTTCTAGTCTCGTCTTGGATGAAGTCCAACATTCTGGAATCAAATGTTTTAATTGTGATCAAGTTGGTCATGGGCATCGGGAGTGTCAGGCTCCAAGGAAGAAGTTCTGCTATAAATGTGGTAAAGCAGAGGTTACTATTAGGTCCTGTCCTAAGTGTTCGCGTTCGGAAAACTGTCCAGGGAGACGCTAATTGGTCGAACAGTTTCTCCCGGTGTAAGTGAGTCGACCAGTAATGTTATTGACTTAAAACAACAAATTTTTCTCGATTATGTCATTTCTCATGTGGTTGGTGATCAGCGTCCTTACTTACAACTTTCAGTATTAGGTTTTCCTATGATGGGTTTGCTGGATTCAGGTGCTACCGGGACAATGGTTGGATCATCTGGTTTTGAGGTCTTCCAGCAGATTGGTTTAAGTTTGAAGCCTTCTGTCAATGAGTGCAGAGTGGCTAATGGGCAAGTCTGTTCCGTTATAGGTTATGTATCTGTTCCTTTCTGCTTGGGTGACAAGGTTCATGTAATAGATGTCCTAGTAGTTCCGGAAATACCGCATAAGTTAATTCTAGGGATAGATTTTTGGGTGGCGATGAATATTATACCAGATTTACGACAAGATGTTTGGCATTTTTCTGAGCAGGAACCACTCGTTGAGGTTAACAGTGTCCTTGACGAGACTTCTTTAAGTGTATCACAGAAACTAGCTCTGGATAGTTTGGTGGATGAAAACCGGAAACTGATGAATACTTCCCTTGGCCGTACACATCTCGTTTCTCATGAGATCGAGTTACTCCCAGATACCAAACCTATCAAACAGAGATACTATCCTGTTTCGCCTGCCAGACAAAAACTGATTGATGATGAAATTAAGAAAATGCTATAGTTAAATATCATCGAACCGTGTAAAAGTCCTTGGTCTTCCCCAATATGTTTAGTGCAGAAAAAGGATCAAACTCTGCGTTTTTGTGTAGATTACCGGCGCCTTAACGCTGTTACTAAAAAGGATGCCTATCCTCTGCCGCTGATTTCCTCCATATTAGATCAGTTGAGGGATGCCAAATATCTAAGTTCATTAGATATTAAGAGCGCATATTGGCAAGTTCCTATTGCTGAATCTTCCAAAGATTATACCGCTTTCACTGTCCCTAACGGTCTGTATAGGTTTCGAGTTATGCCTTTTGGGTTGTCAAATGCGCCTGCGACTTGGCAGCGTCTTATTGATACCGTGCTTGGAGCTGATTTGCAGCCTTCGGTTTTGGTCTATTTGGATGACATTGTGGTAGTGTCGAAGGATTTCGAATCTCACCTAGAAACGTTGCAGAAGGTTTTTGATCGCTTGCATTCTGCTGGGCTGATAGTTAGTTTTGACAAGTGTCAATTTTGCCGTCCTGAGCTTAAGTACTTGGGATATGTTGTAGATAAGTGTAGTTTACGTCCTGACCCAGCGAAAGTAGTCGATTTTGAGTGTACCTTCTCCGAAAAACGTTAAGGAAATTCGTAGATTTATAGGCACAGCATCTTGGTATCGAAGGTTTGTACCGCAGTTTTCTACAATAGTGGCTCCTTTGTCGAACCTCACAAAGAAGAATGTTAGTTGGTGTTGGTCGCCTGAGTGCGAGAAATCTTTTAAACTTCTTAAGGAGTGTTTGGTTACTGCACCTATTTTGACCTGCCCTGATTTTGAGCGTACCTTTTATGTGCAGACAGATTCGTCGGCATTCGATGTCGGTGCCGTACTCACGCAGCAATTTGATGATGGTGAAAAGGTAATTTGCTATTTGTCGCGTTCTTTGGCTAGCCAGGAGCGCAAATATAGCTCAGTCGAAAGAGAGTGCATCGCCGTAATTTGGGCAGTGGAGAAGCTACGTCATTATCTTGAAGGCTTCCACTTCAAAATCATAACAGATTGTCATTCTTTGCTATGGTTGCAGCAGCTAAAAGATCCCCAAGGTCGATTGGCCAGATGGGCACTTCGTCTGCAACCTTATGATTTTGAACTGATTCATCGCAAGGGCTCTGAACATACCGTCCCTGATTTTCTGTCTCGTTCAGTACCAGTAACGGTGGAATCCATCGAAGTATTATCGGTCACGGACCATGCTGATTTTCCCACCGATAAATGGTATTTGAGAATGTTGGAGCGAGTCGAAAGGTCTCCTATGCGTTATCCCAAAGAGAAACACCTAGAAACAATTAGATTGTTGCATTGTGATGCGAGTTGTGGACACGCAGGGGTCCATAAGACTGTGGCTCGAGTGGGAAATAGGTATTATTGGCCGAAATTAAAGGCCGATGTGGCTAAGTTCATTAGGCAATGTGAGATTTGCATAAGTACTAAACCCGAACAGAAGTCACTTATGGGAAATTTGTTGAGTAAGACACCTACCGTTGGAAAACCTTGGCAATTAATTAGTGCCGATCTGATGGGTCCATTACCCAGGACGGCCAAGGGTTATCAGTTTATTCTTGTCGTGTGTGACAATTTTAGTAAGTTTGCCATGGTGTTTCCGTTGAGGTCAGCTACCGCTAATAGCATATCGCAGGTCATAGAGGATAATGTAATTCTCTTATTTGGTGCTCCGAAGACTATAGTGGTAGACAATGGTCGTCAGTTTCAGAGTAACCGTTTCCAAAATCTCGCGAAAACTTACAACATCGAAATAGCGTACACCGCAAATTACCACCCTCAATGCAACCTGACTGAAAGGGTAAATCGTGTTGTTAAGACTATGTTATCTGCATATGTAAAGGATAATCACAGGGCTTGGGATCAATTTTTGCCGAAAATAGGTTTCGCCATTAGATCGTCCAAACATGAGGTTACAGGCCTAACGCCTAATTTTGTCAATTTTGGTCGTGAAATTTCGTTAGATGGCAACAGTGATAAGTACGTACCTTCTGAGTCTGAGTATCCAGTTGTAAATCCTGAAAACCGTAAACTTGCCTTCGCTAAGATTTATAAGGATGTTCAGAGTAGAATATTAAAGGCCCATAAATCTAGTAAGAATCACCTAAGCTAAGAATCGCCTAAGACGCCGACCCGATAAGTTTGTTTTGAAGCAAAAGGTCTGGAGACGTTCTCACGCCCAGTCTGATGCCTCTAAATATTTCACGGCAAAGTTAGCGCCTAAATTTGTGGGTCCCTTCACGATTAGAAAAATTCTCTCACCATGGACTTATGAGCTCGAAAGTTCTGACGGTAAACGTTCGGTGTGGCACATAAAAGATCTGAAAGCACACCCTCCCGATGACAACTAGTTGTGGGCTGTTAGTTCCGTTGACGTACTTAGGCATCCGAATAGGCAATGACGAATTCGTTTTTTTTTGTGTTGGTCTTAGTAACATGTTTTAGGTCACTTCTTTCGTTAATTTGGTAGTATCATTTGCTTTTCTGGTTCATTGGTCTTGCTCAGGTGGCTGAAACCCACTGAGTAAGTTTTCACCTCTTTCCGCCTCACGGGAGGAAGTGTCTTTGGTTGGATCTCTGTGATGGGGGATGCATGAATACCATCACCGTGGTTATACCTGCGAGGGGTAAGAGTCCCCTAAAATGGTCTTGTGTGGCGCTTGCGTCTTGAGGGACTCGTTGGGGGCGCTCACATTGCTGGCAGCTGCCTTTAAAGGTATCCGTCTGGAGGGGCTCGAGCATGGGAGGTGCTGCTTGGAGGTAGCCTGGTCTAGGCCTGTTTACCATTACCCGGGTAGGCACTACTGGGCTTCAGACTAACCTCGTTGTCTAGCAAGGGTGGTCGTCGTGGTGTGACGGGGAACACTCCCGTACCTCATTGTTTTGCTGGTGGAGTAGTCTTGGGGCGAGCTACTTCCTAGCTGTTAAGTCCTTATGCGTTTTTTTTGTTCTTTTTTTTCCCTTCTCTTTTTTCTCTATGTATTTTTTTTTTATTATTGTTGTTATGCCTGATGGTAACTTGGGAGGCGGGTTAGCCATCCCCGTGCATATTAAGTCTCCCCACCAATTATCCATCCTCTGGTGAGAAGCTAGTAAGAAAAAAAAAATCTTCGATTTTTTTTTTCCTGCGAGTAAAGGGGGAGTTGTTACGGACCTCTAGCGTATGCGACCCACCATACGCTTTAGCGTTTTGTGGGCCGCATTATATCAACTGCTACACGTCCGAAACACATTTCGCTATTCTCCACGGGAGGGCGACACGTGAACAGCAGAGAGCGGAAAGACAGGAAGGGAACCATTTTTGTTGGCTTGGCGTGATTGGGGGTAATTAGTGGTTATTCTGTGAACCTTGATTTTATCCAAGGCATCCGCGTGGATTTTAGAATAATCAACTCAAGAAAATTTCCTCAATCTGTTGTTGTTCCGTTTAGCGGAATATTTTGTGTTTGTGAGGAAATTTTATCTGCGGAAGCAGGATATTAAATTACACAAGGCTTTCCTGTGGAAATACAGTGTCAACTTAAAAGGCGGACTCGACCCCATTTATCCGACTGTGGCTTCCCGGAGTATTGGTGGATTGTTCCCTCATCAGTGAGGGTTCTACGGACGGGGCTTCTACACACGTCAGTGATAGTTCCACGGACGGGGCATCCACACACAGTGGAAGGTTCCAGGGTTGGTGAGGCTACGATCAACCCCATCCTTGGGTCCATTTCTTGTGTCCCGAAGGCATCTCTGCAGGGCTTCAGTTCTTCCACCGGACTCAGTATCGTACCACCCTAAATAAGTGTTGTGTTATTTGTTTTACCTACCGGGGACCACCTTCAGTGGTTCGGCTGGATTTAAATTCATACTTTTGGCATTTTAACCTGTACATATTTAAGTATTTTATGCATATATTTACATATATTTAAGGAGGTTCTTTAAATCAAACCTTTGTGGCAGAATTTACGACCATTCATGATCATATTGTAAACCGATGTGTAGCTACACGAGGCATTTTATGAATGTGTTGTAACTGATTAATCGTGAAATATTGGCCACAACTGTGAACATCGCCAGGTTATATGCTAGAGAACCAATATCTGTAAATTGTTCAATATAGTGCATTTCATTTTTAAAGAAAATGTCATTATTTCTTCTGCGACCACTACATAGGGAAACCTCAATGAGTTGTTAAGTAAGTAAACTAATAATTTATCATAGTTTGTGTAAGCTTGGGCTTAACGCCCTGAGATAGTCTGAGCTAGAGAAATTTTATCGTAGGCACGTACATCACTTTCCGGGTCAAGTTTGCCTACGATATCTGCTACGCCACAGTAGCCCAAGTGATTTCGTTACGTAATATCTGATAATCATTTAGATCCAACGTATCTATTTGTTCATGTACGTTCAACTCGTAGCAACTCCCGACATTAGGGCTTTTGTTTTCTGTGTCATATATATTACCTCATAGATACATTCTTTAAACATTCATTTTGCAAGCATCTAGCGGGTTGCTACGTCAAATTTTAAAACTCAATCTGACGTAACTAGTTGGTCGTTGTCTGTTGACATAACGGTATTTGCCGGCCGACTAACAGTGGAGATGGTCGGAGTTCTAAATTACTATGATGTATCAGGGCGCCAAGTAAATTTTTTTCTCTCCAAATACCAGCTCAAGTACAATGTAACCTTAAATTTACTAAATAAATTACTTAGCGAGACGATAATGAAAAATTCAAATTCAGTTTTATCTTTTAATAACAATAAACGAAGTAACTTTATAACATTCAAGAGTACAATAACGTAGGGTATGGTAGACAAATTCACACAAAAAAAAAATATCTAACTGGGTATACGCGTCTTACGTAAGTGCTTAAACCCCCAACAAATATCATAGATGTTATAATTAGTTGACAGAATATTTTCATAAAATGTTTAGCAAAATTTAAAAAAAAAAACATATATATATATATATATATATATAGGTACAGTGGTGAAATTTTTTTAAGCAAAATATACAATATATTTAAAAAAAAATCAATATATGTATGGCGTAAGAAGGATACAAACTGCAGGCAGCGGGGCTTCAGCTTCGGCTCAAATTTCAGGAATGGGCAACTTCCAGCCTATCAATTAACCCAGAAAATGGATGGCTCCTCCACAAAAAAGAAATTCCAGTCCAGCAAGGAGAAGTAACATAAGTACGTGTAGACCAGTAGAAAAAAAGTTATTCGTTCGTATCAGGGGAGACAAAAAAAAAATCGTATGAAAAAAACTACGAATTCCTAGACGAAACCGTAGGTGAAAATAAAACCCTAAAAATAAATTTTTACCATTGAACAATTTACTACAAGTGATATTTTGCTAGTTTGAATATAAAAATAAAATAATTACCTCGTTTCGGAGAGTTTTCTTAGAGAAATGTTGTTGACCTTGGATGTCCTTGGCCTCGTGTAAATTTGGCAAAAATGGCTTTTACGTATAGATCCTTCCAATGAAGACAATCGATTTCCAATACCATAAAAATATGCACTCGTCCAAACATAAATGGAAAATCGAAAAGTAACGTTGCGAAAATATCCCAAAATGGTGAAATTACTTGTTTCAAAAATCGCAACGAGCACGTAAAAATACCACTTAATAAATTGCCAAGCGTTCGAGCGAATTACACGTGAAAAGTGACAGACTACCGGAAGACAAAACCTAAGCCAAAAACTATTGTGAAGAAATAAATCTGTGTTACCGATCGTCAGTCGGTTATAGGAATCTACCTATAAACTAATTAAAAGTTATTGGTTTCCTAGCTTAAGAATTACAGAAATAGAGAGCTTAAGTATATGCAACACGCTACACAACAAAATGTATAACGCCATGCCTATACCTGCAACAGATTCCTTACAATTGCGGGTTTATATAGACAACTAAATAATAAATATTACGCGTGACGACGGATAACACGAATTCGTTAGACATTAAATGTAAGAGATTTTAGAGATTTTTTTAAACAATGTATAAATGTTAAATTGAACTGTAACAGGGTTAATTACAGCATTGAACAAGCGCAAGATTATATTTGTTATGCTTATCGTGTAATGCGAGTGTGATCACACCAGCAAATCTAGCTTGCTGAAATATTTTTATTAAAGGCAAATTTATGATAAATCCTATTTGTTCCCCTACCCTTTTTCCTTTAATTTTTTTTCATAAAGTAGGGTGTACTTGGTGCGGCAAATTCTTTGATAATTTATTTCTTTAGCTATAAAGTCTACATCCTTAATTTTTGCTATCAAAGCAAAATCATTTAAACCAATGGCGTACTGTTTTATTTTTTCTTCAAAAGCTTTTGTTTGACATGAGGTAAGTCCTATAGTTTTCTTTTTGTAAATGTTAATTTTGTCACAAAAGAGACAAATCTTTCGTAAAATTCCGGTTATTGGATTTTTAAGAAAAGTACTGTTCGACCTCATTGATTTACCTCTACATGCCTTATCATATTTGTTTAAATTTTGGCTTACTGTATCACTTTTATTTGAAGAAGAAGATTCTAGCAAAAACCTAATATTATTATCGGTAATGGTTTCAGTTTGCTTTTTCTTTATTGATGTAAATTTTCTATAGCATTCTGAATGATAACCAAAGAGTAAAGAGGTATGACATTCTGGAAGCTCGATGTCTGAGTACGACAAATTGTGTATTTTTCTTGCAGCTAAAGATATTTTACATTTCTTAAATATTTCTGCAGTGAATTTTTTGACTTTACTAAATTCTTTAATATTTGATACATGAATACAACATATTATCATTAATACTGCTCAACAACAACCAGTCCCACTGGTAGCCATCATTCTGGAATTAACCAAAAACCACCATTATTTATTATTTTGATTATATTTGACTAATTCCACTTGTAGTGAATTAGGCATATTGGGAGGGTTTGAAACAAAAAAAAAATGCAAAACAAATGCTTCATTTAAAATACAATTCCCACAAAAATTGTGAAATAGGTACAACATTTAATAAACCCAGAAGCAAGAAAGTAAAAAAAAATACCTGTACGCCAAAAAATTTTCTTACTTAATTTTTTACCTATTGCATAATTATTGTGCGAAGTGTGTAACAGTTAACTGCTAAAGAATGTCCCTTAAGATAATAAACTTACCAAATAATTCACGTCCACAGTACGTACACAGGCTTTACAAGGAAAATATAATTGTTTTTCTAAACTATATAAACGGCTCTTAACACGTAATTTTATTACACTTTTGCTGAAAACGCAATCCAACTATGGAACTATTAGATACAGTAAGGTACCGTGCATTCGCAGCGGATGATGTAATCGCACAACGCCAAAGGAACCAGTAGAAATTAATCACTATGGCACGTGTATGTTTACTGCGTTGATTTATTGAAGGCGGTGGGTGCGTGGCGAAGAGCAATAAAATTGTCAAAAATATTCTTAGCTGAGAAAACAGTTGTAAAGAGGAAAATGTATTTATGGATACATTCTAATTCCTATACAGATTAAAAGTGCAACTTATGTAACATTGAAAATGGGTACTCACACTAGGGGTTTCTTAAACTTTAGAACCGTCCGCCCAAAATAGCGACCGTCTGCATCATTTTTATTTGCATTTATGAAACGTATACATCGAACCCTTTGTACCTGCAAAAAATGATGCTGGTATCTTTTTTTCGGTATTTGGGTTGGTCGACCTTAGACGACGTCTGCCGATGAAACGCGACCGTCTGCATCAATTTTCGTTTCATATTTCAAATGTACACATCATTCTCTACCTATTTCTAAAATTTGTTGCTGGTATCTTTTCTGCGGTTTTGGCCGTTTTTTAGGTATTTTTGAAAACGTCTGCCTAAAATGCTACCACCTAGATCGTCTGCCAAGACAGATCCTGAAACTACTTCATTTTCCTAACGTTTTAAACTATGAACCGTCCTGGTATTCATTATGAGATGAACTCATGATTTTTTCCAAATTTGAAAATGTGTGCTGAGGTTAGGTGGCCGATTACGAACGGCAGACACCTGGTTTCTTTTCGCCCGACTTTAGTACTACCTTTTCCTACATTCAAACCTTTGGTATCTGATTTTGCGGTATTTTCTACGCGAGCTCTGGGTCTAACTAGTACTAAAAGAGTATCCATAAGTTAATTTTGATCAAAATCGTTAGAACAATTACATAAAAAATTACTTCTTTAATTTTTAAACCCCCTGCAGATTCCCTCAATTTTCTGGAAGTAACTTGTCTCGTCATCTTATACTGATACTAATAAAATTTAATTAAAATCATTAAAAACCGTCAGAGAAAGGAAATAATTTAATTATTTTAAGAGCCGCCGCCCCTGCATTTTTAGGAAGTAATATGTTATGTCATCTTATACTAGTGCTAAGTGAGTATCCATACGTTAAATTTGATCAAAATCGTTAGAGCCGTTTTTGAGAAAAAATATTTCGATCGAGTAGTTTGGGATCTAGGTGTGACCACATACTACGGCAGACAATAGACAGCAGACGGCAGACAGATACTTTTTTAAAACCACCGTTTTTGCTTTAGAGGACCTGAAAACGTGTAAATTCATCGAAAACTCAAAACTGATTTTCCCACAATCACCATAGAAAAGTTTCTATATACTATATAGGAAAGTATAAATGCGAAAAAATATTGACAGATTTTCATGAATAAGCCGAAATTGGACCACTTCTGTGATCCGGAATCTGCGCCAATCGTACCAACGTATCAGAATACGTAAGAATAGACACTAACAAATTATTATTCTCATATATCTCAAAAGAAAATGCGAAGGAACACCATTTTTGACAGCTTTTCGTAAATAATTCGAGGTAGGACCACTCTGGAATCTGGTACTTACGCTAATAAATCGAGTATAATAAAAATATATCCAATTGGACTAACACATTTATATACTTCCTAAAATAAAATGCCTCGAAATTGGAGCTGGTGCTGGCACAGAAAAAAGAAATACATAGAAAACGATTAGTTGCCGTTCACAAATTACATCACGCTAATTTTGGTTATTTTTAACCCTCCCGTCCCCCTTGTCATATGTAACACTTAACGATACCCACCTTCGCGTTCTCAAATACCTCCTCCCCCCAAAAAAGCGTGACGTAATATTTGAACGGCTCCTTATAAAATCTTTCGAACTCAATAGTCATAAAGCTATTGAAACTCTCTTTCAATGTCTAGACCAATTATAAAATTGAAAGATATCGTTATTTTCCAATCTCGAATAACTTTTTACACGCCATTTCAATGGGTTAAATTATGTTAGAGACATCCGACTCGATCATACCGAATCGAATTCGAATAAAAAGACATATATTCAATCACAGGTGAATATGTAAAAAAGTTGTTTCTCTAGAAATATTAAAACATTGTCAATTTGTTAGTTTTCAACTAATTCGTAAAATTCACAATTGTTTTTTTTTTACATTTTCGAAACCAATAAAATTTTGTAAACGCAATGATATCAATTTCCAGTGTATAACTATATAGTTATATAGTTTATAATTACTATATACTATATTATTATATACACAACTATATAGTTGAAATCACGAGTGTTGTATTCACGTCATCAGTTTATGCAGTTATCAATGACATGCGAATTCTCTGTTTTTGTAAATACAAAGCGCATAGGATGTAAATAACAGAAAGTTGTGTTTGCTGAGGCTACGACTGAAGTTCAAAGCGTAACAATGAGTTTTAAAATTAATAAAACAACCGCTAGTCTAGCGGTTGTCTGTATGGCTAATAGCCGAATGCCAAAAAATAAACTGCTAGTCGTAGCCGCAGCCAACGTTCAGCATTCTGTTAGTTCTCTGTCAATTCAGTAGCGTACAATGGACACATATATCAAATGTATTGATTGCATATTTTTTGGTTTTTATAAGCTTTTAGTGTTTCTTACCAAGATATTTTAAGTTTCTTGTAATGAAGTAAATAGTTTGTTAATGCTTTATTTTTACTGTTTATAAAGAAACTATTCTCAATATGGCGGCAACGAATGTTAAAATTAATAGTATTTTCACTACAAAATATTTGCGTGTTATTCTGTGTGACCTTGAGATGATTTATTCGGAAATTTAAAAATGATGACGTGAATGACAACATTCATGATTTGAACTATATGCATGTCGAAGCGCAATTCGGCTTCCAGGTGAATTGTACAAAATCTCGAAAACTGACTGAGTCCCTCTAAGCATTCAAAAACAAAAAACTAAGTGGCCGTTCAGGGGGCTTTTACCCCACATAGGACAATCCCATGGTGGTAGAATTCTTTTTACAACCCCCTCACCACAGGGGTTAAAAAAAAATGACACCTTACTTAGTGGGTTCCAGCCAGCTAAGTAAGTTATAGTAAATCCTGAAATCAAGAAAGAAAACCTAATCAAATACTATAGTTCGCGACACCCTACAGATAGACAGACACATTAAAATCCAGTAACAAGTAAACAAAATATTATAATAAATTTAATTACTAGATGAAATTACTGACGAGTAGATCAATGTCCAAAAGGACGTGAAATTAAATAACTTACGGCCATATACGACCTACCACACACAAAAAATATTTCACTGTTAGTAGAGACTAAGCGAAAATCCCTTACTAACCCACTACTATGGCAATAACATTCATACTCAAGACAAACAAGAGATCAAGATCTGGAAAGCTTTTATTTTCCAAAAATGATCTATCCAATGGCGGTATATGAAACACCAACCAAGGTAACATATTATAACTATTATACTGGATCTAAGTGCTCGTCTGGTTCTATATAAGGTTTTAAATCCTTAACGTGCCAGCTACCGTTACACTCTGTACCAGATAAATCTTCTAAAATATACACGCAATAGCCTATTTTCTTTTTGACTTTATAAGGTCCCTCGAATTTCCCTGCTAGTGTGGCAGTGAAATAATTTGCAGCATCTGACTGTGCATACTTTCGTTTCCAAACTAAGTCACCAATCTTAAATTCAACTTCTCTACGCCGTAAATTATATTTTTCTCGAGATTTATCGTAAGCTTTCTCTAATCGTTCCGCAACTGAGGTACGCATTTTCACAAGAGCAGCAAATCTTTCTGATACAGAGGGTGAATTATCATTGTCGTTATCGATATTATTATGTTTATATTCTGAACCATGAATACACATTTCTTTGCCAAAATTTATGAAATATGGCGTTTGACCCGTAACTTCATGACGTGCAGTGCGTAATGCGCAACCTAATGCACTCAAATTTACGTCCCAGTCTCTTTGATATTCTTTAATGTAAGCGGACATCATAGTTTTCATTACTCGATTATATCTTTCAGTGGTATTCGGAGCAGGATGATAATTTGGGTTAAAAAGAATTTTTATATCGTATTTTTCAGCAAGATTAGCAAAGTCTATGCTCGTGAATTGTACTCCGTTATCACAACGAATGATTTGTGGTACACCGAATATATGAAATACTTGTTCTTCTAGTAAAGGAATGAGTTTATTAGCTAAAGCTCGTTTTATCGGGAAAAATAAATTAAATTTACTGAAGTTGTCAGTTACTACGAAAATATGCATATTACCTTTCTTACTTTTGGGTAATGGGCCAAATAAATCCATACTAATAACTTGCCAACAACGGTCAGCTATTACCCTTTTACCCATCAATCCAGCAGGTCGTTTCTGTTCCGGTTTTATTCTCTGGCAAATCTCACAAGATCTTACATAATTACTAACATCAGCTTTCATTCGTGGCCAATAATATAACCGAGCCATACGACTAAAACTTTTGAATATTCCGAGATGTCCTGCTGTCTCTAAATCATGGTTATTATGCATAATTTCGCGTCGTTTTTCTTTAGGAACAACTAATTTCCAGAAATCATTGTTACTGCGTAGTTCAGGGAAGTCTAGTTCAGTATATTTATACAATTTATTGTCTAATATTCGCCATTTAGGAAATTTTAAAGGACTCTTTTTGACATTTTCTAACATTTTAAGATACCATTTATCCTGTATTACCTCGACTTTCATGTTATTCACCACAATATCGACATTATCTTTATCTACTATTAATCGTGACAAAGCGTCTGGCACTACATTGTCTTTGCCTTTACGATGAACTACTGTATAGTCAAACTGTTGCAATCTAAGTGCCCATCTACCTAATCTACCCTGTGGATTTTGCAGATTATCCAACCATTGTAAACTATAACAGTCTGTTACTACCGAAAACTTAGCTCCTTCTAAGAAGCAACGCAGCTTTTCTATACTCCACAGCACCGACAATAGCTCTCTTTCGACCGCTGAGTACTTACGCTCTTGTTTGGTTAAAGTACGCGATAAATAACAAATAACATGCTCGCTATCTCCAATTTTTTGTGTGATAACCGAGCCTAATGCAAATGAAGATGCGTCTGTTTGCAATATAAAAGGATACTCAAAATTTGGACACGTTAATATAGGAGCTGATACTAAAGCATTTTTAATATTTCTAAAAGAATTTTCACAACTTTTATCCCAAATAAATTTAGAGCCTTTCTTTAATAAATTAGTTAGCGGAGCTATCAAGTCAGAAAATGCTGGTATGAAACGTCGATACCATGAAACCATACCGATGATTCGACGAACTTCGGTAACTGAGGTAGGAGCAGGCATATTTGAAATGCAGCTAACTTTTTCGGGGTCAACATGTAGACCATCACGATTGACTACGTAACCTAAATATTTTAATTCTGGCCTACAGAAGAAGCATTTATCACGATTAAGCGTTAATCCAGCTTCACATAGACGTTTAAAAACCTCTGACAAAATTTCAATATGCTTATCAAAATCTGGGGCTATAACGATAATGTCATCTAAGTAGCAAAAAACGAAAGGTTCGAGTTCAGGACCTAATACAGTGTCAATTAGTCTTTGGAATGTAGCAGGTGAATTATGCAATCCAAAAGGAAGGCGAGTAAATTGATACAGCCCTCTACCAGGTACTGTAAATGCCGTATATTGTTTACTGTCTTCACTTAAAGAAATTTGCCAAAAAGCGCTTTCAATATCTAAGCTCGTTAGATATTTTGCAGAGCTTAATTTTGATAAAATCGAATTTATATACGGTAATGGATAAGCGTCTCTTTCTGTTACTGAATTTAATTTCCTAAAATCAACGCAGAAACGTCGGCTGCTATCTTTCTTTGGTACTAATAACACAGGAGAAGACCAACCTGATTTACTATGTTCAACAATACCTTGCTTTAACATTTTATCTAGTTCTTCGTCGATAATTTTCTGTTTGAAAGGTGAAACCGGGTAATATCTTTGTTTAATTGGTGGACTAGAAGTAATAATTTTATGTTTTACCAGGGTGGTACAACCTTTTTTGTCGCCAATTTTAGAAAAATAATCATTCACGACTTTATCCAAGTCTGCTTGTTGTTTATCGCTTAAATTAAATTCAATGGAATTAACTACAGGTACTTCCAAATTTTCGGATGAAAAATACCTTTCACCACGTCTCATATCAGGTACTATACCCATATTAACCCAAAAATTTATACCCAAAACTAAACTGTGCCTCAGCGCTGGTTCAACATATAAATCCATAACCTTTACGATATCACGTAATCTAATCGGAATGGTAACTACTCCTATACATTCACATAAATCATTATTAGCTATTGTGCACGAAATATTACAACTATTTAATTTAACACCTAAAGACTGTAAAATTTTTCATCCTGAATTACCTAAAAATGATTTGTTTGCTCCCGAATCCACTAAACCAAAGAAATCTTGATTCAAAATATTTACTTTTAAATATGGACATTCATTGTCACCAACATGTGCTAAAATGTAATCAAGTACAGGGGATAATTTATTTTCAATACCATAAAAATATGCACTCGTCCAAACATAAATGGAAAATCGAAAAGTAACGTTGCGAAAATATCCCAAAATGGTGAAATTACTTGTTTCAAAAATCGCAACGAGCACGTAAAAATACCACTTAATAAATTGCCAAGCGTTCGAGCGAATTACACGTGAAAAGTGACAGACTACCGGAAGACAAAACCTAAGCCAAAAACTATTGTGAAGAAATAAATCTGTGTTACCGATCGTCAGTCGGTTATAGGAATCTACCTATAAACTAATTAAAAGTTATTGGTTTCCTAGCTTAAGAATTACAGAAATAGAGAGCTTAAGTATATGCAACACGCTACACAACAAAATGTATAACGCCATGCCTATACCTGCAACAGATTCCTTACAATTGCGGGTTTATATAGACAACTAAATAATAAATATTACGCGTGACGACGGATAACACGAATTCGTTAGACATTAAATGTAAGAGATTTTAGAGATTTTTTTAAACAATGTATAAATGTTAAATTGAACTGTAACAGGGTTAATTACAGCATTGAACAAGCGCAAGATTATATTTGTTATGCTTATCGTGTAATGCGAGTGTGATCACACCAGCAAATCTAGCTTGCTGAAATATTTTTATTAAAGGCAAATTTATGATAAATCCTATTTGTTCCCCTACCCTTTTTCCTTTAATTTTTTTTCATAAAGTAGGGTGTACTTGGTGCGGCAAATCTTTGATAATTTATTTCTTTAGCTATAAAGTCTACATCCTTAATTTTTGCTATCAAAGCAAAATCATTTAAACCAATGGCGTACTGTTTTATTTTTTCTTCAAAAGCTTTTGTTTGACATGAGGTAAGTCCTATAGTTTTCTTTTTGTAAATGTTAATTTTGTCACAAAAGAGACAAATCTTTCGTAAAATTCCGGTTATTGGATTTTTAAGAAAAGTACTGTTCGACCTCATTGATTTACCTCTACACGCCTTATCATATTTGTTTAAATTTTGGCTTACTGTATCACTTTTATTTGAAGAAGAAGATTCTAGCAAAAACCTAATATTATTATCGGTAATGGTTTCAGTTTGCTTTTTCTTTATTGATGTAAATTTTCTATAGCATTCTGAATGATAACCAAAGAGTAAAGAGGTATGACATTCTGGAAGCTCGATGTCTGAGTACGACAAATTGTGTATTTTTCTTGCAGCTAAAGATATTTTACATTTCTTAAATATTTCTGCAGTGAATTTTTTGACTTTACTAAATTCTTTAATATTTGATACATGAATACAACATATTATCATTAATACTGCTCAACAACAACCAGTCCCACTGGTAGCCATCATTCTGGAATTAACCAAAAACCACCATTATTTATTATTTTGATTATATTTGACTAATTCCACTTGTAGTGAATTAGGCATATTGGGAGGGTTTGAAACAAAAAAAAAAATGCAAAACAAATGCTTCATTTAAAATACAATTCCCACAAAAATTGTGAAATAGGTACAACATTTAATAAACCCAGAAGCAAGAAAGTAAAAAAAAATACCTGTACGCCAAAAAATTTTCTTACTTAATTTTTTACCTATTGCATAATTATTGTGCGAAGTGTGTAACAGTTAACTGCTAAAGAATGTCCCTTAAGATAATAAACTTACCAAATAATTCACGTCCACAGTACGTACACAGGCTTTACAAGGAAAATATAATTGTTTTTCTAAACTATATAAACGGCTCTTAACACGTAATTTTATTACACTTTTGCTGAAAACGCAATCCAACTATGGAACTATTAGATACAGTAAGGTACCGTGCATTCGCAGCGGATGATGTAATCGCACAACGCCAAAGGAACCAGTAGAAATTAATCACTATGGCACGTGTATGTTTACTGCGTTGATTTATTGAAGGCGGTGGGTGCGTGGCGAAGAGCAATAAAATTGTCAAAAATATTCTTAGCTGAGAAAACAGTTGTAAAGAGGAAAATGTATTTATGGATACATTCTAATTCCTATACAGATTAAAAGTGCAACTTATGTAACATTGAAAATGGGTACTCACACTAGGGGTTTCTTAAACTTTAGAACCGTCCGCCCAAAATAGCAACCGTCTGCATCATTTTTATTTGCATTTATGAAACGTATACATCGAACCCTTTGTACCTGCAAAAAATGATGCTGGTATCTTTTTTTCGGTATTTGGGTTGGTCGACCTTAGACGACGTCTGCCGATGAAACGCGACCGTCTGCATCAATTTTCGTTTCATATTTCAAATGTACACATCATTCTCTACCTATTTCTAAAATTTGTTGCTGGTATCTTTTCTGCGGTTTTGGCCGTTTTTTAGGTATTTTTGAAAACGTCTGTCTAAAATGCTACCACCTAGATCGTCTGCCAAGACAGATCCTGAAACTACTTCATTTTCCTAACGTTTTAAACTATGAACCGTCCTGGTATTCATTATGAGATGAACTCATGATTTTTTCCAAATTTGAAAATGTGTGCTGAGGTTAGGTGGCCGATTACGAACGGCAGACACCTGGTTTCTTTTCGCCCGACTTTAGTACTACCTTTTCCTACATTCAAACCTTTGGTATCTGATTTTGCGGTATTTTCTACGCGAGCTCTGGGTCTAACTAGTACTAAAAGAGTATCCATAAGTTAATTTTGATCAAAATCGTTAGAACAATTACATAAAAAATTACTTCTTTAATTTTTAAAACCGCACCCCCTGCAGATTCCCTCAATTTTCTGGAAGTAACTTGTCTCGTCATCTTATACTGATACTAATAAAATTTAATTAAAATCATTAAAAACCGTCAGAGAAAGGAAATAATTTAATTATTTTAAGAGCCGCCGCCCCTGCATTTTTAGGAAGTAATATGTTATGTCATCTTATACTAGTGCTAAGTGAGTATCCATACGTTAAATTTGATCAAAATCGTTAGAGCCGTTTTTGAGAAAAAATATTTCGATCGAGTAGTTTGGGATCTAGGTGTGACCACATACTACGGCAGACAATAGACAGCAGACGGCAGACAGATACTTTTTTAAAACCACCGTTTTTGCTTTAGAGGACCTGAAAACGTGTAAATTCATCGAAAACTCAAAACTGATTTTCCCACAATCACCATAGAAAAGTTTCTATATACTATATAGGAAAGTATAAATGCGAAAAAATATTGACAGATTTTCATGAATAAGCCGAAATTGGACCACTTCTGTGATCCGGAATCTGCGCCAATCGTACCAACGTATCAGAATACGTAAGAATAGACACTAACAAATTATTATTCTCATATATCTCAAAAGAAAATGCGAAGGAACACCATTTTTGACAGCTTTTCGTAAATAATTCGAGGTAGGACCACTCTGGAATCTGGTACTTACGCTAATAAATCGAGTATAATAAAAATATATCCAATTGGACTAACACATTTATATACTTCCTAAAATAAAATGCCTCGAAATTGGAGCTGGTGCTGGCACAGAAAAAAGAAATACATAGAAAACGATTAGTTGCCGTTCACAAATTACATCACGCTAATTTTGGTTATTTTTAACCCTCCTGTCCCCCTTGTCATATGTAACACTTAACGATACCCACCTTCGCGTTCTCAAATACCTCCTCCCCCCAAAAAAGCGTGACGTAATATTTGAACGGCTCCTTATAAAATCTTTCGAACTCAATAGTCATAAAGCTATTGAAACTCTCTTTCAATGTCTAGACCAATTATAAAATTGAAAGATATCGTTATTTTCCAATCTCGAATAACTTTTTACACGCCATTTCAATGGGTTAAATTATGTTAGAGACATCCGACTCGATCATACCGAATCGAATTCGAATAAAAAGACATATATTCAATCACAGGTGAATATGTAAAAAAGTTGTTTCTCTAGAAATATTAAAACATTGTCAATTTGTTAGTTTTCAACTAATTCGTAAAATTCACAATTGTTTTTTTTTACATTTTCGAAACCAATAAAATTTTGTAAACGCAATGATATCAATTTCCAGTGTATAACTATATAGTTATATAGTTTATAATTACTATATACTATATTATTATATACACAACTATATAGTTGAAATCACGAGTGTTGTATTCACGTCATCAGTTTATGCAGTTATCAATGACATGCGAATTCTCTGTTTTTGTAAATACAAAGCGCATAGGATGTAAATAACAGAAAGTTGTGTTTGCTGAGGCTACGACTGAAGTTCAAAGCGTAACAATGAGTTTTAAAATTAATAAAACAACCGCTAGTCTAGCGGTTGTCTGTATGGCTAATAGCCGAATGCCAAAAAATAAACTGCTAGTCGTAGCCGCAGCCAACGTTCAGCATTCTGTTAGTTCTCTGTCAATTCAGTAGCGTACAATGGACACATATATCAAATGTATTGATTGCATATTTTTTGGTTTTTATAAGCTTTTAGTGTTTCTTACCAAGATATTTTAAGTTTCTTGTAATGAAGTAAATAGTTTGTTAATGCTTTATTTTTACTGTTTATAAAGAAACTATTCTCAATATGGCGGCAACGAATGTTAAAATTAATAGTATTTTCACTACAAAATATTTGCGTGTTATTCTGTGTGACCTTGAGATGATTTATTCGGAAATTTAAAAATGATGACGTGAATGACAACATTCATGATTAGAACTATATGCATGTCGAAGCGCAATTCGGCTTCCAGGTGAATTGTACAAAATCTCGAAAACTGACTGTCCATACCGTTTTTCGTTTACAAAATATTCCGTTTCAAAATTTGCCCAGAGATTTACATTAGTTTAAAGTAGCCCAACATATTATGTGTAGAACATTTCAACTTTCCAAGGCATAGTCATCAAGTCAAATGTGATCGCTGAATTTTATGCATCGAAAGGTGTAATTAAAGAGAATTAATTATATATAATTAGCCACATACACAATCTAAAAACAAAATAAAATAAGAATTAGAAAAGGCTCTGTTAGTGATTAGATTAAGCTTTGAATTTTAATTTTATTCGAAATAAATATTGCGATTTAGTGATTAACAGTTGTCACAAATTTTTTAATAAGCCTTACTAAAAATATAATAACGAAAGTATAGTACATTAAATTTTCGTTAACATTTGCACAGTTTTACGGGACAATGGTTTACAGTTAACTAGCTTTTATTACAACTAAATATCAATTACATCATGCTAAATGTTCCGACAGACAACCTGACACGACTTTCAACTTTAGTTGCATTTTGTGTGTTACCCAACATCGTCAGTGATTTATATAATATAGGGGCTGTTGTGACACACCCCTACGCTTAGTTGACATAATATTAGTTAAAATTATATTCTATTAAAAACAACAATTGAACATTATGCGTTGCTAATTGATACGTTATGGGCATTCATTCAAAACTATTATATTGTTGTGATGTTATGGGTTTGTACTACTACTCACCCTATTCCATATTGAAATTATTATTCTCTTTTAAATGCAGATGTGGTGTTACATAGTAATTATTTTTCAATAGAGTAATAAACCAAAGTAAACATGTAAATCATGGAAATATATTTTTAGTAACAAGTAGAAAGCTATGACAAAATGGACAAGAATTGCCATCCAGTTCCCAGTTGCCATCTGGAAAAATGCCCCGAGTTTACAACTAATGACGTCATAGTCTTGTCAAAGGTCCTTTTAGAAATCCATAAAAATTGTATAGGTACGCTTTCATAAATTTTGATGTTTGTATTTGAAACGTGCTTTAATGCAAATTCCACATACAGTCTCTATCGGTATTGTTCTTGTAGTATATGTAAATAAGTTTTTATAAGTTTCGATGTGTGTATTTGAAACGTGTTTTTACCGATATATCGAATCATCAGCAAACGAGTATGCAAAGTAAATTGGTAACAATAAACCAGCCACGAATGCTTTATCTTTAATTTAAGAAGCCCGTAAGTTTCTTACGTTATTTTGGAATAGAGTTAAGTTAGGGACAGCTAATAGAAGTATTAGCGTCCTGGTTAAGCGATGGAATAGCTAATGCTTAGTTCCTCTAGAATGACAATCTAAGTGATAAGAGAAATTAAAAGATTTGAACAATTAGTACTCTATAAGACTGATGGGCCCGTATTACTTTAGTTTATATAAAAATTTATTTGGAACATGTAAGAGGACGTCCATGTAAAAAAAATTCTTGTAGAAGTTGTCATAGTATATATTTCGTACCTTTAAAAAATTAACTCGAAAAAATGCCAAAATTTTCCAAATAAGTCAACCTCTCAGCACGCTATGTCAAACCAGAAAACAAAGTGTCCGTATAATTTAGATTATCAAAAAAACACAATTTTTCAAAATAATTTCCGAAAAACTACAACCCGATAACTCCTAAAGATGCCTAAACTATCGTCGGAACATTCAAATTATTCAATTTGCCCATTTTACAGTTCAAAGTTCTCAAAATACTAACTTTAAAATTATAGCCCCCGTATATTATCAAACCACTCATAAGACTCTTCGCATAATTTAGTTCATTGATATTGTGTCTTAAATAATAAACTCGTCATGTATTTTTCCACATGACGACGAAAGTATTAATTTGTGTTTAAGCTGTACTTTTCTGTTATTATAAAATTTTGTTCTAAAATTGCAAATAAATGTTAAATACAAATAGAGGAAAAAACGATAATTTCTTGTATTTTGATTGATATTACAAAAAACTTTAAGAGTACCTTTTTTGCAGCCCTTTCAATGCTCCATAAAAATGTTCAAGTATTCCGTAATTTTACAGCCAGTCAAACATTGATTATTATGAGAAAGAACAATTGAGAAACAAAAGATATTTGATTGTTATCAAGTTTACAAAAGTTACTTATAGAGAGACAGCTCCCATCAAAATTTGAAAATTTTATCTTCTATATAACGGAAGCTATTGGAGAAAAAAATGTATTATGTCTCATTTTAAGAGGAATCCATTTTTGCATTAAGGTAAGTTGGATTATATGGGGCCAATATTAAATTAAATTAAATAACACCACAGGTAATTACGACACCCTTTATCCCGGAAGGTTCTAGAAGAGCCTTGTGTGGGAGGGGGCTACAGATTTATAGACAAGGGACATACACCCAATATCCGTGTATAGTGGAAAATCCCTCTGACAGTGTTTTCCACTGCCACGACCGGGGATCGAATCAGGAATTTTTGAGTGAGAGGCAAGCGCGCTAACTTCTCGACCGCTAGTCATACAATACGAAGTAAGGAATCCTGAGTTCCCGTCCAGGAACTCAATTCTGGGGCAGAATACATTAATTGGGACATATTAGTGAAGTAAAATCACTCCTATATCTCGCTTATTTCCGGTAGTTTTTTTAAGGCATAACAAAATTTTGTAGGGCTTAATTTTGGCCATCCGAAATGTATTTCTACAACTTTTTTTTCGTAGGGCTGAATTGCAAAATCGCTTTTTTCATGTCTGAGAAGTAATTTGAAAAATGTGTTTTTTAAAACATACATTGTGCTATTAAATCAATGGTTTGAGCTACGATTATGAATTTTTGTAAACTTATTCAAAAAACTATAGCGTTTCTAACGACATACTCCAAATTTTCAAAATGTATGGCCCTTTCGAGGAAATGAGCCCTAAAATTGCCGCTAGCAAATCCGTGCATTGAAAACTTCACTGTGTTAATTATTTCAATATTTATTTATGTATATATGAAACCAAATAATGTAGTCAAAACTATAGAAAAGCTTTTTAAAAAAGATTCAGCTCAATAGGTCTCATAGTTCTCGAGAAATCGGATTTTTAATGCGTTTCATGTTCAGAGTTCGATGATCAGTCGTACAGTGTTTATGTATTTAGCAAGTGTCTAGGATATTATGGAGTAATCTCTTTCATGTTTACTATTTGTCTTTTAAAATTTGGCAAGTAAAGTTTCATAAGTAAAACCTTATATGAAAACTAGGCGAGGACGAATAATTTTAGTTAAAAAATAATTGCAGAATTTGTTACATATAATTTGTGGGAATCTTTGTGACTCTTTTAAGGACACGAATACAGAATATTTTTAAACATAACAGTTCTTAGAAATATTTTTACTTCATCTCAAAAACAATGTGCGTTAAGAGTAACAATTGTTTTAGATAATTATAATAGTCCTAAATTCTGTAAAATCCATGGTGCGAAATCGGAGAGGTGATTGTAAAGAGGCGCATAGTTATGATGTTTCTTGACATAGGAAAGTTGTAAAGTAGGAACTTTCTGCAATTTCCAGAAAATACACGATAATCATTAAAATATTTGTGCAATTATATCTTAGTAAATTCCATGGAGAATATGACGCACAATGAGACACTTTAACATAATATTTTTAGTCGCAAACTCCTCTATAAAATCCTTATTTTACTATAGGGAATGTAACCAGACTGCAACCAACAGCTACTCTCCGGGCTATGTGCCCCGCCGAGCGCTGAATTACAAGTTACAAGTCTGGCGCGTTAAGTGTAATAATTGCATATTACCATCAAAACGCTAATGCTTCGATTGCAACAAACACCATCATCCCTAGCACAGCATGTAAAATCCACAGGACACAAAATAGACTTCGACAATACGAGAACAGTAGCTAATATCGAGCATTATAGGTCAAGGATTACCAGAGAGGCCATAGAGATCGAAAAAAGACCACAAAATCTTAATAAACGAGATGATACGCAGAGATTGCCCAGTTCCTGGAAGTCCGCTCTTGTGGGAAAATACGTAACCGAAAACACACGACGATCCACCGTGGACGAACCAATCACGATGAGGCATGTTGAAGTACTGGCAAATAGTGAACAAGCACAGCAACCTTCCCGAAATAGACCTATCACGAGGAGTCAGAGCCGAGCGCGGACCAATCAAGGACAACCATGGCATTCTGCGGCACCGATTGGACACGAGGATGACCGACCACCGGCGAGAAGTCACGTGGAGCGTGACGTTTCAGCGAGGCCACTTGTCGGGTTGGCTCAGGCGCCCGCTACGGCTACCACAGGTGGTGGGGGACCGGTAACACGTAGCCAAACGCGCAGGCGCGCCCTGGACTGGAGCATATATAAGGAGCCGCACAACGCGAGGAACGTCAGTTCAGTTCGAGCAAGGAGGAGCAGCAGTAGGCAGCTTTCAATGAGAACCTGAAGATAGCAGATGAGATTCTGCCGAAACGTCGTTTAGACAACCGTGACTCCTGGAGGACTCGACCATCGACGCGGGAGAGCACCCAGAAGTACAACAACACTTCATTTAACACCCGCGAAAACCTAAAAACTGCCTACTCCTTAGAGCGAACTCACTGGCAGTATCGGACGAAGTGTTATTTATACGAAAGCTGTCTGTGGGTGGGAGAGTGGTGGGGGGTAGATAGACCCTATAGGCTATAGGTATATAACAATACAATAAATCGGATACATGGTTTTGCACAAGGACAAAATAACTAAAAACAGATAAACAATCTATATATCTCACAAAATCAATCAATATAGGTTAGGGCACAGCATAATATGTAATTGTCTATGTAAGAAATGATAAAAATTAAATAATTATTTCAATTTTCATAGCACAAAACAAACAATGCAATAAGTCACAAAAGAAAAGAGCCGTGAATTTCAAATAGAATAAATTGAAAGATCAAAGTTGTGTGGCCTTCATTCTTGACTGTCAAATAATGCACCACGCACGGGGCTCTCTGTTTAGTTTAAGACATAATGGAGTTTCCCAAAAAAGAGCTTTAATTATTATGTGCAATATTCAGTTGCATCTTTTTAGTCTTTTTTAGCCGACATTACTTATTAACCGATATTGACACTAGGTAGGTACCCAGCGTATAGACTATAGATATAACATTACTAATTTTACCACCATGCAACGACTGCACCGCCAAAACTCATGCTGCAATCTAGTTGAAAATTCCTTGCAAGTATATAAAAACATTCTACTTACATTATTTTGCTCTATTTTTATCCACACAATACAAAACTTTTATAAATACCTAATGATCTCTTGTAACACTAATTTATTTACGCAGCACCCTACAGAAGCACAAAACCAACAAGAACAAACATTCAAAATGGCAGTTACAGACTATATTTTTTAACATCGCACTACGCAAATGCGTTTTAGATAATGCATATGAGGAAATGTGTGAGACATTAAAATTACATACATAAAACGTTTGATTATGGATATTCTTGGAACTTGATGATGATAATATAGTTAGTACAACATAAAATTTATTACGTTATAAGAACATTTAAATAAAATGTAGGATGAGGGAATGTTTGACAGATGTTAAAATTACAATTATAAAAATGTTTATTTAACAATTACTCTTTACTTAATTTTTACCTTCAACAAATGTTGAAAGAATGTTTTCTAAATTTTGTTTTCAATGTTAAAATTCCAAAAATTCGTAACATAACTTGAATGTTCGACAACAGAATGTTTTTTAGAAAACGTTTATGAGGTAATTTGAATGAGGTTATTGAAATACGTTTTAAGTATTACCTGTTTAAAACGTTACACAACGTTATTCTCATGTTTCATGTTTAGTGGGTCGGAATATATATATATATATATATATATTTTTTTAAGGTAAAATTAGCTCGACTGGCTATTTAAGGTTAAAATTTTAAAAAATTTAAACTTGGGTATGCAGTCGTGTGGCACAAAAAATTAAAGAAAACTCTTTATTTCTGTTCTAGCTTTCGAGGCTTTATTGTCTCTTCATCAGGAACGGATATTTTGAGGTTATATAGAAGTTGCACATGTGAAACAATTTTTCAAAAATATGGACCAACACTTAACACTAATAGTAGTTAACAAACTTACAAGTTAAAAATTATTAAAAACATAGTTGGATGTCAATTGATAAAATAGAATTGTTAAAAACATTAAATTTAAAAAAGCATGGTATCCTGAAGGGATCCATCTTGTCATCCATCCCTTCAGGATACCATGCTTTTTTAAATTTAATGTTTTTAACAATTCTATTTTATCAATTGACATCCAACTATGTTTTTAATAATTTTTAACTTGTAAGTTTGTTAACTACTATTAGTGTTAAGTGTTGGTCCATATTTTTGAAAAATTGTTTCACATGTGCAACTTCTATATAACCTCAAAATATCCGTTCCTGATGAAGAGACAATAAAGCCTCGAAAGCTAGAACAGAAATAAAGAGTTTTCTTTAATTTTTTGTGCCACACGACTGCATACCCAAGTTTAAATTTTAAAAAAATATATATATATATATATATATATATATATATATATATATATTGTACTGTTCTACTATTATTAAACTTAATAATTTGCAGTACTAATCAAACTTTAACTTGTTTATTTCCAATAGATAAACCAAAAAGATCAAATTAAAATCTCTTACCTTTTATCCGAAAGTATGTCAAATTTATTTAATGGGCCGGCTAGCTTATCTTTTCCTTCAGGAGCAGGTTCAAATTCAGTTCCTGTTTTAAAATGAAATTTTATTAAAGTAAAATTTTTAATCTGATATAAGTAATTTATTTTCCTTGATATTTAGATAATTTAGCAGTTTTATAACAGGTTGGAAAGTGTAATACACTATTTAAATTTTAATATAGAACCTTGTCCAAAATTAACTACACAAAAACCTTCCTTCTTCGTAGCTACACTCTTCTCTTCCAAATCCAACAATTCTCCTTTCATTAATTCTTCACCATATCTCGTCCTTATCTGCTCTGAAATTCCTATCAACAATAACACCTCTTTTATTTTATTATTTTTCTTTCACTCCCTAATTTTCACTTGTTCTTTTTTTCCTTAAATTTGTTTTTCCAATTTTAGAACCTCTCTTTTATCTGGTGTTTGTTGTTCTATATCACTAAATATCAAAGTGCCCAAAATAAAAAAACAAAACACCACATGAATTTCATTTCAAACATAATCTAACTTAAATCTCCTTGTGCTTCTCCAGGAAAAAATTTACCAACTATAAAAATAAAATTTCTTACTTAAAAGAAATATCATAATGACTTAAATGTCGGAAATTATTTCAACTACAATTTAATAACCACTAACATAGGTGTCAGTATCAAACTTACTGTTGACATCAAATAAAAACTTAAAAACTATTATAACAACTCTAAACAAGTATTAACATTCTAAAACACATACCTTTCGGATCTTTAGCTAATTTAAATAAATTTGAAAACCATCTAAAGGAAACAAACAAATTCAAACCCTGATTCAGCAAATAACACAAAACATGTAATCTTCGTAATCGTCCAATATGCGAATACATAGCATCCCCCCCCCCCAAATTATAAACTTTTGCTTGTAAAAGTATTTAATTTAATTGTATCTTATTGATAGATACAGAAATGTAATAACTATTAGGTGTTTCTAAATTCAAATTCACCCATTTGTATTTCACTCAATTTGTATTGTGCAGTGTCCCATTATTTTTTAATATATACCGATAAATCAGGTTCACGACTACAAACAATATTCTTGGACTTGCTATCCACAATGATCAGCTTATAGACTGTATGTGTATACCTTGTCGTATACCTAAAATAGTATTTATAACTTTGACAGAGTTGCGTTTTATAATAATAATTTGACTTAACTGTAATGCAATTAATAACGTATAGCTATCTTTAATTATAATATTGTTAAATTTTATATCATTAAACTCTGGAAATCCGTGCGAATATGAACCCGTGTCAACTTCCGCACACGAGTATCATATTGAGAATAAACATTTTGTTTGGACCTTGGATATTTTAAAATTAAAATTGACCATATGTGGTAACTTCACCATTCATATACCTTTGGAGAACTGACGCGTCTCCGCACGTATTACATTTTCATTTATCATTTATAATCATACTTATTTTCATATATGTTCCGGTAACTCTTGGCCGTTTTATATAATTCATTATTTAGTTATTCCGCACTTAAAACTACATTTCCCTTTTCCAGACAAAATATCTCTGCACAATATAACATCAAATGCTGAGGGCAGGCACAATGACCAACTCCTCCCCATTGCCATTGCTCTCAAATATCAAATTACAACGATTTTTATTTACATTACCCTATACTATGTCATTACATATTATTTCAAATTTATATTCACGCTTATTTATCACTAGTATATTTTTCATTATATCCCAGAAATCCAAATTATCTTTGTTAATATATCCGTGTCTGTATATAGTGTATAATTCCGTATAAAATTCCCTATTCATGTCACTTTCCGTATTTTTCTTATTGCTCCTGTTCCAATTATTTCCAGTGCAAAATTTCTTTCTCCTGAAGTTTTGTGTTTTCTTTTTCCAAATATTTTGACTTTCTTGTAAACTATTTTCTTTCTAATTTTTTCTCTTTTCCTGTTTTCGTTCATGGGTAGCTGCTTTTGTTTAATTACTCTTCCATTTCTTTTCCTCTTAAATTTTGTATTGAATTTAATTTTGTTTCCCTTGATATTCTTGTTCGCCCTTACCATCCTGTTCTTTTAATTGTGTTTTGATTATATCTTCTTGTTTTTTCATGCGTATATCTATTTCATTCATACGATCTACTATAACATGTTCTACTTCTACTCTTACTTCTTTTTTAAATTCACTTATCTCTTCATAAACCTTTTCTACCTTTTCTTCTACCTTCTTAACTTTCTGGCCCACTTTATTGTGTAACTCTACTATACTCGTTTCCAATTTTCTATTGTTCTCATCCATTTTTTGTTCATATCGTGTTTGCTTTCGTCAAATTTATTATTCATGTCTTGTTTGTTTTCATCAAATCTGTTCGCTATCATTTTCATTAATTAAACTTACTCCTTTCAGTAGGATCAGTCTTTCGGCTGGTGTTTGTTGCAATCGAAGCATTAGAGTTTTGATGGTAATATGCAATTATTACACTTAACGCGCCAGACTTGTAACTTTGGTTGCAGTCTGGTTACTTTCCTTATAGTAAAATAAGGATTTATAGAGGAGTTTGCGACTAAAAATATTATGTTTAATATTCCGCCCTCTAAAAGCACATTTGAACTATGTTCATTAATTGTATACATTTATCATCATTTTGTGTTTGTTGTGATGTATCACCTTGTCGAAAAGTTTCTGGTGTTTGATTTTTATTCTCCATTTTTGTTTGTTTTCCTGATCTTAATTTCATACAAATACCATACAATTAAGAATTAATACTTTATATACCTTTAATAAATGAAATTGTTATTGAATTTTAAAACTATGTACCACAATCAACAGTTCACAAACTTTCACCAAGACTGCACACTTTACCAAATCAACAATTTTACAATCGCCACGCGTTGGGCGACAAATGTACTGTTCTACTATTATTGAACTTAATAATTTGCAGTACTAATCAAACTTTAACTTGTTTATTTCCAATAGATAAGCCAAAAAGATCAAATTAAAATCTCTTACCTATTGATCCGAAAGTATGTCAAATTTATTTAATGGGCCGGCTAGCTTATCTTTTCCTTCAGGAGAAGGTTCAAATTCAGTTCCTGTTTTAAAATGAAATTTTATTAAAGTAAAATTTTTAATCTGATATAAGTAATTTATTTTTCTTGATATTCAGATAATTTAGCAGTTTCATAACAGGTTCGAAAGTCTAATACACTTTAAATTTTAATATACAACCTTGTCCAAAATTAAATACACAAAAACCTTCCTTCTTCGTAGCTGCACTCTTCTCTTTCCAAATCCAACAATTCTCCTTTCATTAATTCTTCACCTTATCTCGTCCTTATCTCCTCTGCAATTCCTATCCACAATAACACCTCTTCCCTCTTATTTACAGTCTATTTTTACTTTTCTTCGCTGATCTCCACAATTTCTGACTTTTTAATTCAATTTCAAATTATTCATCCATTTTATTATTTTTCCTTCATTCCCTAATTTTCACTTGTTCTTTTATTCCTTAAATTTGTTATTCCAATTTTACAACCTCTCTTTTATCTGTTGCTTGTTGTTCTATATCACTAAATATCAAAGTACCCAAAATAAACAAAACAAAACACCATATGAATTTTGATTAATTTCCTTCCAAACATAACCTAACTTAGACCTCCTTGTCTTTCTCCAGGAAAACATTTACCAATTATAAAAATAAAATTTCCTACTTAAAAGAAATGCCATAATGACTTAAATAACACAAAACATGCAATCTTCGTAATCGTCCAATATGCAAATACATCGCAATATATATATTTATATATATATATATAAAATTTTAAAAATTTAAACTTGGGTATGCAGTCGTGTGGCACAAAAAATTAAAGAAAACTCTTTATTTCTGTTCTAGCTTTCGAGGCTTTATTGTCTCTTCATCAGGAACGGATATTTTGAGGTTATATAGAAGTTGCACATGTGAAACAATTTTTCAAAAATATGGACCAACACTTAACACTAATAGTAGTTAACAAACTTACAAGTTAAAAATTATTAAAAACATAGTTGGATGTCAATTGATAAAATAGAATTGTTAAAAACATTAAATTTAAAAAAGCATGGCATCCTGAAGGGATCCATCTTGTATTGATTATCTTGTATATATATATATATATATATATTGCTATGTATTCGCATATTGGACGATTACGAAGATTGCATGTTTGTGTTATTTGCTGAATCAAGGTTTGAATTTGTTTATTTCCTTTAGATGGTTTTCAAAATTTATTTTAATTAGCTAAAGATCCGAAAGATATGTGTTTTAGAATGTTAATACTTATTTAGAGTTGTTTTAATAGTTTTAAAATTTTCATTTGATGTCAACAGTAAGTTTGATACTGACATCTATGTTAGTAGTTATTAAGTTATTGTTGAAATAATTTCTGACATTTAAGTCATTATGACATTTCTTTTAAGTAGTAAATTTTATTTTTATAGTTGGTAAATGTTTTCCTGAGTTATTAAGTTGTTGTTGAAATAATTTCTGACATTTAAGTCATTGTGACATTTCTTTTAAGTAGGAAATTTTATTTTATAGTTGCTAAATCTTTTCCTGGAGAAAGACAAGGAGGTTTAAGTTAGGTTATGTTTGGAATGAAATTAATCAAAATTCATATGGTGTTTTGTTTTGTTTATTTTGGATATTTTGATATTTAGTGAGATAGAACAATAAACAACAGATAAAAGAGAGGTTGTAAAAATGGAAAAACAAATTTAAGAAAAAAAAGAACAAGTGAAAATTAGGGAGTGAAGAAGAAAAATAATAAACAAGGATTAAGAATTTTGAAATTGAATTGAGTCAGAAATTGCGGAGATCAGCGAAGAAGAGAAAAATAGACTGTAAATAAGAAGGTAGAGGTGTTATTGTGGTTTGGAGTTGCAGAGGAGATAAGGACGAGATAAAGTGAAGAATTAATGAAAGGAGAATTGTTGGATTTGGAAAGAGAAGTGTGTAGCTACGAAGAAGGAAGGTTTTTGTGTGTTTAATTTTGGACAAGGTCGTATATTAAAATTTAAATAGTGTACTTATTAGTCTTTCGAACCTGTTATAAAGCTAAATTATCTAAATATCAAAAAAAAAATTATTTATATCAGATTAAAAATTTTACTGTAATAAAAATTTCATTTTAAATAGGAACTGAATTTGAACCTGCTCCTGAAGGGAAAGATAAGCTAGCCGGCCCATTAAATATTTTGACATACTTTCGGATCAAAAGGTAAGAGAATTTAATTTGATCTTTTGGTTTTAAAGTTTTTTTTTATCTATTGGAAATAAGCAAGTTAGGGTTTGATTAGTACTGCAAATTATTAAGTACAATAAAAAGTAGAACAGCACATTTGGCGCCCAACGCGTGGCGATTGTAAAATTGTCGATTTGATAAAGTGTGCAGTCTTGGTGAAAGTTTGTGAACTGTTGATTGTGGTACATAGTTTTAAAATTCAATAACAATTTCATTTATTAAGGGTATATAAAGTATTAATTCTTAATTGTGTGGTATTTGTATGAAATTAAGATCAGGAAAACAAACAAAAATGGAGAATCAAAATCAAACACCAGAAACTTCTCGACAAGGTGATACATCCCAACAAACACAAAATGATGATAAATTTATACAATTAATGAACATGATAGCGAACAAATTTGAAGAAAGCAAACAAGATATGAACAATAAATTTGATGAAAATAACAAAAAAATGGACGAAAACAAACAAGACATGAATAGCAAATTTGAAGAAAGCAAACAAGACATAAATAATAAATTTGATGAAAATAACAAAAAAATGGACGAAAACAAACAAGACATGAATAATAAATTTGAAGAAAGCAAACAAGACATGAATAATAAATTTGATGAAATCAACAACAAAATGGACAATAAATTTGAAGAAAGCAAACAAGATATGAACAAAAAAATGGATGAGAACAATAGGAAATTGGAAACGAGTATAGTAGAGTTACACAATAAAGTGGACGAGAAAATTAAGAAAGTAGAAGAAAAGGTAGAAAAGGTTTATGAAGAGATAAGTGAATTTAAAAAAGAAGTAAGAGTAGAAGTAGAACATGTTATAGTAGATGGTATGAATGAAATAGATATACGCATGAAAAAGCAAGAAGATATAATCAAAACACAATTAAAAGAACAGGATGGTAAGATCGAACAGAATACGAAGATATTGAAGGACACATACACACCTATATTTAACACATGTGCTACACAACATCAAACACTGGTAAATCAATTCTATGGTGATTCCAGAATCCACCCAAAAGTATTTTTAGAACGTTTAAGGCAATATCTAAAATCTAAAAATTTAAATTTTAATTTAAAACATGAAATTCAAAATTCATTAAAAGGTGAAGCCGAAATTTGGTATCAAATTGTAGAATCTGAATTTGAAACTTTAGAAGAATTTGAAAAGTTATTATTAAAAAAGTATTGGTCTGAACATTGTCAGGAAAAAATTCGTTTCAATTTATTTAATGGAAAATATTCAGAAAATAGTGGTATGTCTAGGGAAAATTATGTCATGCGTAAAATGTATAATATTAAATTCTTAGAGCCAAATTTGACAGAAAATGAAATGATTAAATATCTAGCAAGACATTTTTCTGATGACATCCACCAAGTAATCATTACACAACGCATTACGACATTAGATGGTTTGAATGAGTACTTGAGAGTGATCGATGATCTACATATGGGATGGAATAAAAATTATAAATCATTTATTAGAAAAACATACAACCAAACAGATGGTAATGATCAAAATTTCAACAGACAAAATTATTATGCAAATAGACAACAAACTGGGTATAATAATAATTATAAAAAAAATTATGACAGTAGAAATTTTAATCAAAATAAAGGTAGAGATTATGATGAAAATAGGAGGTACAACGGTAATGATAATTATAATAAAGAACAGAATACGTATGATAATAAACGTGATTCAGTAAGATATGCACAGGTAAATAATACAAATGTCAGATCTGATCAACAGAATGACATGAATAAAACTAAGACGATAGCAGAGGTAAATTCACATTTTCCAAGGGAAAATTTTTAGATAGGGAAGTTTTAATTGGGATGACGACATACGGGCATATGCAAGAATTTATAGGTATTGAGAATGAATCAAATTTAGATAATAATAGAATTAGTAATTTACCAATCATCAACATTAAAGTTAATGAAATAAATTTAAAAGCAGTGATTGATACGGGATCAGAAATCAGTTTAATAAATGGAAAGATAATAGACAGTAAAAAAGAGTTATATCAAAAAAATTGTACTAAGATTTCAAAAATTAAATTTATTAAATGCAAATGGTAAGAAATTCACAGAATGCAATAAAATCATAAATTTAGATTTTGAAGTAAAAGGGATACGTTTTAGAGGCGAGTTTGTAATTGTTGACAATTTGAGTTTTGATGTCATAATTGGTGAGGATATTTTATCACGACTTAAGGCAAAAATAGATTTTGGGGAAAAGTTCCTAGTTTTAAAAGGTACTGCGGTGAAAATATTTAATAAAAATGAGTTAAACATAGTGGGTTATATAGGTAATTGTAATAATAATAATTTAAATGATTTAAATGATGAAAAATATAAGCCTACATGTGAAATGAATAATTATAAAATGCCTAAAAGATTGGAGATAAATTGTCCTACTAAATATGAAAATCTAGTAAGAAAATTGTTACAAAATTATATGTCGTTAATAAATTACAAACCGAGAATAGCTAAAAGTTATGTATACAAGTTGATAGTAGATGAAAGTAAACTCAAAATATTTGGAAAAAGAAAACACAAAACTTCAAGACGAGAAAGAAATTTTGCACTGGAAATAATTGGAACAGGAGCAATAAGAAAAATACGGAAAGGGACATGAATAGGGAATTTTATACGGAATTATACACTATATACAAACACGGATCTATTAACAAAGATAATTTGGATTTGTGGTATATAATGAAAAATATACTAGTGATATATAAGCGTGGATATAAATTTGAAATAATATGTAATGACGTAGTAAAGGGTAATGTAAATAAAGGTCGTTGTAATTTGATATTTGAGAGCAATGGCAATGGAGACGAGTTGGTCATTATGCCTGCCCTCAGCATTTGATGTTATATTGTACAGAGATATTTTGTTTGGACCAAGGAAAATGTAGTTTTAAGTGCGGAATAAATAAATAAATAATGAATTATATAAAACGATCAAGAGTTACCGGAACATATATGAAAATAAGTATGATTATAAATGATAAATGTAAATGTAATACGTGCGGAGACGCGTCAGTTCTCCAAAGAGGTATATGAATGGTGAATTTACCACATATGTCAATTTTAATTTTAAAATATCCAAGGTCCAAACAAAATGTTTATTCTCATTATGATACACGTGTGCGGGAGTTGACATGGGTTCATATTCGAACGGAGTTTAATGATATAAAATTTAACAATATTATAATTAAAGTTATTAATTGCATTCCAGTTAAGTCAAATTATTATTATAAAACGCATTACAAAAAACTCACAAAGGTATATCCCACAAAAAGACGTAATACAAATAATACGGTTTGTAGAATACTTTCTAAATATTTTAAAACTGTAGACACTCCTAGAAGAATTTTAACTGACAATGTGACATATTTTGACAACGACAGATTAAAGAAATATTTGACAAATTAAAACACACAAAGAAAACACAACAAAACTGATGATAAATAAAGTATCTTGCAAATACGGCATAATTGAATAAAATTAAACAGTTTTACATAAGTAAAAGCTTATAATTTGGGGAGGGAAATGCGATGTATTTGCATATTGGACGATTACGAAGATTGCATGTTTGTGTTATTTGCTGAATCAAGGTTTGAATTTGTTTATTTCCTTTAGATGGTTTTCAAAATTTATTTTAATTAGCTAAAGATTCGAAAGATGTGTTTTAGAATGTTAATACTTATTTAGAATTGTTTTAATAGTTTTAAAGTTTTCATTTGATGTCAACAGTAAGTTTGATACTGACATCTATGTAGTAGTTATTAAGTTATTGTTGAAATAGTTTCTGACATTTAAGTCATTATGACATTTCTTTTAAGTAGTAAATTTTATTTTTATAGTTGGTAAACGTTTTCCTGAGTTATTAAGTTGTTGTTGAAATAATTTCTGACATTTAAGTCATTATGACATTTCTTTTAAGTAGGAAATTTTATTTTATAGTTGGTAAATCTTTTCCTGGAGAAAGACAAGGAGGTTTAAGTTAGGTTATGTTTGGAATGAAATTAATCAAAATTCATATGGTGTTTTGTTTTGTTTATTTTGGATATTTTGATATTTAGTGAGATAGAACAATAAACAACAGATAAAAGAGGGGTTGTAAAAATGGAAAAACAAATTTAAGAAAAAAAAGAACAAGTGAAAATTAGGGAGTGAAGAAGAAAAATAATAAACAAGGATTAAGAATTTTGAAATTGAATTGAAAGTCAGAAATTGCGGAGATCAGCGAAGAAGAGAAAAATAGACTGTAAATAAGAAGGTAGAGGTGTTATTGTGGTTTGGAGTTGCAGAGGAGATAAGGACGAGATAAGGTGAAGAATTAATGAAAGGAGAATTGTTGGATTTGGAAAGAGAAGTGTGTAGCTACGAAGAAGGAAGGTTTTTGTGTGTTTAATTTTGGACAAGGTCGTATATTAAAATTTAAATAGTGTACTTATTAGACTTTCGAACCTGTTATAAAGCTAAATTATCTAAATATCAAAAAAAAAAATTATTTATATCAGATTAAAAATTTTACTGCAATAAAAATTTCATTTTAAATAGGAACTGAATTTGAACCTGCTCCTGAAGGGAAAGATAAGCTAGCCGGCCCATTAAATATTTTGACATACTTTCGGATCAAAAGGTAAGAGATTTTAATTTGATCTTTTGGTTTTAAAGTTTTTTTTCATCTATTGGAAATAAGCAAGTTAGGGTTTGATTAGTACTGCAAATTATTAAGTACAATAAAAAGTAGAACAGCACATTTGGCGCCCAACGCGTGGCGATTGTAAAATTGTCGATTTGATAAAGTGTGCAGTCTTGGTGAAAGTTTGTGAACTGTTGATTGTGGTACATAGTTTTAAAATTCAATAACAATTTCATTTATTAAGGGTATATAAAGTATTAATTCTTAATTGTGTGGTATTTGTATGAAATTAAGATCAGGAAAACAAACAAAAATGGAGAATCAAAATCAAACACCAGAAACTTCTCGACAAGGTGATACATCCCAACAAACACAAAATGATGATAAATTTATACAATTAATGAACATGATAGCGAACAAATTTGAAGAAAGCAAACAAGATATGAATAATAAATTTGATGAAAATAACAAAAAAATGGACGAAAACAAACAAGACATGAATAGCAAATTTGAAGAAAGCAAACAAGACATAAATAATAAATTTGATGAAAATAACAAAAAAATGGACGAAAACAAACAAGACATGAATAATAAATTTGAAGAAAGCAAACAAGACATGAATAATAAATTTGATGAAATCAACAACAAAATGGACAATAAATTTGAAGAAAGCAAACAAGATATGAACAAAAAAATGGATGAGAACAATAGGAAATTGGAAACGAGTATAGTAGAGTTACACAATAAAGTGGACGAGAAAATTAAGAAAGTAGAAGAAAAGGTAGAAAAGGTTTATGAAGAGATAAGTGAATTTAAAAAAGAAGTAAGAGTAGCAGTAGAACATGTTATAGTAGATGGTATGAATGAAATAGATATACGCATGAAAAAGCAAGAAGATATAATCAAAACACAATTAAAAGAACAGGATGGTAAGATCGAACAGAATACGAAGATATTGAAGGACACACACACCTATATTTAACACATGTGCTACACAACATCAAACACTGGTAAATCAATTCTATGGTGATTCCAGAATCCACCCAAAAGTATTTTTAGAACGTTTAAGGCAATATCTAAAATCTAAAAATTTAAATTTTAATTTAAAACATGAAATTCAAAATTCATTAAAAGGTGAAGCCGAAATTTGGTATCAAATTGTAGAATCTGAATTTGAAACTTTAGAAGAATTTGAAAAGTTATTATTAAAAAAGTATTGGTCTGAACATTGTCAGGAAAAAATTCGTTTCAATTTATTTAATGGAAAATATTCAGAAAATAGTGGTATGTCTAGGGAAAATTATGTCATGCGTAAAATGTATAATATTAAATTCTTAGAGCCAAATTTGACAGAAAATGAAATGATTAAATATCTAGCAAGACATTTTTCTGATGACATCCACCAAGTAATCATTACACAACGCATTACGACATTAGATGGTTTGAATGAGTACTTGAGAGTGATCGATGATCTACATATGGGATGGAATAAAAATTATAAATCATTTATTAGAAAAACATACAACCAAACAGATGGTAATGATCAAAATTTCAACAGACAAAATTATTATGCAAATAGACAACAAACTGGGTATAATAATAATTATAAAAAAAATTATGACAGTAGAAATTTTAATCAAAATAAAGGTAGAGATTATGATGAAAATAGGAGGTACAACGGTAATGATAATTATAATAAAGAACAGAATACGTATGATAATAAACGTGATTCAGTAAGATATGCACAGGTAAATAATACAAATGTCAGATCTGATCAACAGAATGACATGAATAAAATTAAGACGATAGCAGAGGTAAATTCACATTTTCCAAGGGAAAATTTTTAGATAGGGAAGTTTTAATTGGGATGACGACATACGGGCATATGCAAGAATTTATAGGTATTGAGAATGAATCAAATTTAGATAATAATAGAATTAGTAATTTACCAATCATCAACATTAAAGTTAATGAAATAAATTTAAAAGCATTGATTGATACGGGATCAGAAATCAGTTTAATAAATGGAAAGATAATAGACAGTAAAAAAGAGTTATATAAAAAAAAATGTACTAAGATTTCAAAAATTAAATTATTAAATGCAAATGGTAAGAAATTCACAGAATGCAATAAAATCATAAATTTAGATTTTGAAGTAAAAGGGATACGTTTTAGAGGCGAGTTTGTAATTGTTGACAATTTGAGTTTTGATGTCATAATTGGTGAGGATATTTTATCACGACTTAAGGCAAAAATAGATTTTGGGGAAAAGTTCCTAGTTTTAAAAGGTACTGCGGTGAAAATATTTAATAAAAATGAGTTAAACATAGTGGGTTATATAGGTAATTGTAATAATAATAATTTAAATGATTTAAATGATGAAAAATATAAGCCTACATGTGAAATGAATAATTATAAAATGCCTAAAAGATTGGAGATAAATTGTCCTACTAAATATGAAAATCTAGTAAGAAAATTGTTACAAAATTATATGTCGTTAATAAATTACAAACCGAGAATAGCTAAAAGTTATGTATACAAGTTGATAGTAGATGAAAGTAAACTCAAAATATTTGGAAAAAGAAAACACAAAACTTCAAGACGAGGAAGAAATTTTGCACTGGAAATAATTGGAACAGGAGCAATAAGAAAAATACGGAAAGGGACATGAATAGGGAATTTTATACGGAATTATACACTATATACAAACACGGATCTATTAACAAAGATAATTTGGATTTGTCGGATATAATGAAAAATATACTAGTGATATATAAGCGTGGATATAAATTTGAAATAATATGTAATGACGTAGTAAAGGGTAATGTAAATAAATGTCGTTGTAATTTGATATTTGAGAGCAATGGCAATGGAGACGAGTTGGTCATTATGCCTGCCCTCAGCATTTGATGTTATATTGTACAGAGATATTTTGTTTGGACCAAGGAAAATGTAGTTTTAAGTGCGGAATAAATAAATAAATAATGAATTATATAAAACGGTCAAGAGTTACCGGAACATATATGAAAATAAGTATGATTATAAATGATAAATGTAAATGTAATACGTTCGGAGACGCGTCAGTTCTCCAAAGAGGTATATGAATGGTGAATTTACCACATATGTCAATTTTAATTTTAAAATATCCAAGGTCCAAACAAAATGTTTATTCTCATTATGATACACGTGTGCGGGAGTTGACATGGGTTCATATTCGAACGGAGTTTAATGATATAAAATTTAACAATATTATAATTAAAGTTATTAATTGCATTCCAGTTAAGTCAAATTATTATTATAAAACGCATTACAAAAAACTCACAAAGGTATATCCCACAAAAAGACGTAATACAAATAATACGGTTTGTAGAATACTTTCTAAATATTTTAAAACTGTAGACACTCCTAGAAGAATTTTAACTGACAATGTGACATATTTTGACAACGACAGATTAAAGAAATATTTGACAAATTAAAACACACAAAGAAAACACTGATGATAAATAAAGTATTTTGCAAATACGGCATAATTGAATAAAATTAAACAGTTTTACATAAGTAAAAGCTTATAATTTGGGGAGGGAAATGCGATGTATTTGCATATTGGACGATTACGAAGATTGCATGTTTGTGTTATTTGCTGAATCAAGGTTTGAATTTGTTTATTTCCTTTAGATGGTTTTCAAAATTTATTTTAATTAGCTAAAGATTCGAAAGATGTGTTTTAGAATGTTAATACTTATTTAGAGTTGTTTTAATAGTTTTAAAGTTTTCATTTGATGTCAACAGTAAGTTTGATACTGACATCTATGTAGTAGTTATTAAGTTATTGTTGAAATAGTTTCTGACATTTAAGTCATTATGACATTTCTTTTAAGTAGTAAATTTTATTTTTATAGTTGGTAAATGTTTTTCTGAGATATTAAGTTGTTGTTGAAATAATTTCTGACATTTAAGTCATTATGACATTTCTTTTAAGTAGGAAATTTTATTTTATAGTTGGTAAATCTTTTCCTGGAGAAAGACAAGGAGGTTTAAGTTAGGTTATGTTTGGAATGAAATTAATCAAAATTCATATGGTGTTTTGTTTTGTTTATTTTGGATATTTTGATATTTAGTGAGATAGAACAATAAACAACAGATAAAAGAGAGGTTGTAAAAATGGAAACACAAATTTAAGAAAAAAAAGAACAAGTGAAAATTAGGGAGTGAAGAAGAAAAATAATAAACAAGGATTAAGAATTTTGAAATTGAATTGAAAGTCAGAAATTGCGGAGATCAGCGAAGAAGAGAAAAATAGACTGTAAATAAGAAGGTAGAGGTGTTATTGTGGTTTGAAGTTGCAGAGGAGATAAGGACGAGATAAGGTGAAGAATTAATGAAAGGAGAATTGTTGGATTTGGAAAGAGAAGTGTGTAGCTACGAAGAAGGAAAGTTTTTGTGTGTTTAATTTTGGACAAGGTCGTATATTAAAATTTAAATAGTGTACTTATTAGACTTTCGAACCTGTTATAAAGCTAAATTATCTAAATATCAAAAAAAAAAAATTATTTATATCAGATTAAAAATTTTACTGTAATAAAAATTTCATTTTAAATAGGAACTGAATTTGAACCTGCTCCTGAAGGGAAAGATAAGCTAGCCGGCCCATTAAATATTTTGACATACTTTCGGATCAAAAGGTAAGAGATTTTAATTTGATCTTTTGGTTTTAAAGTTTTTTTTTATCTATTGGAAATAAGCAAGTTAGGGTTTGATTAGTACTGCAAATTATTAAGTACAATAAAAAGTAGAACAGCACAATATATATATATATATATATATAGAATTATTGACATGATTTCACCCAACGCAAAAACAAAACCAATATGTAATTGTATGAAAAATAAATGCATTTCAGAATTGTCATATCGTAACGAAGTTAAGTATTGTTCTTGGGCGTTACATGTAACGTGCATCTGGGAATTTTCCTAGTATTTGAGAGCCAGCAACACTATATAGTGTCACAACAGCAATTTGCCTTAAGAAAACTACATAATTTTAAGAAATTTGTAATAGTTTATAAGAATTGCATATAAAAACCTTGGTAAAATATACCAAAATGGGCATCACCGATATGTCAGGACACTTAAAGTAATGAAAAATGCTTAGTGTAACTCGTATGCAGGTCAAAAACCCATACCATAGTCATATTTGGCTGCAGGAGGTCGTAAGTCCAATTTCAAGTTTCGGGGTATCGGGAAATCTACGGAATATGAGAAGTTTTACAATTTAATCACATGTCGCGCGCATTGCTGCACGGATTATCAAAGAACATTCATCTACAGCCAAAATCCAACAACTCTTGTCAAGTTTGAGTAGTTAAACAAACTTTTATGCAATAAACTATATTGAAATATTTTGACATTTCACATTGAAGAATAAACATTGGTGCATAACTTCAATATAACAGAATAAATTGAAACTTTTTACACATAAACATTTAGGTACATACCTAAGGTTACACCGGGGTACTACAGCTCTAGAATTTTATTTTCATGTAGGTCCATAGAGACATTTTAAAGCCTGGAACTCTACAGGTAGTGTAAATTCAGTGTTAGCAAAAACCCAAATGGTTATGGAACTACAATTGTGTACAATGTCCAAAGCCATGATGCTGGACAAGCTTTTCATAATGTTTTCAGCCGTCAATTTGGCGTAGAAACATAAATTTTGAGTGAAACTTGATGTGGGCATGACCTAAAAAGTTGAGATAGTGTTAGAAGTATAGTATAGTATAGTAAAAGCTTGTTCGGCAGAATATTAGTATAAGTTTGTGTAATAGGTCATAAGGAACAGTTTTATAAATAAATAAATACACCACAGGTAATGACGACCCCCTTTATCCCGGAAGGCTCTAGAAGAATTATATATATATATATATATATATATATATATATATATATATTGTGCTGTTCTACTTTTTATTGTACTTAATAATTTGCAGTACTAATCAAACCTTAACTTGCTTATTTCCAATAGATAAAAAAAAAACTTTAAAACCAAAAGATCAAATTAAAATCTCTTACCTTTTGATCCGAAAGTATGTCAAAATATTTAATGGGCCGACTAGCTTATCTTTCCCTTCAGGAGCAGGTTCAAATTCAGTTCCTATTTAAAATGAAATTTTATTAAAGTAAAATTTTTAATCTGATATAAATAATTTATTTTCTTTGATATTTAGATAATTTAGCTTTATAACAGGTTCGAAAGTCTAATAAGTACACTATTTAAATTTTAATATACGACCTTGTCCAAAATTAAACACACAAAAACCTTCCTTCTTCGTAGCTACACAGTTCTCTTTCCAAATCCAACAATTCTCCTTTCATTAATTCTTCACCTTATCTCGTCCTTATCTCCTCTGCAACTCCAAACCACAATAACACCTCTACCTTCTTATTTACAGTCTATTTTTCTCTTCTTCGCTGATCTCCGCAATTTCTGACTTTCAATTCAATTTCAAAATTCTTAATCCTTGTTTATTATTTTTCTTCTTCACTCCCTAATTTTTACTTGCTCTTTTTTTTTTCTTAAATTTGTTTTTCCAATTTTACAACCTCTCTTTTATCTGTTGTTTATTGTTCTATTTCACTAAATATCAAAGTATCCAAAATAAACAAAACAAAACACCATATGAATTTTGATTAATTTCATTCCAAACATAACCTAACTTAAACCTCCTTGTCTTTCTCCAGGAAAAGATTTACCAACTATAAAATAAAATTTCCTACTTAAAAGAAATGTCATAATGACTTAAATGTCAGAAATTATTTCAACAACAACTTAATAACTCAGGAAAACATTTACCAACTATAAAAATAAAATTTACTACTTAAAAGAAATGTCATAATGACTTAAATGTCAGAAATTATTTCAACAATAACTTAATAACTACTAACATAGATGTCAGTATCAAACTTACTGTTGACATCAAATGAAAACTTTAAAACTATTAAAACAACTCTAAATAAGTATTAACATTCTAAAACACATATCTTTCGGATCTTTAGCCAATTTAAATAAATTTTGAAAACCATCTAAAGGAAATAAACAAATTCAAACCTTGATTCAGCAAATAACACAAACATGCAATCTTCGTAATCGTCCAATATGCAAATACATCGCATTATATATATATATATATATATATATATGAAGTATTGTTGTACTTCCGGGTGCTCTCCCGCGTCGATGGTCGACTCCTCCAGGAGTCACGGTTGTCTAAACGACGTTTCGGCAGAATCTCATCTGCCATCTTCAGGTTCTCACTGAAAGCTGCCTACTGCTGCTCCTCGTTGCTCGAACTAAATTGACGTTCTCCGCGTTGTGCGGCCCCTTATATAGGTTGTGGTCCAGGGCGCGCCTGCGCGACTGGCTACGTGTCACTTCCATATAGCACACAATTTCCTATGGATATCCGTTTTTGATCTATTATTAGTCCGGAGGTCCATGGACCTATTTTGGATATCCATCGAATGTTCATAAGCTAAAACGAATAGAACGTCCATTATTTGGATATCTATCAGACGTTCTGTTTTGATATATACATGGATACCCGACTTAACTGTATCCATAAGATATCCTTCTCTATTATTTAACTGGATGTCCCACCCAAGTGAGTCCATAAGACATCCTTTTTTGTAGTTTTAATGGCCGTCCTTATTATGGATATCGATAAGCCATCGTCTTTTATTAAATAAATTAATATCCCCGTTGCGGACAGCCATAAGATGTAGTTCTCTATAATTCAAATGGACATCCTTAATTAAACATCTATAAGATGTCCTTTTCTGTCCTCTAACTGGATGTCTGACCTAATTTTTTTGCAATTTTAATGGACATCCTTATTAGGGATATCCATAAGCTAGCGTCTTTTCTTAAATAAATGAATATCCCCATTGCGGACAACCATAAGATATATGTAGTTTTCTATAGTTCAAATGGATGTGGATAGATGTCCTTTTCTGTTCTCTAACTGGATGTCTGACCTAAATGAATCCATAAGACATCCGTTTTTGCAATTTTAATGGACGTCCTTATCATGGATATCCATTAGGTATCGTCACAGTTCTGTGGTTATAAACAAATGAACATCACAATTATGGACATTCATATGTTGTAGTTCTCTATTGAGAAATCTCATAAATAATGTTTCTCATAAAACACTAATTACAGCCTACCATGGTCTTATCCACTCTTCAATGTCATATACTATTTTAACATGGGGACATTCAACTCATAGAGATAATGTTTTTGCTTTACAGAGAAGAGCCATACGGATTATGGAAGGCTTACACTATAGAGACGATTGTAGACAAAATTTTAAAGATTTACAGATATTAACTTTATCTAGCTTGTATATTCTGCAATGTTTATTGTACATAAAAGAACATTAATCAAATTATATATCATACAATGACGTGCATAGATATTCCACGCGAAATAACAGAGATATTCATCCTAATTTTTTGAGGTTGTCCAAAACTCGGAATGGAACAAATTATTACGCCATAAAATTTTTTAATCATTTGCCCTCATCAGTGGAAGAGCTGAAGTATAACGTATTTAGAATGACTGTCAGAGCCTTTTTATTGGCCAATGCTTTCTATAACTTTGAAGAATATTTTTCCTCGATCTTTTAACATGTTGCGCGTTGTTAAATGTTAAATTTCAATTTAAATTTAATTTCTTCTTAATTATATTAAGAACCATTATCTCATCTTTTTGCCCATACTACGCATTTCTTATTGTAACATTGTGATACACTGTACGTTCGCTTGTATTTTATCGTTTGTCTTATTACTTATATGTATATCTCCATTGCGTATTCTATATTTTGTATTATTTGACTTATTTTATTTTATATGACTTGTGTAAATACGATTGTATTATGGCACTAATAAATTATTATTATTATAACTTAAATGGATATTAGATTTGAATCAACAAGACATATCCTTCATTTATATAAAATAAAAAGCTTATCTAAATATACGACTAATACTTTGCCTACATCAACATGCTCTGATTTACCATTATCTCTAAGGTCTTCAAAATAGGTCGGTGATTCGGTGCCTACGGTAATCTTTTAATAGTAGAACGCACTCTTGAACTGATTCGTCTGTTGTCGAACGCTGTCCTCTATTTACCGCAGGCACCTTATAGATAAAGAGAGACCGTTTACTTCTACATGGCTTCTACCATGAGAACGACAAGGACATAAACAAACGTGTTGATTTCATTTCACCTACATCACAGAATCTGTGTTCTGTAACAGAAACGGTTTTCTATGAGTTCTGTGTTTGTGTTCTGCTTTTTGCTGTGCCGGCATTCGCAAATTTCATGCAACCTGTGACGTCTTGGGCAAATATTTGAATAAATTGAATAAAACATCAGTGTTAATAAACTTCGACTCGAAGTTCATAGGGTAAGTATACTGTAATTAATTTTGATTTATTTGTTTGATTTGAAAATGCCTAAAATATCTAGAAATTACTATAGAATGGCTAAAAGAAATACTGAGCTCTCATTGTATACACTGGAAACAAAATCCCAACCATTTGTTCCACTTTCTTGTGATGATAAACATTGTTTTTTAATAAATTGCATTCCAGGTGTTACGAATAGAGATACTCAAATTGACAACGATCTGAATGTTAAATTTGATAGTTCAGATTCAGATGAATTTGATATACTTAGTCAGTAATTGAAGCAATAATCATGCACAGCGGGATTTTAATTCATTTGATTCACTATGCCAAATAAATGAGCCTCTTATTAATCTTAATAAATATAATTTAGCACAATCAATAAGTGTGTGGGCTATCAAATATCAAATAAGCCACCTAGCATTAAGCGAATTATTAAAAATATTAAATCACTTGACTCTAGTTTGCCTAGCGATGCACGAACTTTATTAAAATCTCCTAGAAAAATAGACGTAAAACAAATGGAACCAGGTAGGTATTATCATTTCGGATTATATAATTGTATACAAAAAATTGTATTAAATCAATCATTCCACTGTTTAACATCTATTAAAATTTTTGTTAATATCCCACTAAACATGTGAACATTGTAATGATGTTTAATTATTGTTCTAACATAACAACCGAACGTTCTCCAAAAAAGCTGATCGACATTAGAATAACATTCACCTCATAGCAAATGTCCTGCAAATAAACGTTGCCAGTATTACGTTAAAAATTGAACATCATATTACTGTTTATCATACAATAACTGAATGTCTACATAACATTAAAATTACTATGTTAGAACATAAAAACGACGTTAAAACTTACAACATTTTTATTTTAAAGTTTCCTTTCTAAACAGCTAATATACAAGTAGGTAATAATTTTTTGTGCTTCAGCTCCACATCCTGTTAACATTATTGTAAAGTAAGTTCAGTAATGTTTGTAAAATGTTTTTCTACGAACATAAGAAAGTAGGATTTTTTTATTGATTTCAGTGCGAAAGATGTCACTTTTTTCAGTTTTACTTTTGTAATATTGCTATTGACAATGTATGAGAGTATTTGTTTAACTGGCAAAAAAATGGCAAATTTTCTGCTGTGGCAAAAAATTTCATTTTAAATAGGAACTGAATTTGAACCTGCTCCTGAAGGGAAAGATAAGCTAGCCGGCCCATTAAATATTTTGACATACTTTCGGATCAAAAGGTAAGAGATTTTAATTTGATCTTTTGGTTTTAAAGTTTTTTTTTATCTATTGGAAATAAGCAAGTTAGGGTTTGATTAGTACTGCAAATTATTAAGTACAATAAAAAGTAGAACAGCACAATATATATATATATATATATAGAATTATTGACATGATTTCACCCAACGCAAAAACAAAACCAATATGTAATTGTATGAAAAATAAATGCATTTCAGAATTGTCATATCGTAACGAAGTTAAGTATTGTTCTTGAGCGTTACATGTAACGTGCATCTGGGAATTTTCCTAGTATTTGAGAGCCAGCAACACTATATAGTGTCACAACAGCAATTTGCCTTAAGAAAACTACATAATTTTAAGAAATTTGTAATAGTTTATAAGAATTGCATATAAAAACCTTGGTAAAATATACCAAAATGGGCATCACCGATATGTCAGGACACTTAAAGTAATGAAAAATGCTTAGTGTAACTCGTATGCAGGTCAAAAACCCATACCATATTCATATTTGGCTGCAGGAGGTCGTAAGTCCAATTTCAAGTTTCGGGGTATCGGGAAATCTACGGAATATGAGAAGTTTTACAATTTAATCACATGTCGCGCGCATTGCTGCACGGATTATCAAAGAACATTCATCTACAGCCAAAATCCAACAACTCTTGTCAAGTTTGAGTAGTTAAACAAACTTTTATGCAATAAACTATATTGAAATATTTTGACATTTCACATTGAAGAATAAACATTGGTGCATAACTTCAATATAACAGAATAAATTGAAACTTTTTACACATAAACATTTAGGTACATACCTAAGGTTACACCGGGGTACTACAGCTCTAGAATTTTATTTTCATGTAGGTCCATAGAGACATTTTAAAGCCTGGAACTCTACAGGTAGTGTAAATTCAGTGTTAGCAAAAACCCAAATGGTTATGGAACTACAATTGTGTACAATGTCCAAAGCCATGATGCTGGACAAGCTTTTCATAATGTTTTCAGCCGTCAATTTGGCGTAGAAACATAAATTTTGAGTGAAACTTGATGTGGGCATGACCTAAAAAGTTGAGATAGTGTTAGAAGTATAGTATAGTATAGTAAAAGCTTGTTCGGCAGAATATTAGTATAAGTTTGTGTAATAGGTCATAAGGAACAGTTTTATAAATAAATAAATACACCACAGGTAATGACGACCCCCTTTATCCCGGAAGGCTCTAGAAGAATTATATATATATATATATATATATATATATATATATATATATATATATATATTGTGCTGTTCTACTTTTTATTGTACTTAATAATTTGCAGTACTAATCAAACCTTAACTTGCTTATTTCCAATAGATAAAAAAAAAAACTTTAAAACCAAAAGATCAAATTAAAATCTCTTACCTTTTGATCCGAAAGTATGTCAAAATATTTAATGGGCCGACTAGCTTATCTTTCCCTTCAGGAGCAGGTTCAAATTCAGTTCCTATTTAAAATGAAATTTTATTAAAGTAAAATTTTTAATCTGATATAAATAATTTATTTTCTTTGATATTTAGATAATTTAGCTTTATAACAGGTTCGAAAGTCTAATAAGTACACTATTTAAATTTTAATATACGACCTTGTCCAAAATTAAACACACAAAAACCTTCCTTCTTCGTAGCTACACAGTTCTCTTTCCAAATCCAACAATTCTCCTTTCATTAATTCTTCACCTTATCTCGTCCTTATCTCCTCTGCAACTCCAAACCACAATAACACCTCTACCTTCTTATTTACAGTCTATTTTTCTCTTCTTCGCTGATCTCCGCAATTTCTGACTTTCAATGAGGTAGTATCAGTGACGTCATCATTTGACAGCCTGAAAACGGTTAAGTGGATTGTTGAAGAATTTGACATAAGAGCAAGTCTTAGTTTGTGATCAATTCTAAAATTAGTGGTGCATAATTTTAATAACAAATTTGTGTGGAGACATTTATTAAGGTTTTTTTAAAAGCCTAGTGTGAAAGAAATTTCGATACATATCGTATCAGTGCTATTATTGGAAAAGAAAAATTTGTTGTCAGGTATGTTAACATCCCTGTTAAATCGTAAATTGTAAATATAAGCATTAATAACGCTAATAATTTAGTTTTTCGGTTTTTTCTGTTAAGTAGGTATATTGTATGACTCATTTGCTTAAATATTCATTTAATGTATGTATTCATAGATTTGGTATAAGCCAATATTGACATAGGATATAATAGGTTAGGTAGCAGTAATTTCTATTTACTAATAATGGTTTTATAAAAGATTAATATCCATTGCTGTGAAATTTATATTTTCTGACAATATTATTAATTCCCTGCCAAAAATGGCATATAGAAATATCTCCAAAGTAATTTAAAATATATACTTTATGGAGAGAATCTATGTAGATGATGAAACAGTTTTACATATGAGTTTCTATGCCATTCTATTGCACAACGACTTCCCGTCATACTGAGGAAGAATATCTCTTGGGATTTTTATGGTTATTAATATGACTGTATGTGAAATCGACTAATTTCGTTCAAAAAATGTTATCGGTCTCATAGAAACTTATAGCTTTATTTTTATCTGTTTCTATGAGCATTTTTGGCAGGGTTGTAGGTACTTCAAGCTCAAAAGTTTCTAATGAGTTTGAATTTGTTACCATTTTAGAAACAGAATGTCAACGACGGCTGTTGTTGTGTGCACTAATCGATGGAATCGAAAAAGAACAGTTAGATTTTTTGGGATTTCCATCTGCTCAAACCAGACGACAAGTAGAGCTTGCAAGAATAGAAATACGTACTCAGCCCAGCAGCATTCTGTAAAGATGATTTTCTCGAATCAAAAATAAAAAATGCAAGAATATGTTCCAAACATTTTGTCATGGGTACCTATACGATAGTTTTTACATCATTTATAAGATATTGCAATGTTGACAGTGAATTTGCCTATTTAGTCAAAATAGGATGCATAAATGTTCTTAAGGTTTCACTTAAAGTGTAGATTGTTCTTAAGGTGATATGTAACGTTTTTTTTAGTATGCTTTACACATTATTTTAACATGTATTCTATTATATTGATTTGTGTAAAAAAGTATTGTTAATAACACAAATAAAACTGATTGAATATGTAGTTATATGGTTATTAATTACATCCTCTTCCAGTAACGTGCGAATAGACATAGTTTTGAGTTGATAAATGAAGGTGGGTTTTAAGATCAAATCAGATGTTAAACTGAGTGTACTAAACAATGCAAAATACATGGAAGAATGAAAAATAAAACCCTAACTTTTTGAAAAACTTCGTTGGATTTTCAATGTATCTGAACATTTTTAAATTCAGGAAGAAAAAACGATGAATATATTAAATGTTGATAGAGCAGCATAAAGCAAAATACTTTACTTTGTAGCAATACATTGTGGTTTTGTTGTTTTTATTAACATATTCTACATGTAAACTTAGGAAACATACATCTGTATATACATTATATAAAGCCATTAACTTTTTAAATATCATAACTGCATAATTTACAAATGTATAGATTACATAAAAATCTTTGTGAAATGCCAAAGCGCACTGCATACTCTAAGCATCTGGCCTTGTTTTTTAATACTACAGCCATATCAATGTCCTTGTTACTGAGTTTTATTCAATAAGCCAATGCATCCGTCACAGACGTATCCTCATACAACAATCCAAGGCTTAAGCGTTGCTTCTGACACTCTCTGAGAATGCCGAACCTAAAACAAAAATTATATTCATCCTTAACCCATTTTAATAATATTCTAATGCTTGAAAAACAGTAATTTGTGATTAAACATTGCAGACAAAAGTAATATACTTTGATAATAAACGTTAAATTTCATACAGATCTACACTTACTTTACCAACAATGAAATATCGTTTGCTAATTTTTTTTGCCCCCAGAGATTCTATCCATTTACAGGCAAGCTGGGCAAAGGCATCTAAACTTTCACATGCTCTAACTTCATCATTGGTCATAGGGCTCGTTCGAAATAATAAATAATCCATCACCACACTTTTATAAATCTGGGATATCATCTAAAGATGCTGTCAAATCTGCCACTTTTAAACTATATGGATCAACGCCATTAATATACTCTAACTTAAAAATATAATTTAGTGACTCCTGAAATGAAGTGTATAGATCAAATTTCAATGAATTTAACAATGCTAATTGCTAAAATTAACTCACCATTTCGAAAATAAAAATCTGTTGACAGTACGGAAAAAAACACGTCGGTTAAAAAACACAAATAAAACACAAAATTAAAGTCAGTTCAACAAATCACCAAACGTATTAGTAAAAGGAAACACTAACTGTTAATTTTACACAAAAAAAGCTTTCAAAAAAGCTCTGAAATTCTTTAAAATTTGGGGTAACTAAATGACTGTAAATGTCGCAAAAACTTATCTATCCACTGAACTGAAGTTGCAGCTCGGTTGTGACGTCAGCTGATACTACCTAATTCAATTTCAAAATTCTTAATCCTTGTTTATTATTTTTCTTCTTCACTCCCTAATTTTTACTTGTTCTTTTTTTTTCTTAAATTTGTTTTTCCAATTTTACAACCTCTCTTTTATCTGTTGTTTATTGTTCTATTTCACTAAATATCAAAGTATCCAAAATAAACAAAACAAAACACCATATGAATTTTGATTAATTTCATTCCAAACATAACCTAACTTAAACCTCCTTGTCTTTCTCCAGGAAAAGATTTACCAACTATAAAATAAAATTTCCTACTTAAAAGAAATGTCATAATGACTTAAATGTCAGAAATTATTTCAACAACAACTTAATAACTCAGGAAAACATTTACCAACTATAAAAATAAAATTTACTACTTAAAAGAAATGTCATAATGACTTAAATGTCAGAAATTATTTCAACAATAACTTAATAACTACTAACATAGATGTCAGTATCAAACTTACTGTTGACATCAAATGAAAACTTTAAAACTATTAAAACAACTCTAAATAAGTATTAACATTCTAAAACACATATCTTTCGGATCTTTAGCCAATTTAAATAAATTTTGAAAACCATCTAAAGGAAATAAACAAATTCAAACCTTGATTCAGCAAATAACACAAACATGCAATCTTCGTAATCGTCCAATATGCAAATACATCGCATTATATATATATATATATATATATATGAAGTATTGTTGTACTTCCGGGTGCTCTCCCGCGTCGATGGTCGACTCCTCCAGGAGTCACGGTTGTCTAAACGACGTTTCGGCAGAATCTCATCTGCCATCTTCAGGTTCTCACTGAAAGCTGCCTACTGCTGCTCCTCGTTGCTCGAACTAAATTGACGTTCTCCGCGTTGTGCGGCCCCTTATATAGGTTGTGGTCCAGGGCGCGCCTGCGCGACTGGCTACGTGTCACTTCCATATAGCACACAATTTCCTATGGATATCCGTTTTTGATCTATTATTAGTCCGGAGGTCCATGGACCTATTTTGGATATCCATCGAATGTTCATAAGCTAAAACGAATAGAACGTCCATTATTTGGATATCTATCAGACGTTCTGTTTTGATATATACATGGATACCCGACTTAACTGTATCCATAAGATATCCTTCTCTATTATTTAACTGGATGTCCCACCCAAGTGAGTCCATAAGACATCCTTTTTTGTAGTTTTAATGGCCGTCCTTATTATGGATATCGATAAGCCATCGTCTTTTATTAAATAAATTAATATCCCCGTTGCGGACAGCCATAAGATGTAGTTCTCTATAATTCAAATGGACATCCTTAATTAAACATCTATAAGATGTCCTTTTCTGTCCTCTAACTGGATGTCTGACCTAATTTTTTTGCAATTTTAATGGACATCCTTATTAGGGATATCCATAAGCTAGCGTCTTTTCTTAAATAAATGAATATCCCCATTGCGGACAACCATAAGATATATGTAGTTTTCTATAGTTCAAATGGATGTGGATAGATGTCCTTTTCTGTTCTCTAACTGGATGTCTGACCTAAATGAATCCATAAGACATCCGTTTTTGCAATTTTAATGGACGTCCTTATCATGGATATCCATTAGGTATCGTCACAGTTCTGTGGTTATAAACAAATGAACATCACAATTATGGACATTCATATGTTGTAGTTCTCTATTGAGAAATCTCATAAATAATGTTTCTCATAAAACACTAATTACAGCCTACCATGGTCTTATCCACTCTTCAATGTCATATACTATTTTAACATGGGGACATTCAACTCATAGAGATAATGTTTTTGCTTTACAGAGAAGAGCCATACGGATTATGGAAGGCTTACACTATAGAGACGATTGTAGACAAAATTTTAAAGATTTACAGATATTAACTTTATCTAGCTTGTATATTCTGCAATGTTTATTGTACATAAAAGAACATTAATCAAATTATATATCATACAATGACGTGCATAGATATTCCACGCGAAATAACAGAGATATTCATCCTAATTTTTTGAGGTTGTCCAAAACTCGGAATGGAACAAATTATTACGCCATAAAATTTTTTAATCATTTGCCCTCATCAGTGGAAGAGCTGAAGTATAACGTATTTAGAATGACTGTCAGAGCCTTTTTATTGGCCAATGCTTTCTATAACTTTGAAGAATATTTTTCCTCGATCTTTTAACATGTTGCGCGTTGTTAAATGTTAAATTTCAATTTAAATTTAATTTCTTCTTAATTATATTAAGAACCATTATCTCATCTTTTTGCCCATACTACGCATTTCTTATTGTAACATTGTGATACACTGTACGTTCGCTTGTATTTTATCGTTTGTCTTATTACTTATATGTATATCTCCATTGCGTATTCTATATTTTGTATTATTTGACTTATTTTATTTTATATGACTTGTGTAAATACGATTGTATTATGGCACTAATAAATTATTATTATTATAACTTAAATGGATATTAGATTTGAATCAACAAGACATATCCTTCATTTATATAAAATAAAAAGCTTATCTAAATATACGACTAATACTTTGCCTACATCAACATGCTCTGATTTACCATTATCTCTAAGGTCTTCAAAATAGGTCGGTGATTCGGTGCCTACGGTAATCTTTTAATAGTAGAACGCACTCTTGAACTGATTCGTCTGTTGTCGAACGCTGTCCTCTATTTACCGCAGGCACCTTATAGATAAAGAGAGACCGTTTACTTCTACATGGCTTCTACCATGAGAACGACAAGGACATAAACAAACGTGTTGATTTCATTTCACCTACATCACAGAATCTGTGTTCTGTAACAGAAACGGTTTTCTATGAGTTCTGTGTTTGTGTTCTGCTTTTTGCTGTGCCGGCATTCGCAAATTTCATGCAACCTGTGACGTCTTGGGCAAATATTTGAATAAATTGAATAAAACATCAGTGTTAATAAATTTCGACTCGAAGTTCATAGGGTAAGTATACTGTAATTAATTTTGATTTATTTGTTTGATTTGAAAATGCCTAAAATATCTAGAAATTACTATAGAATGGCTAAAAGAAATACTGAGCTCTCATTGTATACACTGGAAACAAAATCCCAACCATTTGTTCCACTTTCTTGTGATGATAAACATTGTTTTTTAATAAATTGCATTCCAGGTGTTACGAATAGAGATACTCAAGTTGACAACGATCTGAATGTTAAATTTGATAGTTCAGATTCAGATGAATTTGATATACTTAGTCAGTAATTGAAGCAATAATCATGCACAGCGGGATTTTAATTCATTTGATTCACTATGCCAAATAAATGAGCCTCTTATTAATCTTAATAAATATAATTTAGCACAATCAATAAGTGTGTGGGCTATCAAATATCAAATAAGCCACCTAGCATTAAGCGAATTATTAAAAATATTAAATCACTTGACTCTAGTTTGCCTAGCGATGCACGAACTTTATTAAAATCTCCTAGAAAAATAGACGTAAAACAAATGGAACCAGGTAGGTATTATCATTTCGGATTATATAATTGTATACAAAAAATTGTATTAAATCAATCATTCCACTGTTTAACATCTATTAAAATTTTTGTTAATATCCCACTAAACATGTGAACATTGTAATGATGTTTAATTATTGTTCTAACATAACAACCGAACGTTCTCCAAAAAAGCTGATCGACATTAGAATAACATTCACCTCATAGCAAATGTCCTGCAAATAAACGTTGCCAGTATTACGTTAAAAATTGAACATCATATTACTGTTTATCATACAATAACTGAATGTCTACATAACATTAAAATTACTATGTTAGAACATAAAAACAACGTTAAAACTTACAACATTTTTATTTTAAAGTTTCCTTTCTAAACAGCTAATATACAAGTAGGTAATAATTTTTTGTGCTTCAGCTCCACATCCTGTTAACATTATTGTAAAGTAAGTTCAGTAATGTTTGTAAAATGTTTTTCTACGAACATAAGAAAGTAGGATTTTTTTATTGATTTCAGTGCGAAAGATGTCACTTTTTTCAGTTTTACTTTTGTAATATTGCTATTGACAATGTATGAGAGTATTTGTTTAACTGGCAAAAAAATGGCAAATTTTCTGCTGTGGCAAAAAATTTCATTTTAAATAGGAACTGAATTTGAACCTGCTCCTGAAGGGAAAGATAAGCTAGCCGGCCCATTAAATATTTTGACATACTTTCGGATCAAAAGGTAAGAGATTTTAATTTGATCTTTTGGTTTTAAAGTTTTTTTTTATCTATTGGAAATAAGCAAGTTAGGGTTTGATTAGTACTGCAAATTATTAAGTACAATAAAAAGTAGAACAGCACAATATATATATATATATATATATAGAATTATTGACATGATTTCACCCAACGCAAAAACAAAACCAATATGTAATTGTATGAAAAATAAATGCATTTCAGAATTGTCATATCGTAACGAAGTTAAGTATTGTTCTTGAGCGTTACATGTAACGTGCATCTGGGAATTTTCCTAGTATTTGAGAGCCAGCAACACTATATAGTGTCACAACAGCAATTTGCCTTAAGAAAACTACATAATTTTAAGAAATTTGTAATAGTTTATAAGAATTGCATATAAAAACCTTGGTAAAATATACCAAAATGGGCATCACCGATATGTCAGGACACTTAAAGTAATGAAAAATGCTTAGTGTAACTCGTATGCAGGTCAAAAACCCATACCATATTCATATTTGGCTGCAGGAGGTCGTAAGTCCAATTTCAAGTTTCGGGGTATCGGGAAATCTACGGAATATGAGAAGTTTTACAATTTAATCACATGTCGCGCGCATTGCTGCACGGATTATCAAAGAACATTCATCTACAGCCAAAATCCAACAACTCTTGTCAAGTTTGAGTAGTTAAACAAACTTTTATGCAATAAACTATATTGAAATATTTTGACATTTCACATTGAAGAATAAACATTGGTGCATAACTTCAATATAACAGAATAAATTGAAACTTTTTACACATAAACATTTAGGTACATACCTAAGGTTACACCGGGGTACTACAGCTCTAGAATTTTATTTTCATGTAGGTCCATAGAGACATTTTAAAGCCTGGAACTCTACAGGTAGTGTAAATTCAGTGTTAGCAAAAACCCAAATGGTTATGGAACTACAATTGTGTACAATGTCCAAAGCCATGATGCTGGACAAGCTTTTCATAATGTTTTCAGCCGTCAATTTGGCGTAGAAACATAAATTTTGAGTGAAACTTGATGTGGGCATGACCTAAAAAGTTGAGATAGTGTTAGAAGTATAGTATAGTATAGTAAAAGCTTGTTCGGCAGAATATTAGTATAAGTTTGTGTAATAGGTCATAAGGAACAGTTTTATAAATAAATAAATACACCACAGGTAATGACGACCCCCTTTATCCCGGAAGGCTCTAGAAGAATTATATATATATATATATATATATATATATATATATATATATATATATATATATATTGTGCTGTTCTACTTTTTATTGTACTTAATAATTTGCAGTACTAATCAAACCTTAACTTGCTTATTTCCAATAGATAAAAAAAAAACTTTAAAACCAAAAGATCAAATTAAAATCTCTTACCTTTTGATCCGAAAGTATGTCAAAATATTTAATGGGCCGACTAGCTTATCTTTCCCTTCAGGAGCAGGTTCAAATTCAGTTCCTATTTAAAATGAAATTTTATTAAAGTAAAATTTTTAATCTGATATAAATAATTTATTTTCTTTGATATTTAGATAATTTAGCTTTATAACAGGTTCGAAAGTCTAATAAGTACACTATTTAAATTTTAATATACGACCTTGTGCAAAATCAAACACACAAAAACCTTCCTTCTTCGTAGCTACACAGTTCTCTTTCCAAATCCAACAATTCTCCTTTCATTAATTCTTCACCTTATCTCGTCCTTATCTCCTCTGCAACTCCAAACCACAATAACACCTCTACCTTCTTATTTACAGTCTATTTTTCTCTTCTTCGCTGATCTCCGCAATTTCTGACTTTCAATTCAATTTCAAAATTCTTAATCCTTGTTTATTATTTTTCTTCTTCACTCCCTAATTTTCACTTGTTCTTTTTTTTTCTTAAATTTGTTTTTCCAATTTTACAACCTCTCTTTTATCTGTTGTTTATTGTTCTATTTCACTAAATATTAAAGTATCCAAAATAAACAAAACAAAACACCATATGAATTTTGATTAATTTCATTCCAAACATAACCTAACTTAAACCTCCTTGTCTTTCTCCAGGAAAAGATTTACCAACTATAAAATAAAATTTCCTACTTAAAAGAAATGTCATAATGACTTAAATGTCAGAAATTATTTCAACAATAACTTAATAACTACTAACATAGATGTCAGTATCAAACTTACTGTTGACATCAAATGAAAACTTTAAAACTATTAAAACAACTCTAAATAAGTATTAACATTCTAAAACACATATCTTTCGGATCTTTAGCCAATTTAAATAAATTTTGAAAACCATCTAAAGGAAATAAACAAATTCAAACCTTGATTCAGCAAATAACACAAACATGCAATCTTCGTAATCGTCCAATATGCAAATACATCGCATTATATATATATATATATATATATATATATATATGAAGTATTGTTGTACTTCCGGGTGCTCTCCCGCGTCGATGGTCGACTCCTCCAGGAGTCACGGTTGTCTAAACGACGTTTCGGCAGAATCTCATCTGCCATCTTCAGGTTCTCACTGAAAACTGCCTACTGCTGCTCCTCGTTGCTCGAACTAAATTGACGTTCTCCGCGTTGTGCGGCCCCTTATATAGGTTGTGGTCCAGGGCGCGCCTGCGCGACTGGCTACGTGTCACTTCCATATAGCACACAATTTCCTATGGATATCCGTTTTTGATCTATTATTAGTCCGGAGGTCCATGGACCTATTTTGGATATCCATCGAATGTTCATAAGCTAAAACGAATAGAACGTCCATTATTTGGATATCTATCAGACGTTCTGTTTTGATATATACATGGATACCCGACTTAACTGTATCCATAAGATATCCTTCTCTATTATTTAACTGGATGTCCCACCCAAGTGAGTCCATAAGACATCCTTTTTTGTAGTTTTAATGGCCGTCCTTATTATGGATATCGATAAGCCATCGTCTTTTATTAAATAAATTAATATCCCCGTTGCGGACAGCCATAAGATGTAGTTCTCTATAATTCAAATGGACATCCTTAATTAAACATCTATAAGATGTCCTTTTCTGTCCTCTAACTGGATGTCTGACCTAATTTTTTTGCAATTTTAATGGACATCCTTATTAGGGATATCCATAAGCTAGCGTCTTTTCTTAAATAAATGAATATCCCCATTGCGGACAACCATAAGATATATGTAGTTTTCTATAGTTCAAATGGATGTGGATAGATGTCCTTTTCTGTTCTCTAACTGGATGTCTGACCTAAATGAATCCATAAGACATCCGTTTTTGCAATTTTAATGGACGTCCTTATCATGGATATCCATTAGGTATCGTCACAGTTCTGTGGTTATAAACAAATGAACATCACAATTATGGACATTCATATGTTGTAGTTCTCTATTGAGAAATCTCATAAATAATGTTTCTCATAAAACACTAATTACAGCCTACCATGGTCTTATCCACTCTTCAATGTCATATACTATTTTAACATGGGGACATTCAACTCATAGAGATAATGTTTTTGCTTTACAGAGAAGAGCCATACGGATTATGGAAGGCTTACACTATAGAGACGATTGTAGACAAAATTTTAAAGATTTACAGATATTAACTTTATCTAGCTTGTATATTCTGCAATGTTTATTGTACATAAAAGAACATTAATCAAATTATATATCATACAATGACGTGCATAGATATTCCACGCGAAATAACAGAGATATTCATCCTAATTTTTTGAGGTTGTCCAAAACTCGGAATGGAACAAATTATTACGCCATAAAATTTTTTAATCATTTGCCCTTATCAGTGGAAGAGCTGAAGTATAACGTATTTAGAATGACTGTCAGAGCCTTTTTATTGGCCAATGCTTTCTATAACTTTGAAGAATATTTTTCCTCGATCTTTTAACATGTTGCGCGTTGTTAAATGTTAAATTTCAATTTAAATTTAATTTCTTCTTAATTATATTAAGAACCATTATCTCATCTTTTTGCCCATACTACGCATTTCTTATTGTAACATTGTGATACACTGTACGTTCGCTTGTATTTTATCGTTTGTCTTATTACTTATATGTATATCTCCATTGCGTGTTCTATATTTTGTATTATTTGACTTATTTTATTTTATATGACTTGTGTAAATACGATTGTATTATGGCACTAATAAATTATTATTATTATAACTTAAATGGATATTAGATTTGAATCAACAAGACATATCCTTCATTTATATAAAATAAAAAGCTTATCTAAATATACGACTAATACTTTGCCTACATCAACATGCTCTGATTTACCATTATCTCTAAGGTCTTCAAAATAGGTCGGTGATTCGGTGCCTACGGTAATCTTTTAATAGTAGAACGCACTCTTGAACTGATTCGTCTGTTGTCGAACGCTGTCCTCTATTTACCGCAGGCACCTTATAGATAAAGAGAGACCGTTTACTTCTACATGGCTTCTACCATGAGAACGACAAGGACATAAACAAACGTGTTGATTTCATTTCACCTACATCACAGAATCTGTGTTCTGTAACAGAAACGGTTTTCTATGAGTTCTGTGTTTGTGTTCTGCTTTTTGCTGTGCCGGCATTCGCAAATTTCATGCAACCTGTGACGTCTTAGGCAAATATTTGAATAAATTGAATAAAACATCAGTGTTAATAAACTTCGACTCGAAGTTCATAGGGTAAGTATACTGTAATTAATTTTGATTTATTTGTTTGATTTGAAAATGCCTAAAATATCTAGAAATTACTATAGAATGGCTAAAAGAAATACTGAGCTCTCATTGTATACACTGGAAACAAAATCCCAACCATTTGTTCCACTTTCTTGTGATGATAAACATTGTTTTTTAATAAATTGCATTCCAGGTGTTACGAATAGAGATACTCAAGTTGACAACGATCTGAATGTTAAATTTGATAGTTCAGATTCAGATGAATTTGATATACTTAGTCAGTAATTGAAGCAATAATCATGCACAGCGGGATTTTAATTCATTTGATTCACTATGCCAAATAAATGAGCCTCTTATTAATCTTAATAAATATAATTTAGCACAATCAATAAGTGTGTGGGCTATCAAATATCAAATAAGCCACCTAGCATTAAGCGAATTATTAAAAATATTAAATCACTTGACTCTAGTTTGCCTAGCGATGCACGAACTTTATTAAAATCTCCTAGAAAAATAGACGTAAAACAAATGGAACCAGGTAGGTATTATCATTTCGGATTATATAATTGTATACAAAAAATTGTATTAAATCAATCATTCCACTGTTTAACATCTATTAAAATTTTTGTTAATATCCCACTAAACATGTGAACATTGTAATGATGTTTAATTATTGTTCTAACATAACAACCGAACGTTCTCCAAAAAAGCTGATCGACATTAGAATAACATTCACCTCATAGCAAATGTCCTGCAAATAAACGTTGCCAGTATTACGTTAAAAATTGAACATCATATTACTGTTTATCATACAATAACTGAATGTCTACATAACATTAAAATTACTATGTTAGAACATAAAAACAACGTTAAAACTTACAACATTTTTATTTTAAAGTTTCCTTTCTAAACAGCTAATATACAAGTAGGTAATAATTTTTTGTGCTTCAGCTCCACATCCTGTTAACATTATTATAAAGTAAGTTCAGTAATGTTTGTAAAATGTTTTTCTACGAACATAAGAAAGTAGGATTTTTTTATTGATTTCAGTGCGAAAGATGTCACTTTTTTCAGTTTTACTTTTGTAATATTGCTATTGACAATGTATGAGAGTATTTGTTTAACTGGCAAAAAAATGGCAAATTTTCTGCTGTGGCTGGCGTTTCATAGTAGAGGTAAATCCACAAAACCAAGGCTGTGAATCCAGCGAAGACAGTAAATCTGCATTTGATGAATATATAGCTTTTTCGCAGTTTGCTTAGAATTATCATTAACTGTGATTGTTTTTATTAAAAGTTTGATTTTATGTATCAACATACTGTAAAATTATCAAATGTCCATAAATTTATACAACACAATGGCTAACATTATATTAAAAATAACCACACTCTTAACTTCTAATTCTAAACAATTGGCAGAAAAAGACTTGTTCAATATGGAAAAATTCATATTTACTGCCTTGGCTACAATCATAGCATCGGTTATGAAACACAGCTGTCATCTGTATTTTTGTTTGTTAAACAAATTTAATTATTACTTAACATCGTCAGTACCAACATTAAAATCAATAAAACGGAAAAAGTGACCTCTCTCACACTGAAATAAAAAAAAATAATCCTGCCTTTTCAATGGTCGTAGAAGTAATTGTGTGCATGAAACTTCTGTTTTCAAAGTATTTTTACACTCGTCCAATAAACCTCTCATTAGTGACAAAGAGCAACACTTCCAACACTGGTTCTATAAGTATTTATGGAAGTTTATTATTTTATTCATGGAAGTATTCTGCAATAATAATAATAACTAATATAAAAATAGACTGAGCCACTGCTAGCGCTTTAATATCTTTTTTATTATAATTTTCACACCGATTTTGAATTCATGCCACCACAAATTTAGTTGTCGTTTTCTTTAGATATGAAACATATAATTCTGCATCCTCCTCATAATTATCCATGTCCGTTGTCTTAAATATTATTGATAAATAAAAGGTTGCTACGTATCAATAAATATTGACAGATATATTACAAGTTTATTTTTGTAGATAACAAAAAAAAATACTATGTGAGCCGTAAACAGAGAAAAATCTTTATGAATTCAGTAAAATTAAAGAACCCAAGAATAAGTTAATAACATAGGTACCTACCGATATTATACTTTTCCATTCAAATAAAGAATTAATAATTTTGTAAAAGGTTTAATCGATGTAGGTAATTTACTTTGATTTTACTCATATTTTCATTACTAAATTTTTACACTGCTATTAATTACCATACTAATAGTAAAATATGTGTAAATATTAATTTTGTTTTCTTTAAAAATGTCTGCTTGCATAAATAAAAATATAGACTTGCTTTTTGCAGATAAATTTATTCAAATGTATTTTGAACAACATATTTATTACCTATATGACACAGTAATTTATGCTACACATTATGTTGTCCCCGATGCACACACATATCTGAAACAAGAAATGGCAATATTTCAGTAGAAAATTTCGGTGTAAATGATAAGAAACTTATTTATTAATAAATACAGTTATAATTCAGATACTTTCTCTAAGCGGCGTTATTAAAGTATATAAATTAAGCACAAAACCCTAAAAAATAAACCAACAATAAAAAAGCAAACTATTCATAAGCCACTATTCTGTACTACAGACATTTGAATTTTTTGTCAATTGCATTACAACCGTATTGTTATTAACTAATAAGTGCGCATACAGATAAATATTATTATATTAGGGCCCATGCAGCATGCAGTTTAAATAACATTTCTATCAGCTCGGCTTTGACAAATATATGCTATATGATGGTATTTTGTCATATATTATATTACACAGGTAACAGAAAGTAACTAGGTATCATCAGTATTTAACTACTAGATAGACCCTATAGGCTATAGGTATATAATAATACAATAAATCGGATACATTGTTTTGCACAAGGACAAAATAACTAAAAACAGATAAACAATCTATATACCTATCTCACAAAATCAATCAATATAGGTTAGGGCACAGCATAATATGTAATTGTCTATGTAAGGAATGATAAAAATTAAATAATTATTTCAATTTTCATAGCACAAAACAAACAATGTAAAGTCACAAAAGAAAAGAAGAGCCGTGAATTACAAATAGATTAAATTGAAAGATCAAAGTTGTGTGAATGGGGTTTTCCCAAAAAGAGCTTTAATTATTATGTGCAATATTCAGTTGCATCTTTTTAGTCTTTTTTAGCCGACATTACTTATTAACCGATATTGACACTAGGTAGGTACCCAGCGTATAGACTATAGATATAACATTACTAATTTTACCTCCATGCAACGACTGCACCGCCAAAACTCATGCTGCAATCTAGTTGAAAATTCCTTGCAAGTATATAAAAACATTCTACTTACATTATTTTGCTCTATTTTTATCCACACACGGCACGTCCACAATACAAAACTTTTATAAATACCTAATGATCTCTTGTAACACTAATTTATTTACGCAGCACCCTACAGAAACACAAAACCAACAAGAACAAACATTCAAAATGGCAGTTACAGTCTATATTTTTTAACATCGCACTGCGCAAATGCGTTTTAGATAATGCATATGAGGAAATGTGTGAGACATTAAAATTACATACAAACGTTTGATTATGGATATTCTTCGAACTTGATGATGATAATGTAGTTAGTACAACATAAAATTTATTACGTTATAAGAACGTTTAGATAAAATGTAGGATGAGGGAATGTTTGACAAACGTTAAAATTACAATTATAAAAATGTTTGTTTAACAATTACTCTTTACTTAATTTTTACCTTCAACAAATGTTGAAAGAATGTTTTATAAATGTTGCTTTTCAATGTTAAAATTCCAAAAATTCGTAACATAATTTGAATGTTCGACAACAGAATGTTTTTTAGAAAACGTTTATGAGATAATTTGAATGAGGTTATTAATATACGTTTTAAGTATTACCTGTTTAAAACGTTACACAACATTATTCTCATGTTTCATGTTTAGTGGGATTGATGGTATATCTCTAAAAGTTCAAGCAGCCAGTTATACCCAATATTAGATTAGATTAGATTAACAAAGGAGCTGGTTATTTAGTCTTTACCACCGCGATCTTTTCAAGTATATTGTAATGCTCCCAGAATATCTTCCTCATCCAGCTTTGTCCTTTGTACTAGACTCCACAGCTTTGATAAAGGCCCTTTTGTATAGCTGTCCGCCCTTGGTTTTTCTTCTCCGAGTACTTGGAATCTCAGCCTCGCCAGGCCTTCACAGTGGCACAATACACGCTGAGGTTTCCTCTTCTTCTTGGCAGAATCTGCATGTTGCGTCCTCTGCTAGGCCCATTAGACTCATGTGTCTATTGAGCCGGCAGTGACCAGTTAGAAGGCTTACTATTACTCTGATGGCCTTCCTATTCTGGCTTAGTAGATCTTCCGTAAATTTGGCCGAACGTTCTTTAATGAACCCTTTGGCCTCTCTCTGTCTTGGGAGACTCCTCCACCATTCTAGAGATTTATTTTGCACCCATTCCTTAATGGCTGCTCGTATGTATGGCTTTGTCACGCCACAAAAGGGCTCGGGTCGTATTGGGGCTTCAGTGCGCCTTCCTTGGCCAGTTGGTCAGCCTTTTCGTTTCCTCTGTGTCCCACGTGTCCTGGTACCCATGCTAGGGTCACTCTGTTCTGACTTCCCAGCTCTGTAAGGGCCGTTAAGCAGTCCCACACCAATCTTGAGTTGATTTGCATGGAACTGATTGCTTTTATTGCCGCTTGGCTATCAGAGAAAATGGCAATCGACTGGTTAATAATGCCTTGTCCTATTATCTCCCTTGCGCAACAGTGTATGGCGATCACTTCAGCCCGAAACATCGTTGCCATATTTCCCTAGACTTATTGGGATATTGGCTTTTGACGTTGTCCCGTAAATCCCGGCTCCGACCCCCTGTTCTGTCTTGGAGCCGTCAGTGTACCAGACTGTTTGTGCTGTTATGGAAGGACCGTTTTTCCAATCCTCCCTGTCTGGTATAACAGTCTGAAAGTTCTTGTTGAAGTTATACCTTGGGATCATCATACAGGTACATCCTATATAGAAATAATTCCTAACATAGATATGGTCTCAGATTTTCCCTTAAATCCTATGCATTTAATTTACTTAGGAGTTAGTTATGTGTACAGCGCTATCTTTTGCTGATATAGCTTTATGGCGTTCTATTTAATAATCTTTTGCTTAGTAGACAATTGTTAGTTTATAAATAGGAGTGCTGCTCATTTATTAGTCAGATTATTACCAAGCTCGAGCTAGCAACTTGTAACTTATTATCGTAATAAAGTTAGCTTCTTGTGAACAACAAATTTTGTTTGGTTTTTAAAAACGCATCTTCCGTGCTTGAAGACCTAACTGGCGCAGTCGGAACGGATTTGTAGAAGGTACTCTACCGAAGAAATACCGTGAGTTTCATCTCTTTGTCTGCAAAACGACCCAAAACTCCAAAAAGAAGAAAAAGTGTAGTTCCCGCTGGTAGACATCTCCAAAGGCTCAGCAGACACCTCTTCCAACCAGGGTAAGTCGAGTTTATTTTCCTTTGTTCATTTTCTGGGTATATATCGTGTAAACTCAAAAAAATTCTTAGTTAGTAGGTGAGAACATCTTGTTCAACTGTCGAGTATTTACAATCATTGTGAAAAAATCTCGCAGATTCACTATCGTGTGAAACGTAGATTAAGAAACAAAGAAAAAAATCAATTTTCAAATTTTTTCAAGTCTTTTTCAAGTTTGAAACAATTTTAGCAAGTAAGAATCAATTTTTTAGCACGTAAGAATTCAATTTTTTCTGTTATTTTACACTTCGTAAAATAAAATTTCATTTTTACCATCATAAACAAATAAATTCTGTGAATTTTTGTTATTTTACACTTTGTAAAATAAGCGAACTATGGTCAGATTCGAAGTTACCATCATAAATAAAATTTAATTAAGAAATTTTTGTAGTATAAATTGTGTAAAGTGCCATACATAAAAAAAATTTCTGTGATATTATTAACAAAATTTTTTAGTGAAACATTTATTTTATAACTTTATGACCGATAATTCATTAGATTCAATACTCTGTTCACTCAGTTCTCTATCTTTATCTCTAAATAATTCTGACACAAATCAAAACCTAAATATGACGGAAAATACTGATGCCCCAGCACCGGCTCGTTTAGAAGTTAAAGTAAACGTTCTAAAACTGTATGCCGATTCAATACCACCCTATAACGGATCAGAACTTGAATTAGAACCATTTATAAATGCCGTAGACGAATTCCATGCATTATATCATGGCGCGGATATAACATTAGATAAATGTATCGAACGCATAATAAGCGGAAAATTAAGAGACAGAGCCCGTATGGTGCTCGTCCGGAATTAAATACTTGGACACTTATTAAATAACACCTCAGAGACACTTTTGGTGATAATCGATCCATAGACATCCTAGAACAAAATTTATTTACCATGATTATAAATCGTAACGAAAACCCTCTCGAATTTGCTAGACGAATTCAGAGGAACCGGAGTAAACTTTGTTTTAAATTAAATTCTCGTTACATTAAATTCAGAGCAATACAGATCAAACAATATGTGTAGAAATACTAGCGCCCTTTGATGCAACATTTTATAATCCCGAGGAATTTGAAATTTATAATTTTGAACATGCATTACTTAATTACCCCGATCAGACAAGTCAACAAAATTTAAATGATTTAATTCGAACAAATCATATGAACGAGGAGGAACGCAACGAAATATTAAAACTTATAAATAAATTTCCCGATATTTTTCACCATCCTGATCAAAAATTATCATTCACAAACAAAATTAAACACGAAATAAAAACAAATGATGAAATTCCAATTCACGTAAAAACATGTCGTTTTCCACACTACCATAAAACCGAGGTAAGTACGCAAATAAATAAAATGTTAAATGACGGAATTATTAGACCAAGTCAATCACCGTGGTCAAGTCCAATTTGGATTGTTCCAAAAAAGGCTGACGCATCCGGAGACAAAAAATGGCGTATTGTCGTTGACTATAGACGTTTGAACGAAAATACAATAGATGACAGATATCCAATACCAAATGTCGATGACATACTTGACAAGCTAGGCAAGTGTAACTATTTTACAACCCTAGATTTAGCTAGCGGTTTTCATCAAATCGAAATGGACCAAAATAGTATCGAAAAAACAGCTTTTAATGTCGAAAATGGCCACTACGAATATTTACGTATGCCATTTGGCCTCAAAAATGCCCCTGCCACATTTCAACGCGTGATGGATCATGTTTTGCGCGAACTTCAAAATAAAATATGTTTAGTTTACATGGACGGCATAATTATATTCAGTACATCCCTTCAGGAGCATATTCAAAATCTGAAACAAGTTTTTTCCAAATTACGAGAATGTAAATTAAAAATACAATTAGACAAGTCGGAATTTTTAAAACAAAACGTAGAATTCTTAGGACACGTTATAACACCGCAAGGTATAAAACCGAATCCTAACAAAATTCGTGCAATTAAAAACTTTCCTATTCCTAAAACAGCACGTGAAATAAAATCAGAAAATTCATAAAAGATTTCGCGAAGATTACGAAACCGTTTACAAAATATTTAAAAAAAGGAGAAACCATTGTTCATACACCCGAATTTTTGTCAGCGTTCGAGACTTGTAAAAATATACTTACTAACGAACCATTATTACAATATCCTGACTTTACTAAATCCTTTATATTGACATGCGATGCAAGCCAATTTGCAATAGGTTGTGTACTTTCCCAAAGCCCTATAGGCAGCGACAAACCTATAGCATACTCTAGTCGAACCCTTAACGCAGCCGAAATTAACTACAGTACAATAGAAAAAGAATTGCGCAGTATAGTTCATGCCGTAAAAACGCATCGACCTATCCTATTCGGACATAAATTTACTATAAATACAGACCATAAACCGCTACAATGGATAAATAACTTGAAAGAACCTAATAGCCGCCTTATGCGCTGGCGCCTAAACTTAATGGAGTATGATTACGACATTATGTACAAAAAAGGAAAAGAAAAGAAAGTAGCAGACGCCCTTTCGCACATTGAAATTCAACCCGAAATACACCCGATAGGAAACGCATCAATTGCCGGAAACTTAGACAACGCGGACAAAAATAAATTAGAAACTGGCTTCCCCGAACTGACACTAGATGACCTGGTTAACTTAGAAAATCGACCAGATGACAATGTTATCCCACAAGATTTAATAGCAGAAAACGCTTCAAAAATTAACATAATCTCAGATACGCAAATATGTCCCCCAAGAGCACAATCATCGAACGAAACAATACATTCCGCCATGGAAAACCCCTTAAAATCAATTGCCGGAAACTTAGACAACGCGGACAAAAATAAATTAGAAACTGGCTTCCCCGAACTGACACTAGATGACCTGGTTGACTTAGAAAATCGACCAGATGACAGTGTTATCCCGCAAGATTTAATAGCAGAAAACGCTTCAAAAATTAACATAATCTCAGATACGCAAATATGTCCCCCAAGAGCACAATCATCGAACGAAACAATACATTCCGCCATTGAAAACCCCGTATTAGACATTCCCATTTCAGAAAACGCGATTAACACATTTAAAAATCAATTAATAATCACGGCAAGTGAGGATACTATTCGCACTCACGTTAAGCTTACAAAACCCTTTGGCATAAAACTAGATATCAAATAACTTTTCCCCACAGAGATAAAAATTTATTCGAAATCGAAGTAGTGAAAACATTCAAAGAATATTTAAAACCTAAAACATTACACGGAATGCTAATCAACGAACGTATTTTACAAGAAATTATCCCTATTTTACAACGACATTTCCAACATTCAGCATTTAAATTAGTACAAACAAATACCTATCTCGAAGATATCGAAAAAGCGGAATCACAACAACAAAAAATAAAATATCACCATGAACAAAAAACGGTACACCGAGGCATTAAAGAAACTACCCTTGCCCTACGAAAATTATACTTTTGGCCAAATTTAAATAATGACGTAATAAATTATATAAACACCTGTGTTACCTGTCAAAAAACTAATTACGAACGGCACCCGAATAAAATTATATTCCAACCAACTCCTATTGGACACCGCCCTTTTGAACATATATACATAGACACATTTGTTGTAAATAAACAGAAATTTTTAACTGTAATAGACAGCTTTAGTCGTTTTGGACAAGCTTATCCGATTTGCCTTTCAGCAGTTCATATTTGCGAAGGTTTATTAAAATTCATGACACACTTCGGTATCCCCAGAAAAATTACTTGTGATCTAGGAACCGAATTCAAAAATGCTTTATTCGAAGAACTTTGTCAAAGACACAGTATTGAATTACATTTTACAACAGTAAGAAATCCCGGTAGTAAATCTCCAATAGAACGATTTCACTCTACCTTACTAGAAGGGTTACGAATATTAAAAACAGGAATGCACAAATCACAAACTATCGAAACGTTAATGAGTTACTTAACTCGTCGTAACTCGCTTATATGTTGAGATATTTGAATGTTCTTGGCATCAAATACTGACAAATTTAATAGGCTTTATTTTGTCTCAATTAATGCAAGATCTATTTGTTTAAATAAAAGCGCTATAACCCTCAACATACAACGAAGTCGCGTGGCTTTATCTCTCATTCCTCACTACCGCGCTCGCATGAAAAATACTGTTGCATTCACTCATTAATACATCTGGCCTAGTAATCAATAGGTTTGTTTACAATCAAATTATGAGATTTACTTGATTTTGTGGTGTTATTTTATTTTTTTATTGGATAGTGGACATTTTAGGATAACTGTTATGTTGTTGATGGTTGTTTTTATAGACTTAATAAGGCTTCAAGCACATGCCCTTATTGGATACTTCTGTTTTTAATACATAGAACAAGTAGGTAGGTACTTTTTAAGTAAGGGCAATAAGTCCAAAAATGACCAACCAGCCTCTGGTCCTAGACGGTATAAGAGATATTATATCATTATTTTGCAATGAGAAAACCTGTAGTACTCAAAAGTGCGTATGCAAAAAAGAAGGCCTATCTTGCAGTGTGAATTGCAAATGTATGATGAACTGTCCAAACAAAGAAAATACAGAAAATAACTGTGAAGGAGAATAAGAAGAAACAGACAAAAATATTGCATATTTTATTATTTTTATTTTATTTTTTCCTTTAACCCTTTTTGAGTTTTTTATTGCTAGATGCCTTGCACTGGATGGTTTTATGTATAATTTAATTTAGTTTTGTATAAAATAATGTTTAGAGATAGCCTTTATACTGAATAAGCAATAATGTTATAAATTACAAACATAGCACAAACGTATCGTAGTGTGCTTTGGCGACTAACAACGACTGCTCTTTTGTTTGTTGTCAAAATGTCATTTCCTGTGATTTATTTCTTGTTTCTATAGTTTCAGTGAGTAAGATGCCACATTTAAGTGATTTAGTTTCTGTTAAAATTGTCACTTTAGCCAATGAGAGTTGTAGACAAGAAGATATTGCGCGGAGATTGCATATCCATCAATCGACTGTTTCTCGTATAGTAAAACAACACAATGAAACTAGAGAAGAAGGCGAGAAGAGGCGGCCTGGTCAAGGACGTAAAAGATGTACAACGCCAAGAGATTACCGATATTTGAGATTACAATTCTTGTGAAATCGCTCACATACCGCTCCGCATCTGAAAAATGAATTAGTTGCTAGACAAGTCAACGTAAGTGTCAAAACAGTAATAAGAAGATTAAAGGAGGTCGGTTTAAATCCGAAACGTCCTGTTAGAGTCCTTAGGCTTCTCCCACGTCACAAGATCAGGCGGTTACAATTTGCAATAGCCCATGCTAATTGGAATGAACATCAATGGCGAAAAATCCTTTTTACAGATGAAACAAGAATACAATTATGGAAGCCAGATGGGCGTGGTCGAGTATACAGAAGGTCTGGAGAACGGTTCGCAGAGTGTAGTCTTGCACAAAATGTTACCTTTGGTATCGGTTCCATTATGGTTTGGGCAGGCATTAGTTGGGAGTCGCAAGGAGCTTGTTGAGGTAAATTTAAAAATGAATTCTGACTGGTACATACTCAATGGACACCAATGAGTCCTGATGCTAATACCATAGAACATCTATGGGACATCCTGAAGCGACATATACGAGCACGAAATCCAGCTCCTATCTCAATTCCAGAATTAAGAATTGCTGCACAGGAAGAGTGGAATCGAATTCCACAAGAAACCATCAAAGATCTTCTGCGGAGCATGTCTAGAAAGATGCAGGCTATTGTTCTAGCTAGCGGAGGAAATACTAAGTACTAAATTGGTATTATCTTGTCTGAAAATATTGTTATAAAGTCCAACCAAAATAAGGCTGTTTTGTTCATTCCTCTACGAATCCACTGTAAAGCTTAAGTTTGTAATTGATTTGGTTGTAACATACGTAAAACCCCCCAGTGCAAAGCATCTAGCAATAAAAAATTCAAAAAGTGTTAGTGTTAAAGGAAAAAATAAAAATAATAAAATGTTAATATTTTTGACTGTGAGTGTATATATATATATATATATATATATATATATATATCATTATTCAACTTGATTTTTTTAGTTGTATCATTTTGCACTAAAGGGTAATTATTTGAAAGCTTTTATATGGGACAATGTCGAATGCGGGTAGGAGATTGGAAGCCGGGCGACTCCGTCGCCATAGCGCGCTTCGTTGTGTTTAAAGGTCTGTACCACTTTAGTTTAAAAAACTACACCCAACATTAATCAGGACAAAATAAAGTATATTAAATTTGGCAGTTTTTGGTGGCAAAAACATTCGAATACGTCGACATATAAGCGAGTTACAACAAGTTAAACGTTTTTAAAAAGTTGACAGTTTGTGTAGCTTCTAAAATAACGTCATTTGTTTTAAGTTAACATTATTATTTTTGCAACAAATTATATCTCAAACTAAAGAGAATCAATTTTGCTATAAAACTAGAAAAATATATATAATTTTACTCCTTTTTGTTTTAAAGCTATTCGAGGTTAATTTTAATTTTCTTATTTTCAATTTTTTTTAGATTTTTTATTGTACTTCGGTCTCTACCAATGGAGAGTGTCGTCAAAAGTGAATTATATGTAAAAAAATCTGCCAAATAAAATAGTAAATGTTTTATTTGGTTATACCTCGGTATTGGGTTTGTGCATGCTAGACCCAGCTATCCGACGGGCTATTAGGCAAAGCTCGAATTACGTCTCAAAAACATTCATTTATAAAATATATCGATTTAACAAATATTGACACCCCTATACTAAGTATAAAAATAAATTCGAAAACAATAATGCCCCTTATCAAGACAAAAGACGAATTGTATCCCCAATTAAATAACATTCACGAACATCTAGAATACTTAATAAACCAAATCGAGAAAAAATTTAAAAATATAAAACCGTTAGGAAACACGCGACCTAAAAGAGGACTTTTTAACATAGTTGGAAAAGCATGTAAATGGGCCTTCGGTATTTTAGATTCAGATAACGCGAAACGATATGATAATGCTATATCTACTTTAGAATCAAATAAAAAAGAAATGCATACAGATTTAGAAAATTATGTAACAATTACAAAAAATTTCATGAATGAAACAATACAAACTTTCCAAAAAATTACTATGAATCAAAATCAAATAAATGCAAGATTAAGAACTATTGAACAAAACTTAGCAAAATATGCACTATTCTTAAAACTACAAAATTTCTTAGATAACATGATAATAGATTGCTTATTGTTGATCACCATACTAGATAACATACAAAATGCGATATTATTTGCTCAATTAGATTCAATACACAGTACTATACTGCCAATAAATGAACCTATTAATATAACGCAAATAATGAACACGTTGTATATCGGAGGAACCCCAAATTTCAAAAACATTCAGTTATTATCAGGTAATAAAAACAGAAATTCATTATACAAAACAAACCTTATGTTTCATATTTGACTTTCCAATTTTGAGCGTAAGTTTATACGATTATTACCAATTATTCCCAATACCTGTTCAAAACAAAACCATATTTCCCTTAAAACCATTTATCCTGATAAACTCGACTTATCATCACTATGAGGAACTACCATGCCCACGCATCGAGGACCTGTGCCTGTACCATGTGACGCAGACCATTTCACAACGAGATTGCCTACCCCAAGTACTCAGCGGTACCAAGACTACTCCCTGCCAGACCACAGAGGTTGTCATAAAAAACGACATCCTCGAACAAGTAAACAATGCGTATGTTATAGCAATACCAGCTATAAATATGACGATAGAAAAGCAATGCCAAGAACACGGCTATACCACCATCAATCAACCCCATTTGATATACATACCACAAAAATGTAGTATATCTATTAACGAACATGAATTTCACAACACAGTTGGACTTATTCCAGGAACACCCTTGGAGATCCTGCCAATAAGACATTTACAACTGGAAACAACGACCAGGAAACTACCCCCTACAGACAAGTAGATATGGACCGTCTCGCAGACATCAAACGTATGGCTGACGAAACCCATCTACACAAACTAAAGACACTCAGTGACAATAGTGAAAGTGATCACACAGACTTATACATATGTTTAACCATTATTATTTTTATTATTATGTTATTCTTGCTTTTTAAATTTATATACTCTAGAAAACATAATCCTTTTCATGCACTATTGCATGTCAGCAAAGATGCCGAACGAGAGAACCAGAATGGGCCCCCTGAGAAAACAAGTCCTGAAAAAACTCGTTCCCTTATTTTTTCAGCTTAGGGATGGATGAGTTATGTGTACAGCGCTATCTTTTGCTGATATAGCTTTATGGCGTTCTATTTAATAATCTTTTGCTTAGTAGACAATTGTTAGTTTATTAATAGGAGTGCTGCTCATTTATTAGTCAGATTATTACCAAGCTCGAACTAGCAACTTGTAACTTATTATCGTAACAAAGTTAGCTTCTTGTGAACAACAAATTTTGTTTGGTTTTTAAAAACGCATCTTCCGTGCTTGAAGACCTAACTAGTTATTAAAAAGTTAATTGTTTCTTTGTGGTGCGATGGTAAAGTTCCAGGAAAATTGTCATATCGTCAAATTAGTGATATATCAAATTTTTTAATAAGCCAAGTCCACAACATTCCACGTGAATTTAATAAAAAGTCTCGAATACTTGACGAAAGTAAAAGATGGAAAGCTACAGAATTTCGGCAGTTTTTGCTTTATACTGGCCTGTAGTTTTAAAGTCAGTTATAATTCAAGATAAATATATTAATTTTATGTCTCTATACTACATGTAGCAGCAACAATTTTATCTAATTCCAAGTATAAGGAGGAATATTTAGATTATGCAAATAATTTGTTCATTTATTTTGTCGAAACCTTTATTGAATTATATGGGGCAGAAAAACTTATTACATATTTGTAAGAATTCAGAGCAGTTTGGAACTTTAGAGGAGTTCAGTGCTTTTCCATATGAAAATTATATGCAAGTAATAAACAAATTAATACGAAAACACGATAAACCATTAGAACAGATTATTTGTAGGATGAGTGAAATAGATAATTGTTATTATACTGCAAATAAATGTATGTCGCAAATAACTGAACCTAAATTATTGATTGAACATTTAAGGGGGCCTTTGCTAAACTATTTTTCTTTTAGACAGTTTGAAAAAGTTGTATTTGATAAATTTACTTTAAAAATATCTGAACCAGATAACTTTTGTTCTCTAAAAGTTGGAAGTATTGTTTGTATTGGTAATTTTATTTCAAATACTGCCGAAACTCTAATTATTGGAAATAAATTTGTTTCACTTGAGAATTTTTATGTTAAACCTTGCAGGTCATCAACATTTGGAATTTATTTAGTTCACAAACTAGCACCTACTGAAAGCTGGAATTTAAAAAATATATTGCCTATAAATGTGTGACACTAAACTTTAAAAATAAGATAGTAATATTTCCACTATTGCATACAGAACAACTAAACTAAAAAAAAAACTCTATACGATAATACTGTACATTTTTTGTTTTTTGTAAATTTCATATTAATAGAGGAACTAATGCAGATACTAAAACTAGTTGTAAATTTTAGCTCGAATTTTAGTAATAATGCATTTGAAATTTTCTGAATTTAATGTATAAGAATAAACAAGAAAATCGCATAATATAACTCCAAAAAGGGAACAGCGAAGCAGCTACGAAGTGTTTCGGAATTATTGTTCATCATCAACGTTAGCTTAAAGAGCAGGATCTTGGAAAGGTAGATAAGGAACAACAATTAAAAAAACCATAAATAGTTAATCAATTTGACTTTTCTTTTTTGGGGTACATGGTACATGGTATGATTTTAATTTATATTATTTAGCCCTATGGACTCTTAATTCTATCTGTTTAATATACCAGGTTGAAAAAGCAGTGCACATAAGGCTCTGTGCATCGGCTGTTCTATTTAAGATCCAACTAGGCAATAGAGATTAAATTGAGTACTGTATACTGTACTTTCAACCTATTTCAATTATTCCTAATCTATCTTTTCCAGATCCTGTTCTTTAAGCTACGATATTCTGATAAGGAACAATAATTCCAAAAGAAGGGCCCATAGCTGCTCCGCTGTTTCTTTTTTGAGGTACATGGTGCGATTTTGATTTATGCTTTCATTATTTAACCTTATTTGTAGCCCATTTACTGAGCCAAATCCCAACGCGGCAAGCGAGGAATCTGTCAATGTTTTCCGACTTCGATTGAGAAAATGCCCTCTTAAATCTATTATTAACCCTACAAACTCTCATTTTAATGTTTATTGTTTATAATATCGATTTATGTATACTCTTTGTTTAAGTAGACATATGAAATACCTTCAAAATGGATTGTAAATGATAAGTGTTACTGGCCACCTATCACGAAAGAAAAACTAATTGCTGCCATAAAGAAAAATGAGGATCCCAACACTTGTTGGCCATTATATGAGATAATCCCAATGGGAAACAGCAGTTATGGTATACATAATTATTCTTTGTACTTATTGTTAATTATATTATTCTGCAAACTTTTCCCGCAATTTACCCATTACGGACTTTGTGAATTATTGGCATCAATACTTAATTATTATAAAAATAAATGGTGAATATTATTGCAAAAAGATATAGAACTTATAAATATTTACAGAGAATAGTAAAAATAATTTTTTTGCTCAAACAATAATTAGTGTTAACTACATGAGTCAATCAATAACAAAAATGATGAAAGAAATAAATTTAAATATTTATAATTGCAAAATGATTTTTTCATATGACTATTTAGTTTCGAGAAATAAATGCAAAGCTGAGGATACCTCAGATCTTAATTCCGATGTTGAATTAAATTCTAGAAGAATAATAAGGACTAAGAGGTTCAATTCTAGTTCATCGTCAGATGAGACACAGAATAATCTGCTTATCAAAAGCCCACCAAAATTACCCAACTGTAATGTTTTATTGATATAAAATGCTCATTAAAGTTAATTAATTTTTTTTGTAGGTGGTAAGAGAACACTGACAGAAAATATCGTTTCCGAAGACTTATTAGCAGGTATATTTGTTTTTTCTAAAAAGTTCATAAAAATTGCACTAGTATAATATTGTTTAATATATATAATATGTTTTAGGCAGACAGAGAATAGTGACAGAAAATAGAATTTCTTCTCAAGATAGAATAACAGGTACAATTGTTTTTAAAACCTAATATGGATACTTAAAAATTACTAATAGGGATACTTAAATAGACCTAAGCGAAAAATTAATGAGTCTAATTCTTACCAGAATAATTATTAAAATATCGATTGTTACGAAATTATAAATAATAATTAGCACATGAAATATCTTAAAAAATATGTAAAAAATAGGCTGCATTTTAAGCGGCCAACTGAAAATTGTTTGTGATAAAAGTTTTCAATTTAACCAAGCAAATATGTCAAGGTGCATTTCATTTGGACACATGTTTATGTTGATGAATTAATGTGTTGATAAACATTTATGTAAAATTTTTAAGAATAATTTCTTTTTCAGATACGGATTGTACATATTGTCATATTCACGGATGCTCTGAAATTGGTAAGAAAAATACCTATTATACATGGTGGTTATTATATTAAGTATGTTACGGGACACAGCAACAATTAATTCTGGACATCAAAATTAACCAAACCTACCTAGGCTAGCTGCCAGGGGGCGCCACTACATGCCCTAATCAAGCTCCAACTTTTTCTACTCTTAAATTATTGGTAGTTTTAATTAAAAAATTGTTTCATTTTATCATTTGTAAACAAAATTTCAAAACGTAAATCGTTTGTTACTAAAGTTAACTCTTTTAAAAATATTTATACACTTTAAGTATTCGATGTTACTTCTTAACCACATTAATTTTACTATCATTTCACGCAGTAGTATGGCTTTGATTTAAAGGGAAGTTATACCAATTAAAGAAAAGAATGAGTACTTGTCAAAAACTAGCCGTAATTATATATTATAATTATGCAAAACCTTTCAGTTGAAATTCACTGTTCTATTTTTGCCATAGGTTTATTTTAAATTATTTTTAAATATTTTCTTTAAGTTGCTTTAATACTCAAAGAATGTAAAAATATCTGTATGAATTTCACCATTAACTGGGTGAATATATTCCAACAGAACGGAAACAACATCTCAACTTATTTTGACCATAAATGGTTAAAAAATGGAAATTGCTAAGTTGATATTGATGAAAAAATAGAATGATTTTGAATGAGTTTTTTGTGTCTTTGTCTATTTTCTATTTGTTTATATTAACTTTTATAATTATAATGTAAAATTTGTTTAAGATCAATATTTTGAGGAAATGATAAGAAAATTAAATTTTCTGAGAGTCCAAGTCAAGCAGATTGGAGATGATATTAATAATATACAACAGAGGATTACTTTGGGAACAACTCACAACAGTACTGATGAACCCTCGTCTTTATTTCACAAGTTTAATTTTCGACTAAAAACATTTGAACATACTTTTGAACACACATTTGAACGCACTTGAACACCTTCTTGAGGTAGCAAATTTTAACATGGCTGTAAGTTTTTGTAATTACTGTATATCTACATACTTTGACTCAACTGAGTTTATTTTTTAAAAGTTAAAGAGTTATCCAAAATTGGAGGAAATAGTACTTATGATTTTGTAAAGCGCTGTTTAACACTTATAATTATTAATGAGTTAGCAGAGGAATATTCATAGCATGACCTGAGAAACAAGCGGGAGTTTGGGAAGCTTCAATTTGCAAACATTATGGTAAATATGTAGACTTTATTTTATTTAAAGTTTACAATCTTAACAAATAGACCCATATTATAGTTATTTGTTATTTCTGTTATGTTTTTTGAAAACTGATATTAAATAGTTACATATTAACGAATTATTTTTGGTTCCTAAATAGTAAACGATACTGATTATGTGTCATGCCATGAGATTATTCGTAATCTAAAAATAAATAAATGTTACTTTGAGGCTGAGCCAATATAAATATAAATTGAAAAATTGTTTGCAAAAAACTTCATTTTTTTATAAGGTGGATACAAGTATAACACAATAATAACTTTTTAGAATCTTCCGACATAAACAATAAAGCCACAAATAAAGAGACGGAGGAAGCCATTAAGAAATGGCTGAGAAGGGCCAAAGGGAGGTAGGAGGGGAAAAAACAAAGATTAATGATTATTTTAAAAATTGTTCTTGTTAATGAATATATTTTATTTTCGTTTTAAATGATTTTTTTTTATTTTAAATATTTTTATATTATGTTATTCCTATGTATTTTATATCTTGATTATATAAATTACATTGAAATTGTTGTAACTCTTTCACACCCATTCCATTACAAGAAGCAAGTACACTTATATTTCTTCTAGTCGCTCGTGTAGAAATATTGTAACGAAAAATTTATGTAAGATAATCACTGTAAATATTTTGCATTTGAAAAAGTTATGATGTGTGATATTTCCAGAGTGTGCACTATTGCTTTGTTATTATCAGAGCTATGAAATTGGTCAAATTAGTAGCATACATTTCACAGATACTATGAAATATCTGAATTTTGCCAGATTGAATAATTAACCAAAGTAACATTTTTTTTAAATAGAATACCCTGCATATTGTATTATTTTCAGAAAACATACAATATTGGACCTGAAACCTTATTTTTAGATGGATTCAAAAATAAGAAATTTGTAAATATTAATAGTAATTGCGATGAAATATAAAAAGTACGTATCTACACTGCAGGCGTATTCAGTGAATTATAATTTATAAATCTTTGTGTATCTATTTATAATCCTTTATTTTTGGACCTATCAAAAGTGGCAAGCAGTATTTTATATTCTTTCTGAAAATTATTAATAATGCATGTTAATAAATACTATTTCGTTCAAAATCTCCATAACAATCAATTATTTTTTGAATGTCAATGATAATCCGTTTGAAAAATGTTACTAGTTTGATCATTTAATTTCATTGCTTCAATAATAACAAAATTTGCGACAATTCCACTGGAAGTCATGTTTGATATCAAATGGATAATTTATGGTTATCCATATAGTGTAGATGTGGATATCCATTATCGATTAATTCTGTATAAGTTATGGACTAAAAATTGGTATGTCGGTACCAAATGGGTTCTTTATGGATCTCCAAAGCGACTATATGATGGATGTCCATGTCATGTAGATGAGGACATCCATTATATATTCATTCTGTACATTTGAAGGACTTAAAATTGGTGTATGGATGTCAGATGGATTACTTACAGTCATTCAGAGAGGCTGAACAATGGATGTCCATGTCAAGTAGGAGTGAATATTCATTACATATACATTGCGTACATTCTATGGACTTAGAGTTAATGTATGGATATCAAATGGATTACTTATGGTTATGCGGAGCTATCATTTTTGGATGTCCATTTTGTAATAATGTGGATATCTGTTATGGATTAATTCTGTACAGTGTATGGACGTGAAAAGTTGTGACACTTGTATCTCCATTAAGTCATCCATTGAAGTCCATCTGGAATCCAAACGGATAAATTATGGATATCCAGAATATCCAGGGCACTCATCCATGGGATATCCATGGAATGAATGTGTGCTATTTGGGTGGTCCCCTACTACTTGTGGAAGGCGTAGCGGGCGGCTGAGCCAACCCGACAAGTGGCCTCGCTGAAACGTCACACTCCACGTGACTTCTCGTTGGTGGTTGGGCATCCTCGTGTCCAATCGTTGCCGTAGAATGCCGAGGTTCTCTCTGATTGGTCAGCGCTCGGCTCTGACTCCTCCTGATAGGTCCACTTCGGGCAGGTTGCTGTGTTTCTTCACTATTTGTCAATGTTTGAACATACCTCCTCGTGATTGGTTCGTCCACGGTGGATCGTCGTGTGTTTTCTGTTACGTATCTTCCTACAAGAGCCGACTTCCAAGAACTACGTAATCTCTGCGTATCATCTCGATTATTAAGATTGTGTGGTCTTTTTTCGATCTATATGGCCTCTCTGGTAATCCTTGGCCTATAATGCTCGATATTAATATTTACATATTTACATATTTACTTATTTACATATTTACATGTTTACATATTTACATTATTTACATATTCACATATTTACATATTCGCATATTCACACGTTCACATGTTCACATATTCACATATTTACATATTTACATATTTACGCATTTAGACATTTACATATTTACACATTTACATATTCGCATATTCTCATATTCACATATTGACATATTCGCATGTTCTCATATTCACATATTTACATATTCGCATATTCCCATATTCACATTTTCACATATTCATATATTCACATTTTCACATTTGCACATCTTCGCATTATCGCATCTTCCCATCTTCACATCTTCACATCTTTACATCTTTACATTTTGACATATTCGCATATTCCCATATTCCCGTATTCACATAATTATTTTTATACATTTATTTAACGTCGGCCTATTTCCGTTACTGAGGCCTAACACCGACGCCTGTATACGAGCTACCTCTGTTATAGTAGACTCCCCAAACGGGAGCTAGAAAAAACGGCAAAGTTTGTCAAAAAATCAATCATTCCTTGTAAACTTGTCAAACTATCATTAAAAAAAGTCATTACGACATTCAAACTAACAAAAAAACACAATTCTCTCAGAAAAAATCACATTGTTTACGCGCCTTATTTTAAATTTATTCCGAAAGAGGGCGTCATCCTATTAGGGCCAGGAAATAGATACACGTTGTTTACCCGCCGAATATAACGCATATTTTGAATCGATTTGAACGGTGCAATCTAGCATAAAGTTTTGTGCTAATACTTGGGGAAACCTGCGCCTTTTCTTTCCTTCCTATGAAACAGGATTCCCAAAGGTAAAATTGTGTGAAGTGTTGTGCAGTGCCAAGATTATAGGTGAGTCCTATATTAGATTGTACCTTTTACATTTGCATTTTGTATTTCCGATCAGACATATACACAATATACAGTGCACAATTAAATTACATGTTCACATGTTCGCATATTCGTATATTTGCATATTCACATATTCACACATTCACACATTACATACTTACGTCACTATTTAAGACAAGCGCAGCCCCCTGCTTTTATACTAACTGGCTGATGTTAATATTTTTTTATATATTAATCCTATGTATTTTTTAATATATTTAATATTTTTATATACTAATATATTTTTGAAATTGAATAATTGTCCTACAAATTTTCTGGCAGGTTTTACAGCACTACGCCATGAAAATGTCAGTTCCACGATTAACATGTTTAGTGGCTGCGTAGAACTTTGCTTATCTCTATTGAGAATTTTCGCAGAGAGAAACGTTGGAAGACTTCTTGTTAAAACGAAGCCATTCACGAAAAGTCAGCCTGTTAGCAATCGCTTTAAAAAAGGGGCGTCGGGCCCCATTATAATTTTGCTATAAAAATCGGCAGATTTGTGTAATCGTGAGAATTAATAAAACATTCCCCAGGAAGACGTAACGGTTGATCAAAAAAAAGTTCCGCATAAGAACATTGTAAATCTTCTTTTGGCATCACTGGCAAACCGAATAAAATGATTGGAAATTCATTCTTCCAATTCCTGGAATTAGATGTGCCAATCAACATTGACTTTAGAGTTCTATGAAACCTTTCAGCTAACCTATTACTTTGAGGTTGATATGCAAAAGATGTGAATACATTTCATAGAATTATGAAATCCTAGGAATTTTGAAAATTGTGAAAATAACCTGGATTCAAATTGAGCGCCCTGATCTGTAGTTATGTAAAGCGGGACACCAAAACGACATATATATTGTCGGAATAATGTTTCAGCGACTATTTCTGCTGTCATGTTACATAAAGGGTATGCCTCCTGCCAACGAGTAAAACGTTCAACTACAGTATGAATATAAGAGCAACTTCCCGAGGGAGGTAATGGATCTGCAATATCTATGTGAATATGTTCAAAACGTCCTCTAGGGATTTCGAATTTACCAATTGGAGTTATTGTATGTTTATTTATTTTATCTATCTGACAATTAATACATGTTATTATCCAAAAGGTGCATACAGTCTGCCTGCATTAATTTTAGGCCAGAAATATTTACTGTTAATTAATTTTCTACTTGCTCAAATTCCTGATTTTTTAAATTAATGCTTCTAGTTACACATCTCCAATTTGCTCATCGCTCTGCGATTTTAAATTAAAACCTGTAGAATTTACTGCAGATATATAATCTACTAGTGCTTGAGTTTGAGCAATTCTAGGAATACATTGTTCCGGTGAAGATAAATCATCTATACGTGAAAGCGTATCAGCATCATCAGCAATGATATTATCTTTACCTTTAATATGTTGAATGTTGTTTGTAAATTGAGTTATAAATTCCATATAACGTATTTATTTGCCTGGGACTTCTCTCCAGCAACGTGGAGATAAAGCTGTTGTTAACGGTTTGTGATCTGTAAAACAAATGAACTTTCTTCCCTGCAGAAGGTATCTGAAATATTTAATGGCTGAATATAAAGACGTAAGTTCTTTGTCAAAAGTAGAATATCATTTTTAAGCGTTATTAAGTTTTCGTGAAAGAAATCTAAAGGGGCTTACATTCTCCATCGTATTATTGTTCTGTCATAGATACCATTAGCAGTCGGCATAGATACCAGAGGTAGGTATCTTTCTTAATATAAAAATAATAATAAATAACTAGTAGGTAATAGTAATAGATACGCCACACTTACCCATTATCGAAAATACAGATGGAGGTATAAATCTTTAATTGAATCAGATTAATAATAAATTTTTGATATACCTATTGCTCGTTAGTTTAGAGATAGAAAAATAATGGTAATAATTTTTAATAGATTTAGAATCTCCAGAAGCACTCGGAAGCACTGTGATAGAGGTGTTTTGCATTAAAATGGTTGATTGTAACCTATGATAAAAATTTGGTTATGTATTTTCCTTAAACTTAGATGCAGTGTATCCCTGGATGGGGTACCACATAAGAAAAAAGTTTACAAGATAAACTTTCTTATTCTTGATTTGCCGAGAAAAAGTCACTCTTTATCAAAAGTTTTAATTGTCTTAGGAAGTGATAAACAGTTACCAAACTTAAATTATACAGGATGTTCTAAACATTAGAAAATATGAAATCGACTTATTAAAAATGTAAAAAGGTCGTTTGCCTTACCTTTTTTACATTTTTAGTGAATCCTACTTAAAGGAACTGTCGTGCCAGTCGTCACACACCACTTGCAGACTGCAGTTTCGAGCTGTTGGCTCTCGTCAGTGCAAGGTAGGCATGTGACGACCGACACGAGGATCACTTGACTATTTAGTACATTTCGGTATCTTTGGGATAGCGGCACGTAAAATAGTCAGCAGGTGTCATCTAGCGGTTGTTGCAGTCGAAGCATTAGCGTTTTGATGGTAATATGCAATTATTACACTTAACGCGCCAGGCTTGTAACTTGTAGTTCAGCGCTCGGCGGGGCACATAGCCCTGAGAGTAGCTGTTGGTTGCAGTCTGGTTACGTTCCTTATAGTAAAATAAGGATTATATAGGGGAGTTTGCGACTAAAAATATTGTTTTAATCAATGGAATATCCGCAAGCAATTATTCCATATGAAGCGATTGACTAGAAATGTGCATCATATCATATCATTCCTTATGTATACGGATGATGGAGACTTGGCTCGCAGATGTCTGGAAAAGATCTTTCCCCAGTCAGTCTATGGGGCTTAAAGTGGTGAAATATTGCACAATCTTGCTGAAAAATTGAAATTTGGGACTGAAGAGTATATCAATAAAACAGCGATGAAAAATGGGATTTTTTGATATATGAATGAAAGTCGAATCTAATTTAGTTTTAGAAATATAATAACTGTCTTAATAAAGTGATAAAATTGAGCTGGTCCCGTAAAGTAATGTTGGAAGTCGTAATTTAATCCATATTGATGACATATTAATGTCATATTCAGGATGTTCTATCGCCGACGTTGAACGAAGTAGAAGCAAGTTTTGGGGGTATTGAAGTGAACATGTAAATTGGAGTTATGATTAGTCGAATATTTACTGGGCTGGTCGGAAAGGCGAACGAAGGATGTTTTGAACCATGAATAGAAGATCGGTTTAGAAGAAAATTTGAAGAGAAATTTGTTTGTAGAAAGTTTTCAGAAGTGAATAGAAATATTTCGACTTGGCGTTTGTAAAGTGATTTAGAAATAAATCGAGTTACTGAGGGGACTGTATTTTTTTAGGGCAGTCGTTTGTAAGGTTTTGGCCGTAATTTGGTGAATTTTGATGTTTGAATGACTTTGTTGACAAATTTAGATTGCCTGTAAATTATCGAGGTTGCATAAATTTTCTCAGAATTATTTTTGAAAATTTGAGGTTTTTGACTATTGTGGGTGACTTAATGGCTTTTTTATCGTGTTGTGAACACAAACGAAGAACCTCGCTTGGAAAAAATAAAATTTGGCTTGCCGGAGAGCTTGTCTGAGACCCCCGAGAGTGTTCGTGCACTTATTTTTGAGTCTGGTAAATGTTTCAGAGAAATAACTTCTTTGTCTCAGGGCCAAAGCTTCACCATGTATGAGACGTCTAACTACTTCATTTCGCCTATTAAAGGCTTAAAATTCATTTTAGAATTTCTTGGATGTGTATTTGTGATATACCCGTTATGGTTGTTGATTAAAACACACTTGTTTTAAAAAACAAAAATAAAAATTTATTAATTCACTTCACAATTTGCTTAAAATAACTAAAATAATATTCTGGTTGGTTAACTTTTCAATAGCGAAGTTTCGTCGTAGAAGAGAAAAATTAACTCGATTTAATATTTAAAAAAGTTTTAAAGTTCATTTGTTGGCGAAGGAGCTGATTAAAAATTCACCAAAATATAAAACGTGCACTAGGGCAAAGGCTATGGATGTTTTTACTTAATCACCAAGGAAGAACGAGTACGGTTATAGAACGCGGCACTGACGGGACTTACTCCAACTTCGCCTCGCCCGAGCTTATGTACTCTCGCGAAATTTAATTTATACTGTCCCACCGAGTCAAGAGGGGACGGTTTTTGTAAGCTGGAAAGGTCTCCAGACTGCGTGCGTGTTTGGTCTAAAACCGTTTGCCGAATCCGGACATTCCGTGCACTCACGTAACTGCGCAATTAACGAATTCTTAAAAAATCCTTTCTGAAAATTATATCATTAGATAGATAGGTGCGAGGTGGCTGGAAATTAGATATGATAATGCACTTAACGGGTATCAATCGAATTTTAGCGGAGATATCGAGATATTGTATAAGCGCTGGAATTTGATGAAACTAAATTAGATATGAAGACTCGAGGTAGGGAACGTGGTTTGGTGTATAGTTGTCAGAAAGTAATAAGATTAAAAATTGAAACGGATGCAAGAATTGAATGAAGTGGAGTTGAATGATGAATTATTTGGTAAGTTGAAGTATACGAGGGGTCGTCAAGAAGTAATGAGATTCTAAACGTAAAAGTGGTTTAAAATGTGAATGAAACGAAATGAACTATTGCGGTTTTAGGTACGGACAGTGGTTTTGACCTATTCGATGACTATGAGGGGGTTGTATTTTTAAGGGGTGTTTTTTGTGAAATTTCTTTTTCAAAATTATTGGAATGAATGTTGGGAGTGTATTTTCGGTGATATTACGTTACTTGTGAATTATAGAATGTTCGTGAATTTTTCCTGATTTTGGTGACCTTGGATGTAGTTTTTTGAGGTAAACTAGGTCTGGTTGACTTTGTTATCATGGTTTGCCATGATGCCTGAACTGATATGAATTTTCTGTTAATTTTGCATTTTCTTGATTTTTGTTTTTGACTTATAGGGGAAATACCCTATAACAGTTGGAACGGTCACCCATCCAACTACTAACCGCGCCTGACGTTGCTTTACATCGCATACATATAAGACCCACCTACGCTCGCCCCCTATATTCACACCTTCACGCATTCACATATTCACGTATTCACGTATTCCCGTATTCGCATATTCACATATTTACATTACATGTTCACATGTTCGCAAATTCGTATATTTGCATATTCACATATTCACACATCCACACATTACATATTTACGTCGCTATTTAAGACTACTAACTGGCTGATTTTTACACTATTGTTTAATTAATATTTTTTTATACATTAATCCTATGTATTTTTTAATATATTTAATATTTTTATATACTAATATATTATTGCAATTTAATAATTGTCCTACAAATTTTCTGGCAGGTTTTACAGCACTACGCCATGAAAATGTCAGTTCCACATGTTTAGTGGCTGCGTAGAACTTCGCTTATCTTTATTGAGAATTTTCGCAGAGAGAAACGTTGGAAGACTTGTTAAAACGAAGCCATTCACGAAAAGTCAGCCTGTTAGTAATCGCTTTAAAAAAGGGGCGTCGGTCCCCATTATAATTTTGCTATATAAATCGGCAGATCTGTGTAATCGTGAGAATTAATAAAACATTCCCCAGGAAGTCGCCACGGTTGGCCAAAAAAAATTTCCGCATAAGAACATTGTAAATCTTCTTTTGGCGTCACTGGCAAACCGAATAAAATGATCTAGGGACTTCGAATTTACCAATTGGAGTTATTGTATGTTTATTTATTTTATCTATCTGACAATTAATACATGTTATTATCCAAAAGGTGCATACAGTCTGCCTGTATTAATTTTAGGCCAGAAATATTTACTGTTAATTAATTTTCTACTTGCTCGAATTCCTGATTTTTTAAATTAATGTTTTTGGTTACACATCTCCAATTTGTTCATCCTCTGCGATTTTAAATTAAAATCTGGAGAATTTACTGAATCAAAGGCTTCTCACATCACAAATAAGTGCGCGAACGCCCTCTAGGGTCTCAGCTCTAAACCCCCACCACTCCAGATTTTTTATTTCACCAAACAGAGGGCCGACTCCTGTTCACTACTGTCGTAGTGCCTACCTCGTGTTAGAAAAAATTAACTCGAAAAAATCACAGAATCGATTAAATTAGTCGAGCTTTACGTCCAACTTGTCAAAACATATAAAAAAAGAATCCATCTATTTTCAATTATCAAAAAACACAATTTTTCTCAAAAAAATCTGATAAAGTTCAGCCCCAAAACATTCAAATCAACCAAACTCCACTTCTTACAGACAAAACTTTCAAAATTTACAGCCTTAAATATATTGCCCCTGTATATTTTCATTTCGCTAGTAATACTCTCCATAATCCTCAAATATCAAATTTTAATCCATTCAAATAAATTTTTTGTATGCATTCCTATCCATGTTCAGTCGCAAGCTCCAGCCGGTCTACCCGCCTTTACAAGCCTACGGTTATTTTCTTTCTGCGCGTCACTCCACAAAACGTAGGTATCAATACTTATTTTACTTCGTAAACATTCAGTACGCTTAGCCAGGCATGAGAGATAGGCTTCCCATAGCAATCCAAGACCTACGTACACCTCCGTGGGTAAGCGTAAACGAGGGAACGGTCGCTTATCGAAATTTTTAAACAACACGCTACACAACAAAATGTATAATGCCATGCCTACACCTAAGTGCAACAGATTCCTTACAATTGCGGGTTCATATAGACAACTAAATAATAAATATTGCGCGTAACGATGGATAACACGATTCGTTAGATATTAAATGTAAGAGATAATAATAATAATAATAATAAGCTTTATTATCTAACAGAAAAAAAAATCCCATTTACAAGATAATTTGACTTAGCACACAATAAAATGTAAATAGTATAAATAAAATTAAAATACATAATAAAATACAATAAATAATATAAGAGAAATGAGACATTTAGTACAATAGTAATAACATACATGGTTCAAATTTAGGTTTAATAATAACAGATTTTCACTACAACTAGGGCATTATTGATGAGATAAAAGCAGTTCTTTGACTTTACTAGAGTATTGAACATGACTATTATGGTAGATATCTAGGTGGTTTGATAGGTGATTATAAAGTGTGCACATGCGATATAGAGGGGACTTGAAGCCCAAATTTGTGTTAGCCCTACTAAGGTAAAATAGTGAAGTAATGATTTAAAGATTTTTTTATAATGACGTATAAATGTTAAATTGAACTGTAACAACCACCCCCCTTCACAAAGGAATTTACCCCGTAAATTTCCCAAAAAAAAAATAAAATAAAAGACGCACACAATAAATTCATACGCACAACCATATATACAACTTAACACTACGAGGCTTAAAATACTTGGGGTTACCTCACCTCACAGTCAACCCACTTGCAAGCAAAACTTGCGGGAGTGTTCTCCAATCTGCCACAGCGATCACCCTTCCACCAGCAACTAGATGGCAGTCACGTCAGAGCACCGCACTGAGGGACTTGACATAGTGTTGACCGACCTCGACCAAGCCAACCAAAACGAAGACCCATGGCAAGCTGATCCCCAGCTCAATGGCTGACCCCTTGGCATCCGGTTTGCCATTTAAGACAGCCAGTCAAATGTCACCGCTCCCAGCAAGATCGGCGTCCCTCTAAGTATTCAAAGACAAAAAAATTAAGTGGCCGTTCAGGGAGCTTTTACCCCACATAGGACAATCCCATGGTGGTAGAATTCTTTTTAGAACCCCCTCACCACAGGTTAAAAAAATGACACCTTACTTAGTGGGTTCCAGCCAGCTAAGTAAGTTATAATAAATCCTGAAATCAAGAAAACCTAACTAATCAAATACTATAGCTCGTAGGCACCCAACAGATAGACAGACACATTAAAATCCAGTAACAGGTAAACAAAATGTTATAATAAATTTAATTACTAGATGAAATTACTGACTAGTAGATCAATGTCCAAAAGGACGTGAAATTAAATAACTTACGGCCCTATACGACCTACGACACACAAACAAATATTTCACTGTTAGTAGAGACTAAGCGAAAATCCCTTACTAACCCACTACTATAGCAATAACATTCATACTTCATACTCAGACAAATAAGAGATCAAGATCTGGAAAGCTTTTATTTTCCAAAAATGATCTATCCAATGGCGGTATATGAAATACCAACCAAGGTAACATATTATAACTATTATACTGGATCTAAGTGCTCGTCTGGTTCTATATAAGGTTTTAAATCCTTAACGTGCCAGCTACCGTTACACTCTGTACCAGATAAATCTTCTAAAATATACACGCAATAGCCTATTTTCTTTTTGACTTTATAAGGTCTCTCGAATTTCCCTGCTAGTTTGGCAGTGAAATAATTTGCAGCATCTGACTGTGCATACTTTCGCTTCCAAACTAAGTCACCAATCTTAAATTCAATTTCCCTACGCCGTAATAATTTAATATCTAGAGAAAAATATAATTATTTTTCTCGAGATTTATCGTAAGCTTTCTCTAATCGTTCCGCAACTGAGGTACGCATTTTCACAAGAGCAGCAAATCTTTCTGACACGGAGGCTGAATTATCATTGTCGTTATCGATATTATTATGTTTATATTCTGCACCATGAATACACATTTCTTTGCCAAAATTTATGAAATATGGCGTTTGACCCGTAACTTCGTTACGTGCAGTGCGTAATGCGCAACCAAGTGCACTCAAATTTACGCACTCTCTTTGATGTTCTTTAATGTAAGCGGACATCATAGTTTTCATTACTCGATTGTGTCTTTCAGTGGTATTCGGAGCAGGATGATAATTTGGGTTAAAAAAAATTTTATATCCTATTTTTCAGCAAGATTAGCAAAGTTTTTGCTCGTGAATTGCACTCCGTTATCACAACGAATCATTTGTGGTACACCGAATATATGAAATACTTGTTCTTCTAGTAAAGTAATGAGTTTATTAGCTAAAGCTCGTTTTATCGGGAGAAATAAATTAAATTTACTGAAGTTGTCAGTTACTACAAAAATATGCATATTACTTTTCTTACTTTTGGGTAATAGGCCAAATAAATCCATACTAATAACTTGCCAACAACGGTCAGCTATTACCCTCTTACCCATCAATCCAGCAGGTCGTTTTTGCTCCGGTTTTATTCTCTGGCAAATCTCACACGATCTTACATAATTACTAACGTCAGCTTTCATTCGTGGCCAATAATATAACCGAGCAATACGACTAAAACTTTTGAATATCCCGATATGTCCTGCTATCCCTAAATCATGGTTATTATGCATAATTTCGCGTCGTTTTTCTTTAGGAACAACTAATTTCCAGAAATCATTGTTACTGCGTAGTTCAGGGAAGTCAAGTTCAGTATATTTATACAATTTATTGTCTAATATTCGCCATTTGGGAAATTTTAAAGGACTCTTTTTGACATTTTCTAACATTTTAAGATACCATTTATCCTGTATTAGCTCGACTTTCATGTTATTCACCACAATATCGACATTATCTTTATCTACTATTAATCGTGACAAAGCGTCTGGCACTACATTGTCTTTGCCTTTACGATGAACTACTGTATAGTCAAACTGTTGCAATCTAAGTGCCCATCTACCTAATCTACCCTGTGGATTTTGCAGATTATCCAACCATTGTAAACTATAACACTCTGTTACTACTGAAAACTTAGCTCCTTCTAAGAAGCAACGCAGCTTTTCAATACTCCACAGCACCGACAATAACTGTCTTTCGACCGCTGAGTACTTTTACGCTCCTGTTTGGTTAAAGCACGCGATAACTAACAAATAACATGCTCGCTATCTCAGATTTTTTGTGTGAGAACCGAGCCTAATGTAAATGAAGATGCGTCTGTTTGCAATATAAAAGGATATTCAAAATTTGGACACGTTAATAATGGAGCTGATACTAAAGCATTTTTAATATTTCTAAAAGAATTTTCACAACTTTTATCCCAAATAAATTTATTGCCTTTCTTTAATAAATTAGTTAGCGGAGCTATCAAGTCAGAAAATGCTGGTATGAAACGTCGATACCATGAAACCTTACCGATGATTCGACGAACTTCGGTAACTGAGGTAGGAGCAGGCATATTTGAAATGCAGCTAACTTTTTCAGGGCCAACATATAGACCATCACGACTGACTACGTAACCTAAATATTTTAATTCTGCCCTACAGAAGAAGCATTTATCACGATTAAGCGTTAATCCAGCTTCTTATAAACGTTTAAAAACCTCTGACAAAATTTCAATATGCTTATCAAAATCTGGGGCTATAACGATAATGTCATCTAAGTAGCAAAAAACGAAAGGTTCGAGTTCAGGGCCTAATACAGTGTCAATTAGTCTTTGGAATGTAGCAGGTGAATTATGCAATCCAAAAGGAAGGCGAGTAAATTGATACAGCCCTCTACCAGGTACTGTAAATGCCGTATATTGTTTACTGCCTTCACTTAAAGAAATTTGTGAAAAAGTGCTTTCAATATCTAAACTGGTTAGATATTTTGCAGAGCTTAATTTTGATAAAATCGAATTTATATACGGTAATAGATAAGCATCTCTTTCTGTTACTGCATTTAGTTTCCTAAAATCAACGCAGAAACGTTGGCCACCATCTTTCTTTGGTACCAATGACATAGGAGAAGACCAACCTGACTTACTATGTTCCACAATACCTTGCTTTAACATTTTATCTAGTTCTTCGTCGATAATTTTCTGTTTGAAAGGTGAAACCGGGTAATATCTTTGTTTAATTGGTGGACTAGAAGTAATAATTTTATGTTTTACCAGGGTGGTACAACCTTTTTTGTCGCCAATTTTAGAAAAATAATCATTCACGACTTTATCCAAGTCTGCTTGTTGTTTATCGCTTAAATTAAATTCAATGGAATTAACTACAGGTACTTCCAAATTTTCGGACGAAAAATACCATTCACCACGTCTCATATCAGGTACTATACCCATATTAACCCAAAAATTTATACCCAAAACTAAACTGTGCTTCAACGCTGGTACAACATATAAATCCATAATCTTTACGATATCACGTAAACTAATTGGAATGGTAACCACTCCTATGCATTCACATAAATCATTATTAGCTATTGAGTTCGTGCTTCCCGGGAAACCGGGTAATATCTTTGTTTAATTGGTGGACTAGAAGTAATAATTTTATGTTTTACCAGGGTGGTACAACCTTTTTTGTCGCCAATTTTAGAAAAATAATCATTCACGACTTTATCCAAGTCTGCTTGTTGTTTATCGCTTAAATTAAATTCAATGGAATTAACTACAGGTACTTCCAAATTTTCGGACGAAAAATACCATTCACCACGTCTCATATCAGGTACTATACCCATATTAACCCAAAAATTTATACCCAAAACTAAACTGTGCTTCAACGCTGGTACAACATATAAATCCATAATCTTTACGATATCACGTAATCTAATTGGAATGGTAACCACTCCTATACATTCGCATAAATCATTATTAGCTATAATATTGAGCACGAAATATTACAACTATTTAATTTAACACCTAAAGACTATAAAATTTTCCATCCTGAATTACCTAAAAATGATTTGTTTGCACCCGAATCCAATAAACCGAAGAAATCTTGACGTAAAATATTTACTTTTAAATATGGACATTCATTGTCACCAACATGTGCTAAAATGTAATCAAATACAGGGGATAATTTATTTTCAATTCCAATGGCCTGGGCATCCGTAGAAGGCAGAATTTGGCCTAGTTCTGTCTTCTTGATCCGTTTCCCGAATTACAGTCAGGGCAAGTATTCTTAGTAAAGCCTGGTTTATTACATCTAAAACACTTAATGTCTAATCTCGGTCTACAATTACGCGCTATATGATTTGGTTTACCACAACGAAAGCAATTTTTAGGTTTTACCTTTTGTACTTGTATTTCATGTACAACTGGTTTATTACTTTGTGGTTTACTAAGTACTGGTAGTTTATAATCTAAGTCCGGTTCACAAGTAAGACTATCTGGAATTGGAGGTATAAATTCATCAATATTCTCTTTAATTTTCTCTATTTTCCTGCACGATTTAACTAACTCATAAGAAGATTCTATATTATCAATGTTAGTGCTTAAACGTTATTGATAAAAAGGTGCTATATTTTTGTGTAATATTTCCATACGTTTATGCTCTGGTACACGGCAAGGCATTCTATCAAACAAATTAGACATCGTGGCAATATAAATACCAATAGGTTCATCCCCTTGGGTACGTTTTTCTGAAGACGGTGTACATTGCTCTCTCATTAACTGAACTAACTCATTCCCATTAGAAGCGTTTTTCCCAACAAATTGATAAAACTTTAAGGCATCACCATCAAATAATTGAGAAGCATTATAATATAATTGTTGCTTATTTAAATTATAGGCTTTACTACTATCATCAACACGCTATAAAAATGCATTAAAACTTAGAAGTCCTTGATCTTGATTTTAGATCCCATTTGTGCACAGGTACAGTGTTAAAGTAATTTGGAATTTGTGAAACTCCCGAATTGATATTCAATTTATTAGAATTCAAATTAGGAGGCATTATGTTTTCCTCAACTGTATTGCTAACCGTTGCACTATTATTGGCAAGCGTATCAACTTCCGGTTTAGGATCAGATTCAAAACCTTTTGATTTTGCGGTATAATTTGAAACTAGTTCAGTCACATGAGTGAGTGCTCTACAACGTCTTGCAGTTAATGCTTCATCTTTACTCGATATGCGTTCAACTCTCTTCTTAAGACATGCGTTAATTTGCATTCAATTTTTTAAATTTGAGTAGGTGAACCAGAAAATGAATTAACATCTTCCTCAATATCAAGCAATTTTTTCTCACATTCACTTAACTCTTTCTCAGCATCTAACTTTACTGGACTACGTATGACCGTTCCAGCTTTTCAGCACCACGCAAACATTTTCTTAACGTCTCGACATTACCCATTTCAGAAAGTCCTCTTATACGTAACTCATACTCTAATTCATCTTTCACTAATCTATCTACGTCACGCTTAAATCTACCTGCCATTTTATTTTTTATTTTTTTTAAACAAAATCAAATTTATACCAATATATATCTATATAAAAGAATATTTTGCTTGTTAATACTATTTTTCTCTCTGCCAACTCAACCCTACGTCATGTATTCTTGAATTTCAAAAGAAATAAATTGAAAAAAAAATGTAATATAACTAAACCACGTTGGGCGCCAAGTAAATTTTTTTCTATCCAAATACCAGCTCAAGTACAATGTAACCTTAAATTTACTAAATAAATTACTTAGCGAGACGATAATGAAAAATCCAAATTCAGTTTTATCTTTTAATGACAATAAACGAAGTAGGTTAACTTATATAACATTAAACAGTACAATAACGTAGGGTATGTATGGTATAGCAGACAAATTCAACACAACAAAAATGTATCTAACTGGGTATACGCGTCTTACATAAGTGCTTAAACCCCCAACAAATATCATAGATGTTTTAATTAATTAACAGAATATTTTCATAGAACGTTTAGCAAAATTAAAAAAAAAATACATATACACACAGTGGTGAATTTTTTTTAAAGTAAAATATACAATATATTATAAAAAAAAATCAATATATATATGGCGCAAGAAGGATACAAACTTGCAGGCAGCAGGGCTTCAGCTTCGGCTCAAACTTCAGGAATTTGCAACTTCCAGCCTATCAATTAACCCAGAAAATGGATGGCTCCTCCACAAAAAAGAAATTCCAGTCCAGCAAGGAGAAATAACATAAGCACGTGTATAGACCAGTGGAAAAAAAGTTATTCGTATCGGGGAGGCAAAAGAAAAACGTAGGAAAACCTACGAAATCCTAGGCGAAACCGTAGGTGAAAAAAAAAAACCCTAAAAATAAATTTTTACCATTGAACAATTTACTACAAGTAATATTTTGCTAGTTTGAATATAAAAATAAAATAATTACCTCGTTTCGGAGGGTTTTCTTAGAAATATGTTGTTGACCTTGGATGTCCTGTAAATTTGGCAAAAATGGCTTTTACGTATAGATCCTTCCAACGAAGACAATTGATTTCCAATACCATAAAAAAACATGCACTCGTCCAAACATAAATGGATAATCGAAAAGTGTAACCTTGCGAATATATCCCAAAATGGTGAAATTACTTACTTCAAAAATCGCAAAGAGCACGTAAAATACCAATTAATAATTGCCAAGCGTTCAAGCGAAGTTACACGTGAAAAGTGACAAAATACCGGAAAACGAAACGCAAGCCAAACTATTGTGAAGAAATAAATCTGTGTTACCGATCGTCAGCACGGTTATAGGAATCTACCTATAAACTAATTAAAAGTTATTGGTTGCCTAGCTTATAAGAATTACAGAGATAGAAAGCCTAAGTATATGCAACACGCTACACAACAAAATGTATAATGCCATGCTTACACCTAAGTGCAACAGATCCCTTACAATTGCGGGTTCAGATAGACAACTAAATAATAAATATTACGCGTGACGACGGATAACACGATTCGTTAGACATTAAATGTAAGAGATAAAGTAATGATTTAGAGATTTTTTTATAATGACGTATAAATGTTAAATTGAACTGTAACAGTTACACACCGATTTTTTGTCAATATTATAACGCAGTGCAATTTGTCTCATTGACCATCCATCTTCTGCCTTAGCAATAACTCCAGATTTAACTAAATCGCTTATATGAGGCATATTAGTTTTTTGCACACTTGCAATGAATTATGACAACTAACTGACAATGTCACAAAAATTAAAGTTAGATGTACACAATTAGATTTTAGCCATATACCGTTATAAGACTTGTCCTATTTTTATTTTGCTCACGACCGTATAGAAAGCATTTGATATTGCTATTGTTACACCTACCTTTAAAGTTAGTGACAATCCACTGGTGCACAGTCTCATAATTTAAAAGTTTTCAATATGCATCAAATATTATTGCCGTGTACAATAGACCAGCGAACGGCTGCACGGCGGGTTGTCTGGAGAATTTGATGAACACGAGCCAGTGCTGTCTGCTCATAGGCGACTTTAACGCTAGGCATCGCAACTGGAACTGCCATCGCAACAACGCTAACGGCAACACTCAGCTTGACTATGTGAATAGCCGAAATGTCATCCTGCAGTATCCGGATGATCCCACGCATTTTCCGGACAACGGTACAACACCTTCAACCCTTGACATAGTGATCAACAAGGGCGTGAGGAACTCCACGGCCCCCGTGACCCTGGAGGAACTCACGTCAGATCATAATCCCATTATTTTCGAGTTGAACGGTATGTCAAGGGAAAACACTACACGAAAAATCACGTCATATAGAGGCGCCAACTGGCACCTCTATAAAGCACACATTAACACAAACATAACACTAAATAACACGATCAGCACGCCCGCCGAACTAGAAAATGCGGTGGGGGAGTTCACGAGAGTACTGCAGGATGCCAAGCAGACTGTTGCCACTACCATCACTGTGAATCAGAACAAAGACCGACTCGACGAAGCGGTCATACGAAACATAAGGGAGAAAAATAGACTGAGACGGCTTTGGCAGCGAAATCGCGATGTCAACGCGAAGGCCGAGATGATCAGGCTGCAAAGGCAGATCAGAACCTCCATAAACACTGCGAGGAACCAGAAATGGGGTGATAAACTGGCTGCGCTAAATCTTCAGGACAACTCGCTGTGGAAGCTGACGAGGGCCTTGAAAAATACGCAGGAGGCTATACCCGCATTGACACGCGCGAACGGACAGACGTCAATGACAGACGCTCAAAAAGCGAGTGACTTAGCCACGACAAACAAAACGACATTAACGAAATCATTGTTCATGACGTACAAATGACAAGACGAGAACTTCTGAAGGTGATGACCAAGCCCTAGGAAGTAGCACAAATTGTCAAGGACTTACCGAACAATGAAGCCCCTGGAAAAGACGGCGTCGAGTACAAGCTGCTCAAATATCTCCCGAGGAAAGGTATTGTGCAATTGACGTACATCGTTAACGCGATCCTGCGGCTCCAACACTGGCCCAGCCAGTGGAAATGCGCCGTGGTCGTTCCCATTCTCAAGCCAAACAAGAACGCGAAGTTCGTCGGTAGCTACAGGCCCATCTCGTTGCTATCGGCGATCTCCAAGTTGGTGGAGAAGCTCATCCTGACCAGACTAGATGCTGTTCAGGAGGAGCTCCACATCAACGATGAGTCCCAGTTTGGCTTTAGGAGGGGCAGGAGCACAGTGCAGCAAGTCGTTAGGATAGTTAACGACGTCAAAGTGCAATACAACCTCGGGAAGAACACCACCATGGTGCTCCTCGATATTGAGAAGGCGTTCGACACCGTCTGGATCCCGGGGTTACTCTACAAACTACACCACTATAACTTCCCTACTTACTTCATCAAGCTCATTCACTCGTTCTTGACGGGCAGATCCCTACAGGTTCGAGTGAATAACAAACTCTCAACACGGCGGGACATTCGCGCGGGAGTTCCGCAAGGATCGTGCCTGTCACCAAAGTTGTACAACCTGTACGTCTCCGACTTCCCCGAGCTCCTGAATACGAAGCTGGCCAAGTACGCCGATGACACGGCCATGTATGCGCATTCCCACAATGCACAAGCGGCGAATATGCTGCTGAAGGCACACATGGCTCGTGCCATGGCTTATTACGACCGGTGGAAGATTCGGGTAAACGCTGAAAAATCGGAGGCGATAGTCTTCACGCGCCGATTCACAGAAAGTAAAATTCTAACGCCAATTTCGATTCGGGGAAACCAAATTCCTACCAAGAGGTGCGTGAAGTACTTGGGGGTGAGATTAGATCAACGACTGACGTTTAATGCTCACATCAATGAGACAATACGGACGGTCTACTCCTTGTCCAGGAGTCTGTATCCGCTCATGGTCAGGGGTAGCAGACTTAACCGACATAATAAAAAACTGTTGTACACAATGGTGGTCAGGCGGTCCATCACATACGCGACGCCGGTGTGGTGCAGCATACCGACCACGACAATGAAAAAACTAAAAGTGCTTGAGCACAAATTTATGCGCCTCATCTCTAATTGTGGAAAGTACACCTCCCTCAGAGACCTCTACGCACTTTACAGCGACATAACCCCGATAGCGGATTACGTCCAGCAGATCTCTCAAAACTTCAACTCTTTCAAGCTGGGCGATAGTCCATTAACAAGACACATAACACAAATTAGACAGCATAATGCCCCATTTCGGATTAAACACCCCTTACCGTACCAGACGTTACCGATTTTCCGGCAACCCCTGTAGCCAAATTTCACCAACTATAACCTCAACTTACCCTATCCACCTTTACTAATATTTCATACCTTTCATATCTTTAAATCTTTCCTGTCCCCCTCTTCCTTTATGTTTGTAATCTTTTGTCGCGTTTATTTTTTCTTGCTTTCTTTTTGTACATTTTTGTCTCTAAATTCATTTCTCATCGCACATTTTTACAAAATCAAAACCTTGTGAAATCAAAATTTTTAAAATCAAAGTTTAGGCCCGCCTTTGCGCAGCCCGGAATTTATACACCTCGCGGAAGGCTCCTCGTTTGTATTGAGGTGCCTGCGTCAGCTACGAAATTTTTTTAAAAAATGAACAAGTTTTCTAAAAAAATGTGTAGTTTTAAGTGTTGTTAAATCTTTTATGTTAGATGTAAGTAATTTTAATACCTTTTTAATCTGTTTGTCTCAGAAGGGGTCTAGGTTTAAGTTTTTAATTGTTTTTTAACCGAACCAGACCCGTTCCGCCCGACCCTGCAATCCGCCATCCTGTAGCGCGGTGGTTGCACGGTCGGTCCCGGGATGGGTTCTGGGGAGGTACGTATTATATCATAATGTTAATAAAGTTATGTTGAATTGAATTGAAATATTATTGAGAAAAAAATTATTATGACGTAAGTCGACGACTGAAATGTGTTGCTGGTTTCAAATTGAATTTGAATACTGGAGGCGCCTCGAAAAAAAATCAAATTCGGATTATAATGAAAAATGTATGTCTTGAAGTCGGACAATAATAAATATATCCGAACTGACATACCGTTGTGCGTCTGTTAATCTATTTGTCTGTCAGTATATCAGTCTTTTCAGTCTGAATAATAAACGTAAATTAATAACTAAAGTTTTTAGTATAATCGTTGAGTGATAAATCCACTCAACGGTATAATATATTTATATTAGACAATTATTTACAACATATTTTACTAGAACGCGAGGAAAGAAATGAACGTAAATTAATAATTAAAATTTTATTATAATGTAATAAGAAAGTAACAAAAATAAGCAGATTAAATTTTTTAAAACGTAATTTTACTTTATAAATAGACATTACTTCAACTCTTATAATTATTGGAAATATTAAACACACGCAATAATTGTTATAAACATTATTCGGATGTATTGTTTATTCTTGGCGTTGTTAAACTTCTGTGAATTTGTTTTGCCTATGGCTTTGACCGAGGCTTCGAATGTTTCATTTTCATCCCACACTTTTAAAATTTTATTATACTCTTCATTAGTAAGAGCAGCACCACAAAGCTTTTTTATTTTTCTGGGACCTCCTTGCAATTGCCGGCATTTCGCAGTTCTTGCTGCAGCAAACTCAACGTCTGAGAAAGGATTAAAGAGCTGATATTTGATGAAGCACATTTCTTGAAGTTGTTTTGCTGATTAATTCCACATAACCTGAAATAATATTACATTTGTGAATTCTAACCTCTCCGAACAAAAACATTTTAATAGTATATGATATTTAAAATAATTAACAATTTTTATCACCTTCACTCTTCGAAGTTTGTTTTCTTCATATTATACCCCCAATCTTCCAAAATTGCAACCAGGACTATGACAGAAGTTTCTACTACAATTCTGTATGATTCTAAAAATTATTTCCATATAGTTGCCTTAGATTTCTTCGTATTTGTTGGAATTATTATTTTCTTGTCCAAAACGTGACATTTCTCTCAAACGCGGTAATAAAATAATCCACACCACGCTATTAAAATTTCTGTCAGTGAAATACGTCAAAATGCCAGTCAAGGACATATTATTTATGCATCAAACACCAACATCAGCCCACAAGGATTTGCAAACATTTCTAGTCTTTTCTTGTCAAGTAATTTTGGCCTAAATTTTTCTTACCGAATCTCGCTCTCTCCCTCTCAAGTGTGATATGTCGCTAAAATCGGAATTTTAACTGCTTTTCAATGGTTCGATTGCAAATTGTAAGTAATTACAAAATAAACAACTTGTTGCGCCAATACGGACACTAAACATAATCCAATCTCAACCTCATCTTCTGAAGCACTAAAGAAACCCCCATGCAAAGTTTCATCCAAATCCGTTCAGTAATTTCGGCGCTATCGTGCTAACAGACATACATATACACACACACACACACACACACACACACACACACACACACACACACACACACACATGAGTACATGTGTAAATACATATGTGTATAGATATATCCTGGTCACCTACCATCTTCAAAGAGACGCTTCCTACAAAATATTATTTTTTCCCAAAAGAAAAAAATGTACACCCTTTGAGTGGCGAAAACAACAATATCTTATTCTACACCTCCTGTAAAATGTCAATTTTTTTCTCACAAAAATATATCAATTTTTCAACACCCTAGAGGGGTTGGAAGCATGCAGTAGGGGTGGCTGAGGCCAAATTCCACGAGAGACCTTCCGTTCTGCTCGAGGGAACAACAATGAGTTGAAAACCTGGGGAAAATAAACAGGTTGACGGAAAAGGGGACTTTGGAGTTAGTTTTTGGCCAATTTGAGGGGGTTGTCAAGGTGCAAACATTGGTTTGATCCCGGGAATCGATTCAGCATCAACGAAAACGGGGGGGGGGGATATTGCCCAGTGCCAGTCGCAAACATTCGGTAGTTCGTCCGACTCCTTCAATCAGAGGCGGATTAACCAGCAAGCAAAAGAAGCTAGCGCTTTGGTCGCCAAAATTTGAGGGGCACAAAATTTCTTGCAATTTTTTTGTAATTATTTAGTTTTAAATTATTTGATCATATTTTATGAAATAGTAAAAATCTCAAAAAAGGTAGCAGGTACGAGTACCGAGCCGGAAGCGCTTTTATTAGGATGTAAATAAAAACAAACAATCATCTACCGAAAACAATAAAGCGAATTTTTTGTTAATTGTGCCATATTGACTGCTTGTTTCGTTTAAATTTTGTTTTTTTACTTGGCTTTTCTTTAACTCACAATGTAGTTTTCATGTTTGTATTCAAATCTTGTATCCTTTATCTAATACACTTCCTGCCAGTATTCCACCGTTACTTTTGCAAATATCCGCACGTAGGGGGCGCGGGCGTAGGGGTGAAAATTGTTTAAATATATTATCCAACCGGCACCTCGTGCAAAACGTAGAACACAAAAGGTTTTTCGCCTGATCAGAGACTTCTACGTCCGTTTATTCCCGTACAGATGATACGATATTAGTTCCGGTGACATAATGGATTATGTGAATTGGTTGCTTTTCCTAAAGTCATATTCGAAAGTAAAAAGTGATTGCAGGAAAAGCAAGGCATGCGCATCATGTGTACAATCACACAAAATGCGCACGCCTTGTTTATTTTTTTTAGCTGTGTTTGTTTACTTTTAGGAAAGCCTTTTTATTTTATTTTGACCGAGTTCAATTTTGACTGATTATTTTGATTGCGTTTTTTGAGTTGTGCTCGTTTTATATTACAATAATATGGTTTATTTCGTTTTTTTCTAACTAGTGTTTTTTAGACCAAAGTCAAATTTTTGATTTTTTCATTTTGTTTGATTGCTTAAATTTCGTATTCCGTTTTTGAGTCATGGAATGAAATAAAGATCTATTTGAAAACATGTTATTTTTCGATTAATTGTTTTGTTTTTCATTTCACGTTAAAAATATAAATAAGGTTCGGGGGGGCATTGGTTCAGCTTGGGGTGCAATATACCCTTGATCCACTTCTGCCTTCAATGGACTATAATAGATACAAATGGCAAAAATGGGTTTTATAGCAGTGACTTGGCAATCAATTGGTAATCGAAGCTATACAATATCAAGCAAAATTTGGTTAATTTGAGGTTCTATTTTGGTTGCTATTTGCTCATAAAAACTAGTAAGAAGTAACAAAATAACAAAAAAGCTTCTATTTTCTAAATGTATTCATTAAGCAATTGATTATGATTAGAAAGCCTAGACTTTTGCTAAAAACAAGAAATTCAGATTTAATTTCTAATAAATAATAAAAAGGCATCCATCTTGGCAGTTGATTTCCAAGTGCATGTTTTTTTTTGTTTACAACAATTTTCTTAATAATGCAAATGAAAACAATTTATTTGTATGCACGTTATTTCGTTATTTATATAATACATAAAATAACAGTGTTTTCTGAGTAAAATATGTTATACAAAAGAGAAAAAAATCTTATTTTATTTTGAATTTTTTTTTATTAAGGCGTGTTAATTTTGTAGGAGTATATCATTCATATTTACAGTGAATTGTCGTTGCAACAGAATTTTAAGCTTCATATATTGCCGAAAGTTATGAATTTGGGTACAGTAGTTAATATAAATCAAGAAAAAAATTCGTGGGCAAGCCCGCAGAAATGATAGTGCAACAGTGCACACGTGTTTCGGACTTTTTGGTCCTCATCAGCACGGTGTAGCTAAGTTGAAAGGATAGGCACAACTTAGGAAAAAACGACACAAATGGAAACCACTGACAGGAAGCCAGTTGCACATTTGTGGCTGCAGTCGGAAGACCTTGAGGTTTCAAGGCAACATCCAACATTGCCACGGAGGCAAACTGTAAGCCGCCTGCGTGGAGTTCCATAGCCCAAGGTAAAATACAAAGGAAAGATGTTATCGCGGGAACAGGACAATAAGTCAAGAAAAAAATTCGTCATTTCTGCGGGCTTGCCCACGAATTTTTTTCTTGACTTATTGTCCTGTTCCCGCGATAACATCTTTCCTTTGTTAATATAAATTATAGGTGCCCCTATAGAATAAACCATTATGGGCTAGGGCTACAAATTATTTGTAGAAACTAAAAGACAGCTAAAATATTGCCTTCTTAGTCATTTAGACTATTTAGAAATGCTGATTGCTATATATTTACATTAATAGTATTCTTTCAGCAACTATTGGTCATAATAAACAACGAAAACATTTCTAAATTAGAACTGATCGTCTTTTGGTTATTGTATTGTCATGGACACCAAGAAACTTGTTAGATATTTCAGAAAGCAACAAGAAAGTGTTTTTGGGTCTTTGTAGTTAAAAAATGACCAACACGAACAGTTGCAATTTTGAAATGAGTTGGCCATGGCCAGTAATTCACTGAAATATAACTTATAGTTATACCGATCCTAGAATTTTGAACATATCTTTATAAGATATAGCTGTACTTTAATCAATATTTCGAAATAGTCACACCATGGCTTTATCATAGTCATCAGGACTAACTTATTTTGGTCATATGTATCGACTCTTTAATGACGTTTTTGTTACCTAAGAATTATTCCCCATTTTTCTAGTAATAATATTTTCAAAAGTTATTTAACGCCAGATTATGGAAAGTTATTATAGCCAAATAACTTCTTTTATAGTTATGAAAACGTCGACATCCCAAATGACAGCTAACTGTGCTAATTGTTTATTTTTTCAGATTGTTATTGACTTATCGTAAGGAGAATATCTTTACACAATCTTCATTGATTTACAGTATAAGCGTTTTTCCATATTTTTTTGAAATTTTATTATTGACTTCGCGTAGGGTGATGTCGTTACATAATCGTTCCGTAGAGTTAGCATTATTAATATGCTAGCGTTTAGAATTAAATTATATCAACAGTATACTTAAAATAAATTTCATATTAGATTTTGTAAGTTCGTCTGCCAACTACAAAAACAAAACATATTCCAGTTATCATTATCGTTATCGCTATCGTTTTCGTTATCGCCGTCGTCGTCATTATCATCATCATCATCATTTAGAATGATTAAATGGGTACTAGATCATATAATGTTCAAGCTTTTCCTTGGGTTTATTTTGTAACATGTTTCATTCATTCAATTTTCGGATAAAATGATTTTGACTTTTTATTTAAGTCAAAGAATAAATATAAATATATTACAAAAGTATTTTACAAAAAGTAAAACAATAATTACTAATATAAGGTAACCACTTATTACATTTTTTAGGGATTGGGATTTGGTTTTAGAATAATATTTAATAGCAAATTAAACACGCGATGAAAATTTCATAAGTTGATGTGCCATTTAGAATCATATATCTCTTTGTTTGCTTATGCCGCTCTTTTAATCATCACCGTAACCGTGTTTTACAAATTCTTTCTCAGCTTTAGGTGATTTATTACAAGTTTAACTATTGTTTAACGCAGCAGGGAACAGGTAAATGTAGGTTTCCTGATCGACCAGGTGTACAAAACACCGCAAAAGACAATATTAGGCTCTTCGATATACCGATTAGAGAGCTCCGTTCGAGATGTATTCAAACCAAACCCGACCCTACACCGTATCCAATTAAAATTTTGTGTTCAATGCTTTGACCCAACCCATCGTTTAACATACTCCTCGGTCCCGCTTTATATAAGCATTTTCTCTTTATAAGCTTGTAGAAGCGAATTGACTTTTATATAGTTGATGCGTTTTTTTGTTTGGTATTATCCTAGCTAATGATATTAAGCTACCCATAAATTGGAATATATAAGTAATTGTCTTAGGCGCGGATAAACAGGGTACCTACAAGCCACAAGTGATTTAAAGAAAGCTTCATATTTATACCTATAAATTGAAACTTTCTCATTTTAACAATATATATTTTTAAAATTTAAATTTCTTATTATTTATTCTATTGTTATTTATTATACCGGGTGGCCACGAGTCAATGTACGCCCCCAATATTTTGGTTGTTTTTGTATTTAAAAATTTGGTTTTTGGTACACATGAATTAGACAATAAAGGGCTACTTTTAGACTAATAGGAATGAAAATATCACTTCCAGAAAAAATTCCAAAAAATAAGTGAGATACGAACAATATTTTTAATTTTTTCAAAATGGCCACGTCAGATGAATGCGATGTAAGAAAATTACTAAGTAGGTTATGGACATTATTAGTAAGGTTGTAGACTTACCTGTAAAGAAGAAAATAAATGTTTGAATTACTGATAGGTACCAGTATTTTTAGTTTTTTTTTTTTCAAAAAACGGAATTTAATTTTCATTTCCGTAGGGGCCCTATGGACATTTTTTTAATGGAACTGTGATATTTTTTTTATTAGTCAGATGTAATGATTCATAAACTATATTTTTTTCACCTTAATCATTTCTTAACGATATTCTTCGTAATAATGTATGTAATGGTAGCAAACCACTTTTAGCAAAATGCAAAAAAAACTATTGGACATTTTGTTAGTTTTATGTTGCTATTTTGTATGACTAAAATTAATTTTGTACCTTGAGCCATTTTCGAGAAAACTAAAAACTGCTAACGTTAATATAATGTTAGCACTGACCGCGATATCTCAGTAGCTATTAATGCTAAAATAAAAATTCTGGTGTCAGAATTTGTTACTTTCAAAATGCTTTCAGATGCCAATGATGTATTTTTGATTAGACCAATTTTTACCCAAAAATTTTTCAGTCAATATTTAAAGAACTTTAAAGGTGTAAGATTAAAAACCACATTCAGCAAAATACAGAAAAAATTATTGGGCATTTTGTTACTATTATGTTGCTATTTTGTACCACTAAAATGAATTTTGTAGCTCGAACTATTTTCGAGAAAACTAAAAACTAGAAGAACATTTATTTGTAGGCACATAACGAAAAGCATTTGAGAAGGAAACACCCTGCCCTCCCACAAGGGATTGATGATGTGATCGATTTGAATTATATAATAGAAAACAAAACCAAATAATCTGATAATAGTTGCACATTGATAGCGGGAAGAGATATTAGCTCTGTAAGTGGAAGTGATGCGCCTGTCACTTCATTTTCTTCAATTAAGAGCAGCACTATAATTGTCCAAATATTATATGACCTGGAAAAAATGCACACTCGAATTTGTCATACTCAATGTTATCAGGGCCACTTAGAAGGCCTAAAACCAAAAAGGGACCTCCCCCCTTTTGCTTCAGCCGCCACCTTGAATAGTTTTTGAATCATTTTATCTCGTGTTCTATTGGTTGCACGGAAAAAGTTATTGAACAAAAAATGTTATAAATAAAATTCTACATATTTTCAGTAATTTCCGCGATGCCGTGAAGTTAATATTTCGAGCGTTAGACGACGCCGAAGTTACCAAAAAATAGTTTTAATAGTTTGAAATTTAATTGCAAATCTAAAATCAATGGAATCGAATTTATTTGGATATGTGTGTATAGTTAATATTTTTACCTAAACAGCTGGTAAATTGAATTTCACAACACTGGCTTCAAAAAAGTATCACTTTACACAATTGTTGCATAAATAACTATTTTCGTTCAAAGAAATAAAAATTATGAATAATTTTAACAGTAGTATTCTTGTGTAAGGAGTAAAAGTGTTCATTAGCGATCTCGGATTATCATGCTTATAGAGAGGCGAGCGTAGATGTGTCTTTACTATGTACATACTTCGATATGCGATGTAAAGCAACGTTAGGTGCGGTTAGTACTTGGATGGGCGACCGTTTCAAATGTTGTAGGGTATCTTACCTACACAAGTCAAAAAACAAAAGCAAAAAATTTCAAAATTCACTAAAAAATTACATTGATTCACACACTATGGCAAACCATGAAAAAAAAGTCAACCAGGTACCATTTACACCAGAAACCGCATCCAAGGTCACAAAAATCAGAAAAAATTCACAAACACTCGATAATTCTAAAGTAACGTAAATTCACCGATAACCCACTCTCAACATTCATTCTAGTCATTTTACAAAAGAACCTTTACAAAAAATTCCCCTAAAAAATACAGGGCTAGGTGGAAGAACAGACAGTCACCTGAATCGTCTGTGGTTCAGGTTGCTGAACTGAACCTCGCCCGAATTAATCTATTTTTTTTTTCTTTTTATACATATATCGAAAATTGTTCTGTACCTAAAGATTAATAAAGACCTTTATTATTATTTTTTTTTTTTTTTTTTTTTTTTTTTTTTTTTTTTTTTTTTTTTTTTTACAAAAAACCAGTCACCCTACTCTGTGGCTCCGACCCTCACAGAGGGGAGCTGGTAATACCAATAGCCACTCCCCACGCCCGTGGGGTGAGTGACTACCGGGTCCGCGAATCGTGTGCCCTGAGTAGACGTAATGAACCGAGGATGACAGCCTTCTGCATTCTGCCGGCTAAGATCTCTGCCGAATCTCGGCATGCCGGTATGATCTTTAGTTCTGAAAGCAGCGTCTGTCTCATTCCACCGAGGGCTCCTATAATCAGTACCACTATTTTAACAGAATGGCCTGGGTAAAGCCTGCGGAGTTCGAAGAGCAAATCTCGATATTTTGTCCGTTTTTCCTCCTCTTTCAAGACAATGTTGCTCTCAGCGGGAGCTGAGAATTCCACGACATACATTGTCTTGAGTTGGTGGTCGAGGAGTACTATGTCAGGCTTGTTGGCTTGTATTTGCCTGACGGTGGGAAACGAGTAGTTCCAATAAATTAGGCACTTCTCATTCCCCACAACGGACTCAATATCCCCCGGAACGTAAGGCAGCACTGGTGTTTCGTCTATCCCATACGAGTGCCTTAGATGATAGTAAAGCACTCGTAATGCTGCGTTGTGTCTATGAATATAGGCCGAGACTGCGTAAGTCGGGCAAGCCGACAGTAAGTGCATTACAGTCTCCGGCGCCCTGTGGCAGGCCCTGCAGCTGACATCAGGGACCTCCATACCCATGACACGACGTCGATAGACGAGAGTGTTAAATACACCATCCTGGCAAGCCATTATGAATCCCTCGGTCTCAGACTTCAGCCCAGCTGACCTTAAGAAGGCGAAGGTCAGCCTTTCGGATAAGCCGAGGTCTTCTATATTTTTATAGAAGATCCCGTGCAATGGCTTATCCTTATGGAGCTGCAGAAGGATGTTGTGTTCTGCAGCTCTAATGTGGGCTTTTAGTCGAACGGGTTCCAACTCGGTGACAGAGTCGGGGTTTACCCGCTCGACGTCGAAGATGAGACCAAGTTCATCGGCTGCTCTGCGTGCTGCCTTAAAGAGAAAAGCTCCTACCTCTGCATTTTCATGGTCTCGGACCATGCAGAGGAGGGGATCCGAACTCCTGATGACCTTACATGCTCCATCCAGAACCATCCTGCTATGGAGACTCTCCAAGCTCAAGAGTCCACGGCCTCCCCGATGTCGTGGGAGATATAACCGTGGAACGGACGATTTAGGATGCAAGCTCCTATTGAGATGCATCTTCTTGCGGGTTACTACATCGAGTTGACGCAGCTCTTCTCTAGTCCACTTCACTACTCCGAAAGAGTAGAGAAGGATCGGAACGGCAAGCATATTTGTAGCAGACACCTTGTTCTTCCCCGACAGTTCTGAAGACCAGATCTGTCGGAGTAGGTGCTGATACTTGCCGCGGAGAGCGTTTTTCACTACACTCACTTCTTGGGTGGAGCGTTGCTCGACACCCAAGTAAGTGTACGACTCTCCGGCATCTAGATGGTGTAAGATGCTTCCGTCCACGAGCTGCGCGTCCTCTCCGTAGTCACCGCATCGTCCTCTCTTGAGATGGATCAGTGCGCATTTGTCCAACCCGAACTGCATACCGACAGCCTGCGTGTACTCCTGTACCACCCTAAGGGACTGCTGGAGATCCCTCTCTCCAGAGGCATAAAGTTTAAGGTCATCCATATAAAATAGATGGGTGACCTTATGCCTCCTGTCGCCGGGGGTACCGCAGTTGTAGCCACGGGTTTTCCGGAGCGAGACGGATAATGGCAGTAGTGAGATGCAAAAGAGAAGGGGGCTGAGGGAATCTCCCTGAAATACTCCTCTTCTGAATGTTACCGACTCTGTTTGGACTCTATCGTTACCCGATGTTATGGTAAAACGAGTCCTCCAGAGCGGCATCAGTTCTTCAATACATCTCACTACGGGGCCTGGTACCACAAGACATCGGAGCAAGTGAACAATGAGCTCATGCGATGTCATGTCAAATGCCTTGCGGTAGTCGATCCAGGCCATAGAGAGGTTCCGCTTATACTGCATGGAGTCCTGCGTGACACATCTGTCGATCAGCAGGTTTTCCTTGCAGCCAGCGACACCTCTCTTCGACCCTCGTTGCTCATATATCCGTTCGTAAACCGGTTCAACTGCGTGGAGCACCCGCATGTACAAAATGCGTGTAAACACCTTGTAGCATGCGTTTAGACAGGTTATCGGTCTGTAGTTCTTTGGGTTGGACAAATCTCCGTTCTTGGGGATCAGCACTGTCCGCCCCTCAACAACCCAAGAAGGGATTTGCTGCTCCCCATTTAACCAGGAATTAAAAATTCTGGCCAAATGGTGGTGGGTGCTCGATAACTTTTTCCACCAAAAGTTATTTATCCCATCGGGACCTGGAGCAGCAAAGTTCTTAGAGCCCTCAAGAGCCCTACGAACCTCTTCTGGGGTTATTGGTTCGCACACTTCCTGTGGTTGCTGAAGCCTTTGACAAAAGGCTTCAAAGTGTGCAAGGGCAGGAGAATCTCGGTTGAGTGGAAGCCTCTCCTCGTATAGCGTTTTCCAGAAGTTCTCCACCTGATCTGCAGTCGGCGGATTGTCTACAACACGCGGAGGCGGTTGGAAAAGGCGCGAGGGCTTCTCGCGGAACAGTTTATTTTCCGCAAGCCCTCTCGCCCGCCTCACTAGTGATTTTTTACAAGTCACTAGCATCCGTATCCTGTCGAGACAGTGCTGTTTGGTGGTTCGCAGCACTGCCTCATTGAGTGTGTGATGGACGCGTCTTAGGTTGGCGGCTAATCGACGCACTTTAGGCGTGAACGGCCTGTTGGCCGCCATATAGTCCATCACACATTGGATACGGGATGCGTGTTGCCTCGCCGACCGGATCTTGGCTTCCATCTTTTGTATTATTATTATTATTATTATTATTATTATTATTATTATTATACAGCCTCCCCATAGTCATCAAAAAGATTAAAACCACTATCTGTAAAGCACAACTTTTAACCCCGTTTCGTTAACCTTTAACCTTTAACTTTACGTTTCAAATCTTATTACTCTTTGACAACCCCTCGATACGTCAACTTAACATTCCATTTCATTTTATTCATTTCTTGCAATCGTTTCACGTTTCAAATCTTATTACTTTTTGACAACCCCTCGTATACACCAAACCACGTTCCGTACCTCGAGTCTTAACATTCAATTTAGTTTAATCAATTTCTAGTGATTCAATTACTATTTCAAATTTCATTACTTTTCAACCATCCCTCGTATACATAAAAAATTACTTGCCTTAACTTAAACCTCAACGTTTTGATTCGGTTCATAAGTTAATTTCTATCCGTTTACTAAATTCAAGTTTCAGTAATTTTTAATCACCCCTCGTAAAACTACATACAATATCTCGATTACCCTTTCAACCGATATCTCCGCTCAAACTCGATTCGTGCCTGTTAGGAACATCCTCATATCTTATTTCCAGACACCTCGTACCTATCAGGGACATTCTCATATCATTTCAACTGTTAAACGTCTGACCTTCGCGACAAGTTTACGGGGTCCTTTCAGATCTTTAAAATTTCCGTCAATCAAACTTCAATATTTAAAAAACTCGAATCGATTCAAATTTTGTTTGCATACCAAAAAATTCTCCTTTTCATTGCCGATTTTTCCATATAACTTTCATTTCAAAATTTCAACTTTTTGCAAACTATTGTGCAATATTGTGAAATATTTCGCCATCGTGCCGATCCTGACTCAATGGTTCCAAATCCAGCTCTAAATAGGAGGTAAAAATGTTCGTGCTAGGTTCATGGAGCATGAAAAACGCAACAGACAAACAGTTTAAATACACGGCAAGCCCAAAACAAGTTCAGTTTTGACGGTGACCCCTATGTTAAGTACTCGCGAAGTGGTCTAGTGGAAAAAGTTATTTAAAAGTGATTCTAGTGTAATAAGCTGATTTTGCTAGTGCATTGGTCCGGTTACTATTTAACTAAAGTTGTAGAGATACCCATCGTCTAACTATGCTTTCTTATTCCCTGTCCCTGCATACTTTTCGTGACTAACTGTTAAGATGTAGTTTCCCAGGCCGAATACGGTTAAAAAGAGTTTTAGGTATTTGCTCTAAGTGGCTCCATTAATTTCTAAGAAAATACTTCGCCTTAAGTGGCCCCTTTCATTTTCTTTTTATTCGCTTACAAGGTTCAACTTTCCAAGTGAATTTTTTCCGATTTAATTTTGATTAAACATTTTATTAAATATATTTTCACAGAAGTTTTTAAGACAGAATTTCTGTTGTCGATTAGTTTCTGATTTCCGAAAAGGAAACTTGCTAATTAAAATAATCCCCCTTTTAAAACTCTGTTTAGTTTAAATCGGAAAAAATTATTTTGTACTTTCGTTAAACAAAAGTGTTTTAATTAAAAAATTTAGTTAAAAATCATACACAGGGTGTAGCCGTTGACCCTACATAAACTGTAAAAGACAAATCAGTGCTAATTAAAGCAGGCTTTAATTAAGTGTTACAAAACAGTGCAAAATTCAATACACCCTCGTGCATAGCAATTAACCCTAACCTTACTACTAGAAATCGAACCCTGAGACTCTAGCAAACCAAAAATAAATGCACGAAAGGCTCCCGGAGTCTCAACCAAGCTCTAAGGCTCTAAGCTCTGCCGACGATTTTTTTATTTCCCCAAAAAAGGGAGACCGTCTCACATATCTTCCAGCGGCTTGTATATCAGTTTATGCGCGGATGCAACCTTAGGCGAGGGTTGTGTAGGTAATATACCATCCTTCGAAGGGAATGTAAAGCCGTTGGTCCCTTGTCTATTAGATGTTAGGCAAATAAAGGATCCCTACTCTTCTTAAGGCAAGAGGTTCAGCAAAATTCCTGGTTGGGGGTAGCTCGTCTACAGGCGTCAGTGATAGGCCTCAGTAAATAGACCGACGTTAAATAAATGTAAAAAAAAAATCTATATATAGACCACCTAATATAAGCACTAACAACAATGACTGGTTCAATATTTTTTAACAAGTTTCGTCACCTCCTATCATAGAGGGCAGATTTTAACTCGCATAATAATTTATGGAGTTCATTCAAAAATGACCGATTTGGTTTTCAAATAATAAATGCTCCGGATGCCTTTAAATTACTATGCCTCAAAAATGGCGTGGCTACTCGTGTAGAGAGCCTAGTGTACCAAAATCTGTTGATATTTCTTTTTCATCCACAGACATATCAAATAAAACAACATGGAGTGTAGCATCGGACACACTTGGCTCAAATCATTACTCCATACTCATGAAATTTAACTCTTGCCAGCAAATAAGTGACACAATTTTCCCGAAAAACAAATGGAATGTTAAAAAGCTAACTGATCCCTCTTCATGTAAACGATCCATCTTTCCACGTCTGAAGGACTTTTATTATATTTTCCAAAGTGGGTATTAAACATCCACAAAGAAGGGTTCAAGTCGATTGATTCAGATGGAGAATAATACAAAATCTATACATATTCGTTTTTGCTTAACTGCTTCACTGATGGTACCAGTTGGACGTCGTTACACTATAAATTTAACACAGTAAATACTAACACTTTCTTAAATTTAAACCTGAAAAGGAATTTTGAAACAGAAGAAAAAGACAATATAAAGTTCAAAAATATATATTAAATCTTTTTAAAAAATTATGTTTATACAAAACGTTCAAGAAAAATGTATTAACAAACTATAGTCTGGCCCGTGTACAAAACATAGTGAGGAACGGAACGACTCATAGTGTACCAACTACCATCCAATGTTTAGTTTTTAGTTAACGATTATACAAAAAGATTCAGCAAACAGTTCAATGTTTTGGCCGCTCCTCGGAGCTTAATTATATATATATATATATATATATATATATATATATATATATATATTGATGCTAGTTAAGTTGTCACCTCCGGCACATAGAAAGGACGACCTGACCTCCATGTTATCCCGTGCATATATTGCTATAAATTTTATATATTTGTGATTAGGGGGACCCCCAGAATACGAATCTCAAAAGAGGGGAAAAGATTTATAATTTTTTTTGTAATCATATATACAGGATACAAGAGATACGAACTCACCTCCAATACATATATATGAATAGAAACTGAAGCATCGTTAATACCTCTAGCAATGTTGCCAAATTTTCGGAGGTCAAAACGTAACGCCATTATCTGTAGTTGTTAATATATATAAAAGTAGAGGAAGTTAGCCGTAGGTCGGTCTCCCCCCACCACTGACCTTGACCTTGACCGTGCACCTGTGGTCCGTTCCTTCAAGGCCACGGTGGCATCGTAGGTTCGCATAGCATATACCGTGACCTTGACCTTGGACGGCCGCAGTGCGTTTCGACTTCAAGGGCGCAGTGTTGCTGTTACCCAGAACGATCACTTGCGGTGACCTTGGCCTTGGCTAACACTATTAGAGAATGCAAGGACGGAGCTTCCTCCTTGCCACGCAACTCGTAATGTGCCGTGGTTTGATATTTTGTGACGTAGTATATCTTTTCTATAAAAGAGTGAAAGGAGTTAATATGGGATCATTCTTAACGTCAATTTCCTAGAGTAAAGAAGCAAATATGTATTCGTGCAGTTTTTGTGGTGCAAGCTTCACTCGCAGTGACAATATGCGACGTCATCAGAGGGAGGCGTGTAACAGTTTAAATGGTAATGGACCGCCAGCAAAGAAAGTGAAATTGGATTCGAATCCATCAACATCGGTAATTATGCAGACGTGTTATAGCTGTAATGTGACTTTAACAACTAACCAAATGAAGTCTCATAAAAGAACACTACAACACAGAACAAATTCATGTGTACGTTTGATGGATGGTACAGAAATTGTTCGCAGTGCTTTCAAATATAGAATCATAACATACCGAGTGCATAGTGATAATGAGAAACTGGACTATATAATATTTTTCAACGAAATTCGACATAAAATATTGAATTTACTAGAAGAAATATTATTACTTCATAAAACTGTGAAAGTAAACATGGAGACATTTGCCAGCTATATATTACAAGCACAAGAAATAGCTGAAATTAAATCGTTTAATACGTGTAATAAAATATTGGATCAAGGTGTGGATTTAAACATTGCACTCGACACTTTTATAGACATGATGGTTGCGCAAACTACTGAGTTCCAAGAGCGTGATTCTGGTATGTAAATATCTTCTGGTATGTGGAATAACAATTGACATTTTTTTTTTTATTTTTAGGGTGGGCCCTCGAACAAATAAAATTTGTTGAAATTAATATAAACAAGTACAGTCCAATGGGTGGTTCATCATATATCAAGTTACCAAAGTTCATCGCAAATAAGAAGGCCGTAGTGAATATAGAAAACCAGGACCAATACTGTTTTGCTTGGGCAGTCACTTCAGCATTGTATCCTGCAAATGGTGGTACATCTCAAATGTCATCTTATCCACATTATTCAAGAGTTCTAAATTTGACAGGTATGAATTTTCCAATGAAATTGAGAGACATTTCAAAATTTGAGGAATTGAATAATATATCTATTAATGTGTATGGGTTAGAAAAGAAATTCGAGAATAATAAAGTAAAATATGATGTTGTCGGACCTTTGCGTTATTCTCAGAAGAAACTACGTATTCATGTTAACTTATTATTAATTTCCGCGGAATGTGATCAGAATCATCATTGTAAATCGGATTGTGCTAAAACTCACTATTGTTGGATAAAAAATTTATCTGGATTAGTATCAAATCAAATATCCGCTCACGGACATAGAAAATATTTTTGTGATGGGTGTTTGCTGTATTTCTGTAACGAACGTCAGCTAATGTCTCACCAAACAAATGATTGTAATCATATTTACACTACAACACCATCGACACAATTTCGGGTTGATAAATATGGGAAACGTGTACCGGAAAATATATTAAAATTTGAGAATTTTGACAGACAAATGCAAGTACCATTTGTAGTATATGCAGACTTTGAATCCATTTTGAAACCGATAAATACTTGCGAGCCAAATCCTGAACGCTCTTATACCAACAAAACGTTTATTCATGAACCTTACTCTTTCGCGTATTACATAAAATGTTCCTTTGATAATAGCATTTCTAAATTTGAACTATATCGCGGATCTGATGCAGCAAAAGTATTTGTATCATGTATAGAGGCTGATTTAAGGGAAATTTATAATAGATATATGAAAGATGTAATCCCCATGTCCCCGCTTACAGCGATAGAAAGAGAAAATTTTGACAATGCAACCATCTGTGGTATATGTGAGAAGCCTTTTGCAGAAGGTGATATAAAGGTGAAAGATCATTGCCACTTAACTGGTAAGATACGATTCGGTGCCGCGCACTCGATCTGTAATTTAAATTATAAACTACCAAATTTTGTACCTATCATATTTCACAACATGAGTGGATACGATATTCACTTATTTGTAAAAGAGTTATGCGCTCATAAAGATAAAGTTGACGTAATACCACAAAACAAAGAAAAATATATATCTTTTACAAAACATCTTTACATGCATGATTACGTTACTGACAAGGGGGAAACAAAAAATAAATATTTGCGGTTACGTTTCATCGATAGTTTTAAATTTATGTCAGCATCACTACAAAATTTAGGGGAAAATTTAAATGAAGGTCAAATGGTTACAATGAAGAACTTTTTTACCGATAATGCAAAATTTATTTTAATGCGACGGAAGGGTGTATTTCCATATAGTTTCGTAGATAACTTAGAGAAATTAAATAATCGTGTTCTACCCACCAAGCAGGAATTCTATGACAGCCTAAATGAAACACATATATCAGATGACGATTATGAAAGGGCTAAAAATGTGTGGGAATTGTTTGAGTGCCAGAGTTTGGGTGACTATTCAGACCTGTATTTAAAATCAGATGTCCTTCTTTTGTGTGACGTATTTGAAAATTTTCGTAAAATTTGCGTGAATAAATATAAATTGGATCCAGCTCAATATTACACAGCTCCAGGTTTATCTTGGGACGCTATGTTGAAACTAACAGCGGTAGAACTTGAATTGTTAACAGATATCGATATGATACATTTTTTTAAAAAAGCTATACGCGGTGGTGTCAGCCAGTGTACAGAAAGGAAGCATATCGCAAATAATAAGTTTGTACCCAATTATGATCCCTCAGAACCGTCGTCATTTATCACATATCTTGATGCTACGAACTTATACGGTCATAGTATGTCCCAAGCATTACCAACAGGGGGATTTGAGTGGCTGTCCGAAAGAGAAATTATCGACTTAGATGTTACTAATATTTCAGACGAGAGTCCACACGGGTATGTTTTTGAAGTAGACATACATTATCCGCAAGAGTTACACGATTTACATTCAGATCTCCCTTTCTTAGTAGAAAATATTATACCCCCCCAATCAAAATCAAAATCACCAAAATTAATCCCAAATTTGAATGATAAGAGACGATATGTTGTGCATTATAGAAACTTGAAACAAGCCATTGAAAATGGTTTAATGGTGTTAAAAACCCATAGAGTACTTAAGTTCAAGCAGTCGCCCTGGTTAAAAAAATACATCGATTTAAATACGCAAATGAGAAATTCAGCGACCAATAAATTTGAAAAAGACCAATATAAATTAATGAATAATGCAGTATTTGGTAAAACCATGGAAAATGTTGATAATAGAAGAGATATAAAGTTGATTACTCATTGGGAAAATGTTAGAAGAACTATAGGTGCAAACGCATTAATCGCTCGTCCAAATTTCAAATCTTGCACAATTTTTTCTGAGGATTTTGTAGCGATTGAAATGAGCAAATTGCAAGTAGTCTATAACAAACCAATTTACGTAGGATTTTGTATTCTTGAATTATCGAAGACGGTACTGTATAATTTTTTTTATGGTGTTATTAAACGTCAATTCGGTGCTAATGCTTCTTTGTTGTACACCGACACCGATTCCTTAATTATGAAAGTTTATACAGATAACTTCTATGACTTTATTGTACAAAATCCAGAAAAATTTGATACTTCTAATTACAGGGAGGGAAATAAATTTAATATTCCAAAAGGCTCGTCTGTGCTTGGGAATATGAAAGACGAATTCCCCGAAGATCCTATTATCAGCTTTTATGGTACTGGAGCGAAAGCGTACTACGTGCAATCGGTCGGTAATGAGTTGAAAAAAGCCAAGGGAGTAAAGAAATCTGTGATTGAAAAACAACTTACAATAGATGACTACAGAAAAATTGTTGAGCAGGGCGGGTTAATATTTCGTAAAATGAATACTTTCAGAAGTCACTTGCATGATATCTATACAGAGATGCGGAATAAAGTTGCTCTTTCTTATTATGACGATAAACGTTTTGTGATTCCCAATACCACTAAAACTCTACCCTGGGGTCACTCAGACATAACATTTTTTCAGAGTGAACCAGAGCAGAATTTAAAGTGGTTAATATCAGCCTTAAATAGTGTCGTTGAACGAAATGTTTTAAAGGATGATGATAAACTAGATGTGTTACTCAAAGCAATGAATGAGTTGAGTGATTAATTGTTAATAATGTTTCTACTTGTTAACGCAAAGGTCGACAATTATAATATTCAATTGAAAAATTCATTGTGATATTTCATGTTATGTGTAAGCCGAAGTAAGAGATATTTGTATGAAATAAAATGTTAATTTATAAATAAAGATTTAAATTACTAAATGGTATTTTTATTGTATGAGTACTGTAGGCAATAAGATAGAGAGAGACGATAGGAAGAGTGGGGTGGGAAGTAGGGGGTTAGTTAGAGTGTGTAGGGAAATAATTTGAACCAATAGGAACAAGAGTGGTAGGGAGTGGAGGGGTTAGTTCAGCGTTATGGGCTTCAGAGATGCTACAAAGATTCTTTCGGTCTCCAGCTCTCGAGTTGTAAGGAAGTGTGCAAAATAGTGCTGTCTGCTCTATTCCTAGCATTCTTTGTGTTCTGTGTTTTGTGTTTCGTGCCCGTTTCTCGTGTCCGTTTTGTGTTTGTTGTGACAATGGTAGGACAAAAAAAGATTGGTGTTTCTGGTGGTAGCGGTAAGGGAGGCGCTTTGTTGAGTGCTGTGGCTGCATACTTAATTAATTATATGCCAGGGCAAGACGACAATGGCGACGCTTGTCCGGGTAATGGTGTGGCGAACAATGGCGACGCTTGTCCGGGTAATGGTGTGGCGAACAACCAGACGAGCCCTGGCGTGGGTGACAATGGCGACGCTTGTCCGGGTAATGGTGTGGCGAACAACCAGACGAGTCCTGGCGTGGGTTTACTACCGGATATTGAAATCCCGACGGATTTGACCGATTTGAACGATGATTTGCTGGGTGATTTCGATTTCTCCGAATTGGACGCGCAGGCTTTGGCTTCAGATGAAGCCAGAGCTAGTACATCTAATGGAGAGGCCTACCCGAACGCCGCGTGGTCTAGGTTCCCTACGGTTACGGAGACAAATTCTGAGGACGAATTTCAACCTGCGCAACCAAAGATTTATTCGCAGAAAGGCCAAAAGAAGATGACGACGCATCCTTCAACATCTACAAAGCAGACGCAGGTAGAGAATACCGAGAAAGATGATGACGTGTCGATTCTTAGAAGAATTTTATCGGCGCAAGCATCTGTACCTGCTCGCCTGAGCCCTATTCCCGATGTTGGCTCAGACGAGGGGCAGGTAGAGATACCTGAAAAGCCTAAGAAAGCAGCAGCTAAAAATAAAAAGCCGTTATCGGGAAGGAAACCGGTGGTTAAAAAAGCTGCTGCAAAAAAGTCGGTAGCTAAGAAACCGAAAAAAGATGCTGCAAAAAAGCCGACGAAAGTGCAACCGGTATGTTCGAGCGCGCCGTTGCCAGGATGCTCTCATGCGGTGTTGCCAACGCAGGAACCCCGTAACCGTGCTCTGGTTGTGAATGAAAGTGATTCTGATTCACAATCGGAGTTATTCTCCCAAGAAGAGCAAAATGAAACTTTCAAAAATTTCTTGAACATGTATGAACAGTTGCAGCGGGAGGATAGGGAACTTAAAAGTGCAACTGATGATGACAGCAAATTAAAGGATCACGCGCAGTCCCTCAAAAGGAAGGCGGAGATGTTGAATTCTCGGGCCGATGAAATGCTCAGAGGCATTGCGAAGCGTCGCAAAGCCTCTGAGAGATGTACAAGGAAGCTAAATGCTATAAAAAAGAAACTGGGAATAAGGTAGTGCGTAAACACACTACAGAATGTTGCATTAAAAATGTTTGTACATAAATTTAGTATTAGGTTAGGGTTAAGAGAAAAAATGTAAAAAAATATAAAAGTAAAAATGTAAAACTGAAAAAAAAATGAGGTTAGATTAGGTTAGAAAAATGTAAAAAATTTAAATGTAAAAAAATAGGTTAGGTTAGAAAAAATGTAAAAAAAAATTTAAATGCAAAAATGTGAAAAAAAAATTAGGTTAGGTTAGGTTAGGTTAGAAAAAATGTAAATGTAGAAAGTAATAACACCCCCCCCCCCAACCCCCCCCCCCCGCGTCACGCGCTGGGTTATGGTTAGTTCAGGTTTATATATAAAAAAAAAAAAAAAAAAAAAAAAAAAAAAAAAAAAAAAAAAAAAAAGCGGGTCAAAAAATTAAAAAAAGGTTTATGCGGGCGAAGCGACCGAAGGCTGCAAGCGTCGCCCCCGCCTCTGCCAAAACCCCCCGCGCCCACCCACCCACCCGGGGGGGGGACCAAGGTAGCGCAGTGGTATAGCGGAAAATTGTTATTTAATTTTATAATTATAATTTTATAACTCTATAATTTTATAATTATAATTTTATAATTCTATAATTTTATAATTTTATAATTTACGTGTTGAAAAAAATCCCTGCAAGTGCTAGGGATTGAACTACCAAACCTTCGTTCACAAAGTTTACAAAGCAAGCCACGTTACCACTGGGCTACCTTGGTCCTAGGAAACTCTTATACTTTACTCTTATACTTACCTATAACGCGAGTTTATATATATATTTCATGGAATTTTTGGTAAATTGTGTATTTAAGTATATAATTAGATTAGAACTGTTGTATTCATCGTAGATGAAATAAAAAATAAATTTTAATACATTTATTTATACACAAATATTGGACAAAAAAAAAATATATATATATATATATATACAACTGAAAAACTTCCAAAGTACACTCAGACACGCGTAAGGGGTCATTTTCGACTAAACTGACCACTGGGAATCGATTCCGATAATTTCCGAATCGATCCGAACACTACCGAACGCGTTATTCACTGTTTTGTCAAGGATTGGGGGAATAAAAAAATCAAAACACGTTTCAGGGGAGTTCACACATGCAAAGGCTGCAATTTTAAGCGAAAAGCCGAACTCATGCCGAACACTCCCGAAGTTTCCCGAAGCCACCCGAAGACGCCCGAGGACACGCGAGGTATCGTTTTCGACTAAATCGATCACTGGGAAGCGATTGCAACCACTTTCGGAGCGATACGACTAGCCGTTCCGGGAAAAAGTCTGCTGCGGCAAAACTAAAGGTCGGAAGTGAGTAGAAACGGTACTGGAGGACAACTGTGACCTCGATACACCTTTTGCAACACTTTTGACCGACAGTCCAAATACGAATAACCAATTTACTTAAATAAGTACCCCGTTATTTCTTATATTAAAGCAATTTTTTATTCTTTACTTTACTACTGTTATTTATTGTATATGAAATGAAATAAAAAAAGAATAACTCTTAATACATTTATTTATAAATAACAAAAATATATATACATAAAATAAAACAGAATTATCCGTCCGAATCATGCTCCACCAGAATGACTGCATCCTCATCTTCATCGGCAGATTCCTCCACCAGAATGGCTGCATCCTCATCTTCATCGGTAGATTCCTCCACCAGAATGGCTGCATCATCTTCCGAGTCAGACGATTCCGCTGTGTCCGTCGATGATTCCTCCAGAATTACTCCATCCATCTCGTCTTCGGAATCATCATTGGGCACAGTGTCCATCGACCATGTGGACGGAGACCTCTCCAATGGTTGGTATTCTTCTGGTGAGGTGGTGCTATCTGCTACACCACCCCTTGTCGCCTCTCTAACGCGCTGCAGGTAGGCACGATACCTTTCGCACAAAACGAACATGGTTGAAGTGGAAGATACAGTATTGTCTTGTACTTCAGACATGTTGGAGCGTAGAAAGTAAACTGAGGATGGTGAGGGCTTTCTTATGTATATATAGCCCCTACCACCACCCCCACCTCATCACTCCCCACCTCACTACTCACACAAATAAGAGTAGAAAGTGTCCTAATACTCATATTTTTAACACCATCAATATCAATAGCACTGTCAACATAAGCAATAATCGAAGTGAAACACAGATTTCTCTAGTAACATTGTGTTACTTACATTTAAATATTTAGTAAATAAAACAAAAAATAAGATTCAATTTAACGTTTATTTAACACTTAAACTAGTTATATAATATTTACAATAAACTAAAAATTAAATATATACATTTATTTATCACTAAAACTAATTACATAATTATTTACAATAAACTAAGAGATATATACATATTTACAAAAAAAAACTACAAATTATCTGTCCATATTGCAAATATTGCAGATTTCCACTCGCCTAATCTGATAGAGTGGATCTCTGCAAGATTTGCAATATCCCCGCCTGCCTCTCATTATCCTTGTAGTGGCATGGTAGTCCACATGACGATGTCTCCCAGGATCCACCCTAGACTGGTATCCCAGAAAACATCCGTGGCAAAGATTGTATTCCATACCACCCACTACTTGGACCGCAACAAAGGTCATGGTGGTGCAGAAGATGCCATCCATCGGGTTCACCCTTGCTAAATATTCTGATGTTATCCACCGCTGCCCTCTTTGATGGGGAACATCTACGACGATACCCTCATCATCACTTGAATCGTCTGCACCCTCTTCAGCGTCAAAAAATTCCTCATCGTCTTCCTCGTCGCTTTCCTCATCGCCTTCCTCATCGTCTTCAACTTCTACCTCGTCGTCTTCGGGAGCAGCCAAGTCGTCCTCTACCTCTTCAAGGTACCATATATTGTTGAGGACATCTAGGGATGCTAACCAGTCCAGGAATCTGAGGTTAGCCCAACCAGCAGGTACAGCAGCCATATTAATACTTGGAAACGAATATATAAGACAGTAGACGGAATGATCAACGTTGAAGTTTGCAAAGCAACTGATCTAACGTGGAGTTACACCTCCTCTTTTAAACATGTTGCTGGTGACGTCACATCATCTCTAACGACATACCATGGCTCTAATATCGGCAATTCCAGCGACTACTTAAACAAACAAGGCCATGAGGAGGAACTCAGTTATTATTCAGCTGTCATACCGTACACTTGTTTTTAAAACAGCAATGTCTTGTCCAAGAGAGTGGCAATCGAAACCAACAATCGCCGTATATCCATATAGTATGGATGGTGCAATTCTGTGCTATAATTGTTCCCAATTCTGGGCAAAGCAGCAAATTAATCCATGTACTGGACTATGTTCAAATTGTATAAAAGAAAATCCAGTGCCAGTGAATACCGTCCGAAAAGCAGCATCACGTGAGCGTCTGGAGCAAGAGTGCTACAAGTGTCTACAACCCACGACTCGTACAAATTTTGGAATTATCCGAGATGTTTGTGAGACATGCAAGGTGGAGCACCCATTGAGGCAGCGGTGTCTGGTTTGCAACAAGTACACTGGTGATTGTTGGAACAATATTTGCAGCAAATGCAGAGACGAGAAGACATACAGTGTTTTACTTTGTGAATATGTTGGACATATTTATGGAGGTGTGATGAAACACAACAGAGAATGTTTCTGTCAGGAAGCGTTACTGTCGAGACGGGGGGATTTCATCTGATTAATTCCATAAATATGTATTTGTATTTTTTCTGTATTATATACGTTTTAAATAAATATATTTAATCTATAATTCGTTGTAAATATTTTCTTCTCAATAAAATTTATTAAAATGATTTTCTTGATTTCATCTAATAATTTTTAGGAGTAAAAATTAATTCAAAAATTTTAACAAATTTGCATTTGTATATATTTTTTCGTTAATGTGTATATAATTACTAAGGCTTTGGAGTCTTATATGGGGAAAATAAATAAAACAAATATTAATGGAATACACACATTTTATTATGAAATTTCTAAACATAAGTAAAATATTAGTTGTTATAAATATACACATTTTATATAAAGAATGTGACAATATTAAATAAGAGCTGCTTCGTTAATCCAAGAGTTGTGGTCATTAGAGAATCCGAGCCACTTCACAAAAACCTTGTTCCCTCTCCTTCTTAAAACCTTTTCCACCAAGTAGACATCAGGGTATTTAGCTTTTTGTAGCTCCATTTCATAAAAGCACCCCTTTATTGGTTGGCCATGAATGTCCTGGAGTGTATATGTTGTGGGATTTGTTACATTTATTTTAACGATCTTGAAAAGTTCAGTTGAAAAATTTGGTGTGAACCCCTTTTCAAATATACCTTTATATTTACTGATTCGAACTATATCGCCAATACGAAATTTAGGTTTCAAAGCAATTTTAATGTGATTATAAGCATTTAAACGTGTAGTTGGTTTAACATCAGCAGGTTTCATACCAGTCGTACGATGTATTTTATTATTGTACAATTTTGTAATGTCGGATAGAATGTCAACCCATTTGTATTTACCTCTAGCTGAGAATTCTTTATATAACCAGGTTTTTAATGTTCGTATTACTCTTTCTGCAATTGCTGCTTTTTTCGTACTATACGTGGAGTAATGATTAATGATGTACTGTTTCATTAAAGCAGAAAAGTTTTTGTTGTAAAATTCCGTACCCTGATCGCTTTGTAGATTTTTAGGAGAATAATTTGATTCTTGTAAAATACTTCTCATAGCCTTAGTAATTTCAACACCAGTTTTATTTTTTAGAGGTTTAGTCCACAAATATTTTGAGTAACAGTCGATCACTACGAGAATGTATCGATAACCATTGTTTTCATCAGCGTATGGTTGCATTTCAGCTAAATCCATTTGCCATAAATCACCATAACCTTTGATTATTGTTCTTCTTCTACGGAAATTTCTCCTACAAGCTTTATGCAATTCGTTAACAACTTGTAATTTCTCATTACTAATCACCATAATTGAAGTTTAAGTCAGGCGTTTATATAGATAATTTAGGTCTGTTTTTTCACTTTTTTCCTAATGTAGCAGCGTTGTCCGTGACTTCAGCCACTATTTCATCTATCACTTGTTGATTACGATCGTTCCTCCCAGCTTGTGCCACAATATTTCCAAGTGATTTCTGTCGCACTGTCATACCTTTCAGACGGGATTCATCGAGAATGTGGTGCACTTTGCTTATTGCATCATATAAAATAGTATAATTGTCCTCGGTTAATTTCTTAACTCCAGAAATTTCTTTATTAATGTGTTGCAGAGCGTCATTAATCATCTCGGTAATTTTGCTGTGTACAAACTTACTATATTCAGTCCACTGATTCTCCATAAAAGCAATGTGTGACTTTTTAATGTCTTTCATACATTTATCGATATTTTCGTCTACATAGTTACGAGTTACACCATCTTTTTGATTTATTGGTTCACCAATGTTCAGTAAACGCTTATTTTGCATATCAAATTGATTATCTGCGGTAAGTTTAAAACCAATACCTGGAGGTCCATGTACGATAATCGATTTATTATTATTACTTCTTCGTCTACCGAACTTGTCAATTGTGTTGTTTACAACAGCCATTTCTGTTTACGTCTGACCCCGTTTAAGCATTTCACAATATTTTATACTAATTAAATAAGTGTGAAATGAATTTTAACTTCACTAATAGATTATCCTTTCTTCCCTCATTTCTTCCAATAAACTGACTATTTCGTTATTGACACCATTGTTACCAACCATTTTTGAGCTATAGAGCAGGCGTAGGCGGTCCACCAGTTCTTTCGGTTTATTCCAATATACATAGTCAACACCTCTATTATTGTATAATTTATTAATAGGAACACCTAAGCCAGTTTTAGATCTCGTCACAACTGTAGAAGATACCAATGGTTCTATAATATTAGTGAATTTCTTCCATTTAGCTTTATTCAAACCCTGTTTCATATCATAATTTTTATATGGTGCTTTTGTCTGTTTTAAAATCCCCCCATATAATTGACACTCTTTGTCGCCAATAATAGCCTCATTACTACGCGAAATTTGTGGTTGTTTCATAAATATCATATCATATAACTTAGGACTGCCAGAATACGTCCCCACCTTCTTAGTTCCACGCCACAATGTGATATTTCCATTAGAAAAGCGTATTTCAGCATTACCCATTTGTAGTTTTTCTGTATGGGGGTCTAAACGTACACCGTATATAGTATCATACCTAGCATTGTCGAATTTCAGATTTTCTAAATGTGTTTGCACTATATCACATTTTCCTTCTGCGCCACTAATAGAACTTTCTGAACATGGAGTGCTCATTAACGACGATCCCGGTGGTGTTTCCAAAAAATATTGTTGACTTGCATTTTTGTCACCATCTTCATCACTAGTTTCAGGTGTTGCTTTAAATGTACTAGTACTAGCTCTTGCACTTTCTATCGGTTGTGTTGGTTTCTGAGGTTGTGTTAGCGATTGGTTATGTGAAGCAGATGATATAACCTTTAATGGTTTTGTTATGGGTTCATAAATTTTTTCGAGTGTTAACTGATTCTCAACGTTTCTTCTCTTCACAGAGTTGAATTTTTTGCGCACTGAATCGGTGGCCTCAATCAATTCACGTTTCAGTCTTATTTCTTCTCTCATGTTTCTACCTATAGCACTACTGAGTTTATTCTCACCATTGTCATTCATGTCTAACAAATGCAGCCTCACTGCTGAAGTTATCCCGATGCTATCTGTAGACCAATTAAAATTTTAATTACAATACTTCATGGATATATGAAACTATCAAGTTCTTTGCGATATCTCCCTTCATTTACTTCTCTATCCTTGTCAATTACAAGAAACCCATATTTGTCTTTCCAGCACTCTGCACACATTTCTTGAAATTCTTTATAAGTCACATCCGGTGAGACATGGTCTGAGAAAATGTGGTGTAAATTCATATCATCCTGCTTAAAAATTGCTATGAAATTACTATTATCCCTTACCAACTGTTTAGGGACGCGGGAATACGTTTGTGCCAAATAGAAACAATCTACATGTTTATGACGCCCCATTGAGAAGTATGCTCGAATAACATCTTGCTTTTCACATATAACATCATCAAATATAAATATAGACTCAGGCTCAGCGTCGGATGGTTGCACTATTTCCGCGTTGTTACTGAAGGTGTAATATCCTAGCCCCGTAATCGGTGCTAATATATCGCGTAAATATTCATACTTGGGTTGATGTAAGGACTTTGAATATAAGTAAATGTTTGAAAAACGTAGCCCAAGTGGATGAGTAAGCAAAGTTATTAGTAAATTTGTTTTGCCACAACCACTTGGACCTATTAAGAGTCCGCGAATAGTTGAGGGAAGTAGCGGGCCATGGCGTGATTCGACTTGTAGTCCACACCCTACTTTTTCATCTAAATTATCTACAGCAAGTTTCTGTTTCTGCTTCACAATGCGCATCGTAGCACGGATGGATACTATATAAATAGATGTACGTATTGTGATTGTTATTTAAATGGTGTCAACCGAGAAGCACACACGTGAAAATCGTCGTGGTTTAAAGATTGGTAAGGGGGTAGTCAATTCTCTAATAAATAAGCTCCCATTTGAACTACACTTACCGGGAGGTTACCAGTATTGTGGTCCAGGCACCAAATTACAAAAAAGATTAGCCCGAGGTGATCCAGGCATAAACAAACTCGATGCTGCATGCAAGCAGCACGATATTGCATACGATCAAAACACCAGTAATTTAGCAGCCCGACACAAAGCAGACTATCAACTTGAACAAGCTGCCTGGAAACGAGTTAAATCAAAAGACGTAAGTTTCAAAGAAAAGGCCGCCGCGTGGTTAGTTACAACTATAATGAAGGGAAAGCAACGTCTTGGTATGGGTTGTACGTCAACAACACCCCGTACTACAAAGAAACGTATAATTAAAAAGAAAAACAAGAAAAAAACTAGAAATATAGCTTTTGGTGCTGGAATAGTACGTAAAGTACGTGATGACATACGTAAAGCCGGTGGTAAACGAAAAATCGCTAAGGACACAAAAAAAGTTACGCAAATTGCGCTTCAAGCAGCACGACGACACATGAGAGCAGCTGGTGGAAAACGTAATATTCGTACACCTAGGATAATACCAATACCGAAAGTGGGTGGAATTCTACCATTAATACCCATTTTTGCTGGATTATCAGCTTTGGGTAGTTTAGCTGGCACTGCTGCTGGTATAGCTAAAGCTGTAAATGATGTTAAAACGAGTAGAGAGGAATTAGCTGAAAAAAATCGCCATAATAGGCAGATGGAGGCGATTTCTATAGGAAAAAGTGGTAAAGGGCTATATTTAAAACCATATCGCAAAGGACTAGGACTTTATCTAAAACCACAAAGTTCAAAAAACTTCTAGATGCTCTACCCCGAAAACCTCTCACTAATATCGATCTTAAATATTATGCAGAGAAGGTGAAAGTGCCCTATTTTCGGGGGATATTTATGCGGGACACTCTACCATATTCTGGACCACGTCATAATGAGTCGGCCATCATAAATCTAGACAGTATAAATGGCCCTGGAACACACTGGGTTGCATTTAAAAAACGTGGTAGTTTAGTCACATATTTCGATAGTTTTGGTGATTTACCCCCACCGACAGAATTAGTTTAATATCTGCGCAGAGGTTCAAAGTCGACCGACAAAATTTACTATAACTATGAACGCCAACAAAATTTTAACACAGTGTGGTGTGGTCATTTGTGTTTGAAGTTTCTCACTACAAAATAACTACAAACGCTTGTGAAATAACATCTGCAGACCTTGAAATGGATCGGGAAAGCATCAAGCAGATGGGTCAATCACTAATCGCATTCTCCCGTTTACGCAGTCTATTGAAGATGAGCAAACAACAACTGGCAAATATGCCTAAAGAAGTAATGATTGGATGTGCTGCACATGAAATTGCATTAGTATGGGACAAACTACCCCAGCATCTCCAGAATGATATTGATATTTTAAAATATCAATACTGTCAGGAACATTATCATGATGATGATGATGATGGCGGTGGTAGCAGTGTTGATGTTAATGATGGGCCGCCGCCTCGAAGAATATTTTGCTGCTACTGTAAAGTGCGCGATGTCAATGTTGCATCAAATAATGAGATACAAACGTCTCCGTCATCCAGCAAAAAACGAAAATTACACCACGATTATTGCTGTAGTTCACAATAAATTCATGAGAGAACACTAAATATCATCAGTCATGTCGTATACGTTCACTCTATCAAACCGATCTAGTGTGCTCAGTGCTGAGTTTTATCCTCCCATTGAATTAGATACTAATAGTCGATATGGGTTAGGATTAACAGGCTTCTATTCTTACAATTCTATATTCAATGTGGACGAAACCAACAATCGTTTTTGCTATCGAATTGGACCAAAAGTAGCCCCCACACTTATCCACATACCTTGCGGAGCCTATGAAATTGAAGAGATATATCGTGCAATACTGAAAGCTATGCCCGGTGATAAGAAAGAGGAAAAAGAAAAACTATTTCGACTGCGAGCGAACAACAATACGCTAAAGTGTGAGATTTGGTCAAAATATGGAATTGACTTTACACAAGCAAACTCTATTGGTAATTTATTGGGATTTGAATCGACTTATTTGCATCCAAACACTAATCATGAATCAACATTACCTGTTGATATTATGAAAGTAAGGATGATACGTGTAGATTGCAACATTATCTCTGGAGCATATCTGAATACCCTTAAATCCCATACCCTTTTCGAGTTCGACATAGACGTTGAACCAGGTTACAAACTTACCAGAGAGCCAGCGAACATCATATATTTGCCTGTTAGACCTGAAGGACGTCAGTTTATCGACAACATTACACTACGCATATTGGATGATAATGGAGATTTAATCAATTTTCGTGGTGAGAAGATTATCGTAAAGCTAGAATTGAAACAGTTTTAAAATCGCAAGCACAATGGGTTTCCGATATAATCAACAACGATTAGCACACAATCGTTTCAATGTGATTGACGATAAAAAGACTAATGACTGCGGAAATCGACTCATTCAACGTGTAGAGCTTAAACGGTTAAGACATAACCTGCCAGCTAAAGATCGTGCATTTCTTCGATCCATCGGATTGAAACTGAGAGAAAAATAGTTAATAATGGTGACTTTTACATCTAGTGAAAAACTTGAGGTGTTCGAGGAACCTGTATTCGATCAGTCACTCGTTAGCTTACATGAGCATACATATAAACCACACGGTTCACCATATTATAGAAACTCTGATGAAGTACGCATTCCTGTCAATTTTCAGGACTTAATACTTGACATTACAGAGAGTTACATTTATATAGAAGGAAAATTTACCCCTAGTGATGTTACCAAGAAGTGTTATCTATCTAACAATGCGCTAGCTTTTCTCTTCGAAGAAATAAGATATGAAATGGGTGGTGAACAGGTCGCTGTCGTTAGGAAGCCTGGCATCACTACTACAATGAAAACTAGGGTGTCATATGGACAAACATCCCTCCCATCGCTACTAACTATAGGTTGGGGTCTCACCGAGAAAAAACAGGATATTTTAGATACTACCAGCCACATTTTCAGCGGTAAACTCCCTCTTAAGTACCTCATGGGTTTTGCAGAAGATTATACCAAAGGTATTTTAAATACAAAACAGGAATTAATTTTAATTATAGCACGTTCCTTTAAAGACTCTTACATTGGAGAAGTTGATGCACAGTTAGAAATTAACAAAATCGAATGGAAGATAAGACATATTGTGCCTGAAGTTAGACAAAAGGTTAAACTATTAAAGAAAATTGATACGAGCAGTAATAATGCTAAAGTTAAAATGGCTTACCGTATGTGGGATCTCTATGAGCTACCCACTCTACGTGATACTGCTTCTGATATATGGGCTGTTAAAACCACTAACAGTCTTGAGAGACCTCGATACATCATTATCGGATTTCAAAACAATGGCAACTCTAGTGACAGAACCAAGGACGCCGCAAGTTTTATACATGCAGATATAAATAATATTCGGCTATATTTAAATGCCGAAGTATTTCCATATGAACGTTGGAATTTAAATTTCGATAAGAAACTCGACTCTGCAGCCTACTACGCCTATGAAAATTTCCAACGTAGTTATTACGATAAAGATATGAGTGAACCTATGATGGACCTTGGCGAATTCAGAAAAAATCCATTGTTTGTTATTGATTGCTCACACCAACCAGATGCAATGAAATCATCCACCGTCGATATAAAAATTGAATTTGAGACACGGAAGACGAAGTTTCCCGAACAAACTCGAGTATATGCACTTATACTTCACGATGCGTATTTAAGTTATAGCGCATTAGATGGTTCAGTTCAGTGTGGCATTGCTGGTGCTAAGTAACGAATACCTATTACCATGACGTCATTAGGTAGCCAATTTCCTACTTTGATAGTTGACTTGCAGGGGTTTCAATATAAAACAAATGATTTTACCGTTAAAGAATTAGCTGTTCTATGTTGTAACACTAATCAGCAAGCACACTATTTCTTCAAACCACCAAATCCTTTCTCATCACTAACCCAAGGCGAACAGACTCACTACCGATGGTTAGAAAACAACTACCATGGGGGCATAAAATGGAGTGATGGATATATTCAACTGTCAGAATTCCCACTAATACTTCATCGACTTTGTCAAAACGCTGTTAATAATTTTCGACGCAACGTATTGTCAGAGGATGTTATAATTGTATGCAAAGGCAAATTAAAGAAAAATGTTCTACAGCATCATCTAAAATGGAATAGAGTTATAGATCTAGATGACTTCTCACCCTGCATACCCAATCTAAAATCGTTAAAGGTACCAAGATGTATGGAACACACCCAACCAAAATATAGTCACTGCTCTCTTGCAAACGTTCACTTTCTTAACAAATGTATTATAGATTTAAATATAGAGTTAAAATAAATATCTTTAAATATGTTTATATTTAGGATTAATAATTAATATTTTTTAATGTATGTCACCAAAAATAATTATAAATAAATTAATGTATAATCTAATAATGTGTTTCATTTATTTCAATTTTAATTTTAAAAATAAAAACAACTATATTTCCATAATAATAATTTTATTACACCATTTACATATTAATATTATTAACAGAAGAATTACAATAAGTGATTAACTACTAATTGAGTTGTCTTCATCCTGTTCTTCATCAGATTGGTCGAGTTGATACTTTTCAATAATTTTCTTAGGTAAGTATTTTTCTATGTCACATAGGAAATGTTTTAAATTTATTTCCACTAGTTGCTCACAGAATTCTTCTAAATTCACAATACCACGAGAGAATTTACCACATAGTTGTGCACCTCTGTAATACCTCTCAGAATCCTCATTAAGCTGTTTAACTTTTTCAGCATCGAAGCAGTAATTCAGATCATAATTTATTGCATGGAGTCTATCCATACTTAAGTCGCCTAGTACAGAAGATAGTCTTTCAATTGCCGAATTAATGTCTTCTGCCCTTACCCAACGTTCTGCTGAATATTGCATCCACATTCTTGCCAGTTATAGTGAGGCTAGAAATTACATAAATAAAATTAGAACAAGTTATCAAATATATGATAAAACTACTTACATCTCTACTACTATTGTAGTGTATTTATAATATTTCAGTCTAAGTTATACTTTCACTATACCTTATTTATTGGTCTGATAATTTAAAGTATACAAATATTTTAAATAGTTTAAATCACGCAATAATTTCGAATTTTATTAGTGACCTTGATTTAGCACCGGTATAAATGGGTGAATTCTCTCCTAAATAAATCAACGCATATTTACCACTAGACGAATTTATTTCTTCTATAAAAGTTATATTTAATAGTTCAGCAATACGTTTAGGCAAAAATGATTTAAAGGTAGTACTTGTACTTTCATCAAATAAATGTACTAATATCGATTTTCCAAAACGTGTATTAAGCATTAACATTTTTTTAATGGCGTAAACCTTATTTAAAATTAACGATGAAATAGGTTTTTGGTCTAAAACTTCAGTATCTTTAATAATAAGTTCATTAAGGGCTAATAAATCGATATTGGTAGTCATATTTAAGTAGTTGAGTACAGTGAAAGAATTACTAACCAAGAAATATTACAGAACTTTGCTTACTTAAAATATTTCAGATCACAACACTATGCTCACTTATTAACTGTAGGTGAACCAGACTAAATATGATTTTGTTCTAATAGTCCGTGCTTTTTTTATAGAAAAAGTATACTACGTCACAAAATATAGAACCCCACCACATTTTACTGTGTACGTATTGAACTAATGTAATTTTAGAGGTCAAGTTGCGTGGCAAGGAGGAAGCTCCGTCCTTGCATTCTCTAATAGTGTTAGCCAAGGCCAAGGTCACCGCAAGTGATCGTTCTGGGTAACAGCAACACTGCGCCCTTGAAGTCGAAACGCACTGCGGCCGTCCAAGGTCAAGGTCACGGTATATGCTATGCGAACCTACGATGCCACCGTGGCCTTGAAGGAACGGACCACAGGTGCACGGTCAAGGTCAAGGTCAGTGGTGGGGGGAGACCGACCTACGGCTAACTTCCTCTACTTATAAACATTATCGAACCCACATTTGAATTTGTAAGTTTCTGGAAAACGATGGTCATAATTTTATAACTTCTTAGTAGGCAGGAAATGTACATTTTGAACACAGCTTTTGGCAAATATTTTATTATTAAAACTAAATTAAAGTCTGAATCTATGTCCCCTAGTCTTTCACTCAGAGAAACCTTTCTAGATATCTAAGATTTAAAAGACTCATTCAGGTGGTTTGGAAGGCCTTTAAAAACATTTTTTTCGAATTTTGGAATGAAATTGGGTGAAAATAAAGAATTACTCTTCTGGTCAATCAATATTTCAGAAAATATTAAACTCTTACGTAGTGAGCTTTTTTTTCATCTAATAATATTTGAAATATAATGTAACTGATTTTAAATGGTATTAAGGTTGTTTGATGTTTAGAATAAAATATCAACAGTTCTGTGTAAATAATAAGTAGCTATGGATATAACATAAATAAAATCTTAGGGGCTATGTTTAACATACACAGCCCATAAAAATTTTCTCTAATCTGTTTCGAAAAAGATTTAGTGTCCTAAACGTCAGCGATATAGGTATATTACATTTATATTAGTTGGCAAGAAGTAGCTTCTGGCTATTCCTTTGACATAAACATCATAGACGCAGAGGCTATTTTTTCATTATACTGAATAATTGTGTTTTTGTAAATTCTGATGTGATATTTTTTGAGAAGATCTATATGGTAAAAACTCTAAAAAAGAGAAAAGAATATAAACAGAACACCACAGTTAATATTTAGACGATAACTTGTATATTTTTACACCATTTCAGCGTAAAATTACGTTCAGCATTAATTTTCGTTTTGAAAATGCTGTGGCGTCGCCAAGTTATTGCAAAAGGTATGAAAATTTACAGAACAACAATGCATCGCAAATGCTACAAAATGAACTTTGCTAACAACAGTTAAGAGAAAATATTTGATAAGGGCAAAGATAACGGATAGTTGAAATGTAGTGGACTGGATGGATCTACAAGGAATTTTATACGGGGGCGTTAATTTGGAAACCTACAAATATCTAGAATATCGTTTTTACAAATAGAACAACAAGTACATTATCCCACTATGCACGAATATATTGTCCTTTATGATATTAGTCTCCAAAACTAATAGTTTTTGAGACATTTTCAGTTTAACCGATAATTTAAAAATAATTGTGTTTTTCTTTGTTCACAAGAAAGCTGTGGCTTTATTGTATTATAGTAAATGAAGATTTTAGTACTGAAAATGAAAACCAAATGAAAATGATTCAGAATTATATTTTTTAATTCGATTTTAAAGCTGGAAAATAATTTAAATAATTAAAATATTCAAATATAAGAGCAACTGTAACTAGGAAAAATACATAATACATTTGGAACATTCGTCATTTAAGAAATTATTTATACATTTTTTTCTAGCTACCGTTATTATTTTTATATACTGTAATTATTTAAATTATTACAATTACTAAATGACGGCAAAGCCATAACTTATTAGTGGAATAGGCGCAATTATTTTTAAGTTAATCAATTAAAATGAAAATATTTCAAAAACTATCAGTTTTAGAGAAATATCATATTAACTAATTATTATTAAAGAAACAAAATAGTTGTGCAAAATGGCGAAAAAATATACAGGGTGTTCCTTTGGAAAAAATGAAGCATTAGATATAATATGGAGGTTGGCAAGTTAATGCCCCTGTATAAAATCTCCTGTACATAAAAATAAACTTTTGCTTTACTCAGATATTTCAGTTCACCCCTATGTTTGCATTTACTAAATAGTTCCTCTTAGCTATTATTAACAAGGTATTTTAGTGACATTTGTGATGCATTGTTTTTGCGTAAATTTTCATATTTTTGACAATCTTATAAATTTCTCAAAACAAAAATTAATACCAAACGTAAAATTCTACGCTGAAATAAGTGGTGTAAACCGGGTATGTTATTTTAAAGTCGTCATTCAAGCTGTCTCACTTTAAATAAACCCACTGTATATTTCACGTATTTTAAAAATAGGCAACAAAGTATGTTCTATAACTTTTACTTAATTTTTTTTTCCATATTCCTCATAATAGCAAAGATATTAAACTTCCTTGCACTAATGAGCTACCAAATAGACCAATTTACTATTGAAAGCAAGCACTAGAATTTCAAGTGTATCACTAATAGGGACTATTTTATCCGCTTATTAACTTATTATAGAGAATTTGAATTTAAACCTAGAAATTGTATTCTTTGAATAAACATAATGGGTGTATTAAATATTATTTATCAACCAATCAATCAATCAAAATATGTTTTATAGTTTAAAAATCAGTACGCGACAACTCGGACAAACTTTCCCATTTAGGAGTAGATCGCCCCACAGCTTCTCTCTCTGTATTTTCTAGGAGCAACTGGTCATGTCATTTCAAAGCGGTATTAGGGGATTGTCCATATGCCAAATTTAATCAAAATCGTTAGAACCGCTTTAGAAGAAAAATTATTTAATTTCTCCTTGCCCTCCCCCCGCAACTCCCTTTCTACATTTCTTAGGTACAACCGGTCATGTTACCTTATGCTACTACTAAGTCAGTATTGATGTGTTAAATTTGATTAAAATTGTTAGATCCCTTAAAAAAAAAATTATGAAATTATTTAAAACTCCTGGTATTTTTTAAGAGCAACTGGTCATGTCATTTCATATCGGTAGTAGGGAAGTGTCCATGTACCAAATTTAATCAAAATCTTTAGAGCAGTTTTAGAGAAACAAATTATTTTCTATTTTTTCCCTGTTTTTAGGGGTTCACTCCCCCCATATTTGAGCTAGGATCGATTTTGCGATCTCGCCTCGAGGTGTGGCCGTCTTGAATACACAGGTAAAACTCGATGCATCAATTTGGCCTCTAGGTGGGGCGACAGACGGCAGACAGACATTTTTTAAAAACCATTTTTGTTGGTTCAAGAGGCTTGAAAACGCGTAAATCCATCAAAAACTCAAACTCGAATTTTTGCACGATCAACATACTTTCGTTATATACTATGTATATGGAAAAGTAAAAATGAAATACTCCTATTGAGAAAGTTATACTCTACCTATAACATATTATAATAATGATAATAATATTAATAATACTTTATTCACCAATAAGCTACAAAAATATATATATGAAAGTCAAATTATATATAATGTTTTATAAAACAAATCATATAAAATAACAAAATATGTGTGAATCATAGTATGCAGTATTGAATTTACAGTAAAATAGAGCAAGATGCTGGTACAATGAAAATTGCATGCATATATATTATGTACATTGTACAAGCATACACCAAATAAAAAGAAAATAAAGTCAATCATATTAGATAATAGACATTTTCACATGTTTGTCACCATATCCAGATCTAACGAATGATTAAAGAAAAGAAAGTTGAAGTAATCAGTTCCCGGCAAATGAAAAACGCAACAAAAACTTTACGACCTCATTAAAATACCGATACTCTTTGTACGGTTCAAGTAAGGACTTCCCTGCACTCAATAAACGCAACAAAAACTTCACGACATATTTATATAGCTGCGGGCCGTGGCGCCATGTCTGTCATGAAACGACTAGACGTACATTAAAAACCTATAAAGGTAAGCGAGTCAATATGCGAACAGCAGTACAAAGAGTACCGGTATTTTAATGGGGTCGTAAAGTTTTTGTTGCGTTTTTTATTTGTCGGGAACTGATTACTTCAACTATACTGCTGTTCGCAAATTGGCTCGCTTACCTTTATAGGTTTTTAATGTGCGTCTGGTCGTTTGATGACAGGCATGGCGCATGGCCCGCGGCGATATAATTATGTCGTAAAGTTTTTGTTGCGTTTTTGAGTGCAGAGAAGTCCTTACTTGGACTATACATTCATAGTTAAGAGTAGTCATATATAAAAATAAGTATTTAAACAAATTGGGTATTAATATCAAAGTAAGTAGTGGTTAGAACTGCCATACTTCAGTCTAGAATTTAAAAATTAATGGACTAAAAACTTAGAGGAAAGGTTAAAAAAGTAACAAGTAGAAAATAATTGAGAATAATGATAAATAATCGAGATATGGTTGCTACTTGATGCTGTGCAATTTGATTTTTTTTAAACGCATACCTTTGCATGGCGTTTCACGTACGTTTTTAAAAACATCCCTTTGCAGTATGCATATGGATAATAATCTCCCGCATTTTTATTACTGATGCTTCGACTAAGTTTTGAACGAATTGGTTGAATGTAGTCGAGTTTAGCGTCGCACATATACAAATCTAGAAAAACCCAGCATATAACTTGAATAAGGGAGGCAAAGCCAAAATGGAGCGTACATAGAAACTATCCCGAAATTATAGTGAAATATCAAAAAAATCTATGTCCATAAACAATTAAAAATTATCAATTAACAAACAGAATACTATCAGCGCATTTAAAAGTTCTGTATTATTTCTTTCAACGAGTGTTTAAAAGGGTCGTCAGTGTTTACTACAAAAGGACCGCAATAGAAAAGCAGGTACTAACATCTGGTTGTGATAAGAGAGAAGTAATGCATAATATAGTCTGTACGAATATAATAAAGTGCCTAAATTCTTCTTTGCACAATTTGAATTAATTTCCGCAGAATTAGCGGGATTTTAATTCTCATTGTCATTAATTGTTCTTGCTACAAAAATGTAAATAAATCGATATCAAGTAGATATCATAGCAGTCAAGTAAACCAGACGAAAATAATATAAAAGATAAGCTTTTAATAAACTTTAGTCAACATTAAATATTTCAGTTATCAGATTCCTATAGCCTGTCGCTATATATTCTTTATCAAAGTATTTGTTTTCATACACATTTCTTGTCGATAGTACTATTAAAACCTTAAAGCCTAATATTTCAAATTACAAATTAAATGAAATTTTTGGAAAATGCGGAACATGTTTTTTTGAACAATTTATCTGTTGAAGCACGATTTTCTTTAATTTTTTAAAAGAATATCTCCGGTTGTACTTGTCATACCAGGAAAATAAAAATACAGGCCTCTACGCAACTAAATTTGAAATTAAAAAGGCTATGAAGTTCCGACCGATTCCGAGATAAAAATATGTTTCCATCACTATTTGTTGATTTAAATCTACTGGATTTAATTTACCAGTCACAATCAGTTTTAAATTATACTACACTTCACTGAAAAACAAAGAAATATATTTAATTACAGCTAAATACAACATGAGATATTTACAGTTAGCTTTTTTTATTAGGTGCATTATTTTATCTTTCCTGATAGACATATTTGAAAAAATCACACACACAAGTTCACAATAGAGACAGAGAGATTTAAAACACATGTAAAAACAGACATGTACTGTTGTTTTACATAATCAATATTTTGTTAGAATATTAGAGCAAAATGTTAATAAGGTTTTAATAAGTTCTGTGAAAATAAAAATTTAGTGAAAATTGCATCAAAACTGTCTTGTTTTATATAAATCGACGCTTTCTACAAGAAAACAACTGAAAAACCGCGACAATTTCCACACGCTTTTCAGGAATGAAAATTTGAAAAATACCTCATTTAAAGGTTAAAAACAATATTAACCAGAATGATAGAGATTTATTTTAAATTGAAGCTGTTGATATAGAGAAGAACTGCTAAAAAAATAATTATTGATTTAAGTTCTGAAGAAAATGCAACACGTGTTTCTAAAAACTGTAAAATTGCTTCTATCATGTTTGACTACAGTGCACAATGACTAAGAATAACGTCAATTACGGTTCAAAAAATGCTTAATAAAAAAATTAAAAATCGATTTTTTATTATTTTTTACTACAAATTTCAAATTTAAATGTATTTGACCATATATATCATTTTAATGTAACTGCATAAAAATACTTCAAAACTGAATATTTTTAATTGTTTTTCTACTGCAAAGCATCAAACTACATACTTTTCATTCTTTGATATTTATCGAAAGAGTACAACATTTTCAAGACATTTTCACGCGCTTTTCTGGAATAACGGTATTTAAAATGTATCAGTTTTTCCGTTGTTTTCTCGTAGAAAACATCTATCTAAACACTTTTTGTTCCTCATTATTCTTCAAAAAATGCCCAATTTTCATGATAATGAGATTTATAAAATTTCACGTGCTGTTCCGGTACAATCGCGGAAAGGTAAGTGGAAAATTTATGAATGTTTCTTTACCTTTTTGTAGAAAATGTTGATTTAAACACTTTTCCTTCTTTGGCGTATTTTGATAAATTACTTAGTTTTCGAAATACCATTGATTTTTAATTTATGTAATATTCGTTATTGCGTGATAATGCTTGAAATATGACTGATTTTTGTTTTATCTGTTTATTGAAAACATCTAAGCATTTTTGCTCTTTGTGATTTTTCGAGAAAATGTAGTTTTCTTGATAAGTGATTTTTATACAATTTTTGGATGTACATATGTTAGTTTTTCATTTAATGCGAAAAAGCGGTTGGAAAAATAAAAAAAATTCCCACATAATGTTGTAGAACATTTAATTACGTACCTACATTTTTTTACACATTCTCATTTAAAGCGGGAGTGTAATTTCAACAATGATTTTTTTATGAAGAAAGTACTAAGTTAAAACTTTGAAAACAAATGTTGATTTTTGGAATTTCAGAATGCTAAGCCCTTTTTTACTTTTTTGTTCCGATCGCTCTGTAATTTTTTAATATTTTTTGTCAGAGCGCCCGCACAAGATCTTTTAAGGTCGACTTTTATTTGTTTCCTCATTGCACGTGGTCTTTTAAACTCTAGTATCGCCTGTACGATCACACAGTATTGATGTATTATTTGATATATTCATATATTATTGCATATACGCGGATATTTTTGTAATCTGAGATAAATTTATTCCTGCCTGGGCATTGTCTTAGTGTTTGTTGGTATTGAAATAATTTAAAATCTTTTATTCCCGGTGGAGTAATTATTTTAAATTTGCTGCTCTATTTTACTACTTATTAAGATCTAAGGTAGTGTGTGAACTTTAAGAACTTTCAAAATTTTTCATCATTCGTGTTTTAGAAAATTTATATGGACATATGGATATAGATGCTTTAAGGTGAGAATATCCAAGAGAGAGAGAGAGAGAGAGAGAGAGAGAGTGGTCCGATTGGGAAATATTTATTGTTTTTGGCCATAACTTCATATTCTAAAACACATATTGCAAACAAAGTATAAGACTACTAAGTAGAACTATAACATAGTGTTAGAAATTTTCACTCAATAATTTCAAACATATGCGAAATAGTTAGATTTAAATTTAGGAAATACGGAAATTGACATGATTTTTAAAATTAAATCTAACTATTTCGCAAACAACTGTAATTATTGAGTGAAAATTTACAACACTACTCTTGTTATAACTCTACTTAGGTAGTCTTATAGTTTGTTTGCAATATATGTGTTAGAATAAAAAGTTATGATCAAAAACAATAAATATTTCCCTATCGGACCTTTCTCTCTTGGACATTCTCACCTAGTAGTACTAGTTCATATAGGATGGAAAATTATTGATAATAAAATTACCCCTGTTCTCAGTACCAAATCATCAATGCTGATTAAATCACATTTCTTTATCTACATGTAACTGTAGACAAGATTTATTGATTATTATATTTCGAAACACCTAAACTATTTCAGCAAAATTTTATAGGTTGTAGTAGTCTGCAATGCTCCTGTACGAAGAAGACATTACCATGCATCGGATCCTACAAGTGTATGGGACAAAAACCATGTTATAAAAACACTAAGGAAATTACTTCCGAAATAGTTTAAGAGTCCTCGGATTCAGATTGAACAAGTATAATATAACTTGAGCAAACATATTATCTGAATTTTTTATATATTTGTTCAACAGTCCATAATATAATTTTCACATTTTTTATGTTATTTTTTAGGTATAATTGCTATTTGCTATATTTCTAATTTTAATTATCTCCTAATGATACTGTCTTGATTGGCGATACGTTCGTCAGTACCTATATTATATATTATTTTCGAGTCTGTAGAATCTTATCAAATGTTACAATACTCCACATTGTGTATAGTTATTTTCATAAAATATTTCATATTTTTTATGTTTACTGAGCATTTTTTTTAAACAATAGGGTACCTTCACTAGCAGCACTAACTAACTGTTAAAACTTTGTTCAAATCAGACGTGTCCTTCTCAAGTTATCATGCTTACAAGAAACGTGAGGGACGGACAGACAGACACTTCAAAAGTTGCTTAATTTGATCACTAACACAATGATATGAATTTTTTTTTTCTCCACGAGTGATATATACAGTTTTAGAAATGCCGATCAAATGCATTATACTCCTCTGCGAAAACTCGTAACGTATAATAAAATGTAATAATTACAAGCTCAGTTTCTATTATTCACATAACAGTCAAATGAACAACTATTTATTGCGAGAACAGGCGATGATACTGTGCCTTAAAATACCTCGTGCAGCTCAAATACAAATGACAGTCATCCTTAAAAGATCTTGTGCGGGCGCTCTTAAAAAAATTATTGAAAAATTAGAGCGATCGGAACAAAAAGGTAAAAAAGGCTTAGCATCCTGAAACTCCAATTTATAACGTTATTAATGAGTATTTTTGATCACGTTAAGAATAAAGTAGCTAGGGCGGTGGTAAAAGAAAACGTTGCCTATGCAATAAGATGATTTTCACCAGCGCACTTTAAACGTAAACGTCATCCATTTAACTCCATGCTTTGGGAATTGTATAATATTTTTTTCTAATGTTCCTGTTGCACCTCGTACAGGACGACATGTTGACAACCTTCAGATTTTGATGTTTTAGAAGCTAAGGAATCATTTGAAATAGATTTTAGCTGTTAATGTCGAAGTGCAAAGGACTTTGAAGCTGTCGTGGCCTATATTATTATGTATTATTTACATTTTTTAAACGATTCTATAACCTGTTAGTTCCATATTAAAGGAATAATATTTTTCTATAGTTTTACTTTCATAAAATATTATAAATCGTGATTACGGAAATTTTCTGATAGAAGCCGCTGAGTTTTATTGAAACTTACCTGTGTAATAATAACACCAATGTGAACAGATTTCCTATATTTTTATGTATTGAATGGGTATTCATTGTTTCATATAAAAGAAAAGTTCCCAAGTTCTTACATGTTTTGCGATTTGGAAATTCACGATCAAGAAATTTAAGGGCCCAAAAACAGTAATTTACCTAAACAAGAACAAAATAAACTGCGTTGTCTTAAAGCTAAGAAAATATACTATGAAACATTATATTTTAGCTTTTTTCTTGGGAAACTTTCTATATTGCAAATAAAAATTCATAAAATAATATAATAATTGAATTTTGCTAAATTATTTAATCGCAAATACCGGACGTAAAAAACTAAAACTACATTTAAGTTGAAATATAACATATTTTATGGATACTCAAATATGCTTATTAGAAGCAATTTAAAAAACGCATTTTATTGCTCATATTTGTTCTCTGGTAAACATTCCAAGTACTAGTAGCGTAATTCCTGTTCAACCGCACAATTTTTGTCAATGAACCAAAAACTAGCCTTTCGTAGTATAGAGGAAATGAATCATGCTTGATGTAGACGAAATTTTATTTGTATTATGAGGTAGGCATTATGGACAGTCCCCAATCCGGTGTACTGTAATTTTTTAAACCTGATACATTTCTATAGGATATTTTAATAATGCCCATTCCGGCACAACGCTACGCAGGTATATTTCTGTTGTGTTGAATTTATCCCGACATTCATCGCGATGTTGCCGATATTTGGAGGTGATATCGTACCCTCTGTGATCTAAAGAGCAACATATAGCCGGAGGTGACATCGTATTGGCTGTTGTACAAATGAAAACGACAGCAGCGCCATTGATATACAGTTGAACTAAAAATTTAATTTGTGGATATAAAAGGTGTCTTTTCACCTCCACACGAAAATTTAAACATAGGTTTCTAATGTCATCTAAATGCTTGTAAAATTGAAAACTGTGCAAAACGTTGCCACCTCCGAAAACGGAGGTGGCAACGTTATATATGAGGTGACAACGTATAGCCAGTATCTGTTTTGGAGGTGGCAAAGTACCTTCCGTACATATATATATATATATATATATATATATATATTAATATTTAATTATATTTTGCAATTATAATTTCATACGTTCAGGCAAGGCGGTCTCATGCACGTTCTGAGTACATTGTAACTATACTTTTCTGACACCGAATCGCCGAGGAACGGGTTTAGGGCAAATACGCTTAAAACCCATCATTTTCCCGTCAAAATCGACTGCTAGAAAATGATAGGACACCCTCGACGCTAAGGGCTATTTTCGCTAATAGTCTCTAAATGCTTTAACTAGAGACTGGATAATATGAACGATTCATCTTTTGGAGTCTGAAGGACTTTTAATATATTTCAAAAGTGAATGTTAACGTTCACAAAATTAGGGTTCAAGATGACTGTTTCAGACGGAGAATAATATGAAAATTTATACTTACTGTTCGTTTTTGCTTAACTGCTGCTCTAATGGTATCTATTGGACGTCGTAACACTATAAACCTAACACTGGATGTACCACGCTTTCTTAAAATTATACCTGAAAGGGAATTTTGTTAGAAAACACAATTAAAAGACAATATAAAGTTCAAAAATATATATTGGATCTTCAAAAATTTATGGTTTTACAACAACTTTTAAGAAATATGTTTAACAAACACTAGTCTGGCCCGTGTGCAACACATGGTGAGGAACGGAACGATTCATAATGTACCAACTACCATCCAAAATGCAGTTTTGTGAGCTAACGATTACACAAAAAGATTCAAGAAAAGTTCAAATGTTTCTGAAATTTGGTGGGCTGTTGCTTGCCTGTCTTATTCACATATTTGAATTTCAATATCAATTTTGGTCGCTCCTCAGAGCTTAAAAATGCTTGAAGCGCTACTACTTCGAATTGTATTCTGCAATTACAATTTTATACGTTCAGGCAAGGCGGTCCCATGCACATATGAGTACATGGTAAAGATACTTTTCTGACACCGAATCAATGAGGAACCGGTTTAGGGCAAACCCCGTTAAAACTCATCATTTCCTCGTCAAAATCGACTGCTAGGAAACGATGGGGGTCCCATGTCGGGGCTATTTTCGCTAAAACTCACGATATACTTTGGATAGAAGCTGGATTAACTTGTCCTCATATTTAAGACCTCGTATGAGTTGCGGTGCTTAACAACGTGGATTCGTCGAAGGGTTTTTAATTTTGAAATTTCAGAAATTGAAGGCAAATTTTGTTATAGTTTCTAAATTTAGGTGGTCGGGGCGACATTACGTCCCTGTGCAGCGACATTCACTACACCTTCTAAAATGACGCTCCTTAAGGAGTTATGGAATTTTTGCATAAAAATCGCTCCGTAGAGCGCAAATATGATTAAGAATATTAAAAACCTCTTCCACGATATTTTTACGCGAAGCACACTTTTCATACGAAATATTTTCTAAGTCGGATTTTGTTACAACGTCGAAAAGTATACCGAGGGTTTTACCGTGTTCTTGAACACCCCCCTTCTTTCGTTGAATCTTTTTGTGCAATGCTTGTTAAATTGGTATGATAAAAACGGATCTTTGGATGGAGTCTCCCATGTGTTGCATTCGGTTATTTTCAGACCGGCCTATCTGAAACATAACATAGAAGCAAATCTAAAAAATGGTGATATGTTTGTACATCGTTTGTGTATCGATGCATAGCATTCGATTGTTTATTTGAACATTGTATTCCCAAAATGGGATAAAAAAAAATCAAAAATTATGGTGATTTTGACAAGTATCAATAGGGCTATTGATACAACACAAACACTTTCGACGCACTTAACTTTCTTAGTGTTCTTTCACTAATTCTTGCTTGCGCCTGCTCCTCCTCGTGTCTATTGCCTTGTCGATCACCTTCGATGTCGAACTGCCTTCTGGATCAGCTTAGGTGGTCCTTGGACTGCTTTGGCTCTGGCATTAATAATGGCACTGCTCATTAATATGAAACAATATAAAACAGAATTTTAGTAAATTATATTGGTTAAATGGTTATGGCTCCCGTCTGGGCATAAAGTGGAAAGTGCGACCGATATCACATCGTCGTCTTTGAGAATAGGAACATAGAATTTTGTTGACTTATGTTGATTGGAATGGTTTCCGTGTAATTAAAATCTCTTCTTAGGAGAAAACTGCGACAGAATCTGCATCCGTCGGATCGTTGCATCTGCCCATTCAGCAGACGTGGCGGCCTCTCGCCCTTGAGTTGCTAGACTCGTCTGAATCGCGCCCTTGCGTCAGAGTTGTCGTCTTTCCATGCCGTGCCAATGGAACATTTGTTTAGACCCTTTGTGTCTTGCTCTGCTTACAGATGTATGTTTGTTAACATATAAGGACTTTGAAAAAATTATAAAAATACCAACTCTGCCGGACACGGTCAGAGTTGCTGCAGTGAATTTAGAAGATTTGTATGGTCGATACAATCTCTTCAATATGGAAATAACTTGTAAAAAATGCAGAAAAAATACCAACTTTTGCCTGATGTGACAAAAAGTTGGTATGGAAATTTTAATATAAAATAAACCTAGCACTAAGTTAAAGCTTAGCTTAAGTTAAAAATATTATAAAAATATAATAGAATCTCCAGAACTTGAATCGGAATCAGAAGTAGAAGCATCGCGTGGCGGTGCATGGATTTGGACTACAGTTTGCTCCGGCGGTGGACGTTCTGTGGAATCGTCTGAGAACGGGGAATCATTTCCATTGAGTGATGTTCCGCCTGGACTAGCGTTTTCTTCATCTGAAGATTCGATTTCCAACTTGTGCCCCTCTGGCGGGGCTGGTCTCAAATCATTTACATGGACACTTGTGGTTACGTTTTCCTTTTGAACGAGATATACTTCGTCTGAAAACTTCTTCAAGATTCTGGTTGGGCCTGACCAAGACGGCGTGAAGGTATGTACCTTCCTTTTTCTTTTACTCATGACTTTATCTCCAACTTTAAAAACGACTGGAGTGACGGCCTCTTTTGGCGCGTACTTTTGTTTATAATTTTGTTGAGCTTGACGGGCTTCCTTAACTCGCTCATATCGTGGAAGCGTTTGTTGCTTAGCTCTTTCTTGTCTCCATGCATATAAATCCCATTCGCCTTTTTCGGCTGGTTCATAGCTTAACACTATCATGCTAGGTGTTTGATTTGTAGCTGCATTTCTACGATTCCTCAAAATATATGCCATCTGATGCACGTAGCGATCCCATGTGTCGTTTGGCTTTCTGTAGAACAAGGTATTTAAAATTTTCTTACACCCCTGAACCCGTCGTTCCACGGGGTTGGGTTGTTGATGATAAGCAGGAATGAGATATCGTACGATGCCATTTCTTTCGCAGAATGTTATATACCATGCCGAGTTGAAATGACCTCCGTTGTCGGAGATTATGACTCGAGGGACTCCGAATCTTGCAACTATCTCTTCGTCAATAAATTTGGCTCTCGTTCTGTCATCGACCTGAATATATGCCTTTGCCTCTATCCACTTGCTAAATACGTCTTCGACGATAATCATATATCGATTTTCGGCGTCTTTGGTCCTCTGCAGTGGGCCAATTATGTCGACGCTCAAAGTTTCGAATGCATTCTGCGGTGCTTGACTTCTAAGTGGAGCATTGGGTTGAGCTTGTCGTGTTTTTCCTGATTGGCATATTAGACAGTCGTTTATGTATTTGCCTACGGTCCTGGCCATATTATTGAAATAGTATCTTTGTGCAATTTTCCTAAGAGTCTCGTCTCTCCCCGGATGGCATACATCATCTCGATCGTGATAATGGTAAATCAATTCTTTGATTTTCCTCTTTGGAACTACCAACTTTAAATTTCGATCTGTGTCTTTCATTAGTACATCGTCTTGTACTTGAAAATTTTTCATAAAAATAAGATCCGCTTCGGAACGTTGTTCCTGTTCAAATAGATCATTCCAACGGCGGATCTTGTCTTTAATATCTCTCGACCTCGATTGGGCCTGTACGATATCTTCGTATATTTCTGAATGTGTTAAAACAGAAATACGTTCTGGACACTTATAATTTGGTAAGAACATTCTTTCCTCTTCATCGTCGGTCTCGTTATATTTATCTTGTGGATTACGGCTAAGAAAATCGGCTAACAAGTTTTCTTTGCCAGGACAGTGTTCAACTTTGAATGCATATTCTCGCAATAGCAATGACCAACGGGTGAATTTGGTTTTGTCGTCTTTGTGTTTATTCAACCAAAGTAACGCCCTGTTGTCCGTCTTAACCAAGAACGGTTTATCTGCTAAGTACATCTTGTACTTTTTTATATAATTCACCACTGCCAAGCATTCCAGCTCGTTAATGTGATAACGTCTCTCTGCTGGAGATAACGTGTTGCTTGCATATGAGAGAATATGCTTTTCGCCATTGTCGCCTAATTGATAGAGTACTGCTGAAAGCCCTTGTAGTGATAGTAAATCTTTAAGTTTCTGAAAAGCTTCATCGCATGCTTGAGTCCAATGAAAGCGATATTCCTTCTATAGAAGTTTTGTTAATGGCTTTGTAATCATGGCAACATTTGGTAGATATTCTCTTACCTAGTTGCAAAGTCCTAAGAAACTCTGAAGCTGCTTTTTCGTGTTTGGTACAGGATAATTTTGAATTTGCAATACATGTTTTTCTAATGGACGAGAAGTATCAATTCTAATTGTGTGGCCTAAATATTGTATTTCATTTGTCGCTATTACACATTTTTCCGGTGACACTTTTAGATTATGTAAACGTAGTCTTTCAAAGACCAACCTCAGGTGGGACATATGCTCCTTCACGTTTACGCTGTAAACGATTATATCATCTAAGTAGACTTTACAGAAATGGTGCAGGTAACCCGTTAAAACGTCCTTTGCCATGAATTTCTGAAAGGTACAAGGAGCTGTCTTGAGGCCGAAAGGTATGACGTTAAATCTATAAGCTGCCCCATCAGGAGTAGTAAAAGTCGAAAGATCTTTTGATGCTTCATCGAGTGGTATTTGCCAATATCCGCTCTTGAGGTCCAACACAGTAAAAACTTTAGAATTGCCCAAGTCTTTGATGCTTTCATGTATTTTTGGTAATGCGGAAGCTTCGTCTTCAGTCATTTCATTTAAATGACGATAGTCAATGCAAAAACGTGGTTTCTTATCGGGTCTTTTTATTATCACTGGAGGTGAACTGTATTGTGCAGTACTTGGTTTAATGAAGCCAGCTTTCAGCATCTCTTCAATTTGATCGTACATAATTTTTTTAGTACTCGGAGACAGTGGATATGGTCTGATACGATTCTTTCATGACAATTTTGTGTTTAACAGTCACTGTGGTTGCTTCAGTCGGTTCCGCAGTGAACAAATCGACAAATTCTTCGAACAGCGGCCGTAGAAATTTCCCTTCAGCAACAAGCTCTTCAGGAAGTTTTGCCTGCTGTCTTTCCCTTTGAGAAGCTTGATTCCAGAAGACGGTAATTCGTTCTTCCATGCCGGCATATAGGCACTTTCGGCCATAGTCATATGCGACATTATACATGTATAAAAATGGGGATCCCAATATTACTGTTTCGTTTAAATTTTCGATTACTTGAAAATCAATTTCAAAAGAGGTGCCTGAAATATTTACGACCAATTTCGTCGTGCTAAAGAGAGTCCACCATTTTATCTCCGCACGCCATAGCAAATAATCGACGTGTTGTGAGATTTTTAAAATTATCCAACAGCTTAGGATGGATAACATTTCGTGTCGAGCCTGAATCAATCAGAGCGTCGACCGCATGTTCATTTATTAGAACCTTTATACGAGGCAAAGGGAACGCTTCGCTCATATAATTAACGGATTCCCGTGTCTTATGCATAGGAGTGTCGTAATGGTCATGAGTATCAGAATAATAGTTTAACGTGCATTACTGCCGCCTTGGTTCGGCCGTTGTGCCGGGGATCTTGCATATTGACCTTGGCCTTGGCCTCTGGTCCCTTGAAAGTTTCCCGGTCCCCTGTTACGATGAGGATTGTTGGGACATTGGCTATGGAAGCGCCACTGCACTGTGTCTGTGCAGTATCGGCACGGGGTTGCCGGTCGGTCGGGTACTCGGAATTTCCCCGATCCGCCATTAAAATTATGCTGCCTGCGGTCAGGATTCGCTGATCCGCTGGAAAAATTATTCATAAGAAAAGGACGGCCAGGTGCTCTACCTGGTCCGTCCTGACGAGAGACATCCTCTCGGAAATGCACCCTCGGTGCTGTCAGAGTTGGGCTTCCATTGCTCCTGATACTAGAATTTTGTCGACTCGAGGGTCCCGGCTCTTGATAGGAAGACGCGCGAGACAGACGTTGAACGATGAGTTGGATTAGCGACGTCTGTTCGTCGGCTGAATCCCGTTCGACGTTAGTGGCCGCGGCTACTAACATCTCTGTGAATGAAATTAGGTTGCTTCTCAAGCGTGACCTAATCTCTGGATGCAGTTGGTCCATGATTATCCGAGCTCTGATGGCTTCGGATTTAAAGGGATCTATACGATTGAAAAGGCAGGTTTTCTTCGTGATAAACACTGCCGTGTCGTCTAAAGACGTTGTTTTGTGGCATACAGTTGAGCAATAGCTCGTGACTGTATGTCGGGTGAATTGAACCTTATAAAAAATCTTTCCTCAAATAAGGTGTACGATGTCGTCAACGTCCGAAACTGTTCGGACCATCGTTGGGCTACGCCCTTGAGTTGGCCGATCACATTATGGAGGGGATCATAGTCGTGGCTTATGCGAGCTCTGTCGAAATATTCCTCCATGATTTTTATAAATGCTGCGGGATCTTCATGATCGAGCCCATGGAACGTCACGTTCGGACATCTTTGTCTCTCATGGGGCGTACAGGTCGACACATTCTGTATCGCCTGCACGAAGCCCTCTGCCATTTTCATGAACATACTTTCCATTGAATTTGGATTTTGTGGCTGTGAAGCAAATAAATTTTGATTATTGACCTCTGAAAACAGTCTTTGTGGTTCTATCTCTCTAGAACTGTCGTCGACGAGAGGCACTGTGGCCCGCTCGTAGAAATCCCTTGGGGTCGACTCCTCGGAGTCTTCCACCATAAAAGAAAATGGATTTGTTGGGTTTGAGGACGGCATTGTCCCTGTTCGGGCGCCATGTGAACGATTCATCTTTTGGAGTCTGAAGGACTTTTAATATATTTCAAAATTTCATACGTTCAGGCAAGGCGGTCCCATGCACGTTCTGAGTACATTGTAACTATACTTTTCTGACACCGAATCGCCGAGGAACGGGTTTAGGGCAAATACGCTTAAAACCCATCATTTTCCCGTCAAAATCGACTGCTAGAAAATGATAGGACTCCCTCGACGCTAAGGGCTATTTTCGCTAAAAGTCTCTAAATGCTTTAACTAGAGACTGGATAATATGAACGATTCATCTTTTGGAGTCTGAAGGACTTTTAATATATTTCAAAAGTGAATGTTAACGTTCACAAAATAAGGATTCAAGATGACTGTTTCAGACGGAGAATAATATGAAAATTTATACTTACTGTTCGTTTTTGCTTAACTGCTGCTCTAATGGTATCTATTGGACGTCGTAACACTATAAACCTAACACTGGATGTACCACACTTTCTTAAAATTATACCTGAAAGGGAATTTTGTTAGAAAACACAATTAAAAGACAATATAAAATTCAAAAATATATATATTGATTCTTCAAAAATTTATGGTTTTACAACAACTTTTAAGAAATATGTTTAACAAACACTAGTCTGGTCCGTGTGCAACACATGGTGAGGAACGGAACGATTCATAATATACCAACTACCATCCAAAATGCAGTTTTGTGAGCTAACGATTACACAAAAAGATTCAAGAAAGGTTCAATGTTTCTGAAATTTGGTGGGCTTTTGCTTGCCTGTCTTATTCACGTATTTGTATTTCAATATCGAATTGTATTCTGCAATTACAATTTTATACGTTCAGGCAAGGCGGTCCCATGCACATATGAGTACATTGTAAAGATACTTTTCTGTCACCGAATAACTGAGGAACCGGTTTAGGGCAAACCCCGTTAAAACTCATCATTTCCCCGTCAAAATCGACTGCTAGGAAACGATGGGGGTCCCATGTCGCTAAGGGCTATTTTCGCTAAAACTCACGATATACTTTGGATAGACGCTGGATGAACTTGTCCTCATATTCAAGACCTTGTATGAGTTGCAGTGCTTGACAACGTGGGTTCGTAAAAGGGTTTTTAATTTTGAAATTCCGAAGTTAAAGTCAAATTTTGTTATAGTTTATAAAATGTTTGTATCGGGGCGACATTACGTCAGTAGAGGAAGTTAGCCGAAGCTGAGTCTCCCCCCACCACTGACCATGGCCTTGAACGTGCACCTGCTGGCTTGACATTCAAGGTCATGGTGTATGCCTAGGTCCCCCGACTAGATACCGTGACCTTAACCTTGGACGGTCGCAGTGCGTTTCGATTTGAAGGGTGCAGTGTTGCTCTTACCCAGAACGATCACTTGCTGCGACCTTGGCCTTGGCTAATACTATTAGAGCCTGCAAGGATGGCGTTTCCTTCTTGCCACGCAACTTGACCTCTAAAATTACATTTGCTCAATACGTACACAGTAAAATGTAGTGGGGTTTGATATTTTGTGACGTAGTATACCTTTTCTATAAAAGTGTAAGGGCTATCAGAACAAAATTATATTTAGTCTGATTCGCCTACAGTTAATAAGTGAGCATAGTGTTGTGATCTGAAGAATTGTAAGTAAGCAAAGTTCTGTAACATTTCTTGGTTAGTAATTCTTTCACTGTACTCAATTACTTAAATATGGCTACCAATATCGATTTATTAGCCCTTAATGAACTCATTGTTAAATATACTGGGGTTTTAGACCAAAAACCTATTTCATCGTTAATTTTAAATAAGGTTTACGCCATTAAAAGGATGTTAATGCTTAATACACGTTTTGGAAAATCGATATTAGTACATTTATTCGATAAAAGTAAAAATACTACCTTTAAATCATTTTTGCCTAAACGTATTGTTGAACTTTTAAATATATCTTATATAGAAGAAATAAATTCGTCTGGTGGTAAATATGCATTGATTTATTTAGGAGAAAATTCCCCTATTTATGCCGGTGCCAAATCGAGGTCACTAATAAAATTCGAACTTATTGCGTGATTTGAACTATTTGAAATATTTGTATGCTTTAAATTATCTAGCCAATAAATATTGTATAGTGAAAGTATAACTTAGGTAGAAATATTACAAATTATAATAATTTTTAAATCACTCATTGTCTCACATTGAGTCAGTATTCCGATACGAATTGCTTGCTCCTACAATAGTAGCAGAGATGTAAGTAGTTTTATCATTTATTTTTTCAACTTATTCTAATTTTATTTATGTAATTTCTAGCTTCACTATAATCGACAAGAATGTGGATGCAATATTCAGCGGAACGTTGGGTAAGGGCAGAAAACATTAATTCGGCAATCGAACGACTATCTTCTGTACTAGGCGACTTAAGTATGGATTCACTCCATGCAATAAATTATGATCTAAATTACTGCTTCGATGCTGAAAAAGTTAAACAGCTTAATGAGGATTCTGAGAGGTATTACAGAGGTGCACAACTATGTGGTAAATTCTCTCGTGGTATTGTGCTGTAAGCAACTAGTAGAAATAAATTTAAAATGTTTCCTATGTGACATAGAAAAATACTTACCTAAGAAAATTATTGAAAAGTATCAACTCGACCAATCTGATGAAGAACAGGATGAAGACAACTCAATTAGTAGTTAATCACTTATTGTAATTCTTCTGTTAATAATATTAATATGTAAATGGTGTAATAAAATTATTATTATTGAAATATAGTTGTTTTATTTTTAAAATTAAAATTGAAATAAATGAAACACATTATTAGATTATACATTAATTTGTTTATAATTATTTTTGGTGACATAAATTAAAAAATATTAATTATTAATCCTAAATATAAACATATTTAAAGATATTTATTTTAACTCTATATTTAAATCTATAATACATTTGTTAAGAAAGCGAACGATTGCAAGAGAGCAGTGACTATATTTTGGTTGGGTGTGTTCCATACATCGTGGTACCTTTAACGGTTTTAGATTGGGTATACAGGGTGAGAAGTCATCTAGATCTATAACTCTATTCCATTTTAGATGATGCTGTATAACATTTTTCTTTAATTTGCCTTTGCATACAATTGTAACATCCTCTGACAATACATTGCGTCGAAAATTATTAACTGCGTTTTGACAAAGTCGATGAAGTATTAATGGGAATTCTGACAGTTGAATATATTCATCACTCCATTTTATGCCCCCATGGTAGTTGTTTTCTAACCGTCGGTAGTGAGTCTGTTCACCTTGGGTTAGTGATGAGAAAGGATTTGGTGGTTTGAAGAAATAGTGTGCTGGCTGATTAGTGTTACAACATAGAACAGCTAATTCTTTAACGGTGAAATCATTTGTTTTATATTGAAACCCCTGCAAGTCAACTATTAAAGTAGGAAATTGGCTACCTAATGACGTCATGGTAATAGGTATTCGTTACTTAGCACCAGCAATGTCACACTGAACTGAACCATCTAATGCGCTATAACTTAAATACGCATCATGAAGTATAAGTGCATATACTCCAGTTTGTTCGGGAAACTTCGTCTTCCGTGTCTCAAATTCAATTTTTATATCGACGGTGGATGATTTCATTGCACTGGTTGGTGTGAGCAATCAATAACAAACAATGGATTTTTTCTGAATTCGCCAAGGTCCATCATAGGATCATTCATATCTTTATCGTAATAACTACGTTGGAAATTTTCATAGGCGTAGTAGGCTGCAGAGTCGAGTTTCTTATCGAAATTTAAATTCCAACGTTCATATGGAAATACTTCGGCATTTAAATATAGCCGAGTATTATTTATATCTGCATGTATAAAACTTGCGGCATCTTTGGTTCTGTCACTAGAGTTGCCATTGTTTTGAAATCCGATAATGATGTATCGAGGTATCTCAAGACTGTTAGTGGTTTTAACAGCCCATATATCAGAAGCAGTATCACGTAGAGTGGGTAGCTCATAGAGATCCCACATACGGTAAGCCATTTTAACTTTAGCATTATTACTGCTCGTATCAACTTTCTTTAATAGTTTAACCTTTTGTCTAACTTCAGGCACAATATGTCTTATCTTCCATTCGATTTTGTTAATTTCTAACTGTGCATCAACTTCTCCAATGTAAGAGTCTTTAAAGGAACATGCTATAACCAGCAAAGTCAAGCCGATCACGATATTATAAATCTTATCCCTCAATATGACACCTTCGAAGACTTAGATAAACCACTAACAACGGAAGAGATCTTAACCGCCATTGGGCAGCTAAAAAATGACAAATCTCCCGGCGCCGACTCACTCCCAGCTGAGATCTTTAAAGCTGTGTCGTCAGAGCTCATACCCTACCTCAAAAAACTGTTTGATGTCGTGTGGGAAAATGGTCAAGCTCCGCAGTAGTTTCGTGATACACTTTTAATCAACCTCTTCAAAAACAAAGGCAGCGCTGCGGACTGTGGAAATTACAGGGGTATAGCTCTCCTTTCTGTTGGAGGGAAGATACTCACTAAAGCGATGGCAAATAGGCTAACACCTGTTATGGAAAAGTTACTTCCTGAAACACAGAGTGGCTTTAGACCAGACCGAGACACATCGGATTTAATCTTCACACTTAAACAGCTTCAAGAAAAAGCGCTCGAACATCAAGGAGAAATTCACATGGCCTTCATTGATTTAACCAAGGCGTTTGACTCGGTGGACAGGGAAGTGCTCTGGAAAATTATGTTCCGCTTAGGATCCCTAGAAAATTTGTGGAAGTATGCCGCAGTCTACATACAAACAACAACGCCCAGGTTATGTATAATAATGAGGCAACCGAACCTTTCCAAACCCTCGCTGGAGTTAGGCAGGGATGTGTCCTGGCACCCCTACTCTTTAATTTGTTTACCACTGCTCTAACAATTATTGTTGACAACAAACTGACAGTCAGAAGATAGGTCTCAGATACCGTTTTGATGGCGGTCTCTTTAACATAGGGCGCTTTAGAGCTTTCACGAAGACACGCACACGATTCATTTGTGATCTCCAGTATGCGGATGACTGTGCACTTTTAGCCTCTACGCCGGAAGAGCTTCAAGAACTTTTAGATGTGTATGCCCAGAGCTATGATTCCTTGGGACTTAAAATCAACATTGGAAAGACTAAGATTATGTCAACTCCTCATCAAGTGAACCAAATGGACATTACACTTAACGGAAATTCTCTTGAAGTGGCGGATCAGTTCAATTACTTAGGCAACGTTGTTAATGACAAAGCAAACATGGACAGCGAGATTCGCAATAGAATTAACGCTGCATCTAGAGCACTCTGGGGACTTAGAGAGAGAGTATTTGACAACCACGACCTTGCTTTGTCAACGAAAATGGCTGTCTACAGAGCAGTTGTCATTCCAACACTGCTATATGGATGTGAAAGCTGGGTCACTTACCGTCGTCATGTGAAAGAATTAGAACGTTTTCAGCAAAGACACCTCAGAAGTATGATGAAAATCCGTTGGTTCCATCACATATCAAACGTGGAAGTACTTAGGAGAGCAAACAGCCTTCCGATTGAGGTGCTTATTTCAAGAGCACGCCTAAGACGGGCAGGTCACGTTCGTCGTATGCATAATAACCGCCTTCCTAAATGTACACTTTATGGTGAATTGCTAAGCCGTAGAAGAAGGCGCGGCGGTCAACGAAAGAGGTTCAAAGACACTCTCCATGAAAATCTAAAATCCTGCGGTATTGCAGACGAGCAATGGGAACAACTTGCAGCGGACAGGACCGAATGGCGAGGGGTTGTGGCCAGCTATCAAGGAAATGGTGCTGCAAGAAGGCCGAATCCAAGACCTAACCAGGTCTATGTTTGTCCTGACTGCGGTCGACATGTGCTCTCCTGAATTGGCCTCTATAGTCATAGTCGTGTGCACCGTAGATGAATGGGAATTACAATAGACTACACCTTTTACTTGTTTTTTACTGTACACAATTTATCGACTGTAACATTTTTATACTCGGACTCGAGTAACGGCTAATAATAATAATATAATTAAAATTAATTCCTGTTTTGTATTTAATATACCTTTGGTATAATCTTCTGCAAAACCCATGAGGTACTTAAGAGGGAGTTTACCGCTGAAAATGTGGCTGGTAGTATCTAAAATATCCTGTTTTTTCCTGGTGAGACCCCAACCTATAGGTAGTAGCGATGGGAGGGATGTTTGTCCATATGACACTCTAGTTTTCATTGTAGTAGTCATGCCAGGCTTCCTAACGACAGCGACCTGTTCACCACCCATTTTATATCTTATTTCTTCGAAGAGAAAAGCTAGCGCATTGTTAGATAGATAACACTTCTTGGTAACATCACTAGGGGTAAATTTTCCTTCTATATAAATGTAACTCTCTGTAATGTCAAGTATTAAATCCTGAAAATTGACAGGAATGCGTACTTCATCAGAGTTTCTATAATATGGTGAACCGTGTGGCTTATATGTATGCTCATGTAAGCTAACGAGTGACTGATCGAATACAGGTTCCTCGAACACCTCAAGTTTTTCACTAGATGTAAAAGTCACCATTATTAACTATTTTTCTCTCAGTTTCAATCCGATGGATCGAAGAAATGCACGGTCTTTAGCTGGCAGGTTATGTCTTAACCGTTTAAGTCAATCATATTGAAACGATTGTGTGCTAATCGTTGTTGATTATATCGGAAACCCATTGTGTTTGCAATTTTAAAACTGTTTCAATTCTAGCTTTACGATAATCTTCTCACCACGAAAATTGATTAAATCTCCATTATCATCCAATATGCGTAGTGTAATGTTGTCGATAAACTGACGTCCTCTGGTAAGTTTGTAACCTGGTTCAACATCTATGTCAAACTCGAAAAGGGTATGGGATTTAAGGGTATTCAGATATGCTCCAGAGATAATGTTGCAATCTACACGTATCATCCTTACCTTCATAATATCAACAAGTAATGTTGATTCATGGTTAGTGTTTGGATGCAAATAAGTCGATTCAAATCCCAATAAATTACCAATAGAGTTTGCTTGTGTAAAGTCAATTCCATATTTTGACCAAATCTCACACTTCAGCGTATTGTTGTTCGCTCGCAATCGAAATAGTTTTTCTTTTTCCTCTTTCTTATCACCAGACATAGATTTTAGTATTGCATGATATATTTCTTCAATTTTATAGATTCCGGAAGGTATACTGATAAATGTGGGGGCTACTTTTGGTCTAGTTCGATAACAAAAACGATTGTTGGTTTCGTCTACGTTGAATATAGAATTGTAAGAATAGAATCCAGTTAATCCCAACCCATATCGTCTATTGGTATCTAATTCAATGGGTGGATAAAACTCAGCACTGAGCACACTAGAGCGGTTTGATAGAGTGAACGTGTACGACATGACTGATGATCTTTAGTGTTCTCTCATGAATTTATTGTGAGCTACAGCAATAACCGTGGTGTAATCTTCGTTTCTTGTTGGATGATGGAGATGCCTGTATGTCATTATTTGATGCTACATTAACATCACGCACTTTACAGTAGCAGCAAAATATTCTTCGATCTGTCGGTCCATCATTAACATCAACGCTGCTACCACCATCATCATCATTGTAATGTTCTTGACAGTATTGATATTTTAAAATATCAATATCATTCTGAAGATGTTGGGGTAGTTTGTCCTATACTAATGCAATTTCATGTGCAGCACATCCAATCATTATTTCTTTAGGCATATTTGCCAATTGTTGTTTACTCATCTTCAATAGACTGTGTAAACGGGAGAACGCGATTTGTGATTGACCCATTTGCTTAATGCTTTCCCGATCCATTTCAAGGTCTGTAGATGTTATCTCTTAAGCGTCGGTATTTATTTTGTAGTGAGAAACTTCAAACACAAATGGCCACACCACACTGTGTTGAAATTTTGTTGGCGATCATAGTTATAGTAAATTTTGTCGGTCGACTTTGAACCTTTGCGCAAGTATAAAACTAATTCTCTCGGTGGGGATAAATCACCAAAACTATCGAAATATGTGACTAAATTTCCACGTTTCTTAAATGCCACCCAGTGTGTTCCAGGACCATTTATACTGTCCAGATTTATGATGACTGATTCATTATGACGTGGTCCAGAATATGGTAGATTGTCGCGCATAAATATTCCCCGAAAATAAGGTACTTTCATCTTCTCTGCATAATATTTAAGATCGATATTAGTGAGAGGTTTTCGGGGAAGAGCATCTAGAAGCATTTTTAAATTTGTGGTTTTAGATAAAGTCCTAGCCCTTTGCGATATGGTTTTAAATATAGCCCCTTGCCACTTTTGCCTATGATAATCGCCTCCATCTGCCTATTATGGCGATTTTTTTCAGCTAATTCATCTCTACTCGTTTTAACATCATTTACTGCTTTAGCTATACCAGCAGCAGTGCCAGCTAAACTGCCCAATGCTGGTAATCCAGCAAAAATGGGTATTAAAGGTAGAACTCCTCCGTATTGGTATTATCCTAGGCGTACGAATATTACGTTTTCCACCAACTGCTTTCATGTATCGTCGTGCTGCTTGAAGCGCTATTTGTGTCACTTTTTTTGTGTCCTTAGCAATCGATCGTTTACCACCGGCTTTACGTATGTCTTCACGTACTTTGCGTACTATTCCAGCACCAAAAGCTATCTTCCTCGAGTTTTTCTTGTTTTTCTTTTAAATTATACGTTTCTTTGTAGTACGGGGTGTTTTTGACATACAGTCCATACCAAGGCGTTGTTTTCCCTTCATTATAGTTGTAACTAACCACGCGGCGGCCTTTTCTTTGAAACTTGCGTCTTTTGGTTTAACTCGTTTCCAGGCAGCTTGTTCAAGTTGATAGTCTGCTTTGTGTCGGGCTGCTAAATTACTAGTGTTTTGATCGTATGCAATATCGTGCTGCTTACATGCAGTATCGAGCTTGTTTATACCAGGATCACCTCGTGCCAATCTTTTGTGTAATCTTGTACCTGGACCACAATACTGGTAACCTCCTGGTAAGTGTAGTTCATATGGGAGCTTATTTATTAGAGAATTGACTACCCCCTTACCAATCTTTAAACCATGACGATTTTCACGTGTGTGCTTCTCGGTTGACACCATTTAAATAACAATCACAATACTTACATCTATTTATATAGTATCCATCCGCGCTACGATGCGCATTGTGAAGCAGAAACAGAAACTTGCTGTAGATAATTTAGACGAAAAAGTAGGATATGGGCTACAAGTCGAATCACGCCATGGCCCGCTACTTCCCTCAACTATTCGCGGACTCTTAATAGGTCCAAGTGCTTGTGGTAAAACAAATTTACTAATAACTTTGCTTACTCATCCACTTGGGCTACGTTTTTCAAACATATACTTATATTCAAAGTCCTTACATCAACCCAAGTATGAATATTTACGCGATATCTTAGCACCGATTAAGGGGCTAGGATATTACACCTTCAATAACAACGCGGAAATAGTGCAACCATCCGACGCTGGAGCCTGAGTCTGTACTTATATTTGATGATGTTATATGTGAAAAGCAAGATGTTATTCGAGCATTCTTCTCAATGGGGCGTCATAAACATGTAGATTGTTTCTATTTGGCACAAACGTATTCCCGCGTCCCTAAACAGTTGGTAAGGGATAATAGTAATTTCATAGCAATTTTTAAGCAGGATGATATGAATTTACGCCACATTTTAGTAGGTTAATAATAAGAAAGCGAAGTACCCCATTCCATACCTCCATGTATACCCCCACTCCTCCTCCCACCCGAACGTGATTGGTCGATGGGAGGGGATAAGCTCCGCCCACCTAAGCGGATTGGTTGAGTGGAGGGGATAAACCACACCCCTCTTAATATGATTGGTCGATTGGTGGGAGGTGAATCTCAACCCACTTATTGTGATTGGTCGAGATAAACCCCACCCATGTATTGTAATTGATCGATTGGTGGGGAAGCTCCGCCTACATAATGTGATTGGTCGATGAGTGGGATGATCACCGCGCTTATTGGTCGAATAGTGGGATTCCATAATTTGGAAGATGAGCCGCTAGTTCACGGCCCCACTTGAGCGTAGGAAAAGTTTGATGACCGTGGGAACTTTCTTATTTTTGGCAATTGGCCCACCCTCGAAGTAGTTTTGGCAGTTGGCCTACCCCTGAAATGTTTTTAGCAATCATAGAGTACGTGGGAAAATTTTGATGATCATGGGAACTTTTGTATTCTTGGCAATTGGCCCACCCTCGAAATATTTTTGGTGATTGGCCCACCCCCGAAATCTGTTTGGCAATCAGAGAGCACCGACAGAAATCTAAGTTGGCGGGAAATTCAAACCGACTGGAAGTTCAAATTTAGGCGGGAAATTCTACTAGTGCACGTACATCAGATTATAATTTGGTGACATTACACTATTTTATAGTATTATGGCTGATATACTTATACTTATATACTTGCGCCACCTATCCACCAATCCTCAAACTTTTAATATATCATGACGTCATTTGATCACGCGACAATATTTTCTTATATAATTACTATTAAATGGGGGCCCTCGCGCTGTCTAAAATGCTCACGAAATATTTGAGAATTGATCCACTTCGGAATATTTTGGCAATAACGATGCCACTTATTGACCACTTGACAAACTTTTAATATTTTGCAATCATTAATCACCATTTGATCACATGGCAATATTTTTATATAACTATTAGAAATGAAGAAAAATAGCTTCTGGAGATGCATGTCGAGTTTCGGATTAAGGTTACACGTTATCAACTGAAATAATTACTTTGTGACAAGCTTACCGCTTGCATAAATTAAATTGTATCCAAAAGGATCGACATTTATTAATGGCAACATTTCAAATTAAAAATTAAATCAAACATATTTCGTGATAATGTGTACTTATGAACCCAAAGGATAGCAGAAAAAATTTGCCACATAACATGCTTTACTGGATTCCCCCTCCTCCTAGTGAATTACATAGGCCAATGAAATGCTGAATCTGCAAATTAAATAAACACCGGATGCATAAGTACAATGAACGGCGGATGTCGCATATCATGTTTCATAGGTCAATGAACTGCTGAGTCTGCAGATAAAATAAACATAAGATGTGTAAGTACAATGAACTGCTGAGTCTGCAAATAAAAAACACCGGATGTACAAGTACAATGAACCGCTGATGCTGCATATTGGTTACATAGGTCAATGAACTGCTGACTGCAAATAAAATAAAATGCTAACATTGCAAGTGTAGTCAGATATATAATAATAATAATAATAATAGTAATGGGGAGTGGCTATTGGTATTACCAGCTCCCCTCTGTGAGGGTCGGAGCCACAGAGTAGAGTGGCTGGTTTTTTGTAAAAAATAATAATAATAATAATAATAATAATCATAATTTATTTTCCTTTCGAGACAAAAAGAGACAAAAAATTCTGATACAGAATAGTAATATTTATCCAATAAAAATAATTTTAACCTTTTCTTAAATAAATGCACAGTCTTACTGCATTTTATTTCGTCTGGCAATCGGTTAAAGATTTTAGGTCCTATAAATCTTGGGGATTTACTAGTCATATTAAGCCTGGCACAAGACTCATGCAGCTTATTCTTTTGCCTTGTATTAATATTATGACAATCTTTATTTAAAACAAAATTATTCCTATTTATAAAAACATATATACATATTTCGAAAATATACAGACTCGGTAAGCTTAAAATTTTAAAATCTTTAAAAATATTTTTACAGGAGTAAGCACTCGGTACGTCGGCAATACATCGTATAATGCGTTTTTGCGCAATAAATACCTTAGATGATAATGTGGAATTCCCCCAGAAACAGACACCATACCTTAAACGTGTATCAATTTGAGCATAATACAAATTAATTAACTCTTCTCTACTTAAATAAGCTCTAATGTTTAGGAATAAATATACTATCGATGAAATTTTGGATATCAAAATTTCACAATAATAATTCCAGTTCAGGGATTCATCCAAGTATACTCCCAAAAACTTAATACTTTCCTCACCGCTAGAAATAGGTGTATTATTTATGTTAATATTTAAATTGTCGCATTTCTTTTGCCTGTTGTGAAATCTAGTGAGATGAGTTTTCTCGGCATTGAAATGTAAAGTATTGTGGGAAAACCAACTGCTTAAAATGTTTAAAATATTATTACAGTTATGTTCTAAAAGATTATCCAGTGGACTGGAAATTATTACAGATATGTCGTCCGCGTACATCGTAAAGTGTGCAGTTGCTGGCAAAGAATCAATATCGTTTACGTATAAAAGAAAAAGCACAGAACCTAATATAGAGCCCTGTGGAACACCCATGGTTAAGTTTAGACACACTGAATCAACTCTGGACACGATGTTTTGTGTCTTATGTTTTAGTGTTACGTATTGTTTCCGACCTTCCAAAAATGTCGTAACCCAATTAAGTGCAGGACCCCTTATTCCATAATCCTGCAGTTTAATTAATAATAAATTATGATTGACACAGTCGAATGCCCTGCTGAGATCACAAAATATCCCAACGGGACACTCTCCCGCGTCTACACATTCTAATATTTTGTTCAAAAAAGAATGAATAGCTGTACTGGTCGACTTACCGCTAGAAAAGCCATGTTGATTTTTTGTCATGATTTGAAAAGTCTCTAAGTAATTTAATAATCTATACAAATAGCAATATTCAATCACCTTGGACATACCAAAGGGCACAGTTACTGGTCTATAATTTTCTAACAGTTGCTTATCATTCCTTTTAAAAATCGGTACAACTTTTCCAATTTTTAAGCTATTAGGAAATGTTCCTGTCTCGAATGATAAATTAACAAGATATGTAAGTGGTTCGACGATGAAATTCAACACTTTTTTAATAAGAAAACAAGGAATGTCATCCGGGCCAGATGATTTTTTTGGCTTTAAATTTTGTTGTTAATAATTTTAACATTTCCTCGGTTGTAAACGGTTTTAAAAATAATGAATTTGTTTGTTTAACTACAGTAGGTATGCATGTATTACAGGGTGGTATTTGCTCAATTATGTTTTTAGGAGCTTCTATAAAAAATTCGTTAAAAAGTGAAGCGACTGTTTGAGGATGTTCATGTATAACGCCATCGTTATTATTTATAATAATGTTGTTGAATGATTTATTTTTATTTGACAATTCAGCCACGACCTTCCAGGCAGATCGCGCAGGATTATCAGAGTGTACAATTTTATTTTGATAGTAACATTTTTTTTGTATCTTTTATTAAACGACTATGATTCTTTTTTGCCATATTGTAAGCCTCAGTTATGTTAGGACATATTTTCTTTAGAATAAAAATATTCTTTAATTTTGTACTAGATGCTCTGACCTCATCATTTACCCATTTTTTTATCTGAAGACTTATTAACACAAATTTTTCGGTGTGGAAAATACAAATTAAAGTAATATACAAGGATGCCACTAAAATAGTTAAATGCATCATGAATATCGCTAATATTATAGATATCTTCCAAAGTTTCATTTAGAACTGCCATTTCAAAATTGGCAATTGCATTTTCATTGTAACTTCTTTTATACAATGTGGTGTGTTTTGAGTTTACACAACAATTTTCAGATTTTATATTAAAGAGAACAGTTCTGTGATCCGAAATTTCATTATCAAAAACGCAACATGACCCTTCATTTTTGAAATTAATAAAAATATGATCAATAGTACTAAGAGTGGTGTCTGTTACTCGAGTAGGCCACTTCACAACGCTGCTCAGATTAAAACATGACAAAACACTACATAAAGTTTTAAAACCTTTTGAAACAGTATATGAATCAACATGAAAATCTCCACAGACGATTAAATTAAAATTGGACTTCATCAAATAATTTAACAAATCAGTAATTCTATCTAAAAACAAATTTAGATCACCGGAGGGAGATCTATAACAGTTAACAATAATTGTAATACTCTTATTATCTTTCCAAGATATAGCACAGGCCTCAAAATGTTTTTCAATACAAAATTGTTGTATATCAATACTTTCTACCTCCAAGTATTTTTTTGCCCATATTGCGACACCACCACCCTTGAAAGAAGATCTGCAGTAATGACTAGCCAGTAAATATTCACTTATATGTAGATTATCTATTGAATCTGAAGTTTCCCATGTTTCGTTAAAACACAAAAAGTTCAGGTTTCCGTAATCACAAATATCCAAATACAGACTGTCATTTTTTTTACTATTCAAACTTTGTGAATTGAGTAAAAGGATATTAGCATCGAATATTACTTTGGTGAATCGTCCGTCTTCCCTCGCATTACTAAAAAACGTTGAACACACGCACCATAAGGCCACACTTTAGGGTTCATAGCCTTATTAAAATTATCTTCAAGAATTTTAACTTTAAAGGATGAATACAATTCCGGGTGCTTTGGTTTAATTGATTCACAAGTTACTTCCGGGAAGTTTGGCTGTAACAGAGCTGTTAAATCGTCCGATGTTGTTTCTGTATCAACCCTGTATACATGTAAAACAACAGTTCTTGGTACACCTTTTACAGATTTGGATTCTGTATTAATTCCAGTTATAACTGATCGTCTACTACGTCTTTTCTTGACCACTTCTTGACAATCATTTTCTATTTTGTGTGATGACGATGGTGGATGCATAGGAGTATTTTTTTTGTCATCAGATGTCAAATTAATATATTCGTTAAGCTTCAGTTGGGTTTGTACTTGCATAATTTCGGTTGTCGGATATGAATATGTTTAACAATTTTTTTGCGTATTTGTAATAAATAATTCCTTCTGATCGTAAAAAGCTATGACGTCACAGTTTTTTTATACCAAAAATTTTAAAGTTGTTTTGATTCGGGCTACCCCGTGGCAGCACTGTATCTAATACCCTGCCGATCGTAAAATGTTTCTCTTCGGTAAGCAATTTTTATACTTAAGACTTATTTTAATTAATACAATAAAACTGAACCAGTAACCGGATGTGTGATATCATGCTGTAAAAGTTCACTGATTGAAATTTTTGTCATTGGCGTGCTGGTTAAGAGGGTATAATTAAGACATAATTAATACGTAAAGAGAAAAGAAGAAATATGTTTAAACCAGGAACTCTAGATTTTCAGTCTAACGCTCAATAGTTATTTCAACTAGATATAAATTAAACGAAAATAGTGTCTCAATTAATTTTATTTTAATTATCACAATTTGAATTAAACAGTGCAATATATTAATGTGATAAATATGGTACAGTATACTTGAGTCCAGCAGCAATTATTTCACTGCAGAACCTCTGAAAGTCACAATGCTCATCTAAATAGGATTTGCATGAGAATATCTAGGGAAGTGGGTTCGAGCCCACTGAGCCTATAATATATATTATCCACAAGAAGTGGTTCGGATCCAACTATAAACTGTAGGGCCCTGTCTCTTTTACCATAAACTTCTAGGCTTAACAGAGTTATTCAAGTGATCTGGAAGGCGGTTAAAACATTTCTTTCTAAACATTTATTAGACTTTCTGAATGATAATCATGTACTACCATAAGCACTACTTAGTTTTGCAATGTTATTTAAAATTTTCTATCAGTTTCGGTATATTCACATTTTACATTGAACATAAATCATTAACTGCTTTTCAAATCTATATTTTTCATCAGAATCTTTAAGAATTACTGAATAGTTTCTTTCTAAAGGTAACGGATACAAGTTTTAGAATAACAGATCTTACGTATTTTTGTTCACAACTTCTATGAATTCAAAATACATATTTTTTTATTTTTCCTGATAGATACTGTAATAGCATACCTTTATTATCAATGAATTCGTTCATAAACGAGGAAGATGGAAACTTGATATGATTATCTTAAATATAAGAGAAAAATAATGAACAACTTTTCAGCTAACAGGTGTTTAAATTTTTAAACGTTTACCGAATTTCTTGTATAATTCTTTGCTATGTACTAAAATAATATACTCCTTTCATATAATGCTAAAATATAAAAACAACTAATCTATTGTCTTCATCCTCTTTGAAATCCTTGCTATAAATCAGAGCTTTAACCATATGTGATAAGATAAAATAAACTTTCTCATGCACAAAATTTCTTTAATCGTAAGAGAATAATATTCTTCCTATAATATTCTCTGCTTTTGAATAAGTGTTTAAAAAAAAAGACTTTCTGCACACATCTAATTCCTAAGTCTTTCCAAGAAGCTGTTTTAAATAAAAAGTCTAAATATCATCTAATCAACTAGCGGATTTAATTACTTTACATAAATATATACAGGGTCCTTAAAAATAGCGTCAAGTGTTTTATAGAATATATAGTGATTTTGTTTCCTACTAGAGATATTTTCCAGAATATCTTTTTTTTACATTTCGTTCACAAAGAGCCGTTTATTCTGTTAATTTATTATAAAAAAGATCTCACTTTAAGTACTTGATACATACATACATACAAAAATTATCAATTTTAATTCCTAATCATTTTTAAGTTCTTAATACAGGGGTTTGAGGGGTATATTTGGTGAGTTATTGATAACACTTGTAATTGAAATTAGTTTTTTATTAACAATGTTGGTTTAGTAATTATTATTTATTTATTTATTTATTTATTTATTTATTTATTTATTTGGTAATGCACTCAACAGGCAAGCCCTATTACAGAGTGATATGATCTACATGATTCTACAATGTGTAACATAAAAGCATTGCCTGAGAAAAAAATGAATTGCAGGTTCTGTATTGATTGTTTTCATAAAGCACTGTAACATTTCCAAATCTTCCTGGTTCTTTGATTTTACTTAATCCTCGAGTGATTACATTTGAAGTTTCTGGTAAAATAAAAAATTGCTTGATTTTATTTATTTCAACATGTCTACAGTAATTTTATAAATTTCTGAAAAGTTTATATAGAAAATAATAGTTGTCTTTAATTACAATTTTTATTTAATACGTTAAAAAGGATGCAACTTTATTGTGAACGATTTTTCTTATTCTCGACACCTGCTCTGGCGTCATTGAAAGAAGAATTCTGTAGATTTTGCATCTTTTAACGCGTCGTATACCACTTCCATTAATTTATCCACGAAATTGTGATAATACAACCCTCTTCATGATAATCTACCATAGAAGACAGTAAATTTATTCAATAATTCCCATATCTCGTAAAGTATTTATATGTGTATCATATCTCAAACCCAAACAGATATTAATGCGAATCATGTCGACAATGATGTTTGGATAAGTGTTTTCATTCCAATCCAATATATGCCCATCAGGGGACGTTTTTTGATATTTACAGACCGTATTTACATCATACGGCGGTTCTTCATCATCGCTGTTTCTGTTTTCATTCTGTCTCAGTCCGTGCTCATCTTCTTCTTCTTCCTCTGGTGGCGGAAACAATTTTGATATAATGTTTCTATATTTCCAACTATAATCGAATCCTGTATCATTTACTTGTGGAGATAATTTTTCTTTCTTGAATGTCTTAGGCTGTTTCGAAGAAGAGGTGGATGCATGCTTTTTGGTGGGGTGCACACTCTGAACATGTCTTTTTAAGCTGTCTTTTCTATTAAATGTATTATTACACATAGTACAATGAAAGGGGCGGTTTTTATGGATATTAGTATGGCGACTGAGACCGCTCGACCAAGAGAATATTTTTCCACAATCCTTACAGGCATACATGTTTACTAACTTCGTTATATAACATCAAATAACCAGTCACTAGTATGCACCCTCGTTTTACCCACATTTTTATCCACAATTAGCCACACTTATCCACACTTACCCACGTTTTTATCCACAATTTCCCACACAGAATTTACCAGTTGAGGATCCTTGGGTCGAGATAGTATACCTATCCGCTCGGCTTCATTTTCGACGATGTAACTTGTGATAGACAGAACTCGCACTAACTTAAAATTCCACCTGACGCTTAAAATTTTTAAGAGACTTCTAGATGTCGTGATTGATAGATACTTGGTATATTCATATACAAGGGCTATGAATTCTAGGTTATGAATATTTATAATAATTCAATTTCAAATAATTTTATGCTTAAAGTTATACTTAGTGAATTATTAGTAATACGTTTTAATTTGAAAAGTTCTTTATTTTTTAAAAATCTTGGTTTAACAATTTTATTTGCTTAATTATATTACTTCTAATACTTAAAAGACACTTGAGGCCTTGGAAAAATAGTGAGCAGTAGATTCTGTTTCGATGGTTTTCATAAAACCCTGTATCGTATCGAAGTACTCCTTGTTTTTCCAACTATACTTGACACTCCAAGTCAAGAAGTTTGAAATATCCATCTTAGGCGTTTAATGTTTAATTGCTTTCATGGCAGGATTATGTACAGTGTAATTGACTTATTTAACTTAAAACCGAACTAACACGAATAATATGAAATAAATATAAACTATAAAAAAACTTAAAATTAACCAAAAGTATAAAATTACTGAAAAACAAATGATTGAAAAGAAAACGATTGAAAAATAGTGGAAGCACGAAGGAGTTTCGCATTTTTTAATTTTTCCTACATGCTACGGATCCAATCATCATTGTCGACATGATTCGCATTATTAAATAAATTTACTGTCTTCTATGGTGGATTATCATGAAGGGGGTTGTATTATGACAATTTCGTTGATAAATTAATGAAAGTGGTATACGACGCGTTAAAAGAGGCAAAATCTACAGAATTCTTCTTTCAATGACGCCAGAGCAGGTGTCGAGAATAAGAAAAATCGTTCACAATAAAGTTGCATCCTTTTTAACGTATTAAATAAAAATTGTAGTTAAATGCAAGTATTTTTTACTATCAAACACTCTTTGTATAAACTTTTCAGAAATTTATAAAATTACTGTAAACTTGTTGAAATAAATAAAATCAAGCAATTTTTTTATTTTACCAGAAGAATTAGTGTAAAACGTCAAATGTAATCACTCGAGGACTAAGTAAAATTAAAAAACCTAGAAGATTTGGAAATGTTACAGTGCTTTATGAAAACAATAAATACAGAACCTACAATTCTTTTTTTTTCCAGGCAATGCTTTTAGGTTACACATTGTAGAATAAATTATTAAACCAACATTGTTAATAAAAAAATAATTTCAACTACACGTGTATACCCCTAAAACCAGTGTATTGAGGACTTAAAAATTATTAGGAATTAAAATTGATAATTTTTGCATGTATGCTTCAAGTACTTAAAGTGAGAATTTCTTTTATAATAAATTAACAGAATCAACGGCTCTTTGTGAACGAAATGTAAAAGAAAGATATTCTGGAAAATATCTCTAGTAGGAAACAAAATCACTATATATTCTATAAAACAATTGACGTTAATTTTAAGGACCCTGTATATATTTGTATAAAACAATTCAATCCGCTAGTTGATCAGATGGTATTTAGGTTTTTATTTAAAACTGCCTCTTCGAAAGACTTAGGAATTAGATGTGTGCAGAAATTTTTTTATTTAAAAAACACTTATTCAAAAGCATAGAATAAACTAATATTATAGAAAGAGTATTCTCTTATGATTAAAGAAATTTTGTGGATGACAAAAAGTTTATTTTAACTTATCACATATGGTTAAAGCTCTGATTTATAGCAAGGATTTCAAAGAGGATGAAGACAATAGATTAGTTGTTTTTATATTTTAGCATTATATGAAATGAGTATATTATTTTAGTATATAGCAAAAAATTATACAAGAAATTCGGTAAACGTTTAAAAATTTAAACACCTGTTAGCTGAAAAGTTGTTCATTATTTTTCTCTTATATTTAAGATAATCATATCATGTTTTCATCTTCCTCGTTTATGAACGAATCCATTGATAATAAAGGTATACTATTACAGTATCTAGCCAATATCTTTTTAAATTTCAGGAAAAATAAGAAATATATATTTTGAATTCATAGAAGTTGTGAACAAAAATACGTAAGATCTGTTATTCTTAAACTTGTATTCGTTACCTTCAGAAAGAAACTATTCAGTACTTCTTAAAGATTCTGATGAAAAATATAGATTTGAAAAGCAATTAATGATTTATGTTCAATGTAAAATGTGAATATACTGAAACTGATAGAAAATTTTAAGTAAAATTTCAAAACTAAGTAGTGCTTATGGTAGTGCATGGTTATCATTCAAAAAGTCTAATAAATGTTTAGAAAGAAATGTTTTAACCGCCTTCCAGATCACTTGAATTACTCAGTTAAGCCTAGACTTGTACAAGTAAAGGAGACAGGGCCCTACAGTTTATAGTGGGATCCGAACTACTTCTTGTGGATAATAAATATGTATGAAAATTACTTCACAGAAGGTGGGGCTCGAACTCACTTCCCTAGATATTCTCATTTTATTCAATAGGAGGAGGGGGAATCCAGTACGACATGTTATGTGGCAAATCTGCTCTGCTTTCCTTTGGGTTCATAAGTACACATTATGACGAAATATGTTTGATTTAATTTTTAATTTGAAATGTTGCCATTAATAAATTTCGATGCTTTTGGATATATTTTAAATTATACAAGCGGTAAGTTTGTCACAAAGTAATTATTTCGGTTGATAGCGAGTAACCTTAATCCGAAACACCACATTTTTGTTCATTTCTAATAATTATATAAAAATATTGTCACGTGATTAAATGACGTCATAATATATTAAAAGTTGAGCATTGGTGGATAGGTGACGCAATTATATAAGCCATCTCATAATACTATAAAGTAATGTAAAGTCACTAAATTATAATCTGATGTACGTGCAGTAGTAGAGTTTCCCCCCTAAATTTGAATTTCCAGTCGGTTTGAATTTCCCGCCAGCTTAGACTTCCTGTCGGAGCTCTCTGATTGCCAAACACATTTCGGGGCTGGGCCAATTGCCAAGAATAAAAAAGTTAGCGGTCTAAGCCGCCATACTAATATCCATAAAAACCATTGTACTATGTACTATGTACTATGTAATAAAACATTTAATAGAAAAGACAGTTTAAAAAGACATGTTCAGAGTGTGCACGCCACCAAAAAGCATGCATCCACCTCTTCTTCGAAACAGGCTAAGACATTCGAGAAAGAAAAATTATCTCCACAAGTAAATGATACAGGATTCGATTATAGTTGGAAATATAGAAACGTTATATTTCCGCCACCAGAGGAAGAAGAAGAAGATGAGCACGGACTGAGACAGAATGAAAACAGAAACAGCGATGATGAAGAACCGCCGTATGATGTAAATTCGGTCTGTAAATATCAAGAAACGTCCCCTGATGGGCATATATTGGATTGGAATGAAAACATGGATCCAAACATCATTGTCGACATGATTCGCATTAATATCTGTTTGGGTTTGAGATATGATACACATATAAATACTTTACGAGATATGGGAATTATTCAATAAATTTACTGTCCTCTATAGTGGATTATCATGAAGAGGGTTGTATTATCACAATTTCGTTGATAAATTAATGGAAGTGGTATACGACGCGTTAAAAGATGCAAAATCTACAGAATTCTTCTTTCAATGACGCCAGAGCAGGTGTCGAGAATAAGAAAAATCGTTCACAATAAAGTTGCATCCTTTTTAACGTATTAAATAAAAATTGTAATTAAAGACAACTATTATTTACTATATAAACTTTTCAGAAATTTATAAAATTACTGTAAACTTGTTGAAATAAATAAAATCAAGCAATTTTTTATTTTACCAGAAACTTCAAATGTAATCACTCGAGGACTAAGTGAAATTAAAGAACCAGGAAAATTTTGAAATGTTACAGTGCTTTATGAAAACAATCAATACAGAACCTGCAATTCATTTTTTTCTCAGGCAATGCTTTTATGTTACACATTGTAGAATCATGTACATCATATCACTCTGTAATAGGGCTTGCCTGTTGAGTGCATTACCAAATAAATAAATAAATAGTAATTATAAACCAGCATTGTTAATAAAAAACTAATTTCAATTACACGTGTTATCAATAACTCACCAAATATACCAATATGAACGAATTCATTGATAATAAAGGTATGCTATTACAGTATCTATCAGGAAAAATAAAAAAATATGTATTTTGAATTCATAGAAGTTGTGAACAAAAATACGTAAGATCTGTTATTCTAAAACTTGTATCCGTTACCTTCAGAAAGAAACTATTCAGTACTTCTTAAAGATTCTGATGAAAAATATAGATTTGAAAAGCAGTTAATGATTTATGTTCAATGTAAAATGTGAATATATAGTCGAGGCAAGAATTCAAGCGATGCACGTCACAGATCGACTCTATAAATAAGACAATACTGCTAAGAATCATGAAGCCCCATTAAACTGTACCTATGTCTGAAAAAAGCTTAATAACTGGGTGTCAAGGATTACTATTTTTAACGTAATTAATAATTAAAAATTATGTTAGTATTAACATTTCTTTAATGAGATCACTCGTGACGTGCATCGCTTGAATTCTTGCCTCGACTATACTGAAACTGATAGAAAATTTTAAGTAAAATTCCAAAACTAAGTAGTGCTTATGGTAGTACATGATTATCATCCAGAAAGTCTAATGAATGTTTAGAAAGAAATGTTTTAACCGCCTTCCAGATCACTTGAATAACTCTGTTAAGCCTAGAAGTTTATGGTAAAGGAGACAGGGCCCTACAGTTTATAGTGGGATCCGAACCACTTCTTGTGGATAATATACATTTCAAAATTACTTCGCAGAAGCTGGGGCTCGAACCCACTTCCCTAGATATTCTCATGCAAATCCTATTTAGATGAGCATTGTGACTTTCAGAGGTTCTGCAGTGAAATAATTGCTGCTGGACTCAAGTATACTGTACCATATTTATCACATTAATATATTGCACTGTTTAATTCAAATTGTGATAATTAAAATAAAATTAATTGAGACACTATTTTCGTTTAATTTATATCTAGTTGAAATAACTATTGAGCGTTAGACTGAAAATCTAGAGTTCCTGGTTTAAACATATTTCTTCTTTTCTCTTTACGTATTAATTATGTCTTAATTATACCCTCTTAACCAGCACGCCAATGACAAAAATTTCAATCAGTGAACTTTTACAGCATGATATCACACATCCGGTTACTGGTTCAGTTTTATTGTATTAATTATAATAAATCTAACTAAATATAAAAATTGCCTGCCGAAGAGAAAAATTTTACGATTGGGAGGGTATTAGGCACAGTGCTGTCAGGGGGTAGTCCGAATCAAAACAGCTTTCAAATTTTTGATATAAAAAAAACTGTGACGTCATAGCTTTTTACGACGAGAAGGAATTATTTATTACAAATACACAAAAATTTATTAAGCATGAATATATATCTGACTACACTTGCAATGTTAGCAATTTATTTTATTTGCAGAGTCAGCAGTTCATTGACCTATGTAACCAATATGCAGCATCAGCGGTTCATTGTACTTGTACATCCGGTGTTTTTTTATTTGCAGACTCAGCAGTTCATTGTACTTACACATCTTATGTTTATTTTATCTGCAGACTCAGCAGTTCATTGACCTATGAAACATGATATGCGACATCCGCCGTTCATTGTACTTATGCATCCGGTGTTTATTTAATTTGCAGATTCAGCATTTCATTGGCCTATGTATTTCACTAGGAGGAGGGGGAATCCAGTAAAGCATGTTATGTGGCAAATTTGTTCTGCTATTCTTTGGGTTCATAAGTACACATTATCACGAAATATGTTTGATTTAATTTTTAATTTGAAATATTGCCATTAATAAATGTCGATCCTTTTGGATACAATTTAATTTATGCAAGCGGTAAGCTTGTCACAAAGTAATTATTTCAGTTGATAACGTGTAACCTTAATCCGAAACTCGACATGCATCTCCAGAAGCTATTTTTCTTCATTTCTAATAGTTATATAAAAATATTGTCACGTGATCAAATGGTGATTAATGATTGCAAAATTAAAAGTTTGTCAAGTGGCCAATAAGTGGCATCGTTATTGCCAAAATATTCCGAAGTGGATCAATTGTCAAATATTTCGTGATCATTTTAGACAGCGCGATGGCCCCCATTTAATAGTAATTATATAAGAAAATATTGTCACGTGATCAAATGACGTCATGATATATTAAAAGTTTGAGGATTGGTGGATAGGTGGCGCAAGTATATAAGTATAAGTATATCAGCCATAATACTATAAAATAATGTAATGTCACTAAATTATAATCTGATGTACGTGCAGTAGTAGAATTTCCCGCCTAAATTTGAATTTCCAGTCGGTTTGAATTTCCCGCCAACTTAGATTTCTGTCGGTGCTCTCTGACTGCCAAACAGATTTCGGGGGTGGGCCAATTGCCAAGAATAAAAAAGTTCCCACGATCATCAAAATTTTCCCACGTACTCTATGATTGCTAAAAACATTTCAGGGGTAGGCCAATTGCCAAAACTACTTCGAGGGTGGGCCAATTGCCAAAAATAAGAAAGTTCCCACGATCATCAAACTTTTCCTACGCTCAAGTGGGGCCGTGACCTAGCGGCTCATCTTCCAAATTATGGAATCCCACTATTCGACCAATAAGCGCGGTGATCATCCCACTCATCGACCAATCACATTATGTAGGCGGAGCTTCCCCACCAATCGATCAATTACAATACATGGGTGGGGTTTATCTCGACCAATCACAATAAGTGGGTTGAGATTCACCTCCCACCAATCGACCAATCATATTAAGAGGGGTGTGGTTTATTCCCTCCACTCAACCAATCCGCTTAGGTGGGCGGAGCTTATCCCCTCCCATCGACCAATCACGTTCGGGGTGGGGGGAGGAGTGGGGGGTATACATGAAGGTATGGAAGGAGGTACTTCGCTTTCTTATTATTAACCTACTCATTTTCTCCGACCATGTCTCACCGGATGTGACTTTTAAGCAATTTCAAGAAATGTGTGCAGTGTGTTGGAAAGACTAATATGGGTTTCTTGTAATTGACAAGGATAGAGAAGTAAATGAAGGGAGATATCGCAAAGGACTTGATAGTTTCATATATCAATGAAGTATTGTAATTAAAATTTTAATTGGTCTACAGATAGCATCGGGATAACTTCAGCAGTGAGCTGTATTTATTAGACATGAATGACAATGGTGAGAATAAACACAGTAGTGCTATAGGTAGAAACATGAGAGAAGAAATAAGACTGAAACGCGAATTGATTGAGGCCACCGATTCAGTGCGCAAAAAACTCAACTCTGTGAAGAGAAGAAATGTTGAGAATCAGTTAACACTCGAAAAAATTTATGAACCCATAACAAAACCATTAAAGGTTATATCATCTGCTTCACATAACCAATCGCCAAAACAAACTCAGAAACCAACACAATCCATAGAAAGTGCAAGAGCTAGTACCAGTACATTGAAAGCAGCACCTGAAACTAGTGATGAAGATGGTGACAAAAATGTAAGTCAACAATATTTTTTGGAAACACCACCGGGATCGTCGTTAATGAGCACTCCATGTTCAAAAAGTTCTAGTAGTGGCGCAGAAGGAAAATGTGACATAGTGAAAGCACATTTAGAAAATCTGAAATTCGATAATGCTAAGTATGACACTATATACGCTTAGACCCCATACAGAAAAATTACAAATGGGTAATGCTGAAATACGTTTTTCTAATGGAAATATCACATTGTGGCGTGGAACTAAGAAGGTGGGGACGTATTCTGGCAGTCCTAAGTTATATGATATGATATTTATGAAACAACTACAAATTTCGCGTAGTAGTAAGGTTATTATTGGTGACAAAGAGTGTCAATTATATGCAGAAATATTAAAACAGACAAAGGCACCATATAAAAATTATGATAGAAAAGAGAGTTTGAATAAACGTAAATGGAAGAAATTCATTAATATTATAAAACCATTGGTATCTTCTACAGTTGTGACGAGATCCAAATCTGGCTCAGGTTTCCTTATTAACAAATTATACAATAATAGAGGTGTGGACCGCCTTCGTCTGCTCTATAGCTCAAAAATGGTGGGTAACAACGGTGTTAATAACGAAATAGTTAGTTTATTGGAAGAAATGAGGGAAGAAGGGATAATCTATTAGTGAAGTTAAAATTCATTTCACGTTTATTTGACTAGTATAAAATATTGTGAAATGCTTAAACGAGGTCAGACGTAAACAGAAATGGTTGTTGTAAACAACACAATTGACAAGTTCGGTAGACGAAGAAGTAATAATAAATCGTTTATCATACGTGGACCCCCAGGTATTGGTTTTAACCTCACCGCAGATAATCAATTTGATATGCAAAATAAGCGTTTACTGAACATTGGTGAACCAATAAATCAGAATGATGGTGTAACCCGTAACTATGTAGACGAAAATATCGATAAATGTATGAAAGATATTAAAAAGTCATACATTACATTTATGGAGAATCAGTGAACTGAATATAGTGAATTTGTATACAGCAAAATTACCGAGATGATTAATGACGCGCTGCAACACATTAATAAAGAAATTTCTGGAGTTAAGAAATTAACCGAGGACAATTATACTATTTTATATGATGCAATAAGCAAAGTGCACCACATTCTCGATGAATCCCGTCTGAAATGTACGACAGTGCGACAGAAATCACTGGGAAATATTGTGGCACAAGCTGGGAGGAACGATCGTAATCAACAACTGATAGATTAAATAGTGGCTGAAGTCACGGACAACGCTGCTACATTAGGAAAAAAGTGAAAAACAGACCTAGATTTTCTATAAACGCCTGACTTAAACTTCAATTATGGTAATTAGTAATGAGAAATTACAAGTTGTTAATGAATTGCATAAAGCTTGTAGGAGAAATTTCCGTAGAAGAAGAACAATAATCAAAGGTTATGGTGATTTAAGGCAAATGGATTTAGCTGAAATGCAGCCATATGCTGACGAAAACAATGATTATCGATACATTCTCATAGTGGTCGATTGCTACTCAAAATATTTGTGGACTAGACCTCTAAAAAATAAAACTGGTGTTGAAATTACAAAGGCTATGAGAAGCATTTTACAAGAATCGAAGTATTCTCCTAAAAATCTGCAAAGCGATCAGGGTACGGAATTTTACAACAAAAATTTTTCTACTTTAATGAAGCAATACATCATTAATCATTACCCCACATATAGTACGAAAAAAGCAGCAATTGCAGAAAGACTAATACGAACATTGAAAACCTGGTTATATAAAGAATTATCAGCTAGAGGTAAATACAAATGGGTTGACATTCTATCCGACATTATAAAATTGTACAATAATAAAATACATCGTACGACTGGTATGAAACCTGCTGATGTTAAACCAACTACACGTTTAAATGCTTATAATCACATTAAAATTGCTTTGAAACCTAAATTTCGTGTTGGCGATATAGTTCGAATCAGTAAATATAAAGGCGTATTTGAAAAGGGATCGTTAAAATAAATGTAACAAATCCCACAACATATACACTCCAGGACATTCATGGCCAAGCAATAAAGGGGTGCTTTTATAAAATGGAGCTACAAAAAGCTAAATGCCCTGATGTCTACCTGGTGGAAAAGGTTTTAAGAAAGAGAGGGAATAAGGTTTTTGTGAAGTGGCTCGGATTCTCTAATGACCACAACTCTTGGATTAACGAAGCATCTCTTATTTAATATTGTCACATTCTTTATATAAAATATGTATATTTATAACAACTGATATTTTACTTATGTTTAAAAATTTCATAATAAAATGCGTGCATTCCATTAATATTTGTTTTATTTATTTTCCCGATACAGCAATTATATACATATTAAAGAAAAATATGTGCAAATAAAGTTTGTTAACATTTTGAGTGAATTTTTACAACTAAAAATTATTAGATGAAATCAAGAAAAATAATTTAAATAAATTTTATTGACAAGAAAATATTTACAACGAATTATAATATATGTACTTAAAGTGTGTATAATACAGAAAAAAGACAAATACATATTTATGGAATTAATCAGGCTATGAAATCCCTCGTCTCGGCAGCAGCGCTTCCTAACAGAAACATTCTGTGTCATGTTTGATCTGACCTCCATAAATATGTCCAACATTTTCACAAAATAACACACGGTATACCCCCTCGTCTCTGCATTTTCTGCAAATATTGTTCCAACAATCATCAGTGTACTTGTTGCAAACCAGACACCGCTGCCCCAAGGGGTGACGTTGCTTTTCGAGCGGTATTCATTGGCAATTGGCATTGGATTTTCTTTTATACAATTTGGACATAGTCCAGTACATGGATTAATATTCTGCTTTGCCCAGAATTGGTAACAATTATGGCGCACAATTGTACCATCCATACTATATGGATATACGGCGATTTTTGGTTTCGATTGCCACTCTCTTGGATAAGACATTGCTGTTTTAAAAACAAGTGTACGGTATGACAGTTGAATAATAGCTGGGTTCCTCCTCATGCGCCTGTTCGTTTAAGTACTTGCTAGAATTGTCGATATCAGAGTCATGGTATATCGTTAGAAATGATGTGACGTCACCAGCTACATGTTTAAAAGAGGAGGCGCAACTCAATGTTAGATCAGTTGCTTTGTAAACTTCAACGTTTATTATTCGGTCAACTGTCATATATATTCTTCTTTCATCTATTAACATGGCTGCTGTACCTGCTGGTTGGGCTAACCTCAGATTCCTAGACTGGTTAGCATCCCTAGATGTCTTTAACAATCTGTGGTACCTCGAAAAGATAGAGGACGGCTTGGCTGCTCCCGAAGACGAGGTAGAAGTTGAAGACGCTGAGGAAGGCGATGAGGGAAGCGACGAGGAAGATGATGAGGTCTTTTTTGACGCCGAAGAGGGTGCCGCTGCTGCAGACGATTCCAGCGATGATGAGGGTATCGTCGCGGATGTTCCCGATCCAAGAGGGCAAAGGCAGATAAGTTATAAATATCTGCCAAGGGTGCATCCAATGGAGGGTATATTTTGTACCACAATGACCTATGTAGCGGTCATGGTGATAGGTGGTATGGAATATCAACTTTGCCACAGATGTTTCCTAGGCTATCAGTCCAGAGTGGATCCGGGGACACATCGGCATGTGGACTACCATGCCACTACAAGGATAACAGGGGCAGGCGGGGACATTGCAAATCTTGCAGAAATCCACTGTACCAAATTAGCCGAGTGGAGATCTGTAATATTTGCAATATGAATAGATAATTTGTGTTTGTAAATATGTATATAGTTTTAATTCTTAGTCTATTGCGAATACTTATATAATTAGTTTAAGTGATGTATATATTTAATTCTTAGTTTATTGTAAATATTTATATAATTAGTTGATAAATAAACTTGAAATTGAATTTTATTTTGTTTTATTTACTGAATATTTAAACGTAAGTTACACAATGTTACTATAAGTAACACTTACAAAAAAGAAAGTGATGTCAATACTGTTGTGAGAGAAATCTGTGTTTAAAATAAACCTCACTTCAATTATTGTTTATGTTGCTAGTGCTATTGATGGTGTTACACACTTTCTACTCTTATTTATGTGAGTAGTGGGGTGGGGTGGAGATGGAGTATAATGGAGATGGTCCAGATTTCAGTGCGTGGGTGCAATCAAGGCTGGGCTTGGGCTATTGGTTGGATGATCAGCGTGAGGTGCCAAGCAGACCATCTTCGCCATCAGCATGGTCAACGGAAACGGTGCCCCATGACCATGATATCTCAGATGAGGAGGATGACGGTCCGGACAGCAGTGAATGGTCGAGGCCATCTGTGCATGGAGAGCCAAGCAGACCATCTTCACCATCGGCATGGTCAACGGAAACGGTGCCCCATGACCATGATATCTCAGATGAGGAGAATTTTGAAGACGAAGAAGGGGGGGATACAGATAATTAATATATATAACGTTATGTACTAGTAATAATAAATACAATATTGTCAATTTTTGTTTATCTTTTCACATATTTAAACCATTTATCAAATAAATATATTCATATTCTTTAAATCATTTACTAAACAAAATAGCATTGGAAATTTTTGTTTTTATCACACAAAAAAACAGAAGTGTTTTACTCATGAAAGTGCGAAATAAATAAAAGCTCCATTTTGAACATTGAAAAATAAACTACGCATGCGCAATTTTTTTGCATGACAGTGCTACTTTGAGCACAAAAATGAAATATTCTGCTCACAAAAGCTCAATTTTGAGCACTAAAAATAAACTGCGCATGCGCAATTTTCGTCGCAGGAGACTGCCGGAAACGCGCGAAGCGTGCGTCTTGGGCCGGGTGGAAAGGCGCTGAGCGTGCCCTCAAGGATCCACGCGCCCGGCGCAGCCCGCAAACAGCACGGACGCGCACAGCCCATATATATATATATATATATATATATTGTGTATGTATTTTTTCTTATTGTTTTTTTTCATATTTTCTTAAATCACTTGTTGTAATATCAATACAATTAACTAACTTATAGCAGTTTTATTTATTTATTTGTTGTGTATGTACTTCTTTTATATGTATTATATTACACATTTTACACCAATTGTTAAATAAAAAAAAATCGATTTCTGTAAAATCATTTATTATATAAAATTATTTGTTCATACATATAAAATAATAATTTTTTATTTTCTTTTATTTGTCATACAATTTAAATCACAATTGCTTACATTGCAATACTTTTATTTCAACTCATTAGAATATTGCATTAATATTTTTTCAAGACAATAAGAAAAGTTTTTACATTTTACATTATTTTATTTTTTTTACATTTTAATTTTACATTTTCAAATTTTGCTTACATTTTAATTTTTACATTTCCTTAATTCTAACTTAATACTACTTAATTTATATACAATCTTTAATTTTTACATTTTTCCTTAATTCTAACTTAATACTACTTAATTTATATACAATTTTTTTATACTGACAATACAATTTCGCCTTTCCACCGTAGTGTGTTAATACACTTTACCTTATTTCCAGTTTCTTTTTTATCTCGTGTAGCTTTCAGGATCTTTTTTCAGAGGCTTTGCGACGCGTCGCAATGCCCCTGAGTATTTCTTGTCCACGAGACTTAAACGCGACCGCCTTCCATTCATATGTTTCAGCCTCTCGTAAGAGAGTCTCCGCGTGGTCTTTCAATTTGTCGTCGTTCTCGGTATCCGCCCTATAATCCATATCCTCCCGCTCAAGGTCTTTGTAGTATTGGAAAAACTCGTCGAAGAGGGACCTACCTCTTTGGGAGAATACCTCCGATTCTGAATCATTCTGATTCACAATAGGAGCACGATTTCGGGGTTCTACCGGCAACACCACATTTGAATAACCGGCTTGTTCCAATGCAGCATTGCCAAACTTCGCAACAGGTCGAGTCGGCTCTGGTAACAACGCGCTCGAACAAGCCGGTTGCATGAGCAGTATGAGCACGTCGCCCCCAGACGATTTATTTTTCCCTTCCGTCGATTTCGTAGAAGGCTTTTTAGCTACCGACTTTTTTATAGCAGCTTTTTTAGCGGTCGGCTTCTTTACGCCTAATGATTTTTTTTCTGCTGCTTTCATAGGCATCTTTACGCCTAGTGATTTTTTGGCTGCTGCTTTCGTCGGCTTTTCAGGCATCTCTACCTGTCCCTTGTCTGAGACGGTATCGGGGATAGGGCTCAGGGGGGCAGGAACAGATGCTTTCGCTTCCAAAATCCTTCTAAGAATCGACATACCATCTTGACTGTGACCTTTCTCAGTATTTTCTACCTGCGCCTGAATTTCGTCGGTTTGTTTCGATGTTGAAGGTTTAGCCTCAACACTAAAACGACCCTTTACAGGTGCAGGTACAAAATTCTGAGAAGGATACGGCGTCATCTTGTTTTGACCTCGCTGCGAATCTTTTCTTTTAAAATAACGAATTCGAGATTTGGGAGGTGATTCCAACTTTGATTTTTTAGATGGTGGTTCGAAATCAGAATCACTACCTAAATCCCAAGTCGTTTTATTAACCACAGAGAAATTAGACCAAGCGGAGTTCGGGTTGGCCTCACTCTGACATCCTACATTAGATGTGCCGGCTTCAGTCTCAGTGGGATTATTTATTTTAATTCCATCCGAGGCCAAAACCGGCGCGTCTAAGTTAGAGATACCAAGATCACTCAACAGTTCATCAAAACCAGGGTTGCACTGGTTTAGTTGTTCTGCCGTGATTTCGATATCAGGCACTAGTCCTACGTCAGGGTCAATCGGTGTATTCTGGTAGTTCACCGTACCATCACCCGGAGAAGCGTTACTGTTGCTGTCTTGCCCTGGCATATAATTAGTTAAATATACAGCCACAGGACTCAACAAAGCGCCTCACTTACCGCTACCACCAGAAACACCAATCTTTATTTGGCCTACCATGGTTACTTCCACACACGAACACATAACGGACAAGACAAACGGGCACAAAACACAGAACACGAAACGAAGCACAGAGCACAAAGGAAGCTGAGAATAAAGCACAAAGCACTATTTTTCACACTTCTACACTACTCGAGAGCTGGAGACGGAAAGACTCTTTGTAGCATTTCTGAAGTCCACGAAGCTAAACTATCCCCTCCACTCCCTACCACTCTTTTCCTATTGGTTGAAATTATTTCACCCTACTTCTCGCCCTACTCTTCTCGTCTCTCTCTCACTCTTACTGCCTACGGTACTCTACACATCCATACTCGTACAATAAAAAAAATATCACTTAGTAATTTAATTCTTTATTACATTAGCAACATATAAATTAACATTTTATTTAATACAAATATTTCTTATTTCCACTTATACATAATATGAAATATCGGTATGAATTTTCCAATTGAATATTATCATTACGGACCTTTGCGTTAACTAGTCAAATACATTATTAATAATTAGATATTAATTAGCTCAACTCGTTCATTGCTGTGAGTAATACGTCTAGTTTATCGCCATCTTTCACAACATTTCGTTCGGCGACACTATTTAAGGCTGATATTAACCACTGTAAATTCTGTTCTGGTTCACTTTGAAAAAATGTTATGTCTGAATGACCCCAGGGTAAAGTTTTAGTGGTATCGGGAATCACGAAACGCTTATCCTCATAATAAGAAAGAGCGACTTTATTCCGCATTTCTGTATAAATATCGTGCAAGTGACTTCTGAAGGTATTCATTTTACGAAATATTAACCCACCCCGCTCAACAATTTTCCTTTAGTCATCTATTGTAAGTTGTTCTTGAATTACAGACTTCTTTACGCCTTTGGCTTTCTTCAACTCATTGCCAACCGATTGCACGTAATACGCTTTCGCTCCGGTACCATAAAAGCTGATAATAGGATCTTCAGGGAATTCGTCTTTCATATTCCCAAGCACTGGCGGGCTCTTTGTAATATTAAATTTATTCCTTTCCCTATAATTAGACGTATCGAATTTTTCCGGGTTTTGTACGATAAAGTCGTAGAAGTTATCTGTATAAACTTTAATAATTAATGAGTCCGTATCGGTGTACAACAAGGAAGCGTTAGCACCGAATTGACGTTTAATAACATCATAAAAAAAGTTATACAGTACCGTCTTCGATAATTCAAGAATACAAAATCCTACGTAAATTGGTTTGTTATAGACTACATTCAGTTTGCTCATTTCGATCGCTACAAAATCCTCAGAAAAAATTGTGCAAGATTTGAAATTTGGACGAGCGATTAGTGCGTTTGCACCTATAGTTCCTCTAACATTTTCCCAATGAGTTATCAAGTTTATATCTCTTCTATTATCGACGTTTTCCATGGTTTTGCCAAATACCGCATTATTCATTAATTTGTATTGATCCTTTTCAAATTTATTGGTCGCTGAATTTCTCATTTGCGTATTTAGATCGATATATTTTTTTAACCAGGACGACTGCTTGAACGTAAGTACTCTATGTGTTTTTAAACCATTAAACCATTTCCGATGGCTTGTTTCAAGTTTCTATAATGCACAACATATCGCCTCTTATCGTTCAAATTTGGGATTAGTTTTGGTGATTTTGATTTTGATTTGGGTGGTATGATATTTTCTACTAAGAAAGGGAGATCTGAATGTAAATCGTGTAAGTCTTGTGGGTAATGTATGTCTACTTCAAAAACATACCCGTGTGGACTCTCGTCTGAAATATTAGTAACATCTAAGTCGATAATTTCTCTTTCGGACAACCATTCAAACCCCCCTGTTGGTAAGAATTGTGACATACTGTGACCATATAAGTTCGTAGCATCAAGATATGTGATAAATGACGACGGTTCTGAGGGATCATAATTAGGTAGAAATTTATTATTTGCGATATGCTTCCTTTCTGTACACTGGCTCACACCACCGCGTACAGTTTTTTTTTAAAATGTATCATCGATATCTGTTAACAATTCAAGTTCTACCTCTGTTAGTTTCAACATAGCGTCCCAAGGTGAACCTGGAGCTGTGTAATATTGAGCGGGGTCCAATTTATATTTATCCAAGCAAATTTCACGAAAATTTTCAAATACATCACACAAAAGAAGGACATCTGATTTTAAATAGATATCTGAATAATCACCCAAACTCTGACACTCGAACAACTCCCACACGTCTTTAGCTCTTTCATAATCGTCATCTGATATATGTGTCTCATTTAGGCTGTCATAGAATTCAAGCTTGGAGGGTAGACTCCGATTATTTAGTTTCTCTAAATCATCCACGAAACTGTATGGAAATACGCCCTTCCGCCGCATTAAAATAAATTTTGCATTATCACTAAAAAAGTTCTTCGTTGTAACCATTTGACTATCGTTCAAATTTTCCCCTAAATTTTGTAGCGATGCTGACATAAATTTAAAACTATCGATGAAACGTAACTGCAAATATTTATTTTTTGTTTCCCCCTTGTCAGTAACATAATCGTGCATGTAAAGGTGTTTCGTAAAAGATATATATTTTTCCTTGTTTTGCGGTATTACGTCCACTTTATCTTTATGAGCGCATAACTCTTTTACAAATAGGTAAATATCATATCCGCTCATGTTGTGAAATATGATGGGTACAAAATTTGGTACTTTATAATTTAAATTACAGATGGAGTGTGCGGCACCGAATCGTATTTTACCGGTTAAGTGGCAATGATCTTTCACCTTTATATCACCTTCTGCAAAAGGCTTCTCACATATACCACAAATGGTTGCATTGTTAAAGTTTTCTCTTTCTATCGCTGTAAGCGGGGACATAGGGACTATATCTTTCATATATCTATTATAAGCTTCCCTTAAATCAGCCTCTATACGAGATACAAATAATTTAGCTGCATCAGATTCACGATATAGTTCAAATTTAGAAATGCTATTATCAAAGGAACATTTTATGTAATACGCGAAAGAGTAAGGTTCTTGAATAAACGTTTTGTTGGTATAGGAGTGCTCAGGATTTGGCTGACACGTATTTATTGATTTCAAAACAGATTCGAAGTCTGCATAGACTACAAATGGTACTTGCATTTGTCTTTCAAAATGTTCAAATTTTAATGTATTTTCCGGTACCCGTTTCCCATATTTATCAACCCGAAATTGTGTCGATGGTGTTGTAATGTAAATATGGTTACAATCATTTGTTTGGTGAGACATTAGCTGACGTTCGTTACAGAAATACAGCAAACACCCATCACAAAAATATTTTCTATGTCCGTGAGCGGATATTTGATTTGATACTAATCCAGATAAATTTTTTATCCAACAATAGTGAGTATTAGCGCAATCCGATTTACAATCGTGATTTTCGTCACATTCCGCGGAAATTAATAATAAGTTAACATGAATACGTTGTTTCTTCTGAGAATAACGCAAAGGTCCGACAACATCATATTTTGCTTTATTATTCTCGAATTTCTTTTCTAACCCATACACATTAATAGATATATTATTCAATTCCTCAAATTTTGAAATGTCTCTCAATTCATTGGAAAATTCATACCTGTCAAATTTAAAACTCTTGAATAATGTGGATAAGATGACAACTGAGATACACCACCATTTGCAGGATACAATGCTGAAGTGACTGCCCAAGCAAAACAGTATTGGTCCTGATTTTCTATATTCACTACGGCCTTTTTATTTTAGATGAACTTTGGTAACTTGATGTATGATGAGCCGCCCATTGGACTGTACTTGTTTATATTAATTTCAACAAATTTTATTTGTTCGAGGGCCCATCCTAAAAAAAATTTTTTTAATTATTATTTCACACACCAGTAGATATTTACATACCAGAATCACACCCTTGGAACTCAGTAGTTTGAGTAACCATCATATTTATAAAAGTATCGAGGGCGTTACCTAAATCCACACCTTCATCCAAGATTTTATTACAAGTATTAAACGATTTAATTTCAGCTATTTCTTGTGCTTGTAATATGTAGCTGGCAAACGTCTCCATGTTTAATTTCACAGTTTTATGAAGTATTAATAATTCTTCCAATAAATTCAATATTTTATGTCGAATTTCGTTGAAAAATATTATATAGTCAAGTTTCTCATTATCACTATGCACTCGGTAAGTTATAATTCTATATTTGAAAGCACTTCGAATAATTTCTACACCATCCATCAAACGTATGCATGAATTTGTTCTGTGTTGCAGTGTTCTTTTATGAGACTTCATTTGGTTTGTTGTTAAAGTCACATTACAGCTGTAACACATTTGCAAAACTGCAGATGTTGATGGGTTCGAACCCAATTTAATTTTTTTGGCTGGTAGTCCATTACCATTTAAACTGTTACATACCTCCCTCTGATGACGTCGCATATTGTCACTGCGAGTGAAGCTAGCACCACAAAAACTGCAAGAATACATCTTTGCTTCTTTACTCGAGGAACTTGACGTTAAGAATGATCACATATTAACTCCTTTCACTTTTTTAGAGAAAAGGTATACTACGTCACAAAATATCAAACCCCACTACATTTTACTGTGTACGTATTGAACAAATGTAATTTTAGAGGTCAAGTTGCGTGGCAAGAAGGAAGCGCCACCCTTGCACGCTCTAATAGTATTGGCCAAGACCAAGGTCGCAGCAAGTGATCGTTCTGGGTAAGAGCAACACTGCACGCTTCAAGTCGAAACGCACTGCGATCGTCCAAGGTCAAGGGCACGGTATCTAGCCTGGGGGCCTAGGCATACACCGTGACCTTGAATGTCAAGCCAGCAGGTGCACGTTCAAGGTCAAGGTCAGTGGTGGGAGGAGACCCAGTTTCTGCTAACTTCCTCTACTTACGTCCCTGTGCAGCGACATTTACTACACCTTCTAAAATGACGCTCCTTGAGGAGTTATGAAAATGTTTGCATAAAAATCGCTCCGTAGAGCGAAAATATGATTAGGAATATTAAAAACCTGTTCCACGATATTTTTACGCGAAGCACGCTTTTCATACGAAAATAGTCGGATTTTGTTACAACGTCGAAAAGTATACCGAGGGTTTTACCGTGTTCTTTAACAAAGAACACGATAAAACCCTCGATATATTTTTCGAAACTGTAACAGAATCCAACATTTCGCATGAAAAGCGTGCTTCACGTAAAAATATCGTTGGAAGAGGTTTTTATATTTTTAATCATATTTTCGCTCTACGGAGCGTTTTTCATGCAAAAATTTCAATAACTCATCAAAGAGTGTAACTTTAGAAAGTGTAGTAAATGTCGCTGCACGGGGACGTAATGTCGCCCCGACCACCAAAATTTAGAAACAGTAACAAAGTTTGAAATTAAAAACCCTTTTCTGAATCCACGTTGTTAAGCACTGCAACTCATGCGTTATGTTAAATATGAGGACAAGTTACTCCAGTCTCTATTCAAAGTATATCGAGAGTTTTAGCGAAAATAGCCTTTAGCGACAAGGGTCCCCTGTCATTTCCTAGCAGTCGATTTTGACGGAAAATGATGAGTTTTAACGGGATTTGCTCTAAACCGGTTCCTCAGTGATTCGGTGTCAGAAAAGTATAGTTACCATGTGCTCATATGTGCATGGGACCGCCTTGCCTAAACGTATGAAATTGTAATTGCAAAATATAATTCAAAGTCGTTGCGATTGAAGCATTTTTAAGCTCCGAGGAGCGATCAAAATTGATATTGAACTGTAAATACGTAAATAGAACAAAAGCCCTCCAAAAATTTATAAACATTGAACTTTTCTTGAATCTTTTTGTGTAATCGTTACCTCAAAGACCGCATATTGGATGGCAGTTGGTACATTATAAGTCGTTCCGTTCCTCACCATGTGTTGTACACGGGCCAGACTATAGTTTGTCAAAAACATTTTTTCTTAAAGTTGTTGTAAAACATGAATTTTTAGAGAGATTTAATATATATTTTTGAACTTTATATTATCTTTTTCTTATGATTTCAAAATTCCCTTTCAGGTTTAATTTTGAGAAAGTGTTAGTACTTACTGTGTTAGATTTATAGTGTTACGATGTCCAATTGATACCATCAGAGAAGCAGTTAAGCAAAAACGAACGGTAAGTATAAATTTTGTATTATTCTTCATCTGAAACACTCGTTTTGAACCCTTACTGATTAACCCTGAACGTTAATATTCATTTTTTGAAAAATATAGTAAAAGTCCTTCATACGCAAAAGACGGATCGTTCACAACACCTCCCTTCGTTTGGTGAATCTTATTAAAAATGGATCTTTGGATGAACTCTCCCATGTGTTGTACTCGGTTATTTTCAGACCGGCCTATCTGGAATATAACATGGCTGCAAAATGCAAATGCAAATGGTTATAATATGTTTAATAAGTATCGATGCAGGGCATTCGATTATAAAACTTTAAACATTATATCCAAAAATAGGATAAAAAAAGAAAAATTAAAAATCATGAAGATTTTTATAAATAACAATATGGAAACTTTCAAATTCAAAAATGGTAAAAAAAACACTTTCGACGCAATGAACTTCATAGTGTTCTTTCACTAACTCTTACTTGCGTCTGCTCCTCTTCGGAATTTTGGCTTTGTTGATCACCCCCGGTGTCGAACTGCCTACTGGATCAGGTTAGGTGTTCCTTGGACTGTTTTTGGCTCTGCGGCTCTGACTTAACTCTACTGCTCTGCTGTTGACATGGCACTGGCCAGTAATATGAAACAACATAAAAATTTTGTTAACTTATACTAGTTAAATAGGTATTGGCTTTATCCCATCTCGGCATAAAGTGGAAGCTGCGACCGATATCACATCGTCGTCTTTGGGAATAAGAACATAGACATTTTGTAGACTAATGCTGATTAAAATGGTTTCCGTATTGTTAAAATCTCTTCTTAGGAGAAAACTGTGACAGAATCTGAATCCATGGGATCGTCCATTGCTCATTCAGCAGACGTGGAGGCCCTCGCTCTTGAGCTGCTAGACTCGTCTGAATCGCTCCCTTGCATCAGAGTCGTCGTCTTTCCATGCCGTGCCAATGGAATATTTGTTTTGGCCCTTTGGGTCGGACTCTGCTTACAAATGTATATGTTTAATACATATGAGGATTTAGAAAAATTATAAAAAATACCAACTCTGCCGGACACGATCAGAGTTGTTGCAGTGAACTTGAAAGATTTGTATGATCGATACAATCTCCTCAGTATGAAATAACTTATAAAAAAATCCATAAAAAATGACAACTTTTTCCTGATGTGACAAAAAGTTGGCATGAAAATTTGGCATAAAAATAACTTAGAACTAAGTTAAAACTTAGCTTGGGTTAAAAATATAATGAAATCTCCAGAACTTGAATCGGAATCAGAAGTAGAAACGTCGTGTGGTGATGCATGGATTTGGACTACAGTCTGCTCTGGCTGTTGAGGTTCTGTGGAATCGTCCTTGAACGGGGAATCATTTCCATCGAGTGATGTTCCGCCTGGACTAGCATTTTCTTCATCTGAAGATTCGAATTCCACATTGTGCTCCTCTGGCGATGCTGGTCTCAAATCATTAAATCAACTCTAGTAGTTATGTTTCCCTTCTGAACGAGATATACTTCGCCTGAAAACTTTTTCAATATTCCGGTGGGCCTGACCAAGACGGCGTAAAGGTATGTACCTTCCTTTTCCTTTTACTCATGACTTTGTCTCCAACCTTAATAACGACTGGAGTGACGGCCTCTTTTGGCGTGTATTTTTGTTTATAACTTTGTTGAGCTTGACGGGCTTTCTTCACCCTTTCGTATCGTGGAAGCATTTTGCTTAGCTCTTTCTTGTCTCCATGCATATAAATCCATCCCATTCGCCTTTTTTGGCTGGTACATAGCCTAACACTATCATGCTAGGTGTTTGATTTGTAGATGCATTTCTACGATTCCTTAAAATATATGCCATCGGATGCACGTAGCGATCCCATATGTCGTTCGGTTTTTTATGTAATAAAGTTTTTAAAATTTTCTTACATTCCTGAACCCGTCGTTCCACGGGGTTGGATTGTTGACGAATGAGATATCGTTCAATGCCATTTCTTTTACAATATGTTATATACCATTCAGAATTGAAATGGCCTCCGTTATCGGAAATTATGATGCGAGGGACTCCGAATCTTGCAACTATTTCTTCGTCTATAAATTTGACGATCGTTCTGCCACCGACCTGAATTTGTGCCTTTGCCTCTATCCACTTACTAAACACGTCTTCGACTACAATCATATATCGATTTTCGGCGTCTTTGGTCCTCTGCAGCGGTCCAATTACGTCGACGCTCAAAGTTTCAAATGCATTTTGCGGTGCATGACTTCTAAGTGGAGCATTGGGTTGAGCTTGTCGTGTTTTTACTGACTGGCATATGAGACATTCATTTATGGATTTCCCTACAATTCAGGCCATATTATTGAAATAGTATCTTTGTGAAATTTCCCTGAGAGTCTCGTCTCTCCCTGGATGACATACTTCATCTCGATCGTGAAAATGATAAGTCAGTTCTTTTATTTTCCTCTTTGGAACTATCAACTTTAAATTTTGATCCGACTTTTTCATTAGTACATCGTCTTGTACTTGAGAATTTTCCATAAAAATAAAATCCGCTTCGGAACGTTGTTCCTGTTGAAATATATTATTCCAACTGCGGATCTTGTCTTGAATATCTCTCGACCTCGATTGGGTCTGCACGATTTCTTCGTATATTTCTGAATGTGGTGAAATGGAAATACATTCTGGACACTTATAATTTTTCCTCTTCGTCGTTGGTCTCGACATATTGATCTTGTGGATTACGGCTGAGAAAATCTGCTAGTAAGTTTTCTTTGCCTGGACAGTGTTCAATTTTAAATGCATATTCTTGCAATAACAAGGACCATGGAGTGAATTTGGTTTTGTCGTCTTTGTGTATAATAATAATAATAATAATAAGCAGGAGGGGCTAACTTCCATCTATTAAGCCTTTGGTGAGTAGCGCCACCACTTACTCCAGCTAGGGGTGCAAAACCGAACCGGCAGCCCTAGTGCACCCGGGAAGGGAAAGCATCTTCCCCTCTGGTGTCGGTCGTGGGCCTGCTGGGCTAACCACCCACAGGCTCTAACCTTTGGTTCCAGCAGGCCGAAGACTGGGCCCCCACGATCGACCCCGTTCGGATAGGGGTCAAGGGCAAGGTGGTGGGGCCCAACCGGATAGACCGCCCGTTGACGACGTACGCAACGAACAAGGACGCTTTGAGTGGACAGATGAACTGAGGGATGAGCTTCTGCATTGTTATGAAAGCAGTGAGCCCGCGCGGAGGGGGTACATGGCGCGGATGCATGCTCTGTGGTGTGAGAGGCTACCAGAGCATAGCGCCTTCACGCCACAAAATCTGCGTGACTATGTATCCCACCTTCGTAGTAGGGGCTACGTGAGGGCTGCTCCTGGGCCGGTGAATGAGGTGGCCGAAGAGCCGCCACATTCACCGGTTGAGGACGTGGCTCTCCTCGTTCCGCCAATACCAGAGGGCCTCAGTACCAGAAGGGGGTTACACCGTCTGAAAACCCCCGGGCCACAAGACCTGGCCAGAGTGGACGCTGAACTTCGTACAGCGCTACCAGAAGAGGCTGACATCTGGCACATAAATTGTGCCGTGTATGCCGCTGCTCAACGCTCGTCTCAGGTGGAGAGGCGAAATACCTCTTCCCCACAGGAGAGAGCGCAGCGGCGCATACAAAAGATGGAAGCCAAGATCCAGTCGGCGAGGCAACACGCATCCCGTATCCAATGTGTGATGGACTATATGGCGGCCAACAGGCCGTTCACGCCTAAAGTGCGTCGATTAGCCGCCAACTTAAGACGCGTCCATCACACACTCAATGAGGCAGTGCTGCGAACCACCAAACAGCACTGTCTCGACAGGATACGGATGCTAGTGACTTGCAAAAAGTCATTAGTGAGGCGGGCGAGGGGGCTTGCGGAAAATAAACTGTTCCGCGAGAAGCCCTCGCGCCTTTTCCAACCGCCTCCGCGTGTTGTAGACAATCCGCCGACTGCAGATCAGGTGGAGAACTTCTGGAAAACGCTGTACGAGGAGAGGCTTCCACTCAACCGAGATTCTCCTGCCCTTGCACACTTTGAAGCCTTTTGTCAAAGGCTTCAGCAACCACAGGAAGTGTGCGAACCAATAACCCCAGAAGAGGTTCGTAGGGCTCTTGATGGCTCTAAGAACTTTGCTGCTCCAGGTCCCGATGGGATAAATAACTTTTGGTGGAAAAAGTTATCGAGCACCCACCACCATTTGGCCAGAATATTTAATTCCTGGTTAAATGGGGAGCAGCAAATCCCTTCTTGGGTTGTTGAGGGGCGGACAGTGCTGATCCCCAAGAACGGAGATTTGTCCAACCCAAAGAATCACAGACCGATAACCTGTCTAAACGCATGTTACAAAGTGTTTACACGCATTTTGTACATGCGGGTGCTCCACGCAGTTGAACCGGTTTACGAACGGATATATGAGCAACGAGGGTCGAAGAGAGGTGTCGCTGGCTGCAAGGAGAACCTGTTGATTGACAGATGTGTCACGCAGGACTCCATGCAGTATAAGCGGAACCTCTCTATGGCCTGGATCGACTACCGCAAGGCATTCGACATGACATCGCATGAGCTCATTGTTCACTTGCTCCGATGTCTTGTGGTACCCGGTCCCGTAGTGAGATGTATTGAAGAACTGATGCCGCTCTGGAGGGCTCGCTTTACCATAACATCGGGTAACGATAGAGTCCAAACAGAGTCGGTAACATTCAGAAGAGGAGTATTTCAGGGAGATTCCCTCAGCCCCCTTCTGTTTTGCATCTCACTACTGCCATTATCCGTCTCGCTCCGGAAAACCCGTGGCTACAACTGCGGTACCCCCGGCGACAGGAGGCATAAGGTCACCCATCTATTTTATATGGATGACCTTAAACTTTATGCCTCTGGAGAGAGGGATCTCCAACAGTCCCTTAGGGTGGTACAGGAGTATACGCAGGCTGTCGGTATGCAGTTCGGGTTGGACAAATGCGCACTGATCCATCTCAAGAGAGGACGATGCGGTGACTATGGAGAGGACGCGCAGCTCGTGGACGGAAGCATCTTACACCATCTAGATGCCGGAGAGTCGTACACTTACTTGGGTGTCGAGCAACGCTCCACCCAAGAAGTGAGTGTAGTGAAAAACGCTCTCCGCGGCAAGTATCAGCACCTACTCCGACAGATCTGGTCTTCAGAACTGTCGGGGAAGAACAAGGTGTCTGCTACAAATATGCTTGCCGTTCCGATCCTTCTCTACTCTTTCGGAGTAGTGAAGTGGACTAGAGAAGAGCTGCGTCAACTCGATGTAGTAACCCGCAAGAAGATGCATCTCAATAGGAGCTTGCATCCTAAATCGTCCGTTCCACGGTTATATCTCCCACGACATCGGGGAGGCCGTGGACTCTTGAGCTTGGAGAGTCTCCATAGCAGGATGGTTCTGGAGGGAGCATGTAAGGTCATCAGGAGTTCGGATCCCCTCCTCTGCATGGTCCGAGACCATGAAAATGCAGAGGTAGGAGCTTTTCTCTTTAAGGCAGCACGGAGAGCAGCCGATGAACTTGGTCTCATCTTCGACGTCGAGCGGGTAAACCCCGACTCTGTCACCGAGTTGGAACCCGTTCGACTAAAAGCCCACATTAGAGCTGCAGAACACAACATCCTTCTGCAGCTCCATAAGGATAAGCCATTGCACGGGATCTTCTATAAAAATATAGAAGACTTCGGCTTATCCGAAAGGCTGACCTTCGCCTTCTTAAGGTCAGCTGGGCTGAAGTCTGAGACCGAGGGATTCATAATGGCTTGCCAGGATGGTGTATTTAACACTCTCGTCTATCGACGTCGTGTCATGCGTATGGAGGTCCCTGATGTCAGCTGCAGGGCCTGCCGCAGGGCGCCGGAGACTGTAATGCACTTACTGTCGGCTTGCCCGACATACGCAGTCTCGGCCTATATTCATAGACACAACGCAGCATTACGAGTGCTTTACTATCATCTAAGGCACTCGTATGGGATAGACGAAATACCAGTGCTGCCTTACGTTCCGGGGGATATTGAGTCCGTTGTGGGGAATGAGAAGTGCCTAATTTATTGGAACTACTCGTTTCCCACCGTCAGGCAAATACAAGCCAACAAGCCTGACATAGTACTCCTCGACCACCAACTCAAGACAATGTATGTCGTGGAATTCTCAGCTCCCGCTGAGAGCAACATTGTCTTGAAGGAGGAGGAAAAACGGACAAAATATCGAGATTTGCTCTTCGAACTCCGCAGGCTTTATCCAGGCCATTCTGTTAAAATAGTGGTACTGATTATAGGAGCCCTCGGTGGAATGAGACAGACGCTGCTTTCAGAACTAAAGATCATACCGGCATGCCGAGATTCGGCAGAGATCTTAGCCGGCAGAATGCAGAAGGCTGTCATCCTCGGTTCATTACGTCTACTCAGGGCACACGATTCGCGGACCCGGTAGTCACTCACCCCACGGGCGTGGGGAGTGGCTATTGGTATTACCAGCTCCCCTCTGTGAGGGTCGGAGCCACAGAGTAGGGTGACTGGTTTTTTGTAAAGAGAAAAAAAAAAACAATAAGGGGGCGAAAACCGGACCGGCAACCTCCTCGCGGTGCTACCCGGGTAACAGGCAGAGGTAAAACTCTGCCTGGCTGATGTCGGGCGCGGGTCTCAGGGATAACCACCCTGAGATTCCTGACTTGGTTATGAACAGCCAAGAACGGGCCCCTCACAATCGACCCCAGTCGGATGGGCGTCAAGGACATGTGGGAGGGGCCAGACCGGACACACCTAATGATGACGACAATGGCAATGTACAAGGGCGCTTTAGGTGGACGAGGGAACTGTGGGATAATTTGCTGACCTGCTATGAGAGAAGCGAACCTGCGCGTAGAGGATACATGGCACGATTGCACGCACTTTGGTGCGGAATGCATTCAGAGTATCGTGCCTTCTCTCAGCAACATCTGAGAGACCAAGTATCCTTCTTGCGCAGGACAGGTTATCAACGCTTACCCCGTCAGCAAGTAGCTGTATCAGCCGCACAACCACCGCGGCAAAACGCTGACGGGAGACTTCCAGCAGAGTACACCGAAGCCGACTTAAGGACGAGGGTAAGTCTTATCACCAGGACTATCCTAAAGGCCCAAGACCTGGCTAGAATGGACGCGGTCATCGATGAGGACCTCCCAGAGGATGCCGACATCTGGCAAATCAACTCTGCCGTGTACAACGCCGCTAGGCAACTCGTTCCTCGCGAAAGGCAAACCAATGCCTCTAGCGGAATCGAGAAAGCTAAGCAGCGGGTACAAAAAATCGAAGGCAAGATACATTCGGCCAGACAACACGCTTCTCGAACTCAGAGTGTGGTGGAACACATAACATCTGGCAGGGCATTTACGCCTAAAGTCCGGCGAGTGGCAGCCGGACTGAGACGCCAACACCACACTCTGAATCTGACAGTGTTGCTTACCATCAAGCAGCACTGTTTAGATAGGATTCGCACACTGATGGCAATAAAGAAGAAGTTGAACAAGCGGGTGCGAAGTATGGAACAAAATTCAATGTTCCGTACGACTCACTCCCGCCTGTTCAAGGAGCCACAGCGTGTTGTCGATAATCCGCCGAATGTAGAAGATGTCGAAGGATTCTGGAAGGGAATCTACGAAACGACGCGTCCATTCAACAGCAGCACTCCAGCAATAGCACACTTCGAGGCTCTGTGTAACAGAACCTTTGGAGAGCAAGACGAAGTGTGCCCGGCGTTCAGTACGGAGGAAGTCCAACAGGCACTTGTTGGTACCAAGAACTTCGCTGCTCCTGGCCTAGACGGCATTAACAACTGGTGGTGGAAGAAATTTCCATCCACCCACCGTCGTCTGGCGTGGGTTTTCAACTCTTGGTGAACGAGGGGCAGCAGATTCCGGACTGGTTTGTCGAAGGACGTACTGTGTTAATCCCCAAGAAGGGAGATCTGTCCGATCCGAGAAACTATAGGCCAATCACATGTCTGAACTCCTGCTACAAGGTATTTACACGTATCTTGTACGCTAGGACACTACGGCATGTTGATCCGGTCTTTCAGCAGATAAATGAGCAACGTGGTACGAAGAAAGGCATGGCAGGCTGCAAGGATAACCTGCTGATAGACCGCTGTATTACACAGGACTCTGTGCAATATAAGCGGAATCTATCTATGGCCTGGATTGACTACCGTAAGGCATTTGACACAACATCACATGAGCTCTTGTTACATTTGCTCCAATGTCTTGCGGTAGCAGCACCACTAGTGAGATGAATAGAACAACTGCTGCCGCTCTGGAAAACTCGCTTCACCATAACATCCGGTGCACAGCGGGTTACCACAGAGCAGGTGGCATTCAGGAGAGGAGTATTCCAAGGAACTCTTTGAGTCCTCTCCTCTTCTGCATCTCACTGTTGCCTTTATCTGTTGAACTCCGCCAAGTCCGCGGATACCAATGCGGTCCACCCAGCAACCGGAGGCATAAGGTCACCCATTTATTCTACATGGATGACCTTAAACTCTACGCCTCCGGGGAGCAGGAAGTGCAAAATGCTCTAAGGGTGGTCGAACGGTATACGCTGGCTATTGGAATGGAATTCGGATTGGACAAGTGTGCAGTCGTCCACCTCAAGAGAGGACGATGCGGGGACTTTGCTGAAGAGGCTCGCAGACGGAAGCATCTTGCGGCATCTAGATGCCGGAGAGACTTACACATACCTGGGTGTGCAACAGCATCACATCCAGGATGTACAACAAATTAAGGAATCTCTCCGCGGCAAGTACAGAGGCCTACTCCGAAAGATTTGGTCATCCGAACTTTCGGGGAAAAACAAGGTGTCTGCCACTAATATGCTTGCCGTTCCTGTTCTGCTCTACTCCTTTGGAGTAGTGAGATGGACGGTAGATGAGCTACGTCAGTTAGATAGAGGTACCCGCAAGATGATGAATATCCATAGGAGCATTCATCCAAAATCGTCCGTTCCTCGTGTGTACTTCCCACGTCATCGGGGGGGTCGAGGACTCTTGAGTTTGGAGTGCATGCATGGCCGGGCAGTCCTGAGTATAGCATGTAATGCCCTTAGGAGCTCAGACCCTCTCCTGCAATTAGTGAGAAATCATGAAAATGCAGGAGTGGGAGCAGGATTATTCAAGGCAGCAAAGAGAGTCGCAGATGAACTCGGTCTCGTATTCGACATCAGGCGAGGAGGCCGGCGAGGTGCCGACCCAGAGTCGGTCACTGAGCTTCCGCCAAATCGTCTGAAAGCCCAGATTAAAGCCGTTGAACAGGAGAATCTGTTTAGATGGCACGTCAATAAATCCATGCACGGTGTATTCTAAAAGAACATAGAAACGCTGGGTTTATCGACCAAGCTGACGTTCGCCTTTTTAAGGTCAGCTGAGCTTAAGTCGGAGACCGAGGGATTCATTGTGGCCTGCCAGGATGGCATTATTAACACCTTGGTCTACCGAAGCCGTGTGATGGGTGTAGGGGTTCCTGATACCAGCTGCAGGACCTGCCATCAGGCGCCGGAATCGCTCATGCCTTTACTGTCAGCATGCCCGGTATATGCGATTTCGGCCTACATCCATCGCCATAACGCGGCATTACGAGTGCTTTACTACCATCTACGGCACTCGTACGGGGTAGACCAAACACCAGTGCTGCCTTACGTCCCCGGAGATATTGAGTCCGTTGTCGAGAATGAGAGGTGCAGGATATACTGGAACTACTCGTTCCCGACCGTCAGGCTAATTCAAGCTAATAAGCCTGACATAGTACTCCTCGATCATCAGCAGAAGGCGATATACATAATCGAGTTTTCAGCTCCGGCTGAAACAAACATCGTCTTGAAAGAGGAGGAAAAACGGGCTAACTATCGCGATATCCGGTATGAGCTCCTAGTGCTGTATCCAGGCTACTCGGTCAAGTTGGTAGACCTTATAATCGGTGTACTTCGAGGTATGAAGCCCACGCTGCTCTCGGAATTACGAACAACACTGGCCTGTCAACATTCGGCCGAATGGCTGGCAGGCCAGATGCAGAAAGCTGTTATCCTGGGTTCTCTTCGTTTACTTAGGGCACACGATTTGGGAACCTACGGTCGCTAACTCTGCAGGTTGCAGGGAGTGGTCGTAGTGAATTCGCTGGCGCTTCTTCCGTGAGAATGTCGGAGACACGGCAGAACTGATCAGCATCGCTCTCGCGAAAGGAAAATAATAATAATAATAATAATAATAACGTGCCACTTAGTGTTTTGCGCTGCGGCAACGGTCTGTGAGTCACTCCATATTCCCTTAACGCAAAGAGGAGAGAAAGCTGCCCGACAACTGCAGCGTGAAGACCCCCCCTGGAAAAGAAGGTTAGTATTTAAAATCAACCAGCTTAGAAAAGAAATAGGAGTAATACACAGTTTCCTAAACTCTCAACGACAACCATCGTCTAAAACAACCAAAGTAATTCATAGAATTGCAAAGAAACAGAACATCAACCCTAAAAGCTCAGATATGAAAACGAAGCTGAAAACATATGATGATACTTTAAAACAAAAAATAGCGGCTTGAGGATGCAAGCGAGTGTCAAAAGATGGAAACAAAACCGACTGTACCAGGAAAATCAGCAGCGGTTCTATCGTGAACTCCAGCAACAGGCAGGCACTACTAACAAGCCAGCGAGTGCAGAAAAAATGGAAAACTTCTGGAGTAATATCTGGTCTCAACCTCGTGTACATAATGAAAACGCGTACTGGATACAGAAGGAAACCGACAGGATGAATAACTTGCAACAAATGAACCTAGCAGAAGCAAACACTGAGGATGTGATGACCTCGGTTAAAAAACTAGGAAATTGGAAAGCACCAGGAGTAGATGGAGTACAAGCATATTGGTGGAAAAATTTTACAGCTGTCCACAGCACACTTGCACGGCAATTAACAGAAGCTATCGAGGACCCATCAAACGTACCATCATTCTTTACGCAAAGCATCACCTACTTACTCCCCAAAAACACCGAGGTGCAGAATTCCAGGAACTATAGGCCAATCACGTGCCTACCTGTCGTTTACAAAATTCTTACTTCTATTCTGGCACAGAAAATAACTGTTCACCTATCTGCCAATAATGTGTTAGCTTTGAAGCAAAACGGATGTAGAAAGGGTTCTCAAGGCAGTAAAGAATGGCTTATTATCGATTCGGTTGTAATAAAACATTCTGCCAAACAACACCGAAATATATCGATAGCGTGGATCGACTATAAGAAAGCCTTCGACTCTGTACCCCACTCATGGATCCTACAACTAATGAAAATATACAAAATACATCCGCAAGTTACAGAGTTCATAACATCAATGATGGCAACTTGGAGATCTTAGCCGGCAGAATGCAGAAGGCTGTCATCCTCGGTTCATTGCGTCTACTCAGAGCACACGATTCACGGACCCGGTAGTCACTCACTCCACGGGCGTGGGGAGTAGCTATTGGTATTTATTACCAGCTACCCTCTGCGAGGGTCGAAGCCACAGAGTAGGGTGACTGGCTTTTTGTAAAAAAAAAAAATAATAACGACTAAAAGCCCACATTAGAGCTGCAGAACATAACATCCTTCTGCAGCTCCATAAGGATAAGCCATTGCACGGAGTCTTTTATAAAAATATAGAAGACCTCGGCTTATCCGAAAGGCTGACCTTCGCCTTTTTAAGGTCAGCCGGACTGAAGTCTGAGACCGAGGGATTCATAATGGCTTGCCAAGATGGTGTATTTAACACTCTCGTCTATCAACGTCGTGTCATGGGTATGGAGGTCCCTGATGTCAGCTGCAGGGCGCCGGAGACTGTAATGCACTTACTGTCGGCTTGCCCGACATACGCAGTCTCGGCCTATTTTCACAGGCACGACGCAGCATTACGAGTGCTTTACTATCATCTAAGGCACTCGTATGGGATAGACGAAACACCAGTGCTGCCTTACGCTCCGGGGGATATTGAGTCCGTTGTGGGGAATGAGAAGTGCCTAATTTATTGGAACTACTCGTTTCCCACCGTCAGGCAAATACAAGCCAACAAGCCTGACATAGTACTCCTCGACCACCAACTCAAGACGATGTATGTCGTGGAATTCTCAGCTCCCGCTGAGAGCAACATTGTCTTGAAAGAGGAGGAAAAAGGGACAAAATATCGACATTTGCTCTTCGAACTCCACAGGCTTTATCCAGGCCATTCTGTTAAAATAGTGGTACTGATTATAGGAGCCCTCGGTGGAATGAGACAGACGCTGCTTTCAGAATTAAAGATCACACCGGCATGCCGAGATTCGGCAGAGATCTTAGCCGGTAGAATGCAGAAAGCTGTCATCCTCGGTTCATTGCGTCTACTCAGGGCACACGATTCGCGGACCCGGTAGTCATTCACCCCACGGGCGTAGGGAGTGGCTATTGGTATTACCAGCTCTCCTCTGTGAGGGTCTGAGCCACAGAGTAGGGTGACTGGTTTTTTGTGAAAAATAATAATAATAATAATCATTTATTGGTGTCACCATGCACAAAGCATTTACACAAGTCATACAATAAGGTATACAAGTTAAAAATGGTAAATAAAAAACATTAAAAATTGACATGTTAAAGTAGTAAAAGTTAATTAAAATCCAGTGGAGAAAAAGTAACGAACAATTAATAACACAATACTATAAAACTACATGGCTAAATCGATCTAGATAAAGCAGCCCAATCAACAAAATTGTTTCTGAGAAACTCATCAAGACTGTAAAAGGCTTTATTTTTTAAATATTGCTTTAAGTTTTGTTTGAAAGAGATTAAATTTAGATTTTTTACTAGATCTGGTTGGACATTAAAGAGTTTTATTCCACAGTAACTACGGTCATCTCTAGTTTTTACCAGTCTAGAGAAATTAGGTAGAATTTTATCATTATTTCTGGTTGAATAATCATGTACTTCTTTGTGTTTTGTGTATTGAAATTCTTGCTTTTTTATATACAACAGGCATTCCATAATGAACACACATGGGAAAGTAAGTATACCTAATTTTATGAAATATTCTCGACAACACTCCCTGTAGTCAATCTGTACAATTATTCTAATGCATTTTCATTGAATTGCAAATATTTTGTAAGCATGAGCTGAGTGACCCCAGTTTATGATTACATAACTCATTTTAGAATAAAAACATCCATAGTAGGCAGTTATGAAAGTTTTTTGTTACACTGTTTTGGATAAACGTCGAAGGAGAAAGATACTTTTAGAGAGTTTATTTGAAAGATATATAATATGTTCCTCCCAAGTCAGTTTGGAATCTAAGTAGACGCCTAGAAATTTAACAGGATCGGATTTTTTATGTTCGTGATCGTTGCGGAGAGTAAAAAGCAAGGATTGAATTTTGTCGTCATTAACAAGCAATGAATTTGAAAGAAACCAAGTAGTTATCTTTGATTGCGTGTCGGCTACCATAATATGTATTTGAGGTAATGATTTGTCTTGATTGATAACTGTGGTGTCGTCAGCAAATAATATGAAAGAAACGTCTGAGTTGAAATTTGGCAGATCGTTTATGTAAATTAGAAAGAGTGTTGGACCCAACACAGAGCCTTGAGGTGCACCATGTTTACAAATTTGTTGAGTTGACTGGTTTTGGTTATATCTTTCTGTGAGGTAAGATTTTATTAGCTCAATACTATTTTTATCGAAATTATATACTGTCAGTTTCTTTAATAAAATGCGGTGGGACACACAGTCAAAGGCTTTTGTTAGGTCGAAAAAAGAAACCTGAGTGTAACATTTGTTTTCGAATGCATCTAGGACATTTTGGGTGAGACTGCTATAGCTAGAGATGTAGACAGATTTGTTCTAAAGCCAACTGACTTGGGCTGAACATTTCATTTACTTCAAAATGTATATTTATCTGATTTTTTAAAACACATTCAAATATTTTTGCGAATAGCGGAACAAGTAAAATAGGTCTATAGTTCGTCGGATCATCACTAGACCCTTTCTTAAAACTGGAATTACTTTTGCAATCTTCAAACATTGAGGAAAGCAACTATTTCTTATGCACAAATTTATTAGTTTTGTTAGAGGGATCAGAATGAGATTTATTAAACTTTTAATGTAAAATTATAAGGGTCTTTACTTTTAGTGTTTTTAAATTTACTGATTATACCTCTAACTTCATTATATGTCACTTCTTTAAAAGTAAAATTGTTTAATAGGTTTATCTCATTCATATAATTCAACGGATTTATGTCAGTTTTAGCGAGGTCCTTTATAATATTTTCTGAGATATTCACGAAAAAATCATTAAAATCATTGGCATTTATATTTACATTGTCGGGACGATTTGTCATTGGATTATTGTTTTTGATTATATTCCACATAGCTGACTGCAGATTTTTTGAGTTTTTAATGTAATCATCATACATGTTACGTTTTGCATTATAAATTTCTTGGCGATATCTTATTTTAAAGTTTTTTAATTCGGTATTTGACACTAATTTAATATTACTTTGGTTTAGTTCACATAACAGTTGTAATGTCTCTCTCATTTTTTTCAGTTCATCATTAAACCAGTCATCTTTATAATCACTTTTAAAGCTGTTAATGGATTTAGACTTTAAAGTGCAGCAGATTTCAATTGCCTTAGTAATTTTGTCGATATATATTTGAAATTTGTTATCTAAATCGATACTAGAATCGTCAATGAAATGCTAATTTAATCCTTCGACGTAATTATATATTTGAAATAGCCCGATTTCAGTTATGGGCCTATAGTTTATACGTGCATTACTCTTATAATTTTTAAGTTCAGCATGAAAGCGAAAAGATATCCCTAGATGATCTGACAGGTGGGTATTTAAAACTGTTGAAAAAGATTGTGTGTTGAGGTTCGTAAATATATTATCAAGGCACGAATTAAAACGAGTGTTTTCTTTGATGGTTTGTATTAGGCCATATGATTCAAACAGGTTGATTAGCTTCAATGTATCTGAATCATTGGTGTTGAATTTCACATTAAAATCACCTGTAATTATAATAGGATTTTCTGTATCGAGTCTATCCAAAAGAGTAGATATTTTTTCAATAAATATGTTGAAATCACCCTGGGGAGACCTATACATGGTTATTATTTGGGTATTCTGGTATAGCATGCCAGAAGTTTCACAGTTTATTTCATCACAGAGATTGTTGACGTTTATATTCAAAGGTGTACAGTTTAGACCAAAGTAACGCCCTGTTGTCCGTCTTAACTAAGAACGGCTAAGTACATCTTGTACTTTTTTATATAATTCACTACTGTCAAGCATTCCAACTCGTTGATATCATAGCGTCTCTCTGCTGGAGATAACGTATTGCTGGCATAGGATATAATATATTTTTCGCCGTTGATAGAGTACTGCTGAAAGACCTTGTAGTGATGCATCTGTTTGCAAAATGAACTGACGGAAAAAATCCGTACGATGGAGTTCCAACGCAATGGATAATAAATCTTTAAGTTCATGAAAAGCTTCATCGCATGCTTGAGTCCAATGAAAGCTATATTCCTTCGATAGAAGTTTCGTTAATGGCTTTGTAATCATCGCAACATTTGGTAAATATTATTCCTTTGTCCAGTTACAAAGGCCTAAGAAACTCTAAAGCTGATTTTTGGTTGTTGGTACAGGATAGTTTTGAATCTGCAATACATGTTTTTCTAATGGACGAAAAGTATCAATTCTAATTGTATAGCCTAAATATTGGATTTCATTTGTCGCTATTGTAATAGGCTAGCTTTTACACTATAGTATTTGTACATCCCTGTTTGGTCAGCCCTGTCCCTAGGGAATGACAGTTGATAGGTAGTTAGGTTGGCATAAGTTTGAGTTAAGTTCTGTGTATATATAAAAGTGTTTATGGAGACTTTATAATAATAAAGTACTTTAATGAATAGTACCGGGATTTAATATATCTACAAACATCATACATGGTGTCAGGTTGGGTCAAGTAAAGTTACACAGCCCCAATTTACCTTTATACCATCTGAATGGAACCAGTGGCTTACAGTTTATGAGATGTACCGAAATGTGACAGGATTGGCACGTGCGGATGAGAAAACACAAGTAGATAGTCTTCTGCTGCATATGGGACCAGAGGTCAATAAATTCCTAGACAATGTAACAATGACTGAAGATGATAAATCTACTTATTCAAAAATGATCACGTTCTTTGAACAATATTTTATAAAACGAGTAAATGTGATATTTGAACGTGCTAAATTCAATTCACGGTACCAAAGAGAAGGCGAAAGTGCACAAGATTTTATTTCTAGTGTCATTGGATTGAGCAAAACATGCAACTATGGTGCACTGACTGAAGATCTTGTAAGAGATAGATTAGTGATAGAATTACAGGATAGGAACCTATCAGAAGCTTTGCAAATGGACAGCAATTTAACGCTACAAGATGCAAAAACAAAAGTCATTCAAAATGAGAGGGTGAAACCAAGAAAATGAAGCTCTAACAGTAGAGAAAGCTGAAGACGTGAACCATATAAGAAGAAAAGACAAGCCGAAACATAAAATTGACCGCATTGTGGATATTTATTATATCCACAATGCGGTCGCTGTGGCAAGAAACCGAGTCACGATCTGAAATCTTGTCCTGCTGTGAAGTGCATGTGTAATAAATGCCATATTAAAGGACATTTTGCCAAAATGTGTCGCACTAAAATAAAAAGACATATCAGAGAAGTTACGGATACATCCAACAGCTCCTCAAGCGAAGATGTTAGTGAGATTATTGAGGAAGTCAGAGATGCGCAAGATTCAGCCTGGCGTGTTAAACTAAAGGTGCATGGCCAAGAGATTGATTACAAGATTGACACAGGGGCTGACGTTTCAATTCTCAGCAAGCGAACATATGACATTTTACAAAATAAGCCACAAATCAAAAAAACAAAAACCACACTCAAGGGGCCAGGCAACATGACCATACCAGTTCTTGGAAAAGTAAAAATGGTTATGGAATGGAAAGGAGTAAGCAAGAAAACAAAAATGTTTGTTATTGAGAACAAAGAAAATTTATTAGGTAGGCCTGCAATTGAAAGCTTAAACATTGTTCAGTTTATAAATGAAATCAGTAAACAATATTCACTAAAGATTGTCATGGAACAACATCCAAACTTATTCCGTGGCATAGGAAACCTTAAGAATTTTCAACACAATATAAAACTTAACAAAGATGCAGTTCCGTATTCGATAACAACCCCAAGGAGAGTGCCACTCCAACTTTTAGAGAAAGTCGAATCTGAACTTAAAAATACGGTGAGGGAAGGCATCATAGAGGAAGTTAGCCCAAATAATCCCACAGCATGGTGTGCTCCAATGGTTTGTGTTACCAAACGTTCAGGAGAGGTACTTGTGCCGATTTCACCGAATTAAACACATTCGTACAAAGAGAAAAAATCATGCTCTCTACTGTGGACTCAACAATTGCAAAAATACGGAATGCGCAACATTTTTTTCAAAATTAGATTGTGTATCGAGTTTTTGGCAGTTAACATTATCGAATAATTCCAAGGAGTTTACAGCATTTTTAACCCCATTTGGCAGATTTATATACAAGAGGGTTCCTTTTGGAATCACATCGGCCCCAGAGGTTTTCCAACAAGTTATGAATAAACTGTTCGAGGGGATGCCACGAGTACTCATACATTTGGATGACATAACTATCTTTGCGAAAGATAAAAAGGAACATGATACGATATTGAACAATGTACTAAATATCTTAGAAACCAATGGTCTTATATTAAATAAGAACAAATGTCAGATTGGCATTAACGAAATAAAATTATTGGGCTACATTATTGGTGAATCCGGCTTGAAAATGGATAAGAGCAATATGAAAGCCATTACTGAGTTTGAAAAGCCACAAAATGTCACACAGGTTAGAGAATTTTTAGGTATGGTAAACCATCTCACAAAGTTTTTGGAAAATTGAGCAGATCTTACAAAACCACTAAGAGATTTGCTAAAGAAAAACAACGCTTTTCAATTTAGTGAAGAACACGAAAAATGCTTTGAAAAATTGAAGGAGGTAATTACGACAGCACCTGTTCTATAAATATATGATGTTAAACGAGAAACAAGAATCCTAGCTGATGCGTCATCGTTTGGAATTGGTGGCTGTCTAGAGCAACTTCAGGATGATGGAAGGTGGGGTGGAATACTATTTTGCTCAAAAATTTAAGTGATACCCAACAAAGATACGCTTATTTGGATAGAAAAAGAGGAATATGCGGTCTTATGGGTATGCGAGAGATTACAGGAATATATCATTGGTAAACATTTCATAATTCAAACGGACCACCTGCCGCTCCTGACCATCTTATCAAAAAAATCTATCAATGACCTTACAATTCGTTTACAAAGATTTAGACTTAGATTAGCCCGATTTGACTTTGAACTTATGCATGTTCCTGGAAAATCATTTTATACACCTGATACATTATCACGAAAACCACTTAAGCAAGGCAGTAAGGATAAGGATATACTAGAGGAAGAATGTATAATAGCTCATGTAGACGTCATAAGAAAAGAGTTAGAAATCACATTGGAAACGAAAGAAAGTAAGATAAACAAAGCCCAAAAAAAAAATTTGGGAAAATTAATAGATTACGTAACAGAAGGTTGGCCAGCCAAAACTAAAGTTTCAGAAGAGTGTAGAAAGTATTTTAAATACAGGAATGACATTACAATTTATGAAAATTCACTTTATTACAAGGATAGACTTATAATTCCCACTACTATGTATAAAGAAATATTAAATAAAATTCATGTGGGTCACCAAGGCATCAACAGTTGTAAGTCACGCGCAAAAGACACGGTTTGGTGGCCAAACATAAATACCTACATCAAAGAAGCAGTAGAAAATTGTCACGAATGTCTTAAGAATAAAAATCAAGAAACCGACTTCATGACCCTAAGAAAACTGCCAGAATTACCATTCGAACATATCGCTACAGACATTTTTCATTATAAAAACGATAACTACTTAGTGGTTCAAGATTGCTACTCCAAGTATCCTGAAGTGGTACGTTTGGTCAAAACACGAAGTGAAGATGTCATAGAAACATTAAAAGAAATCTTTTCATGTTTTGGAGTACCCGTAATAGTTTACTCAGATGGGGGTCCACAATTTGATAGTTACTCATTCAAAAAATTTCCAAGAGAATACGGATTTCAGCATATCATGATTGAGTAGTCCAAAACATGCTCCAAGCAATGGACATTCTGAAAGAGCGGTACAACTTGTTAAACGCATTATAAAAAAATGTGAGGATTTGCATTTAGGTTTATTAACATATAGAAATACGAAGCTACCTTGCGGAGCTTCACCAGCTGAATTACTACTTGGACGGAAATTACGAGATATCTTACCTATGAAACGTGATAAGTTAAAACCAAAAACTCCTAACCATGAAGAGATTAAACAAAAAAAAAATAGAACAATTAAATTCTAAAGAGTTATACGACAGACGACATAAATCTAAGGAATTACCTAGTTTCATCGAAAATGATTGGGTATGGATAAAGGACATGAATAGAAATGGCACCGTAGAAGGAAGAACAAATGAACCTAATTCATATTTGATAAAAACAGATGAAGGATTTCTGAGAAGAAATCGAAAATTTCTCATTAAATTGCCCGAAAATAAAGAAGATGTATCACAGTCATCATCAAGCGGTAATCCTCCTACAAACGGAAATAACCAGTGCGATTTAAATAAACCTGAAAAAGAAGTTTGTGTTAATGAAAATGAAGCCATGAGTGAGAGTAATGAAGCAATAAGGAAAAATGGCAGAATAAGAAGGAAACCAAGACGTTATAATGATTAAAAAGAAAAATATATATGTATTATAATTAATACCATAGAGAATCAACAATGTTTTATTTTTCAAATATTTATTAAATATAAAAAACCCTTGAAGAAAGGGAGATGTAATAGGCTAGCTTTTACACTATAGTATTTGTACATCCCTGTTTGGTCAGCCCTGTCCCTAGGGAATGACAGTTGATAGGTAGTTAGGTTGGCATAAGTTTGAGTTAAGTTCTGTGTATATGTAAAAGTGTTTATGGAGACTTTATAATAATAAAGTACTTTAATGAATAGTACCGGAATTTAATATATCTACAAACATCATACAGCTATTACACATTTGTCCGGTAACACTTTTAGATTATGTAGTCGTAGTCTTTCAAAGACTAACTTCGGGTGGGACATATGCTCCTCCACGTTTACGTTGTAAACGATTATATCATCTAAGTAGATTTTACAGAAATGATGCAGGTAATCAGTTAAAGCGTCCTTTGTCATGAATTTCTGAAAGGTACAGGGAGCTGTCTTGAGGCCGAAAGGCATGACATTAAATCTATAAGCTGCCCCATCAAGAGTAGTAAAAGTCGAAAAATCTTTTGATGCTTCATCGAGCGGGATTTGCCAATATCGGCTCTTGAGGCCCAACACAGAAAATATTTTAGAATTGCTCAAGTCTTTGATACTTTCGTGTATTTTTGGTAATACGGAAGCTTCGTCTTCAATCATTTCATTAGGTGACGATAGTCAACGTAAAAACGTGGGTTCTTATCGGGTCTTTTAATTATCACTGGTGGTGAACTATATTGTGCAGTACTAGGTTCAATGACGCCAGCTTTCAGCATCTCTTCAATTTAATCGTACATAATTTTCTTAGTACTCGGAGACATTGGATATGGTCTGATATTGAAGGGTTTTGAGTCTTTCACGACGATTTTATGTTTAACAGTCACTGTGGTTGCTTGAGTCGGTTCCACAGTAAACAAATCGACAAATCCTAACAGCGGTCGTAGAAATTTGTCTTTAATAACAAGCTCTTCAGGAAGTTTTGCCTAATGTATCTCCATCTGAGAAGCTTGATTCCAGAAGACGGTAATACGCTCTTTCGTGCTGGGCATATAGGCATTTTCGGCCGTAATCATATGCGACATTATATATTTATAAAAATGGGGATCCCAATATTACTGATTCGTTTACGTTTTGGATTACTAGAAAATCAACTTCAAAAAGAATGCCTGAAATATTTACGTTCAATTTCGTTGTGCCAAGAGAGTCTACCATGTTGTCTCCACACGCCATAGTAAATGATCGACGTGTCACGATATTTTTAAAATTATCCAACAGCTTGGGATGGATAACGTTTCGTGTCGAGCCTGAATCTATCAGAGCGTCGACCGCATGTTCATTTATTAAAACCTTTATACGAGGCAAAGGAACGATTCGCTCATATAATTTATGGATTCTCGTGTTTTGTGCATAGGAGTATTGTAGTGGTCATGAGTATTAAACGGGTTGTTTAGCGTGCATTGCTGCCGCCTTGGTTCGGCCGTTGGGCTGGGGATCTCGCAGATGGACCTTGGCCTTGGTCTCTGGCCCCTTGAACGTTTCTCGGTCCCCTGTTGAGATGACGGTTATTGGGACATTGGCTATGGAAGTGCCACTGCACTGTGTCTGTGCAGTATTGACACGGGGTTGCCGGTCGGTCGGGTACTCGGAAATTCCCCGATCCGCCATTAAAATTGTGTTGCCTGCGGTCAGATTGCTACGGGATTGACGTACATAAATAAATGGATACGTTGGATATTAATGATTATAAGATATTACGTAACGAAATCACTTGGGCTACTGTAGCGTAGCAGATATCGTAAGGCCACAAACTTAACCCGGAAAGTGATGTACGTGCCTACGATAAAATTTCTCTAGCTCAGACTATCTCAGGGCGTTAAGCCCAAGCTTACATAAACTATGATAAATTATTAGTTACTTACTTAACAATTCACTGAAGTTTTCCATATGTAGTGGTCGCAGACGAAATAATGACACTTTCTTTAAAAATGAAATGCACTATATTAAACAATTTACAGATTTAGGTTCTCTAGCATGTAACCTGGCGATGTTCACAGGTGTGGCAAATTCTACGATTAATAAGATCACATTCATAAAATGCCTCGTGTAGCTACACATCGGTTTACAATGTCCTCATAAATTGCTCATGAATTCTGCCACAAAGGTTTGATTTAAAAAACCTCCTTAAATATATGTAAATGCATAAAATCTTTAAATATCTACAAGTTAAAATGCAAAAGTATCCAGCCGAACCACTGAAGGTGGTCCCCGGTAAGTAAAACAAATAAACAACACAACACACTTGTTTAGGGTGGTACGATACCGAGTCCGGACGTGGAAGAACTGTAGCCCTACGGAGATGTCTTCGGGACACAAGAAATGGACCCAAGGATGGGGTTGATCGTAGCCTCTCCAGCCCTGGAACCTTCCACTGTGTGTGGATGCCCCGTCCGTGGAACTCTCACTGACGTGTGTAGAAGCTCCGTCCGTAGAACCCTAAAGATACCACGATTTAATTTACAGTCAGAAATGCACGTGAAGCGTGCCTAGTGTGAGTATTTCTGACATAACCTACAAATGAAACATAATTTACCTCACTGATGAGGGAACAATCCACCAAAACTCCTGGAAGCCACAGTCGGATAAATAGGGTCGAGTCCGCCTTTCAGGTTGACACGGTATTTCCAAAGGAAAGCCTGCAAATTTGTGAAACACGTGGGTAGAGAACGGGCAAGATGGCGTGAAGAGGTTAGCTTATCTTGTGTAATTAAATATCCTGCTTCCGCAGATAAAATTCACTCACAACCACAAAATATTCCGCTAAACGGAACAACAACAGATTGAGGAAATTTTCTTGTGTTGATAATTCTAAAATCCACCAGGATGCCTTGGATTAACCGAAGTGCACAGAATTAACAACTAGCTACCAAGCTACCATGCCAACCAACAACCACACCAAAAGCAATGGTTGCTTCCGTTTCCTCTGCTGATCACGTGTCGCAAATATATCGCCCTCCCGTGGAAAATAGCGAAATGTGTTACGGACGTGTAGCAGTTGTTATAATGCGGCCCACAAAACGCTAAAGCGTATGGTGGGTCGCATACGCTAGAGGTCCGTAACAAGATACTCCGAAATTCGCTGATCCGCGTGAAAAATTATTCATAAAAAGAGGACGGCCAGGTGTTCTACCTGGACCGTCCTGACGAGAGACATCCTCTCGGAAATGCACCCTTGGTGCTGTCGGATTTGGGCTTCTATTGCTCCTTATACGTGAATTTTGTTGACTAGAGGGTCCCGGCTCTTGATAGTAAGACGCGCGGGACAGGCGTTGATCGATGAGTTGGATTAGCGACGTCTGCTCGTCCACTGAATCCCGTTCGATGTTAGTGGCCGCGGCTACTAACATCTCTGTGGATGAGATTAGGTTGCTTCTCAAGCGTAACCTAATCTCTGGACGCAGTTGGTCCATAATTATCCGCGAACTGAAAGCCTCGGGCTTGAAAGGATCTATACGGTTAAAAAGGCATGTTTTCTTTGTGATAAACACTGCCGTGTCTTCTAGAGACGTTTGTTTGTTGGCATACGGTTGAGCAATAACTCGTGACTGGATGTCTGATGAGTTGAATCTTCTGAATAATCTTTCCTTAAATTGGGTATACGACGTCGTTAACGTCCAAAATTGTTCAGACCATCGTAGGGCTTTGCCCTTGAGTTGGCCAGTCACAATATGGAGACGATCAAAGTTGTGGCTTATGCGGCTCTGTCGAAAAATTCCTTCATAACTCTAATAACTGCTTCAGGATAATGAAGATGATGGAGCCCATGGAACGTCACGTTCAGACATCTTTGTCTCTCATAGAGCGTACAGATCGACACATTCTGTATCGCCTGCACGAAGCCCTCTGCCATTTTCATAAGCATACTTTCCATTGAATTTAAATTTTATGGCTGTGAAGCAGATAAATTTTGAGTATTAACGTCCGAAAACAGTCTTTGTAGTTCTATCTATCTACCTTATACTCTTACCATGTACCCATAACAATACCTAATGATACAATTTCTGTTCTGTTTATCTTTGCATTTATATGACCGTCCATGTGTGTGTATATGTGTGTGTATATATGTATATATGTGTATGTATATGTATGTATATGTATGTATATGTATGTATATGTATGTATATGTATGTATATATGTATCTGTATATGTGTATATATGTATACATGTGCGTGTCCGTGTAATTTGTAATGTATTGAATATTTTATTTTATCTCTTCCATAATGTTAAATTATAAGAAAACATAACAAATATTCCATTATTTATGTACCTATTTAGTTACAAGTTCTCCGCACCCCATTGTTTATCATCGTTTGTCCGCCCAAGAATTTATCTTACGGATCTTGCGAAATGATATAATTTTAATTTTATTCCTCTATTTCACATTTCATAGTTTTAAGATGTATTATTAAAGACTTGTCATACTCCGCACAAGGAAAAAAAAATTTTTTTCTTACGGAGCCCTATCTAGTTTATTGTATTATTTTAACTGTATTAAGTATTGTATTGTAAATTCTTTATGCAATAAATTATTATTATTATTATTATTATTATCACTCTAGAACTGTCGTCAACGAGAGGCACTGTGGCATGCTCGTAAAACTCTTGGGGTCGACTCCCGGGAGTCTTCCACCATAAAAGAAACGGAGTTTGTTGGAATTAAGGATGGCATTGTCCCTGATCGGGCGCCATGTGCACGATCCATCTTTACACGTCTGAGGGACTTTTATTATATTTTCCAAAGTGGGTATTAAACGTTCACAAAGAAGGGTTCATTCAAATCGACTGTTTCAGACGGAGGATAATACACAATCTATACTTACTGTTCGTTTTTGCTTAACTGCTTCACTGATGGTACCAATTGGAGGTCGTAACACTATAAATCTAACACAGAAAATATTAACACTTTCTTAAATTTAAACCTGAAAAGGAATTTTGAAACACAAAAAAAGACAATACAAAGTTCAAAAATATATATTAAATCTTTTTACAGAATTATGTTTTTACAAAACGTTCAAAAAAATGTATTGACAAACTATAGTCTGGCCCGTGTACAACACATAGTGAGAGATGGAACGACTCATAATGTACCAACTACCATCCAATGTTTAGTTTTTAGCTAACGATTACACAAAAAGTTTAAGTAAATAGTTCAATGTTTTAATTCTTTGGTGGGCTTTTGCTTATCCGTCTATCGGCGTATTTTCAGTCCAATATCTATTTTATCAATTATATTTTGCAATTATAATTTCATACGTTCAGGCAAGGCGGTCCCATGTACGTTCTGAGTACATGATAACTATACTTTTCTGACACCGAATCACTGAGGAACCGGTTTAGGCAAATACGCTTAAAACCCAGTCAAAATCGACTGCTAGAAAATGATAGGACACCCTCGACGCTAAGGGCTATTTTCGCTAAAACTCTCGAAATACTTTGACTAAAGACTGGATAACTTGTCTTCATATTTAACACAACGCATGAGTTGCAGTGCTTAACAACTTGGACTGGTAAAAAGGTTTTCCTTTTCAAAAAAAGTTGGTTGTTCGGGGTTTTGTGTTCGGGGTGACATTACGTCCCCGTACAGCGACATTTACTACACTTTCTAAAATTACACTCCTTGATGAGTTTCCAAGATTTTGGCATAAAAAACGCTCCGTAGAACGAAAATGTGATTGAATGTATAAAAACCTCTTCCAACGGTATTTTTACGTGAAGCACACTTTTCATGCGAAAAGTTCGGAAAAAAAGTCGGATTTTGTTACAGTTTCGAAAAGTTCATCGAGGGTTTTAGCGTGTTCTTTAACATTCACACCACACATATATAACTCATTTACTACAAGTCCTACTTTTTACGATATAAATGAAAAATGAGATTATCTTTTGAATGTTATTAATCGTTCGACCGAAATATCAATCCCTAAGTTAAAACCCTTTAAAATAAAATATCGCCCACCAGCTCCATAGAAGAATTTCGAATGTGATAACGTGGTTCAGAAAAGGAAAAACAGCACTTTCCCCTACTTTGGAAATTTTTTTAAGCTGCAAACTAATTAGCGCTCTTAGAAAAAAAAATTAAATTGCAAAGCCGAACGAACTGGATAAATTGGGTATCTATCAAATTTAAATAAAAATACTCCTTCATATTCTTTATGGAAACAAGTCAACAAATTGCAAAAAATTCCAGAAAACTCTCGCAACGATTGGGTACAAGAATTTTTTAATAAAATATCCACCTTATGTTGAAAATGACCACAAATCACCAATGCAATCATTCAATTTTTTCGAGTTAGAATATGCTCTTAAAGACAATGCTTCTTCTGGACACGATACGCTTGTTCAACTTGCCTGATATTGCCAAACAATTTTTACTTGATATATTTAACGAAATGGTAATGTGCAGGTAAAATCATTGATTTTTTTATAAAAGTTATTGTGGTTTCCATTTTAAAATCAGGCAAGGATCTTGATCATGCAGACTCCTAGCGACCAAAAATGTTTTTGTTGTAGTGCTCATCAATGAGCACTATCCAACGATGTACATGTACATGTACGTATTTGAGTCGAAATAAAATTTTGAGGACTTTTGAAGACTTTGAACTGCCGCCATTTCTTAAGTTTCTCCTGTGCATTTTAGCAAACCATGTTTTAGACAACAGTTGTAGGGCTAAATGAGCAATATCCAAAGATTTATCGCATATTTCATTCGAAATAAAATTTTGAGAATTTTTTCGCACTTAGCCGAGATATGGACTCAAAGTCAAATTTCGTCTTGATCCGTTGAGAAATGCTCTCTAGGGTGTTTACAAATTTCGTTATATTGCATATACAAACTTTTGAACTGGGGCATTTTTGGGGACTGGGAACCATAGTCGAAGAAACTATAGGGAAATTTTTCTGAAGTCGTGATATGCAATAGGTAGATTATAACTCTAACTAAAATCATGTACAAATTATTGCATGATACCAATTTACATCATCCTAGTTTCCATCGGATTTACCTGAATTAGGGAAGAAGGAGTTGTTTTCAGGTCATTGTAACCTAAGACTCTTATCAGCCTTACGCTGAATGCTGACAACATATGATTTAACTTTGTAACAAATCCCTTGAAATAAATTTATTAAGCTTAATTTCTGTTGTTGAAAAATTATTGTTTTTAAAAACTGGTTTTCCGACCCAATTCAATTCAATTCAATATAACTTTATTAATATTAATATACAAAACAGTTGCCTGCCCAGGATCTGTCTCGGTACCGATCCTGCAGCCACCGCGTTGACGCAGTGGCAGATTGCAGGAGTTTTCCGACCCGAGGTATTTTAATTGCATCACTGGTGAGAATCATATTTACAAAATCAGTCGAATACTTTTTTTCTGCCGCAATAGTACATATGGACTAAGCATGGACTACATGTGTATATATATATATATATATATATATACTAGATTTCAAGATAATACACAGATACATTAAATCTATATTCCTAATTGGTTCATTGGTTCATGGTGTACCGACTGATATACATATTTATGTACTTACTACAGATGTTATGTACATTATTTTAATACACATTTATGTAGTTCCTAATAATTATTCAGGTACATTGTCCTACGATTTCCGTTCTAGGATATATTTATTTCCAAAATAAAAAATATATTCATAAACCAAACCAAATTTTAAGCTTATTCGATTTTATAAATCAAATGCCTGACAATTTGTTACATGGCTACTTCGTGAATACATTTATAAGAATTCTATATAGAACTCTATAAAGAAGAAGAGAGTTTTTAAGACTCTTTGATAATGGTCGCAAGCCCGAAACATATGTCAGAGAAATCTGAGAAAAAATTAATGAAACAATAAACCAAGTGCGTATTGTAACTATTCTTTTGAATATTTATAATTATTCTATTGAATATGTTTCATCAAGAGCCTACCGCAGACCCCATCCAATTAATTCTATAAAGAAATGTATAGCTTTTTCAAAATTTCCAGCTGGTTTCTGTTTTATCTTTTCTGCAAATCGTAATTTAAACAGGAATATCGTTTAATCATCTTTTGGTGTCTTCTTTGGTTATTTTTTGGTCTTTGTTATTTTTGTGAACTTGTAGTGCATTAATCCTTTTCCTTAAACTAGGAAATATTCAGACCCGTAGGCTCCTCATTACATTTTCACATCAGCAAAGGCTGAAGCTTCTGATAAAATAATCAATAATAGACTTTAATCATCGTAGTCTGGGTAGGTATACCAGATATATACAGGGTGGGGCAATAGTGTGTCGGACCTCGATATCTCGAGTTCTACGGTAGCTAGAAATGTTTTAAAAAATTGCAAGTAAACTGGATAAAAAAGTCTATAACTGGAAATTATTTTCGAACATACAGGGCGAGCCAAGACCAAGTGCCTTTTTTAAAATGGAATACTATGTATATCAGTTTTTTGAAGCCTCTTTCTAGGCTCTATTCATCCCTATATTAGGATTCAATATCTCTGTAATGAATATTTTTGTTGAAATAATGCAATCTGCAGATGGATATTAAAAAACCACCACAGTCACAATTATGGGTTTTAAGAAAAACTATGTGAATACCAGTTACGAGACATCTAATTAATGTTTGTGAGTTTTTTCATTTCTTAAAAATGTACTGGATGGCCAAAAATTATTTTTCAATTAAGAATATTTAAAATTGAATTTTCTCAATTTTTTCAAATGGAATACCCTGTATATTTTTCGACTATGTGATGTAGAAATGAAAAACAAACATTTTTTGTAAGTATTTCCCTATGGCTAATTGCAACCATTTTCGTTTTATAAATTTCAGTATAAACCTTCGAGGAGATTAGATGTGCTGAGAGAGAGCTCTTAACGAGAACCGTTAATCACCATCTGGCAAGCAATAAATGCTTACCCGCATTTATTGCTGCAACTGTATAACGATTGGGAATTTCTGTTCTAAGTATGGTATCCGCCCATAAAGTGCAATACAAAGTGTCCTCTTTTTGTCTTATGCTAATCAAATAAAGGACCTAAGATGTCGGCCGATGCGAACGACGAGAATTTGACTGACAAAAAGTGTAAAATTTGCAACGAAACCACAGTTAAAAATCGTAGTGTTGTAAAATCTAATTCTACCAACTGTAATGTAGTCGTACATGGCAAATGTTTTGACTTAGTGACTAAAGTGTTTCATACAGATACAAAACCTGGAAGTGTAAAAGTTGCTGCGAAGTTATAAAAGGTCAGTGCTGTAATTCAAGTTTAGATATCAAGATAATTCAAAAAGAAAATGAATGCCTCATTCGCGAAAAAGACATTTTAAATAAACGTGTAAATGATTTGGAATATATTGTAAATTTGCAAAGAAACGATATACAAATCAATGGAAGTAAACAAACAACCACTGTTAACGTAAAGCCCAACGCATCCTACAGCCAAGCCGTAAAAAACACCGTAAATGCACCATCTGTGCTAATAGTCAAATGCAATGACGCGTCAGTACTGAATACAAAAATGGAAAATGACGTGAAAACTGCCATCAACCCTGGTTCTATGAATATAAACATCAATAGCACGAAATTAATAAAAAATGGTATGCTTATTAAATGTGAAGACCAAAATTTTCTTGACAAGTTAAAGGAAAGTTTAAGCCAAAAAGTAGAACTATATACAATGTAAGCGAACCAAAAAAACTCAATCCTAGGATATCTGTGTCTAGCATAAAAGAGGAAGATTCAGAAAATCATAATTTAATTAACGACAGACATCATTTTTGATAATAATTTAGATACTAACGCGGAAGATATAAAATTTGTAACTAAATTAAAATATAAGTCTGTTTACAATATTATTCTCGAAGTTACACCCGAAATGTTGAAATTTATATTAGCCCGAGGTTATCTATATATAGGATGGAAAAGACATAGTGCAAGTGAGCATTTAAATATATCGCGCTGTTATAAATGTCATAAATTTGGTCACTTAAAAAATGCCTGTAAAAGTGACTCAGGCGTATGTCTTAAATATTCTGGATCGCACGAATCTAAAGTATATAATTCAGAAAATAGATGCTGTGTAAATTGTACAAACTTAAACAATAAGTTCAAATATAATATTTCAACTGATCACGCTGCGAATGATCTATAATGCGCATCTTATAAGTACCAACTGGAGCAGTTAAAAAATAGAATTAGTTATGAATAATACTAGAAAACAGAAGAATCTTAAAATCGGTCACTTAAATGCCAGATCGCTGTCCACTGGTTTCGATCATTTTTCAAATCTAGTTTTGGAAAACGATTTTGATGTTCTGTGTGTCTAACATGGTTAAACGATAACATTCCGACACATATTATAAATATTCTCGGGTACAAATTTGTCCGGAAAGATAGAATTGGCAGAGGTGGTGGAGTAGGAGGTGTATATAAAAAGTGAGATAAAATACAAAAGTGTTTGACTTTAGGGTCATAGACGGTATGGAATATTTATGTATTGAGATTAAAACAGGTAGCCCAAACATTATCTTATGTACGGTATATAGAGCCCCATCTAATGATTATAAGAATTTCATTGAATTCTTGGACAATATCTTGTCCTATGTAGCCCCAAAATACGAACACATAATGTTATTGGGTAATATAAATATTGATCATAATTTTGAAAACCCCGTCAATGAATGCACGCTATCGTACGATTTTACACAGATTATAACTGAGCCAACTCGTATTATACTCCGACATCACAAAAGATATTAGACGTCATTTATTTTAATGACATCAGTTTATTACCTGCCTCAGATACGCTTAATGCAGATTTAGTCTCCGATCATCGGTTGATATTTTGTAAATAAAATTTGACAGTGCAAAAAAACACACAAACAAACTGTCACTACCATCCTATCGCTTGACCCTGTTTCACAGATCCGTTTCTTATAATTCTATCACAATTTATAATAATATAAATGACACTCTAAAAGGACTTGCCGTAGACAGCTTTCGTAAGAATGTAAAAAGAATTTTTCTTTTACTGCAGTAAATGAATAATATTGCAAACTGGTCACTCGCTGCGTGATAAATTTTATACATTTTATTGATATATTCTATCACTAGTTATTTTATTACACATTTGTTAGATTTGTTATATTTAGCTATATTATTTGTATAATCATTTCTTTTCCCCCTTTTTTCACTTGTTATGCTTCCTAAATTTTTTGTGAATAGTATATACTATGTGTTAAATAGGTTAAATAGAATAACCTTGGCTAGACTTCGCCTTTGCGAGTGTATGTATGTAATACCTTTTATACATCTTTTTTTTACATAAAGCAGGAGCTTTTCTCTTTAAAATCATCCTACCCCTGCATTTTCGTGGTGTTGGACAATGCAGAGGAGGGGATCCGAACTCCTGATGACTTTACATGCTCCATCCAGAATCATCCTGCTATTGAAATTCTCCAAGCTCAAGAGTCCACGGCCTCCCCGATGTCGTGGGAAATATAGCCGTGGAACGGACGATTTAGGATGCAAGCTCCTATTGAGATGCATCTTCTTGCGGGTTACTACATCGAGTTGACGCAGCTCTTCTCGAGTCCATTTCACCACTCCGGAAGAGTAGAGAAGGATCGGTACGGCAAGCATATTTGTAGTAGACACCTTGCTTTTCCCCGACAGTTCTGAAGACCAGATCTGTCGGAGCAGGTGCTGATACTTGCCGCGGAGAACGTTTTTCACTACGCCCACTTCTTGGGTGGAGCATTGCTCGACACCCAAGTAAGTGTACGACTCGTGTGGGGGCCCTGCCTTCGGTTAATAGGAACCGGAGTGTAGAACTTGTGGGTGGTTAGCCCAACAAGTCCACGACCGACACCAGAGGGGAAGATGCTTTCCCCTCCCGGGTGCATTAGGGCTGCCGGTTCGGTTTTGCACCCCTTATTATTATTATTATTATTATTACTATTTTTAATTTTTTTTCACAACTGTATGTTGGATTTATCCGGCCAACACCCTACGAGCAGTGCTACAGGTAGCTAAGATTGTAGCTTTTTGCGCAAGTCCTATCACCCTCTGATGGTCAGATATATCTAGTTGTTTCAGTGCTCTAGGCAGCTCTTTGTCGACCAGCCCATTCGCGGTTATTATTATGGGTACAATGAAAACTTCCTCAAGTAAGTAAATAGCTTTAATTTCGTTTGCTAGATCTTGGTACTTACTAATCTTCTCGTTTCTGACTTTTCTCACATTTTCATCGAGGGGAATTGTAACGTCTATGATGTGAATGAAAATGCACGTTTTTCATTTTTTTCTAAAATTAATGTATCGAGTTTATCATGTCTGATTTCCTTATCCGTTAAAATCCTCGAATCTCAGTATATTTTTGTTTCTTCGTTTTCTAAGAAGGCTTCCGGCACATAGTGATAGATTTTTTGGTGAAGTATTCCGGCTACTGTGTTGTGTCGATCAAGATAGTCCTTTGGCGCAAGGTAAGTACATGCAGAGACTAGGTGTTGTATTGTCTCCGAAGTTGATCTACACAGTCTACATTCATCATCTATATTTTGCCTTAAAATATGTTTTCGGTGACTTCTTGTAGATATGACTTGGCCCTGGATGGCACTAATAAATCCTTCCGTCTCCGGCATGAGCGAGCCCTGCCTGAGGTAAGTAGTTGACAGCTCAAGGTCAATATCATTGTTGTATAGTGCTGCAGCGTATCTGCCGTGTATCGCCTTTCCCTTCCAGTTTTCCTCTAATGTTCTGATAGTCTTCGGTATTCGGGCAGCTATGTTCAGTGGAGAGTAGTTTGTATCTGCCAATAAAATGGCACTCTGAAGCTCTTCATGGCTGTTCGTGAAGTATGTATATAGCTATATAGCTTTTTAACTTTACTGGCGTGAAGGAATTCTAGATTTAGCAGTCCTCTTCCTCCCTTTCTTCTAGGCAAGTAGAGTCGACTGGTTGACGATGTTGGGTGGTACTTTCTATATTTGGTCATCGTTGTTCGTAAATGTCAATCCGCTCTAAATCAGCCTGGGGTCCATTTTAATACACTAAATGTATGTGCTAAAACAGGAACTGCCCAGGTATTGATTGATGGAACGAGATTTCCTGCATATAGATGAGATTTCAGCAGCGTCCTTAGCCGCTTCATAAAGTTCTCTTCTGCCAGTTTCTTCGATATAGCTTGTTCAATGGTAAGACATTGTCTGGCGCCTAGATATTTATAATGCTCTGTTACAGGAAGGGCATTAAATTCCGTATTATCCGTCAGCTGAATGTCCTGTGACTCTTTGATAACTCCTCTTTTTGCAAGTATGAATGTACATTTTTCCACACCATTCCACTATTATTATTATTATTATTATTTTCGCTGAGCGATGCTGGACAGTTCTGCCATGTCTCCGACATTCTCACGACAGAAACGCCAGCGAATTATCTACAGCCACTCCCCACAACCCGCAGGGTTAGTGACCGTAGATTCCCAAATCATGTGCCCTAAGCAGCCTAAGGGACCCCAGGATGACTGCTTTCTGCATTTGACCTGCCAACCATTCGGCTGACTTCTGGCAGGCCGGTATGGTCTTCAATTTTGAGAGCAGTGTAGACCTCATCCCACCGAGTACACCGATTATCAGGACGAGTAGTCAGAGCACAGCGCATGGAGCTCATACCGGAGATCTCGGTATTTAGTCCGTTTTTCCTCCTCCTTCAAGGCGATGTTTGTCTCAGCAGGCGCCGAGAACTCGATGACATGCATCACCTTGGTTTGGTGGTCGAGGAGTACTATGTCAGGCTTGTTGGCTTGAATTAGCCTGACGGCCGGAAACGAGAAGTTCCAATAACTTCGGCATTTCTCGTTCTCGACAACGGACTCGATCTCTCTGTGGACATAAGGCAGCAGGTGTTTGGTCTACTTCATACGAGTGCCGTAGACGGTAGTATAGCACTCGTAAAGCCGCGTTATGCCTATGAATGTAGGCCGAAGTCGCATAAATGGGACATGATAATAATAAATAATACATAACACCACAAGTAATTACGACCCCCTTTATCCCGGAAGGTTCTAGAAGAGCCTTGTGTGGGAGGGGACCACACATTTAGAGACAAGGGACACACACCCAGTATCCGTGTATAGTGAAAAAATCCCTCTCACAGTATTTTCCACTGCCCCGACCGGGGATCGAACCCGGAACTTTTGGGTGAGAGGCAAGTGCGCTCACCTCTCGACCACCAGTCATACAAGCAGATAGTAAGTGCATTAGCGACTCCGGCGCCTGACGACAAGTCCTGCAGTTAGTGTCAGGAACTTCCACTTTCATAACGCGACTACGGTAGATCAAAGTGTTAATAACACCATCTTGGCAAGCCACAATGAATCCTTCAGTCTCAGACTTTAGCCCTGCTGACCGTAGAAAAACGAAGGTCAGCTTTGTCGACAAACCGAGTGTCTCTATGTTGTTATAGAAGACACCATACATAGACTTATCGACATGCTGCCTGAGCAGATTTCTCTGCTCAGCAGCTTTAATTTGGGCTGTCAGACGATTTGGCGGAAGCTCAGTTACTGACTGTACGTCAGCATCTCGCCGGCCTCCTCGCCTGAAGTCGAACACGAGACCGAGATCACCTGCGGCCCTTCGTGCTGCCTTAAATAAGAATGCGCCAACTCATGATCTCTCACAAACCGTAGGAGTGGGTCCGAGTAAACAAAGAGATCTAATATGTTGCGAGACAATATTATTGAAAGTGCTAGAACAAATTATATTAACCCTTTAGTTATTGTTAAAAAGAAAAACAATGACATTCGACTATGTTTAGATGCACGAAAACTTAATGATATTACTAAGTCACAATTCGATGCACCTAGAAGTATTGATGTTATGTTGAGTCGTTTGGGTAGAAATACTATGTTCACAAAATTGGATTAGAAAATTCATTTTGGTTAATTCCTTTAGTTGAAGAGTCACGTAATTATACGGGTTTCAGCGTAGAAGGGAAAATCTACCGGTTTCGCGTGGTTCCGTTTGGTTTGCAGTCAGCTTCAGCAGCTTTAGTAAGAGCTATGCAGAGCAAATTAGACAAATATGAGAGTTTTTGTCTTCATTATATTGATGACATTTTAATATTTTCTGAAAATGACAAAAGTCATACAGAACATTTAAAGGTAATTCTGGGAGCACTAGACTTTGCAGGATTAAAGCTAAATATTGACAAATGTAAATTTTTCATGACATCCGTCAAATATTTAGGTTATGTTATAAATGGTGATGGAATATGTGTGGGAAAAGAACGGTTAGACGAAATTCGTTTATATCCGAGACCACAAAATTTACGCACACTACGAGGTTTTCTAGGTGTTCTTAATTATTATAAAAAGTTTATTGTTAATTTAGCAGATAAAGAGATTCCTCTTATTGAACTGCTAAGAAAGAACGTCAAATGGTCATGAGATGAAAGAAGAGAACCGGCATTCAGTAACCTAACACAGGAATTTCATGACAACCTTCAGTTGTACAGTCCAGATTTCTCAATTCCTTTTATTCTACGAACAGATGCATCTGACTACTTTGTTGGATCGGAACTCGTGCAGATCCAGAATGGAATAGAAGTTCCAATCTCCTTTATTTCTCGTATTCTGAAACCATATGAAGTACGTTATACTATTTCAGAAAGAGAAATATTGAGTGTGATATTTAGCTTAAACAAATTTAAATTTTATCTGACAGCTAATCCTTTCATTATAGAAACTGATCATATTGCTTTGACATTTTTAATGAAAATCAGATTTGCAAACAACCGTATTTATAGATGGTCACTTTTAATACAAGAATTTAGTTTTACAATAAAACATAGGCCAGGCAAGGACAATGTAACTGCCGATGCTTTAACTCGTAAAGAAAGCAATGATAACAAAAAACCTAATACATTTTTATTTGCATTAAATTCATTCTTACCTATAAATAATTTGTATTCTGAAGACAAAATCATAGCTGGTGAGTTAAAGTTATTTGAGTTGGCTGAAAGTATCAATAGAAAAGAGAAATATCGGGGATATTCTATAAAAAACAATTTTATTATCAAAACACATGAAGATTTTGAACTTTATGTCATTGACAGGGAATTATATTTGCGCACCGCCCTCTGTGATCGAATACCTGTATACGTCTCCTGTGCTATTGTAGCGTTTATTTTTGCTAATTTAAGTATTTAATTTTCTCACGCAGCGATCCTTTGGTATGTAAATAGGTAGGCAACCGACAATTCAGAATATCGGTTTAATATTTTGTCTAGCAGAGTCATCACTTAAATATAGTTGGCGCAGGGTTGTTTTTTCTGATCAGGAATATTCTAACCGGACACCATGAGAATTTCGTTTCGTTCATTTGACTTGAATTCCGTCATAGAGACACAGCGGAGCAACATTTTTGGAAATTTTAACCCTCTGTACTAGAATTTTCCAAGAAGCCACTTCCATCCAGGTAACAATCCTAACTCAGTTAATTATACGAGGGTATAATGAATAGGGGTCGTTGTTGTTTTTTTGTAATTTTTTTTGGGAATACTTTCTTAAAAATACGTTTCTTTTTAGGCTTTAAAAAACCAGTTAGAAATACCAGTTTAATATTACTAATTTGAATACGTAATACCAATTTATTTCAACTTGAAATAAAAACTTAAGTCAAACCTTGGATCAGACTATCTATATTTTGGGGTTCCGGTATTTCGTTTGGACACCATCTGGAAAAATCGTACGTGGCGTACTGAAGTTTCGAGACCGCCATTTTGTCAGGATCAGGGCACGAGGACTTTTGAGATGAGGTAATCCTGTTTCTTTTGGTTATTCGCTGCCGAGGTGTTTCTGCAATAATTCAGGGATATGGAAACCATATACAGTTTGGACATCTAACACGAAAAATTTGGTAACTTCTTTATGTACTTACGTAACAACCTAAATTGGTAATAAAAGTTTTACGTAATTGTTTAAAATTAACAGGTATTTAATAAAGAATCACATTCAGCACTATTATTCAACATATCAATTTTTTTGTCCTCTACACGTGGTCTTAGTATTATGAACATATTTTTATTATTATTTCATGGTTTACTCTAAAATACAAAGACAAATTTATTTTATTACTTTCATGTACACCATCGATATATCTGGCCATTTATGCGAAGGGTTAAATCTTTTATAAACATTATATAATATTTTAAACATATCCTTAACCTGGTATATTATTTTGTTATTTTTGTTCTTATTTGTTTTATCAAAAATTGGTAGACCAGTGTACATAATATGTTATTATATAACCTGTCTATATTAGTCTATATATTATCAGGTGATGAATTTGAATTTATTACATATTTAACCTCTGTACATAGAAATTTCTTGCCATAAGTTGGGAGTAAAAAACTTATTACAAAGACATCTCTTACTAAATAAAATTGTATATATGTTTCTATTAACTTTTCTTTCTTTTAAATATATCAGTACAATTAAATCAAATATCCTTCCTGGCTTAAGGTTGTCAAGGAAAAGTTACGTAATATAAAGTCAGTGGCGCCCTGGATAAGTAAAAGAATCTAATTAATGATTAAATGACATCTTAAATCAAAAACTATAATCATTTATAACACACCAAACTCACCCATTCTCTCCAAACAAAAGAGCTGCCGTTCGCCCTGCGTGTAAAAAGGTAAGTGTGGCCTTATAAACATTACACTACTAACGCCACAATATTAGAAAGCAGAACTCCTCCATGCCTACCCTGTCCTGCGTACGCCTGTCATACTTCATTCTGTTTTCATTGTGCTTAGTGAACGTCAGGGCCGGAAAATCGTACGTAATTAGAGTTTATAGTGTTAGTTAGGATGGGAGAACAATCAGGATCTGGCTCATCAGATCATTCCGAATCGGAAGAGGAGTCTTGGGACCCTCGAACACTAATGGCAAGGGTAAATAACCTGGAAAAGGAATTGGAAGAACGCAAACGTCATGGCCGCAAGCGCCATCGCCGTCATCGTAGTCGTAGTCGAAGCCTTGGACGCAGTCACACAAAAAAGAGAAGGCGAAGCCGAAGTCGTTCTTCTAGGAGGAACTCCAGAGACCGAACCAGACCATCTATCTCAGTACTAGATACTGACATAGAAGACATTACGACTGAACAACAATTAGAGGAAAACCGCTCAGGAAGCAGAGGTTAGTTTTTTTTTCTAGAGTAACAGTGTCTCACCCCCACCCCCCCCTGGGGGTATCTTGAACTAGTTTTAAGATGGCGTGTACCGTACACTATGAGTTAGTTACAAATAAACCTGCAGACACTGATGGTCCTACACTAGATGTAGAACGTTAATCGCTACTAGATGGCGACATAAAATACAAGGATATAGAGCATCTTGCTATTACTTTTAATTTTATAACTTGCCACTAGATGGCAACATTTGTGATTAATCTAGTTGGTTACCTATATAAGAGGTTTTCATATATAAAACTGTCTTTTACCTACGCTTATCTGGTTGTCTATGTAAGAGGCTATCAGATATTGCAATTATTTGACTATTTGCAGAGCAATTATAACCGTGGGTTTTTTATTCACAGTCAACAATGAGGAGCAGGAGTCAGAGAGGAATATTGTTCCAGGAGTAACACTACCGGAGGACATTTTAAGTCTTTTAGGCGAGCAAAAGAAACGCGGGCCTAAGCTGAGTGACCCAGTTTACATCGACATCGCAGCTAGATGGGAGGGAATTCTCAAGCAGGGCCTAGATGCAGAGACCAAAAATACTTTGATTAACAAATACCCGCCAGTAGCCAACTGCCTGAGTATGCAAGCACCTAAGATTAAACCCGAAGTGAAAGGTGCTGCCACTGAAGCCGCCTTAAGAAGGGATAGCCGGCTAGTCGATAAACAAAATCAAATCGCCGCCTGCCTATCTGCAATTGGAAAAATGCTGACGCAATGTTTGGAAATGTCCAATCGGGGAGTAGAGGATCGTCATTTAATTGAACTTGCCGGGGACACGGAGCGATTACTAGCAGACATACACTTCTCGGAGTCTGAGTCCAGAAGAATTCTGATTGGCGCCAGTCTGAATAAAAAATTCAAGTAGGCCTTGGGAGACGTTCCTCCAGACGACTGGCTTTTTGGAGGCGACTTGGGGGAGCGGCTAAAGACCGCAAAATCTTTAGAAAGATCCACCCTGGAATTGAAAGGAGATAAGTTGCCAACTCAACAGTCTACAAAATCTAATAGAAATTTAAGCTTCAAGCGTCCGTCCAACTAGCGGGTCCCTCAAAAGCGATTCCCTCGCATGGACGGACGAACCCAAATACAACTGAGGGGTGGCAGTTACCCAAAACATTCGCACCAGAATTAAAGGGAGCGACCTCGTCAAAGCAATCAACAGGCCGGTCCGAGAAGACAACAGTCCACGTCAAGGAGACGATACTAAGTGAAGAGGCGGCAAATGTAAGTAATTATGCGGGTAGACTTCAACACTTTAATTGCTTGGAAGGAAATCACATCGGACCCAAAGATCCTGTCATGGATAAGGGGGTACCGGATACCTTTCACCCGACAAGTCACCCAACACATCGTACCCTCGGAGACGACTTGGTCTTCCTTAGATAGGGAAGAAATTTCTATTGCCATATCTCACTTAGAGGAAATAGGCGCAGTCCAGACATGCACGTCTAGCAAGGGACAGTTTATTTCTGGTATTTTTCTAGTTAAGAAGTCTGATGGTAAAAAGAGATTCATACTGAATCTTAAAAATTTAAATAAGTTTCTGTTAACTGAACATTTTAAAATAGAGGACAAAAGCACGGCAATAAAGCTTATCACCCCAGGGTGTTTTATGGGATCGGTGGACCTCAAGGAGGCCTATTTTCTTGTTCCTATTGCCAAGTCACATAGGAAATATTTAAGGTTTAGATTTGATAATAAATTATATCAATTTACTTGTTTTGCCTTTTGGACTTGCACAGCTCCTTTTGTTTTCACTAAGATCATGAAACCGGTAATGGCATTCCTAAGATCAAATAAACATTGTTTATCCGTCGTGTACTTAAACGATTTTCTTCTTCTGGGCAACACTTATGACGAGTGTAAAAGAAACATTCAGGAACAACTGCGGTTTTACAAAATCTAGGTTTCGTAATTAATTATGACAAGAGTTAGTTTATTCCTAAACAGCGTTGTAAATTTTTAGGTTTCTATTTAAACTCCATGAATATGGTTATTGAACTACCACGGGATAAACAACACAGAATACGAGAACTTGTAAGATTAGGCTGTTTGCCCACCTGCTGGGAGTATTAACGTCAGCTTGTCCTGCAACGACGTATGGGTGGGTTTACACCAAAAGCCTTGAACGAGCCAAATATTTGGCTCTTCAAATTAATAAAGACAACTATAATAAGGTTATGCAGTTACCGGATGATATTAGACCTGATCTACACTGGTGGAACCTCAATGTAATCGACACCAGCAAGAAAATTAATCCAAAACAATTTAAACTCGAAATTTTCAGTGACGCATCAAGGTCCGGATAGGGCGTGGTCTGTCAGACTCGGAAAGTCCACGGACACTGGAATACTTTAGAACAATCGTATCATATTAATCCGTTAGAACTCTTAACAGCATTTTTCGGTCTTAAAGGCTTTGCAACGACGTTACGCGATTGCGATATTCTTCTAAGAATTGACAACACTACAGCAATAGCTTACGTAAACCGGATGGGAGGAATCCGCTATCCAACATTGAGCAATCTGGCTAAAGAAATTTGGCAATGGTGCGAAGCTCGAAATATCACTATATTCACATCATACATAGAGTCAGCCGTCAATAAGGAAGCTGATACAGAATCGCTCCGCCAAAATCCAGAAACAGAATGGCAATTAGCAGACTACGCATTCGAAAAAATCACACATAAGTTGGGGGCTCCAGATATCGACCTATTTGCTGATAGAAATAATACAAAATGTAAGAATTTTATATCCTGGGGACGAGACCCAGAAGCAGTAGGCATTGACGCTTTTACAATATCTTGGACACCATGCTACTTTTATGCTTTTCCCCCATTCGCTATTATTTTGCGGATCTTATAAAAATTCATGGATGACAAGGGTGAGGGGATTCTGGTTGTACCCTTCTGGCCAACACAGGCTTGGTATCCCATATTTACTTTCCTATGGTCGGAAGAACCGCTCTATTTTAAACCTGATCCTAACATATTAATTTCTCTTGACAGAACACACCACCCACTCTGGAGTCAACTTACCCTGGTGGCAGGTCACTTATCGAACAGGGACTTGCACAGAAAGGTATGCCCATGTCGACAATAAATATAATGGTTGCTTCTATAACCGCTTCAACTCTTAGGCAGTACAATGTAGGCCTCAAACGTTGGTGGATCTATTGTAGAGAACAAAACTTGGACATTTTTTATTACAACGTTCCAATTCTGTTAGAATTTTTTACGAAGGAATTCCAGAGGGGAGCAGCCTATGGCACTTTGAATAGTCTTCGATCGGCATTGTCTTTACTGATTTCGTCGAAATTAGGCAATGATTCGAGAGTGAAGAGGTTCTTCAGAGGACTGCAAAATTTAAAACCGAGTAGATCACGCTATGACCATACATGGGTCCCCAAGGTCATCCTAGATTACCTGGCGGGGCTGGATAATGAGGAAATTAGTCTCGAGTTGTTGTCTAGGAAGTTGGTAACACTTCTTGCACTTACCACTGCCCATAGAGTGCAGACTATTTCCCTCATTGATGTTAGAAACATAGTACGCAATAGTAAGGGCATTGAAATAAAGATTCCTGATAGGATTAAGACAACAAGAAGAGATACAATCCAGCCAACTCTATTTCTTCCACACTTCTCGGAAAAACCAGAAATATGCGTGGCTCGTACCCTAGAAACATACTTAGATAGGACAAAAGATCTTGGGTCACCTACATGTCATAAACTGCTTTTAACATTTAAAAAACCTCACCATGAGGCAAATTCTCAGACGCTGAGCAGGTGGATTAAGTCTATTCTGAGAGAGAGTGGAGTAGATACGAATGTTTTCTCAGCTCACTCCACGAGGCACGCAAGCACCTCAGCAGCAAGCCGAAAAGGGATAAGCTTGGATGTCATACGGAAGACAGCGGGATGGTCGATGAAATCGGAAACATTTGCTAGGTTCTATAACAGACCAGTTAAAGCACAGGGTTTATTTGCTCAAGCCATTCTAAAATAGAGTCTAACATTGTTACAATCGTTAATGATTAGTTTATAACATATAATGTCATATATTTTATCTATTAAAATATTGATATCATGAGAAAGCTTAATTCTTGTCGCCGTAACAACTTTAAACATCTACAGGTATTCGATCACAGAGGGCGGAGCGCAAATATAATCATAAGATCAAACGAACTTACCTTAAGTGATGTTCGATCTTGATTATATGTAGCGCTCCGCCCGAGATGATCAGTCCCACCCAACCCTTACTTGGTGATAACCACCTAACCCCGATCATCACAGTTACGGCGAATGTGCCTTTGAAATGAATGAAGCATGACAGGCGTACGCAGGACAGGATAGGCATGGAAGAGTTCTGCTTTTTAATATTGCGGCGTTAGTAGCACAGGAGACGTACTACAGGTATTCGATCATCTCGGGCGGAGCGCTACATATAATCAAGATCGAACATCACTTAAGGTAAGTTCGTTTGATCTTATGATTTGCTGAAACTGTCATACTAGATTTACATGAAAGATTTGGTCATTTGGGAGTTAGAAAAACATGGTTGATTTTTAGAGAAAATTTCTATGCTGAAAATGATTTGACACTTGTCAAACAAATTGTTAATCAGTGTCATCTATGTTGTATGGGAAAAATTAAAAATCATTTAAATTATAATATTATAGAAAGCATTGTAGTGGACGAACCATTAGAGTTGATTGCAATTGATTACATTAGCAATTTAGTTAAAAGTGCAAATGGATTTCAGAATATGTTGATTATTACAGATATTTTTCAAAATTCACAAAAATTTATCCAACAATTCGTTGCAATACAAAACCAACAATTGCTTTATTGAAACAATGCATAAATGAGATCGGACGACCTAAGAAGGTACTCGTCGATAATGCGACATATTTTGCTAATGATCGTTTCAAAAATTTCTTAAATAAACAAGGAGTGGATGTTATTTTTACAAGTATTTGACATCCTGCTGCAAATCCAGCAGAGCGTTATGTTCAAGAGGTAATTAAAATTCTACGTCTGGTAACACATGACAGTCACACACGTTGGTGTACTCATGCTAAGACGGTAGAAAATTACTTAAATAATGCACCTCATACGGTGACATTGAGTCCACCCATATTGTTAATGAAAAACCAAGAACCAGATCGACCATGGGTTAAATTGGTCGGTATGAATTTGGATAACCTTAGGGAAAAGGTACGTCATCGGATTCATAGAAACGCGCAGCGTTATGTAAAACGTCAGAATGACAAAGTCACAAAACGTGTCAAATTTCAGATTGGGGATCTGGTGGTTGTAAAAAGTTTGCGGGTGACGAACAAAATCCAGGGTATTTGCGCTAAATTGCAATTTCCGTATGAAGGTCCGTATGTGGTGACCAGAATTACCTCGAACAATACTTATGAACTTTCATACACAGATAGTGGTGAGATCAGAGGGAAATTTCATATCAAAATGATCTTTCCATATACACCTGAATCAGAGAAATTGTAACTTAAGGTTAGTTATTTAAGTACTGCGTTCACAACATTGCTTATAATTTTAGTTTTAAAATAAAACAAAAAATTTCGTTGTATTTCAAAACTGGAGGGGGGTAATTGCTATGATATTCACTTATACTTAATTACAAACATGAGGAATATGTTTTCTAGTGTGTGGAATTAGATTAATACTCTGTATTATACACAAATTATTATTATCTTTGAGTACTCTTGGTATTCTTTGTAGGAATTTGAGTCTGTAGATCGCAATACACTGAAAAGTGTTTTCAGTTTATACTTTCAATGGGGGTTTTTAGTTTTAAAAACTTATCTTTATCGGTATTTTAATTTAAAGTATTTATACTTATTGCATGTTATCTATTATATTTAACTTACTTTTGATGGGATATTGTACTGGGTTTTATTATGGTAGATAGCAAGAAGGACTGGTATAGATAAAGAGAAAGGGACAAATTCATATTTTATAAGAATGGAATGAATTCGAATAAATTGTATAGTATATTATGTTTGTGATGCAAACCATTTTAATTAGGGAATCTGTATGGATAGTTATTGGGTTTTATTGCTATTTTAAAACAAATTTTAATATTTGGTTTTGACATAAGTCAAATAATTTCTTATTTTCCATCCAATTTCTTAATTTAGCCAATATAAGCAATTAGAGATTATATAAACTGTTTAAGAAGAGTTGGATTATGATATGAATAGTTTTTATACATCTGGGTACCTGTATCGGACAGTCATAAAACTGAGATTACTCAAAATCATCGTTAGTGATCATAATTCTACTTCTAAACAATCTCTAATTGTTTATTGCATCTTTATTGTTCTATTACTTTTACATTTATAAATTAATTTGTGCGTGGGTGCGAATTTTGACACAAAAAGGATCTAAGCTGTACCAGGAAATAAATACTCACAGAATAAGATAAAAATTAGCACAAAAGATGTGTGAGACTCTCGGTCACACATTTCATTAAGGAATGTCAACCCCAATTTAAAAGGGGTAGACAGAAAACATATTGTTAGAACTGTAACATTTGCATTGCTATGGCAATATTAAACGTCAAACCGACCCTATATAAAGAGCTGCAATAGCTGAAAGAAGAGGTTTTTTTTAATTTCAATTAGACCACGAATCTGAAAACATGTAACAACGTAACCTGAAAATTGGAGATTTGACAAAAGTTGTCAAAAATATAATTTTGAAGAAAAGTCTAAACATTTTGAAATTGGTATCATAGAAATTTAATATTGGAGTGGAAACGAAATAGAGTTGGAGGTTTTTTTTGAATTAATAATTTTGGAAAGCCAGGAGAGAGTATATAGACGTTTGGAACTTATTTTGAAATCTAATATCCTTTTAAAAGATTCGTGAGTTTTATTAATTTTAATACTGAACTTTTATCCATTTGTTGTCATTTTTATATTCTATATTTTAAGTTAGATCAGGCAGATTAAGTTAATATTGTTGTTTTTTATATTTTACATTTTTATAAAAATGCAATATATTGTTAGATTTGAATTCGAATTTGTTTCATTGTGTGTATGTCGAGTGTCAAATTTGAAGATCAGAATTCATGCTCTTAGTATTAGGAGTATTATTGTTAATAATAATTTAGAGTGGGAATTTAATTCCAGCACATTAATAAAGGGGTTGTTTTTTGAAAAGGTTGTACAGGTGTAATTTGCATTTTAGATTGCACCGGGGTGTACACGGCAATATATATAATTATATGTGATTTGCAGGAAACAACTACTCAGCGGGCAAATACCCCGATCTGCATTAAATTATACTTTAAAAATCATTTGGTAGCCAATGTCATTTGTCAAATCCCTGACCAGACACAGACCGGTTTCGAACTTATTAGTTCTCACCAGAATGCCATAGGCCACGGAACAGACAAATGACAGTGGCTAACCTGCTAGTTTTATACAAACTAATATAAATAGTGTAATGGTGAGATGTAAGTGAATCCTCTCATGTGGTCAAATGCTACTATACACCAGACATTATAAATGTCTCCGTGGCGTATAGCGACTTGCTATTTTGCAAGTGCCGAAAGCGGTGACCTTCAGCCCTTGGTGGACTTAACCTATATTGTTATTATATATGATTTGCAGGAAACAACTTCTCAGCGGGTAAATACCCCGACCTGCATTGAATTATACCTTACAAATCACTTGGTAGCCAATGTCATTTGTCAATTCCCTGACGAGATATAGACCGGTGTTTCGAACTTATTACTTCTCATCAGTATACCATATATATATATATATATATTATATATATATGGTATCTGACGAAGTGTTATAGTGTTATTTATACGAAAGCTGTCTGGGTGGGAGACTGGTGGGGGGTTGGGGGTCTGTTGATGGAGGCATCAGAGCATAATGGCTGCTATCAGGATTATGAGGTGTGGATGAAGATTGTGGGGCTAGTCTGGAGATCAATAATTTCCAAGCGACTGGAAGACGATGGCCGTCATCCCTTTTGTTTAGACAATTGGGACGTTTTTCAATCTCAATTGCTTCGCGGATGATTCGCGGTTTCTGGGAAAAATAAGGGTGCTATGGTTCTGGTGTTATCGATACCTATATTATGGCCTGTTAGAAGGCAGTGTCGGGCTAGTGATGATGTGGGATCGGATTTTCTAACTGCGATGTTCATATGTTCTATTGTTAATCTGTCTATTGGTTTGTCAAATGTAGGTTTGGGGACAGTTTGAGCAAGGTATTTCGTATACACAGTGAGAATCATTAGGTATTTGGTCTTTTGGGGTTCTGATTAAATTGGAAATTGTTTGGTGTTTTGTGAATATGGTTTTTATGTTATTGGATTTCAGGACTTTTGAAATTTTGTCTGTGACACTGTGAACGATCCATCTTTTCGCGTCTAAAGGACTTCTATTATATTTTCTAAAAATGAATATTAAACGTTCACAAAGAAGGGTTCAAAACGACTGTTTCAGATGGAGAATAATACAAAATCTATACTTATTGTTTGTTTCTGCTTAACTGCCTCACTGGTGGTACCAATTGGACGTCGTAACACTATAAATCTAACACAGTAAGTACTAACACTTTCTTAAAATTAAACCTGAAAAGGAATTTTGAAAACACAAGAAAAAGACAATATAAAGTTCAAAAAATGTATATTAAATATCTTTAACAAATCACGTTTTACAAAAACGTTCAAGAAAAATGTATTAACACACTATAGTCTGGCCCGTGTACAACACATGGTGAGGAATGGAACGACTTATAATGTACTAACTACCATCCAATATGCGGTTTATAGCTAACGATTACACAAAAAGATTCAAGAAAAGTTCAATATTTAGAAATTTTTGGTGGGCTTTTGCTTGCTTGTCTGTTTACGTATTACTAGTTCAATAATAATTTGGTTCGCTCCTCGGAGCTTAAAAATACTTGAATCGCAATGACTGTGAATTATATTGTAGCAATTATATATTCATACGTTCAGGCAAGGCGGTCCCATGCACATCTGAGTACATGGTAAAGATACTTTTCTGATACCGAATCACTGAGGAACCGGTTTAGGGCAAATCCCATTAAAATCCATCATTTTCCCGTCAAAATCGACTGAATGGTCACCCTTGTCGCTAAAGGCTATTTTGCTAAAATTTTTGATATACTTTGACTAGAGACTGGATTAACTTGTCCTCATATTTAACACAACGCATGAGTTGCAATGCTGCACAACATGGATTCGTAAAAGGGTTTTTAATTTTGGATTTTAGTTACACTTTCTAAATTTTTGTGGACGGGGCGGCATTACGTCCCCGTGCAGCGATATTTACTACGCTTTCTAAAATTACATTCCTTGATGAGTTTCTGAAATTTTTGCATAAAAAACGCTCCGTAGAGCGGATTTTGTTACAGTTTCGAAAAGTTTATCGAGGGTTTTGGCGTGTTCTTTAACAACACCTTTGATGTAGGGTAGGAGGAGTTTCTGTCTGTTAAATTTGGGAAGAATTTTGTGCTTTGTGTATGGATCGCGTTATATGTCCTTTGTCGTAACCGTTTTGTAAAAGTGCTTCTTTTAATGTTTGTAGTTCGGATTGTCTGTTAGTCTAAGGGATCCGGTTACAAGTGTTGACAACTGAATTTATTTGTGATGGATGGTGATGTGATTTTGAATTAAGGTAAGGGTTGGTGTGGGTTGATTTGGGTTGATTTTTTATGCACAGAGTAGGAGAATTGATTGTTGTTTTGTTTTGTAATAAGGACGTCTAGGAAAGGGAGGGAACAATTATTTTCGATTTCAGTAGTGAACTGGATCTGAGAGTGTATATGATTAATGTGAACCAGGAAGTTGTTTAGAGAATCTCTACCATATGGCCAGATAACGAAGATGTCATCTACGTATCTTAGCCAGCATGTAGGCTTCAGTTCGGATGAATTCAGGGCTTGGGTTTCGAAGTTGTCCATGTAGATGTTGGCTATGACGGGGGACAGAGGTGATCCCATTAGAGCTCCTCTCACATGTTTGTAGTAGTTGCTTTGAAAGAGAAAATAGGTGTTGGACGGACAATGTTCTAGAAAGGTCAGAGTGCTGGGAGAAATATTGTGTTTAGTTTTGAGAACGTTTAGGGCTTCAGTGAGTGGGTTATTGATGAATAATGACACAATATCGAAAAGGACTAGAATCTCGTTCTGGGAAATAGAGTAATTTTGAAGAAGATCAATGAGATGGGTGGAGTTTTTGACATAAGGGGCTTGTTCAGCAATGGGTTGTAGAGTATGGGATAGATGTCTCGCTAATTTGTGAGTTGGGGAACGAACAGTACTAATTATTGGTCGTAGGGGAATGTTGGTTTTATGAATTTTAGGAAGACCGTATATTCTAGGAGTTCTAGACGATTTCTCTCGATGAATGAGGGATTTTCGAATATCCGAATGGAAGTCGGAGTTGTTGATGATGATTTTTGTTCTCTTTTCTAAGTATGTGGTGGGATTGTGCTGGATGCGATTATAGTCCGGGGTATTGAGTAAATCGTTCATTTTTGTTAAGCAATCGGAGGTGTTTAGTATGACAGTGGAGTTGTCTTTGTCGGCTGGGAGGATGTGTAATATAGATTTCGATAACACCAAAACCATAGCACCCTCATTTTTTTATAAACCGCGAATCATCCACGAAGCAATTGAGATTGAAAAACGTCCCAATTGTCTAAACAAAAAGGTGACGGTCATCGTCTTCCAGTCACTTGGAAATCATTGATCTCGAGACTAGCCCCACAATCTTTATCCACACCTCATAATCCTGATAGCTCCGTTCTGCTCCGTGGCCTCCATCAACAAACCCTCAACCCACCACCACTCTCCCACCCACAGACAGCTTTCGTATAAATAACACATCGTCAGATACTGCCAGCGAGTTTGCTCTAAGGAGTAGGCAGAGGCCTTAGAGGCGGATCGTGGTGAGATCTGGGGAGTAGGCAGATTGAGTCCCCGGAATCGAACTAGTTCTACGAACTCCTAGCATTATTTTCTTTAACAATTTTTTCTTGACCCCTCTTTTTTCTCTTGAAAATGGCTCCAAGACGGGAGCTGACATGTCGAGACATTAACAATCTCAGACGCAGTTCAACCCGAGAACCTAGTATTTCTCATAGTATATATATATATATATATATACAGGCTGTCCATTTTATCAGGGCACTCGAGAATATCTCACTTAATATCGGTCGTACAAAACAAAATATTTTTACGAAAATTGTGCCGATTTATATAACCTACAAAATGGTTTAAAGACATTTGAAATCCATGGCCCACTTTAAGAGCCATGGCGGAGAATATCGAAAATGCGGAAAAAGTCTAGGCCAAATATCTCCGTTATTTGAAGAGGTACGAGAAAATTTCGAAAATTTTTTGCAAAACAGAGTGTTTCAACGAGGTTTTATCTAATTTTTTTTTCAAAACCGCTGTATTTTGAGATTTACTCTTCAGGGCTGTTAAAAAAAATATTTTGAAACGGGCGGGAAACGGCGCCATTAAATAGAGAATTTTCCCTGATATATGATATATCACATGCTATATTTATTTATTGGTACTACGTTAGTAATTATAAAAACATTTTTTTTAAACCAATATTTTTTTTAACAAGCATTATACTTGCCGTGGATAAGTATGATTAAATAAAACGATAAAATAATTCAATAAGTTGTTCAAATCTATGCTATAATAAAACATTAACACAATTAAGAAAAATAACGTAAATTTAGGTAACAAAAACAAAATAATAATCAAGAAAGCAACATGGAGCAATTATGGAAAGACTATTCGCAGTTATGCCAATGTATAGAGGTCCTCCATAAAAGCGTCACTCCTTGCTTCGAAAGTTCAAATGTCTTTACCAATTAATTTAAGTATAATAATACCCATTTGTTTGTATTTCATGATTTCACTATTATTTCAATTATTTTAAAATAGTTGGCTATGAACAAACTTGACAATTTAATTTTTTGACAGATCATCTCAGTTAATACTTAAACGCTCACTCAATCACACTCGTTTAAGAATTTAGAATTTTCAAAAATGATTTTCACTCACATTGATTGTTATAATATGTTCGTTACATATTGCCAATGCAATTTTAACTCTGGATTAGCTCAAGTAGAATATAGAAACAGATTTCCACAAGCACTACAGCCGAATAAAACTCTGTTCAAAAAATTTGCTACGAAACTGAAAAATAATGGTTCATTTTTAAAGAAGAAGACAAGGTTGAACAGTGTTACTGATAATGTAAATAAGGTAAACCTAGTTATTAATACAGGAAATTTGGAAACATCATTAAAAGAAATTCAAATTGCTGGCCATATAAACAAACAAGTGCAAAAAAAACTTTAAAGAAAAATGATTACCGGTGTTATAAAGCCAAAAAAGTTCACAATTTACAAGCGGGGGACAAACCAAGGAGGACGGTTTTTTGTAAGTGGCTGTTGGAAAAGGAGCGGATCCATTAATATGTAGTAAAATACTTTGGTCCGACGAGGCAAATTTTTCCAATAATGGATTTTTTAATCGCAACATCATTACAAATGGACTTCTGAAAATACACACTGGCATAGACCGACTGGGTTTCAAAATGATTTTTCAATAAACGTGTGGATAGGTATTTTAGGCACCAATTTAATAGGTCCTTATTTTTATGATGGTCACCTCAGTGGTCAAAGGTACCTAAACTTTTTCTTCATTCTTAGATGACCTACCTCTAGAGAATCGACACAACTTTCAATATTTTCAACAAGATGGAGCTCTTCCCCACAATTCCCAGATTTGCCTAGATTATTTAGGCGAAATTTTGCCTCAACATTGGATAGGCACTAATGGATTTATTCGATGGCCCCCTCGTTCTCCAGATATAACCCCAATGGATTTTTTTCTATGGGGTATATTAAAGATAAGGTGTTTTCGATGACACCGCAAAATGTAGAGAACCTAAAAGGTCGAATTCAACAGGCATGTATTACAGTTACCCCCGAAATGCTGAGGAATGTTTTAAATGCAGTGTCTCGCCGCGCTCGATTGTGCATAAGAAATCGCGGTGGACACTTTGAACACTTGATATGGTATCTTAAAAATTATTTTGAGGATTAGATAAATATTAATATTCTGTGTGCTATATTCTTTTTATTATTAATTTGTCTTTGTTACCTGAATTTACTTTATTCTTCTTAATTGTGTTAATGTTTTATTATAGCAAAGATTTGAACAACTTATTGAATTATTTTATCATTTTATTTAATCATACTTCTCCACGGTAAGTATAATGCTTGTTAAAAAAAATTATTGGTTTAAAAAAAAATGTTTTTATAATTACTAACGTAGTACCAATGAATAAATATGGCATGTGATATATCGTTGAAAAGGGAGGAAAATACTCTATTTAATGGCGCCAATTAGATAAAACCTCGTTGAAACACTCTATTTTGCAAAAAAATTTTCACCTTAGAATTTTTCTCGTATCTCTTCAAATAACGGAGATATTTGGCCTAGACGTTTTCCGCATTTTCGATATTTTCCGCCATAACTCTTAAAGTCGACCATGGATTTCAAATGTCTTTAAGCGGTTTTGTAAGTTATATAAATCGGCACAATTTTCATAAAAATAATTTTTTTTGTACGACCGATATTAAGTGAGATATTCTCGAGGACCTGTATATATAATTCTGGGATAAATTAGATACATTATTAATGATAATCTCATGATTTTCATAAGCATATTTTTGACAAAAATAAGAAAATATAGGTAATAAGAATATAGGGTAGGTACCTATATAGGTATACAGTTGCCAATTTAATAACGGGTCCGGCAGAGTGAAGTTAGCAAGTCTAAAATGAGTTGTTTATATTAATGGCCAAATTTTTATTCAAAAATTAAACAGAAGGTTCTTGAGGAAATACGGAATTTTTGTTTTTTAAATATTACATTAGTCAAATGACCTCCCCTCGCTGCTGACACTCTTGAAGCCTAGCACGAAAGTTTTCCATCACCCGCTCCAACATATCAATTGGGATTGCGTTAATCTCTGGCCGAATATTATTTTACTTGTTCCAAAGCTTGCGGTCGATTTGAAAACCATTTTGACTTTAAGTAGCCCCATAAAAAGAAATCACAAGCCGAGAGATCCGGTGACCGTACCGGCCAGTTGATGTTCCCAAATTTCGAAATGACATGACCAGGAAACCTTATTCGCAAAATTGTTATAGAATCCCAGCACTGTGAGAAGTGACTTTGTTATGCTGAAACCATATTCTTCGAATATCCACACCAACATTACGAAGTTGTTCAAAGTTACACAATACCTGTTGAAAACGTGATGTAACAATGACCGTCAATTCATTTTCCATTTTTGTGCAATTAAAGATAATTTTCCATTACCCTGTAGCAAAGTTCTGTTTGTTAACATATCCGGAACGATGAAAATTAGCTTCATCTGACATCAGCAAGCAATCAACGATATTCAGGTTGTCAGCAAATAGCCCTTCGAAACGTTCGCAAAAATCAACGCATGTTCCAAAATCGTAAGGCAGAAGTTTTTGTACGACTTGAATTTTGTAGGGATGGAAGCGTGAGTCTTTCAGAATACAACGATAACTACGACTCGAAATATTAAGTGCTAATGCTTGTCGTTTTGCAGATTGTTTAGGACTTCGTAGCACAGCTCTAAGAGCAGCATTTACAAGTGTGAGTACAGAACGAGTACTTCCTTTTGGTTTTTCTCTGGCATATGAAACAATACTGCAAAACTTTCATTTCTTAATTGTTATTCGACTAGGAACTGGATCTCGTGGATTTAAATGAAAGTTATGGCGATATAAACGCTGTGTGATTACAACAATACAGATATTTTTAAAATAAGCTTCAACCGCAGAAGAACGTTCAGCGTTGGACAAATAATCAACTCCATATTCACAGTTAAACTCTGGCATTTCTCGCGAACGCTTTGACAACTGTCTTAAATTTCCATTTATTACGAAAGCATGGCGACCTAATTTGAATTTATATCTCATTATATTATTACATGAATTAATTAACATTGAGAATGGATACTTCATTCTGCCGGGCTCGTTATACTTATATATGAAAAATGTTTGCATTTACTTGATAAGGGTTGAAGAGAGTCAGAAGAAACAGGACATGAAAATTAAATTTTATTTACTTATCTACTTTATTAAATTTCATTTACTTTATAATATTTAATGATTCTACATATTACGGACAATAAATTTGAACAAGGATGTTGGAGGAGTGCAACAATCTCATAAATATTATAAAATTCATCCTGTTTGTACCTTTCTGGTACAGCTAACGGTAGAGATCTTGTCTTCTCAAAACAAAGGTTTAGTAAATTAGAACGTCCTCATCCAAAAACTTCTATCCAAGCAAAACATCTAAAATAAAATGACCAGTGTAATAAAATTGGGGGGGGGAAATTGTGGTAGTGGTACTGCTGAAATTATATCATTGAAACATTTGAAAATGTTAGATTTACAGGCGTGAGTTATACTTATTTTTTAACTCGACATATTACAAAATTATTGTGAATGCTTTTATGTCGTAAAAAAGAAAAACTTATAAGTAAACTGAAACAAAAGTAGAATCTAAAAAGCATTTTAATCAATATATGCATAATAATAAGTATTTATTATGTCTTTATCTTTAGGAGATCGATAACAGTGTATTTGTGCATTTTCCTTTTTGTACTTCCAATACTGATGCGATTATTGCATTTTTTTAACATCACTCTGTATTCCCTTGTCGGTACTCACTGACAAAAATGCACAAAATAATTTTTACAAAGGTATATTTTTATTTATCACGTAAACACCAGCAAAAGTAGACACAAAGTTCAAAATAAAACGAAAATTTCACGAACTTCCAGGGGATTAATTGACTATAGGAAGGAAATAAACTACCTACTTCTTGATTGGCTATCTAGTGACAAGTGGCAATTTAACTCACGTTTAGATTAAATACGCTCGAGATAATTCGGATAATCCGATTCGGAAGTTTAATACTTAACTGAAGTAGGTAATGGAGGATTTTCATAGTATAATTATAATTATTATTTCCGTCATATAGGCACCTACATTGCCACAATTACATGCAGCCATTATCATTTGTAAATAAGTTTATTTCAGAATAAGAAATCTGTACGTCATCTTTTATTGTAGTTATCAAACTGTTTAGTTGACGAGCGTTCATCTGTACAATATGCGCAAGCGTCTCGGATGTATTTCTGATATTGTTAGGTACACAAAATATCGTGGCTTTTTCAATGTAGCATATGGGATCTATATGTGACTATACGAAGATTCTATATCGCACCCATGATCTATTCAACAAATTGTGACACGTACATAAAGTACGAAATCCTACTATTGTCAGTTAAAGCGGAATATTACCGATTTATCAAAGGTAAGTAAGTATTTTTTGTTTTTTAATGTTGTCTCCCGCAAGTCGGATTTAGGCAATTTTCAACCTATTCCAATGTAAAAATTGGTGAAAACTAGGTCGGAACTACAAACGACTACAAGTCGGTCTCCAATGTCAAGACAACCCATATTTTATAGACCAAATTGGTGCAAGTGTGGGCTGACATGACGATGTCCATACGTCGCACACCGACTTTTGGATAATATAAACATTGAAAATCACTAACAAATAAAAATTTGTATTTCTTTTATTTTTCATAATTTTCTGTAGAACATGTAATTTATCTGACACTCAAGTAGTAATATATGCCTTGTAATGCATATAATCTTTTATATTTTTATTTTTTCGAACAAAAAACAATCCGTAGGTATTTAACACATATTATATAAATAATAATTAAAAACAGTTCCTTAGAATATTTCTCTATTTAATTTATAATAATAATTTATCCATTTTTATATTTTTAATGTCTATTATTTCTTTATCAATCAAATTAAAATTACAAATTATGTTCACTTGGTATACAAATAAATATTATATATATTTAATTAGTGCCACTTAAAAATCGAAATTACTTGAGTCAACACGACTATATATAAGCCATCATTTATATTCTTTACTTTTGAAAAGTTCCGCTAGTTAAGTATCGGTTAAAGAATATTATGATCTATGCAGGAGGCACATATTTTTAAGTCGCACAATAAAAACCCCGCAGCTTTTAAGGTGTTTGATATACCGCACTAACCAGGGCCGGCTTTTATAAAAGATGATGAATAAGGAATATAATCTAATTATTTTGTTAGTTGTAATATCACCACTATTACAATGAAAATTAAATATGATATTAATATAACGCCAAATTTTATTCCTAGATTCTTATACCTATCGTTATACACTTATTATTGAAATGAATAGTTCGGATTGGTAAGTAGTTGTAGAATAATATGTTTTCGCAAATCGTTCAAAAATATTGACATTTCTAATAAATATCTGGAAAAAAATCAGTAGGTATTTCTATGCATCTAATCTTTGCCAGGCAACGAAATATAACTATTTTTATAGGTATTATTTTCTTGCAGTTGTTTATGCACCACAAAAATTGACGACACGTTTTTTAGAAATAAAATTAAGTTTTATTGTTAACAGTTTAACCACGTCAAACATATTTTTTTTTCTTCCTGGAATTTGATGCCATTTACATATTGTTTATTTTGTTTCACTTACCATGACCAACATTGACGTTATTATAAACGCGTCAGCAAGGTCGAGGTACAGGAATTTGCAACAGAAACGCTAATGAGTCAAGGGTCTGTTATTATTTACTACCTAATTTTTAAGTATATAAAGATTATATTTTTTCTTTAATAAACAGTTACATATAATACAAGGTCGAGGTACAGGAATTTGCAACAGAAACACAATGTAATGAGTCAAGGTTCTGTTATTATTTACTACCTAATTTTTAAGTATATAAAGATTATATTTTTTTCTTATTAAACAGTTACAATACAACGTTGTTACTCACTTCAAGTACATTTCTACCTAAGCCATTATTAGGATATGCGGCTGCATCCACAAACTCAATTTTTAAAAAACAAACAAAAAAAACCGGCGCATCCAATCCACATCAAATAACCCAGAGAAGTACCGTCCACGAAGTCAAGAATAATACAGAAGCACGAGATAAAAAATATGTCGCCAATGGAGGAAATAAACCAACTCGCCTTCCACCAGGAAAACCTGGACAAACAAATCGCTCAGATTCTTACTAATTCAAAAAAGGATTCCCAGTCAAGGAAAATCGAGTCATATCTCCAGTAGGCTGTCCACGGATGAGAAAATTATGAAGAATGTGCAAGCAATCCGTGCCAAGATTCAAACGCTGAATCTTCCACAGCATCCATATTTTGAGTCCAATTATTATGCACAAAGGAAATATGAAGACACCAAAAAGTATTTCCAGAAGTCTCTCAAAGTGACGATGCCTGTAGTTTCCGAGGGTTCCAGAGGGGATAACAAGCAATCGATGTATCTTAAACGGCAAACGCTTCGAATTCAAGAACTGGATCTAAGTCATTAATCAAGAATTGCTTAACAACAAACCAAAGGCAAGGTACGAAGTACTGTTGTCAAAACTCACGAAGCAATGAAGTTCCATCCAAAGCCTACATGAAGAAATTTTGGTCCACGAAACCAGCATCGAATCCAGCTATTTCACAGACAATATCAGAGTATCGAGCAACAAGTCGAAGATGCAATACAAAATCTCAATAATAATAATAATAATAAGCTGAGACAAACATCGCCTTGAAGGAGGAGGAAAAACGGACTAAATACCGAGATCTCCGGTAAGAGCTCCATGCGCTGTACCCTGGCTACTCCGTCAAAATGGTCATCCTGGTAATCGGTGTACTCGGTTGGATGAGGCCTACACTGCTTTCAGAATTGAAGACCATACCGGCCTGCCAGAAGTCAGCCGAATGGTTGGCAGGTCAAATGCAGAAAGCAGTCATCCTGGGGTCCCTTAGGCTGCTTAGGGCACATGATTCGGGGATCTACGGTCACTAACCCTGCGGGTTGTGGGGAGTGGCTGTAGATAATTCGCTGGCGCTTCTGCCGTGAGAATGTCGGAGACATTCTTATCTTAAGTCTTATCACCAAGACTACCCTAAAGGCCCAGGACCTGGCTAGAATGGATGCGGTCATCGATGAGGATTTCCCAGAGGATGCCGACATCTGGCAAATCAACTCTGCCGTGTACAACGCCGCTAGGCAACTCGTTCCTCGCGAAAGGCAAACCAATGTCTCTAGCGGAATCGAGAAAGCTAAGCGGCGGGTACATAAAATCGAAGGCAAGATACATTCGGCCAGACAACACGCTTCTCGAACTCAGAGTGTGGTGGAACACATAACATCTGGCAGGGCATTTACGCCTAAAGTCCGGCGAGTGGCAGCCGGACTGAGACGCCAACACTAAATCTGACAGTGTTGCTTACCATCAAGCAGCACTGTTTAGATAGGATTCGCACACTGATGGCAATAAAGAAGAAGTTCAACAAGCGGGTGCGAAGTATGCAACAAAATTCAATGTTCCGTACGACTCCCTCCCGCCTGTTCAAGGAGCCACAGCGTGTTGTCGATAATCCGCCGAATGTAGAAGATGTCGAAGTATTCTGGAAGGGGATCTACGAACGACGCGTCCATTCAACAGCAGCACTCCAGCAATATCACACTTCGAGGCTCTGTGTAACAGAACCTTTGGAGAGCAAGACGAAGTGTGCCCGGCGATCAGTACGGAGGAAGTCCAACAGGCGCTTGTTGGTACCAAGAACTTCGCTGCTCCTGGCCCAGACGGCATTAACAACTGGTGGTGGAAGAAATTTCCATCCACCCACCGTCGTCTGGCGCGGGTTTTCAACTCTTGGTTGAACAAGGGGCAGCAGATTCCGGACTGGTTTGTCTAAGAACGTACTGTGTTAATCCCCAAGAAGGGAGATCTGTCCGATCCGAGAAACTATACGCCAATCACATGTCTAAACTCCTGCTACAAGGTCTTTACCCGTATCTTGTACGCTAGGACACTACGGCATGTTGATCCGGTCTTTCAGCAGATAAATGGGCAACGTGGTGCGAAGAAAGGCATGGCAGGCTGCAAGGATAACCTGCTGATAGATCGCTGTATTACACAAGACTCTGTGCAATATAAGCGGAATCTATCTATGGCCTGGATTGACTACCGTAAGGCATTTGACACAACATCACTTGAGCTCTTGCTACACTTGCTCCAATGTCTTGCGGTAGCAGCATCACTAGTGAGATGCATAGAACAACTGCTGCCGCTCTGGAAAACTCGCTTCACCATAACATCCGGTGCATAGCGGGTTATCACAGAGCAGGTATCATTCAGGAGAGGAGTATTCCAAGGGGGCTCCTTGAGTCCACTCCTCTTCTGCATCTCACTGTTGCCTTTATCTGTTGAACTCCGCCAAGTCCGCGGATACCAATGCGGTCCACCCAGCAACCGGAGGCATAAGGTCACCCATTTAATCTACATGGATGACCTTAAACTCTACGCCTCCGGAGAGCAGGAACTGCAAAATGCTCTAAGGGTGGTTGAACGGTATACGCTGGTTATTGGAATGGAATTCGGATTGGACAAGTGTGCAGTCGTCCACCTCAAGAGAGGACGATGCGAGGACTTTGCTGAAGAGGCGCAGCTCGCAGACGGAAGCATCTTGCGACATCTAGATGTCGGAGTGACTTACACATACCTGGGTGTGCAACAACATCACATCCAGGATGTGCAACAAATTAAGGAATCTCTCCGCGGCAAGTACAGAGGCCTACTCCGAAAGATTTGGTCATCCGAACTGTCGGGGAGAAACAAGGTGTCTGCCACTAATATGCTTGCCGTTCCTGTTCTGCTCTACTCCTTTGGAGTAGTGAGATGGACGGTAGATGAGCTGCGTCAGTTAGATAGAGGTACCCGCAAGATGATGAATATCCATAGGAGCATTCATCCAAAATCGTCCGTTCCTCGTGTGTACCTCCCACGTCATCGGGGGGGCCGAGGACTCTTGAGTTTGGAGTGCATGCATGGCCGAGTAGTCCTGAGTATAGCATGTAACGTCCTTAGGAGCTCAGACCCTCTCCTGCAATTAGTGAGAAATCATGAAAATGCAGGAGTGGGAGCAGGATTATTCAAGGCAGCAAAGAGAGTCGCAGATGAACTCGGTCTCGTATTCGACATCAGGCGAGGAGGCCGGCGAGGTGCCGACCCAGAGTCAGTCACTGAGCTTCCGCCAAATCGTCTGAAAGCCCATATTAAAGCCACTGAACAGGAGAATCTGTTTAGACGGCACGTCGATAAATCCATGTACGGTGTATTCTATAAGAACATAGAAACGCTGGGTTTATCGACCAAGCTGACGTTCGCCTTTTTAAGGTCAGCTGGGCTTAAGTCGGAGACCGAGGGATTCATTGTGGCCTGCCAGGATGGTGTTATTAACACCTTGGTCTACCGAAGCCGTGTGATGGGTGTAGGGGTTCCTGGTACCAGCTGCAGGACCTGCCATCAGGCGCCGGAATCGCTCATGCATTTACTGTCAGCATGCCCGGTATATGCGATTTCGGCCTACATCCATCGTCATAACGCGGCATTACGAGTGCTTTACTACCATCTACGGCACTCGTATGGGGTAGACCAAACACCAGTGCTGCCTTACGTCCCCGGAGATATTGAGTCCGTTGTCGAGAACGAGAGGTGCAGGATATACTGGAACTACTCGTTCCCGACCGTCAGGCTAACTCAATCCAACAAGCCTGACCTAGTAATCCTCGATCATCAGAGAAGGCGATATATATCATCGAGCTTTCAGCTCCGGCTGAAACAAACATCGTCTTGAAAGAGGAGGAAAAACGGGCTAAGTATCGCGATCTCCGGTACGAGCTCCTAGTGCTGTATCCAGGCTACTCGGTCAAGTTGGTAGTCCTTATAATCGGTGTACTTGGAGGTATGAAGCCCACGCTGCTCTCGGAATTATGAACAATACCGGCCTGTCAACATTCGGCCGAATGGCTGGTAGGTCAGATGCAGAAAGCTGTTATCCTGGGTTCTCTTCGTTTACTTAGGGCACACGATTTAGGAACCTACGGTCGCTAACTCTGCAGGTTGCAGGGAGTGGTCGTAGTGAATTCGCTGGCGCTTCTTCCGTGAGAATGTCGGAGACACGGCAGAACTGACCAGCATCGCTCTCGTGAAAATAATAATAATAATAATAATACGCAGGAGGGGCTGACTTCCATCTATCAAGCCTTTGGTGAGTAGCCCCACCACTTACTCCAGCTGGGGTGCAAAACCGAACTGGCAGCCCTAGTGCACCCGGGAGGGGAAACCATCTTCCCCTCTGGTGTCGGTCGTGGGCTTGTTGGGCTAACCACCCACAAGTTTCTACACTCCGGTTCCTATAAACCGAAGGCAGGGCCCCCACAATCGACCCCATCCGGATAGGGGTCACGGGCAAGGTGGTGGGGCCCAACCGGATCGATTGCCTAACGACGACCGCGAGCTACAAGGACGCTTTAAATGGACAGATGAACTGAGGGATGAACTTCTGCATTGCTATGAAAGCAGTGAGCTCGCGCGGAGGGGATACATGGCGCGGATGCATGCTCTGTGGTGTGAGAGGCTACCAGAGCATAGCGCCTTCACGCCACAAAATCTGCGTGACTATGTATCCCACCTTCGTAGTAGGGGCTACGTGAGGGCTGCTCCTGGTCCGGTGAATGAGGTGGCCGAAGGTCCGCCGCATTCACCGGTTGAGGACGTGGTTCTCCTTGTTCCGCCAACACCAGAGGGCCTCAGTACCAGAAGGGGGTTACACCACATAAAAACCCCCGGGCCACAAGACCTGGCCAGAGTGGATGAAGAACTTCGTGCAGTGCTACCAGAACGGGCTGACCTCTGGCACATAAATTGTGCCGTGTATGCTGCTGCTCAACGCTTTTCTCGGGTGGAGGGGCGAAACGCTGCTTCCCCACAGGAGAGGGAGGAGCGGCGCATACAAAAGATGGAAGCCAAGATCCTGTCGACGAGGCAACACGCATCCCGTATCCAATGTGTGATGGACTATATGGCGGCGAACAGGCCGTTCACGCCTAAAGTACGTCGATTAGCCGCCAATTTAAGACGCGCCCATCACACACTTAATGAGGCAGTGCTGCGAACCACCAAACAGCACTGTCTCGACAGGATACGGATGCTAGTGACTTGCAAAAAGTCATTAGTGAGGCGGGCGAGAGGGCTTGCGGAAAATAAACTGTTCCGCGAAAAGCCCTCGCACCTTTTCCAACCGCCTCCGCGTGTTGCAGAAAATCCGCCGACTGCAGATCAGGTGGTGAACTTCTGGAAAACGCTGTACGAGGAGAGGCTTCCACTCAACCGAGATTCTCCTGCCCTTGCATACTTTGAAGCCTTTTGTCAAAGGCTTCAGCAACCATAGGAAGTGTGCGAACCAATAACCCCAGAAGAGGTTCGTAGGGCTCTTGAGGACTCTAAGAACTTTGCCGCTCCAGGTCCCGATAGGATAAATAACTTTTGGTGAAAAAAGTTATCGAGCACCCACCACCATTTGGCCAGAATTTTTAATTCCTGGTTGAATGGGGAGCAGCAAATCCCTTCTTGGGTTGTTGAGGGGCGGACAGTGCTGATCCCCAAGAACGGAGATTTGTCCAACCCAAAGAACTACAGACCGATAACCTGTCTAAACGCATGCTACAAGGTGTTTACACGCATTTTGTACATGCGGGTGCTCCACGCAGTTGAACCGGTTTACGAACGGATATATGAGCAACGAGGGTCGAAGAAAGGTGTCGCTGGCTGCAAGGAAAACCTGCTGATCGACAGATGTGTCACGCAGGACTCCATGCAGTATAAGCGGAACCTCTCTATGGCCTGGATCGACTACCGCAAGGCATTTGACATGACATCGCATGAGCTCAGTGTTCACTTGCTCCGATGTCTTGTGGTACCAGGCCCCGTAGTGAGATGTATTGAAGAACTGATGCCGCTCTGGAGGACTCGCTTTACCATTACATCGGGTAACGATAGAGTCCAAACAGAGTCGGTAACAATCAGAAGAGGAGTATTTCAGGGAGATTCCCTCAGCCCCCTTCTCTTTTGCATCTCACTACTGCCATTATCCGTCTCGCTCCGAAAAACCCCTGGCTACAACTGCGGTACCCCCGGCGATAGGAGGCATAAGGTCACCCATCTATTTTATATGGATGACCTTAAACTTTATGCCTTTGGAGAGAGGGATCTCCAGCAGTCCCTTAGGATGGTACAAGAGTACACGCAGGCTGTCGGTATGCAGTTCGGTGCTACGTCAAATTTTAAAACTACAATCTGACGTAACTAGTTGGCCGTCGTCTGTTGACTAACGGTATTTGCCGGCCGACTAACAGTGGAGATGGTCGGGGTTCTAAATTACTTTGATGTATCGGGGCGCCAAGTAATTTTTTTTTTCTCCAAATACCAGCTCAAGTACAATGTAACCTCAAATTTACTAAATAAATTACTTAGCGAGACGATAATGAAAATTCAAATTCAATTTTATCTTTTAATAACAATAAACGAAGTAGGTTCACTTTATAACATTCGACAGTACAATAACGTAGAGTATGGTATGACAGACAAATTCAACACTAAAAAAAAATGTATATTTAACTGGGTATACGCGTCTTACGTAAGTGCTTAACCCCCAACAAATATCATAGATGTTTTAATTCGTTAACAGATTATTTTCATACGATGTTTAGCAAAATTTAAAAAATATATACATATATAGGTACAGTGGTGAAATTTTTTTAAACAAAATATACAATATATTTTTAAAAAAAATCAATATATGTATGGCGTAAGAAGGATACAAACTGCAGGCAGCGGGGCTTCAGCTTCGGCTCAAATTTCAGGAATGGGCAACTTCCAGCCTATCAATTAACCCAGAAAATGGATAGCTCCTCCACAAAAAAGAAATTCCAGTCCAGCAAGGAGAAGTAACATAAGTACGTGTAGACCAGTGGAAAAAAGTTATTCGTTCGTATCAGGGGATACAAAAAAAAATGTAGGAAAAACTACGAATTCCTAGACGAAACCGTAGGTGAAAATAAAAACCCTCGTTTCGGAGGGTTTTCTCAGAGAAATGTTGTTGACCTTGGATGTCCTTGGCCTCGTGTAAATTTGGCAAAAATGGCTTTTACGTATAGATCCTTCCAATGAAGACAATCGATTTCCAATACCATAAAAATATGCACTCGTCCAAACATAAATGGAAAATCGAAAAGTAACGTTGCGAAAATATCCCAAAATGGTGAAATTACTTGTTTCAAAAATCGCAACGAGCACGTAAAAATACCACTTATTAAATTGCCAAGCGTTCGAGCTAACTACACGTGAAAAGTGACAGAATACCGGAAGACAAAACCTAAGCCAAAAACTATTGCGAAGAAATAAATCTGTGTTACCGATCGTCAGTAGGTTATAGGAATCTACCTATAAACTAATTAAAAGTTATTGGTTGCCTAGCTTAAGAATTACAGAAATAGAGAGCTTAAGTATATGCAATACGCTACACAACAAAATGTATAACGTCATGCCTACACTTAAGTACAACAGATTCCTTAGAAATGCGGATTCATATGGACAACTAAATAATAAATATTACGCGTGACGACGGATAACACGAATTCGTTAGACATTAAATGTAAGAGATTTTAGAGATTTTTTTAAACAATGTATAAATGTTAAATTGAACTGTAACAACCACTCCCCTTCACAAATGAATTTACCCCGTAAATTTCTCCAAAAAGAAAAAAAAATAAAAGACACACAATAAATTTATACGCACAACCGTATATACCTTAACACTATGAGGCTTAAAATGTTTGGGGTTACCTCACCTCACAGTCAACCCACTTGCAACTAAAACTTGCGGGAGTGTTCTCCTATCTGCCACAGCGGCCACCCTTCCACCAGCAACTAGATGACAGTCACGTCAGAGCACCGCACTGAGGGACTTAACATGGTGTTGACCGACCTCGACCAAGCCAACCAAAACGAAGACCCATGGCAAGCTGATCCCCAGCTCAATGACTGACCTCCTGGCATCCGGTTTGCCATTTAAGACAGCCAGTGAAATGTCACTGCTCCCAGCAAGATCGAAGTCCCTCTAAGTATTTTAAAACAAAAAAAAACTAAGTGGCCGTTCAGGGGGTTTTTACCCCACATAGGACAATCCCATGGTGGTAGAATTCTTTTTACAACCCCCTCACCACAGAGGTTAAAAAAAAATGACACCTTACTTAGTGGGTTCCAGCCAGCTAAGTAAGTTATAATAAATCCTGAAATCAAGAAAGAAAATCTAACTAATCAAATACTATAGCTCGTAGACACTACAGATAGACAGGCACATTAAAATCCAGTAACAGGTAAACAAAATGTTATAATAAATTTACCGGCTAGCTCAGTCGGTAGAGCATGAGACTCTTAATCTCAGGGTGTGGGTTCGAGCCCCACGTTGGGCGCCAAAACTGCTACGTCAAATTTTAAAACTACAATCTGACGTAGCTAAACTAGTTGGTCGTCGTCTGTTGACTAACGGTGTTTGCCGGCCGACTAACAGTGGAGATGGTCGGGGTTCTAAATTACTTTGATGTATCAGGGCGCCAAGTAATTTTTTTTTCCTCTCCAAATACCAGTTCAAGTACAATGTAACCTCAAATTTACTAAATAAATTACTTAGCGAGACGATAATGAAAATTCAAATTCAGTTTTATCTTTTAATAACAATAAACGAAGCAGGTTCACTTTATAACATTCGACAGTACAATAACGTAGAGTATGGTATGACAGACAAATTCAACACTAAAAAAAATGTATATTTAACTGGGTATACGCGTCTTACGTAAGTGCTTAACCCCCAACAAATATCATAGATGTTTTAATTCGTTAACAGATTATTTTCATACGATGTTTAGCAAAATTTAAAAAATATGTACATATATAGGTACAGTGGTGAAATTTTTTTAAACAAAATATACAATATATTTAAAAAAAAAATCAATATATGTATGGCGTAAGAAGGATACAAACTGCAGGCAGCGGGGCTTCAGCTTCGGCTCAAATTTCAGGAATGGGCAACTTCCAGCCTATCAATTAACCCAGAAAATGGATAGCTCCTCCACAAAAAAGAAATTCCAGTCCAGCAAGGAGAAGTAACATAAGTACGTGTAGACCAGTGGAAAAAAGTTATTCGTTCGTATCAGGGGATACAAAAAAAAATGTAGGAAAAACTACGAATTCCTAGACGAAACCGTAGGTGAAAATAAAAACCCTCGTTTCGGAGGGTTTTCTCAGAGAAATGTTGTTGACCTTGGATGTCCTTGGCCTCGTGTAAATTTGGCAAAAATGGCTTTTACGTATAGATCCTTCCAATGAAGACAATCGATTTCCAATACCATAAAAATATGCACTCGTCCAAACATAAATGGAAAATCGAAAAGTAACGTTGCGAAAATATCCCAAAATGGTGAAATTACTTGTTTCAAAAATCGCAACGAGCACGTAAAAATACCACTTAATAAATTGCCAAGCGTTCGAGCTAACTACACGTGAAAAGTGACAGAATACCGGAAGACAAAACCTAAGCCAAAATCTATTGCGGAGAAATAAATCTGTGTTACCGATCGTCAGTAGGTTATAAGAATCTACCTATAAACTAATTAAAAGTTATTGGTTGCCTGGCTTAAGAATTACAGAAATAGAGAGCTTAAGTATATGCAACACGCTACACAACAAAATGTATAACGTCATGCCTACACTTAAGTACAACAGATTCCTTAGAAATGCGGATTCATATGGACAACTAAATAATAAATATTACGCGTGACGACGGATAACACGAATTCGTAAGACATTAAATGTAAGAGATTTTAGAGATTTTTTAAAACAATGTATAAATGTTAAATTGAACTGTAACATCGGGTTGTACAAATGCGCACTGATCCATCTCAAGAGAGGACGATGCGGTGACTACGGAGAAGACGCGCAGCTCGTGGACGAAAGCATCTTACACCATCTAGATGCCGGAGAGTCGTACACTTACTTGGGTGTCGAGCAACGCTCCACCCAAGGAGTGAGTGTAGTGAAAAACGCCCTCCGCGGCAAGTATCAGCACCTACTCCGACAGATCTGGTCTTGAGAACTGTCGGGGAAGAACAAGGTGTCTGCTACAAATATGCTTGCCGTTCCGATCCTTCTCTACTCTTTCGGAGTAGTGAAGTGGACTAGAGAAGAGCTGCGTCAACTTGATGTGGTAACCCGCAAGAAGATGCATCTCAGTAGGAGCTTGCATCCTAAATCGTCCGTTCCACGGTTATATCTCCCACGACATCGGGGAGGCCGTGGACTCTTGAGCTTGGAGAGTCTCCATAACAGGATGGTTTTGGATGGAGCATGTAAGGTCATCAGGAGTTCGGATCCCCTCCTCTGCATGGTCCGAGACCATGAAAATGCAGAGGTAGGAGCTTTTCTCTTTAAGGCAGCACGGAGAGCAGCCGATGAACTTGGTCTCATTTTCGACGTCGAGCGGGTAAACCCCGACTCTGTCACCGAGTTGGAACCTGCTCGACTAAAAGCCCACATTAGAGCTGCAGAACACAACATCCTTCTGCAGCTTCATAAGGATAAGCCATTGCACGGAGTCTTCTATAAAAATATAGAAGACCTCGGCTTATCCGGAAGGCTGACCTTCGCCTTCTTTAGGTCAGCGGGGCTGAAGTCTGAGACCGAGGGATTCATAATGGCTTGCCAAGATAGTGTATTTAAAACCCTCGTTTATCGACGTCGTGTCATGGGTATGGAGGTCCCTGATATCAGCTGCAGGGCCTGCCGCAGGGCGCCGGAGACTGTAATGCACTTACTGTCGGCTTGCCCGACATACGCAGTCTCGGCCTATATTCATAGACACAACGCAGCATTACGAGTGCTTTACTATCATCTAAGGCACTCGTATGGGATAGACGAAACACCAGTGCTGCCTTACGTTCCGGGGGATATTGAGTCCGTTGTGGGGAATGAGAAGTGCCTAATTTATTGGAACTACTCGTTTCCCACCGTCAGGCAAATACAAGCCAACAAGCCTGACATAGTACTCCTCGACCACCAACTCAAGACAATGTATGTCGTGGAATTCTCAGCTCCCGCTGAGAGCAACATTGTCTTGAAAGAGGAGGAAAAACGGACAAAATATCGAGATTTGCTCTTCGAACTCCGCAGGCTTTATCCAGGCCATTCTGTTAAAATAGTGGTACTGATTATAGGAGCCCTCGGTGGAATGAGACAGACGCTGCTTTCAGAATTAAAGATCATACCGGCATGCCGAGATTCGGCAGAGATCTTAGCCGGCAGAATGCAGAAGGCTGCCATCCTCGGTTCATTACGTCTACTCAGGGCACACGATTCACGGACCCGGTAGTCACTCACCCCACGGGCGTGGGGAGTGGCTACTGGTATTACCAGCTCCCCTCTGTGAGGGTCGGAGCCACAGAGTAAGGTGACTGTTTTTTTGTAAAAATAATAATAATAATAAGGATGTCATACGAACATACTTGCTCGTTAATGAATGCAGAGACGATCCTCTGCCTGGATGGAGACAAAAACTTTTCACCGAATTTTCAAGAACTCACCCTGGAATGAACATCTCCGAACAAAACTTAGCCGATAGAAAGAACATGAAATATCTAACACAGCTTGAAATAGATACCCTGCGTAGGGAAGCAGGAGCCCAAATACATAATGAAGAAATACGCCAACAAATTGAAGACATACCACAAAGACCAGTGGATGACAATGCACCTCATGAAGAAGAGCCCCGCAATCAAATTAACGGGGAAGAAGTAGGAAAGATACGGCAGAAACTGCTCAACAATCTACTGCTATTTAGCGACTCGAACCCTCTCACCAGACCAACAATACCGAGACTAAAAATCAATAAAGATACACAACGGTACATAAAATATGTGGATACCGAATTGAAGTTGAGGATGGAGGAACAACTGGATCCTGATTTAACTTTTATACATACAGCTCTGTATGCAGGGGCTGCCACTGTCATAGAACTGAATGGCCAGAAACTTCAAATCCATAAACAAAATAGGAATATTCAGAAACAAAGAAAGCCGGCTTGGAAGATGCGACTCGAAAGGCAAATAGATCTGCTAAGAACTGAGGCCAACATTATCAAAGAGTATTTAGATGGCAATAAGAGCAATAAAGTCAAGAGCAAAATTCGTAAAATATGCCGGAAACAACAAATAGACAAACCATCCACAGTCCAACGAAACCCCTCACGAATTACTACGATGATGCTAGACAGAAAAGTAAAGTTAAGGGAGCGAGACTGCGGCGATACAACGAGACTGCGAAGCGCAAGGAGCAAAATAATTTATTCTCTAGTAACCAGAAGATCTTCTATCGTAATCTGGAAAGCAACAACCAAGGCAATACAGAACCCGAGAAAATTGACCACAATCGCTTCGGGCAATTCTGGCAGGGGATATGGTCAAACCCTGCGAGATTCAATCAAGCAGCTACATGGCTCCAAACAGCAGAGCGCAATGCAAATGATCTTCCAGATATGCCAGATACTAATATTACTCCTGCAGATGTCGAAGAGTGCATAAAAAACACTTCAAGTTGGAAAGCACCTGGACCAGACAACATACAGAACTTCTGGTTGAAATCATTCCCAGCGCTAATTCCACAGTTTGCCCGAGCATTCAACAAAATCCTTGAAGATCCAACAAGATTTCCTGAATTTTTAGGGCGAGGAGTAACTTACCTTCTGCCCAAAAAAGAAGATCTGAAAGACCCGAAAAACTACAGGCCAATCACCTGCTTGTCTGCGATCTACAAACTTCTTACGTCATTGATACAGAGGCAAATCAATGAACACTGTGAGATGAACAATATAATTGGCCTAGAACAGCGGGGATGCGTAAAGAGATCACTTGGATGCAAGGAGCAGCTAACAATAGACGCAGTAACCATCAAACAAGCTGAAGTTAAGCGCCGAAACATCAGTATGGCCTACATAGACTACAAAAAGGCATTCGACTCTGTACCTCATGACTCATGGCTAATAAAAGTGCTAGAAGTATACAAAGTTAGCCCCACCATCGTTCGGCTACTAACATATGCAATGGCGACTTGGGAAACCCAGACAAGAATTGGAGGAAGCACTATCTCCAATATCAAGATTAGAATTTTGGGGATTCGCTGAGTCCATTATGGTTTTGCCTCGCTCTCAATCCCCTCTCAGCAATATTGAATGACACCACCTACGGTTTCCGAATAGATCTCAAGCAACCAAGCTCGAGGCTCAGTCATTTACTATTTATGGATGACATCAAGCTCTACGCTGTGAATCCAAGACAATTGAAGGCGCTAGTAGCCAATGTCAAAACCTTCAGCGATGATATCAGAATGGAGTTTGGTCTGGAAAAGTGTGCCGAAGTACATGTCACAAAAGGAAAATTAACGCAGCAGTCGGAAAACATCCGTGACTTTAAGCAAATGCTGCCTGAAGAAACTTACAAGTACCTTGGAATTCTGCAGAATAGAAGGATAGACCACACTCAGCTAAAGAAGGAGTTTAGGGAAAAATACAAACAACGTCTAAATAAGCTCCTGAATACTAAACTCAACGCTAGGAACATGATTACAGCGATCAATACATATGCTGTCCCTAGTCTGGCATACTCATTCGGAATACTAAAGCACTCGGATACAGACCTGGAAGACCTAGACAGAATGACGAGAACTACACTTACAAAGTTTCGAATGCATCGCCCAAAGAGCGCAGTTGAAAGACTGTACATGCCAAGAACACAAGGAGGCAGAGGATTAAGCAGCGTTCAGAAGATGTGCCGAACGCAAGAGAAGAACATGAGTCTCTATTTCTACAATTCAGACAGGGTCCTCATTCGGAAAATAGTGGAAAGTGACAATAGATACACACCGTTAAACCTCAAAGATCGACAACACGAGATAATGATCCGAACGAACGAGGATATTCAAACAGCATGGCAGGACAAGGTACTCCATGGAAAGTATCCCAATGCTTTAAACAATCCAGAGATCGACAAGGAGACCTCGCTCCTATGGCTTAAGGAAGGAATGTTACACCCAGAAACTGAGGGATTCATAACAGCCATTCAGGATAGCATTATCCGTACTAGAAATTATGAGAAGTACATTCTTAAAGTCCCCGGCGTGAACGATGTGTGTAGAAAGTGTAAGGCAGTGGGTGAAACGATCGAACATGTCACTGGAGGCTGCCCCGCTTTGGCTACGGGAATGTATTTGGGAAGGCACAACGAGGTGGCGAAAATCATCCATAGAGAATTGGCACTTAACTTAGGACTCCTTACTAATCCACCGCCCTTCTATAAATACACACCTCAAGCTGTTTTAGAAGACGAGGAAACATTGCTGTACTGGGATAGACCAATACAGTCTGATAGAACCTTGGATCACAACCACCCTGACATCCTAGTGATCAAAAAGAAAGACAAGAAGGCTACTATTATTGATATTGGATGCCCCCTAACCAACAACCTGCTTAAAGCGGAGATGGAAAAGAGAAATAAATATCAGAACTTGGCTATAGAACTTAAACACGTGTGGAGATTAGAGGAGGTTCGAATCATCCCGATCATAATTTCGGCTACAGGCGTGGTGACGAAGAAGTTCTTGAATTATTTGGAGCAACTTAATCTACCTAAAGGCCTCGATTATCCAGAGGACGGTGATTCTTCAGACATGCCATATCACCAGAAAGTTTTTGAACGATGAAGGATAGAAAATCGAAATATCCACCGGATTAATGGGACGTGATGAATTTCATCCCCGTTAACCGAGCCGATCCACAACAGCAATGGGCCCGGGACAGGCCTGGGTCCCCACAGAGCCGAACCCCAACGGCGCGCGCGAGGGGTCGGTGAATTTTTTCCGGCTTCGGCCGAGAAAGTGCACGGCTTAAGTCTATAATAATAATAATAATCCAGACTACGAAGACTGTTTAAAACAAAACTAAATTCTAACAACATGATGAAGGCTGTGAACACCTATGCAGTCTCCATTTTGTCGTATTCATTCGGTGTGATATCTTGGACAGTGACAGACCTTGACGACCTCACCAGGCGGCTGAGAGTAATGTTGACGAAATTTAAAATGCCTCATCCCCGATCGTCAAAAGAGTGTGGTTACTCTGCCTAGAGACCTTGGAGGCAGGGGCTACATCGACATTAAAAACGCGTGCTACACACAACTGAACCTCATGCGCACATAATTTTACAGTCGTCAACAATCACCCATCCATACACACGCGGACACACACACACACACACCATTAAAATTAAATGCTATAGAATTTTCACCTTTAAGCAATATAGACAGTAATAATGCAAAAATAGACAGATGGGCTGAAAAAGAACTGCATGGCCGGTGCTGGAACTCACTCCAGGAAGATGAAATAGATCGTCAGGTATCTCTTAAATGGCTGCGACAAGGCACCTTATTTCCTGAGACAGAAGGGTTTGTACTGGGTATACAAGACCAAGTAATAAGAACAAGAAACTACGAGATGCATATAATGAAGGAGCGAGTTGGAACAGACAAGTGTCGAAAATGCAATGCACAGACTGAGAATATAGAGCACATAATCTCAGGATGCGGGAAACTCGCACCAACTCGGTACTTGGCACGTCACAATGCCGCAGCTATAATTGTATATCTAGAAATTTTGAAAATGTGCGAAATACAACATGATTCTAAGACTCCCTACTACAGATATAGCCCGATTCCCGTTGAAGAGAACCAACGATACACGAAGCTACGAAGAAGGAAGGTTTTTGTGTATTTAATTTTGGGCAAGGTTGTATATTAAAATTTAAATAGTGTATTAGACTTTCGAGCCTGTTATAAAACTGCTAAATTATCTAAATATCAAGGAAAATAAATTATTTATATCAGATTAAAAATTTTACTTTAATAAAATTTCATTTTAAAACAGGAACTGAATTTGAACTTGCTCCTGAAGGAAAAGATAAGCTAGCCGGCCCATTAAATAAATTTGACATACTTTCGGATCAAAAGGTAAGAGATTTTAATTTGATCTTTTTGGTTTATCTATTGGAAATAAACAAGTTAAAGTTTGATTAGTACTTCAAATTATTAAGTGCAATAATAGTAGAGCAATTATTATTATTAGCCGTTACTCGAGTCCGAGTATAAAAATGTTACAGTCGATAAATTGTGTACAATAAAAAACAAGTAAAAGGTGTAGTCTATTGTAATTCCCACTCATCTACGGTGCACACGACTATGGCATAGAGGCCAATTCGGGAGAGCACATGTCGACCGCAGTCAGGACAAACATAGACCTGGTTAGGTCTTGGATTCGGCCTTCTTGCAGCAACATTTCCTTGATAGCTGACCACAACCCCTCGCCATTCGGTTCTGTCCGCTGCAAGTTGTTCCCATTGCTCGTCTGCAATACCGCAGGATTTTAGATTTTCATGGAGACCGTCTTTGAACCTCTTTCGTTGACCGCCACGCCTTCTTCTACCGCTTAGCAGTTCACCATAAAGTGTACATTTAGGAAGGCGGTTATCATGCATACGATGAACGTGACCTGCCCATCTTAGGCGTGCTCTTGAAATAAGCACCTCAATTGGAAGGCTCTTTGCTCTCCTGAGTACTTCCACGTTTGATATGTGATGGAACCAACGGATTTTCATCATACTTCTGAGGTGTCTTTGCTGAAAACGTTCTAATTCTTTCACATGACGACGGTAAGTGACCCAGCTTTCACATCCATACAGCAGTGTTGGAATGACAACTGCTCTGTAGACAGCCATTTTGGTTGACAAAGCAAGGTCGTGGTTGTCAAATACTCTCTCTCTAAGTCCCCAGAGTGCTCTAGATGCAGCGTTAATTCTATTGCGAATCTCGCTGTCCATGTTTGATTTGTCATTAACAACGTTGCCTAAGTAATTGAACTGATCCACCACTTCAAGAGAATTTCCGTTAAGTGTAATGTCTATTTGGTTCACTTGATGAGGAGTTGACATAATCTTAGTCTTTCCAATGTTGATTTTAAGTCCCAAGGAATCATAGCTCTGGGTATACACATCTAAAAGTTCTTGAAGCTCTTCCGCCGTAGAGGGTAAAAGTGCACAGTCATCCGCATACTGGAGATCACAAATGAATCGTGTGCGTGTCTTCGTGAAAGCTCTAAAGCGCCCTATGTTAAAGAGACCGCCATCAAAACGGTATCTGAGACCTATTCCCCTGACTGTCAGTTTGTTGTCAACAATAATTGTTAGAGCAGTGGTAAACAAATTAAAGAGTAGGGGTGCCAGGACACATCCCTGCCTAACTCCAGTGAGGGTTTGGAAAGGTTCGGTTGCCTCATTATTATACATAACCTGGGCAATACATCTGGCGCCCAACGCGTGGCGATTGTAAAATTGTTGATTTGATAAAGTATGCAGTCTTGGTGAAAGCCTGTGAACTGTTGATTGTGGTACATAGTTTTAAAATTCAATAACAATTTAATTTATTGAGGGTATATAAAGTATTAATTCAATTGTGTGGTATTTGTATGAAATTAAGATCAGGAAAACAAACAAAAATGGAGAATAAAAATCAAACACCAGAAACTTCTCGACAAGGTGATGCATCCCAACAAACACAAAATGATGATAAATTTATACAATTAATGAACATGATAGCGAACAGATTTGATGAAAACAAATAAGACATAAATAATAAATTTGAAGATAGCAAACAAAATATGAACAAAAAAATGGATGAGAACAATAGGAAATTGGAAACGAGTATAGTAGAGTTACACAATAAATTGGACTAGAAAATTAAGAAGGTAGAAGAAAAAGTAGAAAAGGTTTATGAAGAGATAAGTGAATTTTAAAAAGGAGTACGAATAGAAGTAGAACATGTTATAGTAGATGGTATGAATGAAATAGATATACGCATGAAAAAACAAGAAGATATAATCAAAACACAATTAAAAGAACAGGAAGGGAAGATAATTAAGAACACGCAGATGTTACAGACGGCTATGCAAGAAGTAAGGGAGCAGGGGAAGAAAAGTGGACAAAACACGAAGACTTTAAAAAATATACAAAACAACAAGTCTGAAATAAAGAAAACAAAGTTATATAAAGGACAAAGAAGATATAATAAGAAGAAAACTCAACAAACACAAAAATGGGCGAACAAGAATATCAAGGGAAACAAAATTAAATTCAACACAAAATTTAAGAGGAAAAGAAATGGAAGAGTAGTTAAACAAAAGCAGCTACCCACGAACGAAAACAGGAAAAGAAAAAAGGAGATTAGAAAGAAAATAGTTTAAAAGAAAGTCAAAATATTTGGAAAAAGAAAACACAAAAACTTCAGGACGAGAAAAAAATTTTGCACTGGAAATAATTGGAACAGGAGCAATAAGAAAAATACGAAAAGTGACATGAATAGGGAATTTTTTACGGAATTATACACTATATATAGACACGGATATATTAACAAAGATAATTCGGATTTGTGGAATATAATGAAAAATATACTAGTGATAAATAAGCGTGAATATAAATTTGAAATAATATGTAATGACATAGTAAAGGGTAATGTCAATAAAAATCGTTGTAATTTAATATTTGAGAGCAATGACAATGGGGAGGAGTTGGTCATTGTGCCTGCCCTCAGCATTTGATATTATATTGTGCAGAGATATTTTGTTTGGACCAAGGGAAATGTAGTTTTAAGTGCGGAATAAATAAATAATGAATTATATAAAACGGTCAAGAGTTACTTGAACATATATGAAAATAAGTATGATTATAAATGATAAATGAAAATGTAATAAGTGCGGAGACGCGTCAGTTCTCCAAAGGTATATGAATGGTGAAGTTACCACATATGGTCAATTTTAATTTTAAAATATCCAAGGTCCAAACAAAATGTTTATTCTCAATATGATACTCGTGTGCGAAACTCAGTTCAGTTCGAGCAACGAGAAGCAGCAGTAGGCAGCTTTCAGTGAGAACCTGAAGATGGCAGATGAGATTCTGCCGAAACTTCGTTTAGACAACCGTGACTCCTGGAGGAGTCGATCATCGACGCGGGAGAGCACCCGGAAGTACAACAACACTTCATTTAACACCCGCGAAAACCTAAAAAACAACATATATATATATGTATATATATATATATGGTGTTTTTTAGGTATAGGTATATTTAAATTATGTGTTTGTGTGTGTATATTTATATTATGTGTTTGTTTGTATATCGTGTATATATATATATATATATATATACGATATACAAACAAACACATAATATAAATATACACACACAAACACATTATATTATGTGTTTGTTTGTATATCGTGTATATATATATATATATATATATATATATATATATATATATATATATATATATATATACACGATATACAAACAAACACATAATATAAATATACACACACAAACACATTATATTATGTGTTTGTTTGTATATCGTGTATATATATATATATACACGATATACAAACAAACACATAATATAAATATACACACACAAACACATAATTTAAATATACACACATAAATGTATCATAATTTAACTGTCGAGCAAGATAAAACTAAAATAAAATAGTGAATATTTAAAAATAAAGATCACATGAAACATAATAGACCACAAATATTAATTTTTACATGAAAATTCTGTTATAAATAAATAACACCACAGAAATTAGACAACCCCCATTTCCAGAAGCCAGGGCTTGTGCGGAAGGGGGTTACACATTGAAAAAACGCGGACATACAACCATTTCCTCCGACAGTGCCAGTACCGGAGCCAGGATTCGAACCCGGTGGTGCGATGTCCGTGTGAGATTAATCGCGATTGCCACCTCGCGCCTTAACCCACTCGGCTATCGACCAGATAGCCAGATAGAATAAAAACAGTTTGCAGACAAGTACTCTTTCACTTTTTTTTAAAATGTCATGTACTGGGAGACACTGCGAATCTCATCAAGAAGAGCATTATACAAATTGATACAATTATAGTAAGGGGAACGCTTAAAGGCACTTGTGCGATGGAAAGGAATACTGAGGAGTTCATCGTGTCTTGTTACATAGTTATGAAAGTTTGCTCTCTTTCTAAAATGTTCTATATTAATTTTAGTAAATGCAAGACATTTTAAGATATATATAGACGGAACAGTGAGAATTGATTTGTTTATAAATATATCTCTGCAAGTTTCAGTAACTTTCAGATCAAAGATCAATCGGATAATTTTTTTTTTGTCCTATAAAGACCCTCTGTAATTCCATAGTTCTGCCCCATGCCATAATATTAAACGATATGTGACTATATGCCATAGAATAACAAATATTAACTAAACCATCAACTGTAACATTGCAAAGTACGATTTATTTAATTTGTTACATACATGGTCAACATGGTTAGTCCAGGATAACTTGTGATCCAGTAAAGTGCCAAGTAATTTTACTGATTCAGATCTAGTAATATTCTCATAAAGAATAATATCATTTGGAACAGGTCTCTGCAAATTAGAATTTAAAAGCACAGTTTTTTTCTCATTTAGGATGAGTTTGTTTCTTTGGCACCATGTGCTTAGTGACTCGATAGTATTACCAACACGGTAATTGTTGTGTCGTCAGCAAACATTGTCACGTGACAATTTTTCATGTAACAGGGTAATTCTTTAACGTATAACATGAACACTAAAGGACCTATTACGGAACCCTGAGGAACACCAAGCTCAACATCATGTACGTCAGATTTTTCCCCATTTAAGTGTACAACCAACGATCTATTTTCCATATATGACATCAACCATGAAAGAATATTTCCTCTAATACCAATGCTCTGTAGTTTAAAGCTCAATATTTCTTTGTGGGCGGTATCAAAGGCTTTGGAAAGATCAAACATTAGTGAGACCACATACCTGCCTTGGTCCAAGCACTGATATATATATGCTCCAGTAGATGACAGGATGCCGTCTCAACCGAATTTCCCGATCGAACACCATGCTGAGATAACGTCAATAGATGGTTTTTTCAACAAAAAAAATCCTGTTATACCCCACTCTTTCTGGTATTTTAGATAAGATGCTCAAAACAGATATTTGGCGATAATTTTCGAGATCAGTGGGGTCGCCTTTCTTTAACAATGGAATAACACTAGCAAGTTTTAAGCATGTTGGAAAAATTCCATTATCAACTGATTTATTTATCAAATGGACAAGAGGCTCCAAAATATTATTTTCAATGCTTTTGATAATTTTAGTTGTTAGACCATCATAGCCACTTGAATTTTTGTTTTTAAGTTGCAAAATAATATTATGAACCTCTTCTACAGTGACAGTATCAAAGTACATTGAACTTATAACGAATTTGCTCAGAGTGCACGGTAGAGAGAGGTTTAAACCGAAATGTTCATTAATAGATTTAGGTTCAACACTAGAAAAATGACATCCAAATGTTTTAGCTACTTCTCTTTTGTCACATATGTCAGTGTCATTAACCTTAAGAATAATTTGGTCTGTGGCACTTTTACTTTTCCTATCTAATATTTTGTTAACAATATTCCATGTCTCTTTATTTTTATTTGTAGAACTACTTATTTTGTTGTAGTATGTTTGTTTTGCTGTTTTTATAACCTTCCTGTACTTCTTTTTTTCTTCGCCATATTTTGTTTTAAATTCAATGGAATTTAAATTTGCCTTAAGCCAAAATAATTTTTTTAAATACAGACTTTGTTGTTTTATTTCATAAGTCACCCACTCCTTGTTATCTTTCAAGTCAGTATTTTTTAATTGAATTTTTTTTTTTTTGAGGGCAGCTGACCTCGTAACCATATAATACTGTCAATAAAATATTGAAATGCTTTAGCGAATTCTAAGTAATATATACATATCCAATCAATGCGACTTAAATAATAGTTAAGGGTATTTAACGTATTTTCATTTATAATACGCCGTGTATAACAAGTGGTGTTTTTTATCTCAGATTGTTGTTGTTTAGAAATTTTTACAGTAAGAATATTTGCTAAGTGATCTGCTATGTGTGGTTGAATAATATTGCAAGTATATGTATTAGAATCCAAGCTTGTAATCATGTAATCAATACAACTACTACTGGTAGAGCCATTGGCATTAGTATATATGCGAGTAGGTTTTGTCAATGTTACAGTTAGATCAAATGAATTTATTGTATCATTTAGGATATTAGGATGAAAACATTTTTTGTTATAGTCAATATTGAAGTCACCACATAAAATTACTAATTTGGATACTCTCATCGCAATATTTAGATCTTCAGCAAGTTAAGAACAAAAATATTGATATCACCATTAGGAGGTCTATATAGACAAATGTTTACGATCTTAATGTGATTAATAGAGTAACTTATGCCACATATTTCAATATGATTCTCTACAGATAGGTCTTTGATCGAAGTAAGTTCATTTGCACAGAGAGTATTATCAGTTAATATTAAGGATCCCCTATGAGTATTTTGAACCCTTGAAAAACGAGAAATTATTTTAGAGTTAGAAAACCTAATATTATTTAAGTCGTTTTGCTGAAACCAATGTTCAGTTATACATAGTACATCAAAATTATTATCCCTTATAAAATAGTCAATTAGGTCTAATTTATTGGTCAACCCCTGTACATTAACATGACATATTTTAAATACATGTTCCTTACTTATAGTTTTTAAACTAGCAGGATTTTCTTTCACTCTACAAATTGAATTTGGGAAAGGCGACGGTATAAAAAATGTTCAGTCTTAGGTGTAATTCCGTTAACCTCTCCCTGACTGCATAATGATTGGTTACTGTCAAAGGTCATAGTATGATCATCTACTTCAATTACTTTGAAATTAGTCACATCACAATTAACACTTCTCTCTAAAAGGGACTTAGACGTAATACTGATTGTTTTTATAACAATATTGTTAGTAGCAGTTTTACAGTTATTGAATGTAATATATTTTTTTATTTTGTAGCAAGCATTGCTTTTACACTGTCTGTCATTCCTAATAAATATTTGACTTAGATAATTAATGGATACATTATTATTTAGTTCACAATATCTTTTTATTTTATCATAAATAAATCCACTATAATAATTAGAGTTAGATTTCCATGCACACTTTGTGAGTAGAATAACATTTGTAAATTTACCTAACGGCAGAACATTCATTAAGAGTAAATTTAAATATTTAAAATGAACAATATTTTTTTCACTGAACATTATTACAACGAAGTCACAAGAAGTGTAGTTAATTATTTTACTAAATAAATTCTCATTTAATTCCGCAACACAAGCGCTTGGTCAAATAAAACTTTCAACCAAATATCTTGATTTGTCATGTAAAGAAGCTAATATTTGAGAGCAACCTTTACCAAATTCATATATAGATGACCACATCCTCATCGGACAGCGAAACAACCAGATCCAATTTAAAACTTTCCAAAATTACAATTTTTCACTTAGATGGGAACTACGAGAAATGGCACACAATTAACGACATATTGTTTAAAATTGTCCATGCAGACAAATCTCTATCCGATAGTGAGAAGACGCAATATCTCGAGACTCACGTCAGAGGGGAACCGAGCAGGTTGATTCAACATCTATACATCACGGATGCCAATTATAACGCTGCTTGGGAGATACTGCAGAACCGATATCAGGACAGTCGACTTATAGTATCCAAGCTAATCGATAAAATCCTGGATATTCCTCCTGTACAGAATGAGTCCACAAACAAGTTACGACAACTACATGATGTTACAACTGAATATTACTGATGGTCAAGAGGTAAGCGCACTTGCCTCTCACCCAAAAGTCCCGGCTCGATTCTCGGTTGTGGCAGTGGAAAATACTATGAGAGGGATTTTTCCACTATACACGGATATTGGGTGTGTGTCCCTTGTCTCTAAATGTATAGCCCCCTCCCACACAAGGCTCTTCTAGAGTCTTTCGGGATAAAGGGGGTCGCATTACCTGTGGTGTTATTTATTTATTTATTGTTATAATGCTTAAAGACGCTCAAGAACGTAGGCATTGACACTACTTCCTCGGAATTATTAGTTCTCCACATCATAACCCTAAAATGGGATTCTGAAACAAATCGATTGTATGAACAGCCCATCCAGACACCGCACAAGGTCCAAGATTTCAAGGAGGTGATGGATTTCCTTGAAAGAAAATTTCATTCTCTGGAATTTATTACTGCTGCCGTGAAATGTTGCCCAAGCAATGTACAGGATGGTCAACCTACTGCCAGTAACGCCAAACCCTGTGGTCACTGCAATCAGCAACATGCCATTTATGCCTGTCCGAAGTTCTGAAATCTAACCACAAACGAGAGGATTAAAGCAAATCAAGAATCACGAAATAAGCACTCGTGTTTCAACTGTTTGGCCCACGATTGCAGAGAGAAATGCCATAGTCCAATGCGATGCCGCACCTGTGGGCCTCCCTATCACCCATTGCTCATAAGGAAGTTCCCTCAAGGCCGGCCGGAGGTAGCACTCCTCCTGCTACCACTTCCAAAGTTGCTACACACAACAACAATATCACACAGTCCTAATAGCAACAGCCCTGATTCGCATCAACTTATCATCAGCAACTCCGGAGCTTCTACGAGTATTAATTGATCCAGGTTCCCAGTAGTCATACATATCAGAAAGAGCAGCCCAAGTACTTGGCTATTCCAGGCAAAGAATTAGAGCAGAAGTAACTGGATAGGGGAAGGACAACCTAAGATATCCACGACGAAAATTCAAGCTGATATATATCCACGATTCCCTAGTAACTTCTCCATAAACGTCAACTTTCTAGTCCTATCGAAGTTGACGCAAACGGTACCAAGATATGAGCTAGAACACCCAGATGATCAGCAAAGAAAAAACCAAATCCTAACCGATCCCACATATATGAGACCCAGTCCAATTGATGCCAATCTCGGAGCAGAGGAATATGGGAAGGTGGTCCTGCAAAGGCTACAGAAAACTGAAGATGGACTCCTAGGTCAACAAACAGAACTAAGATGGATACTGCCTGGAAGTATCAGACAGGCCAGACATGAGCATGATAAGCCGAACGGATAAAGACAAACAATTAACGACGTTTTGGGACATAGAAAAGGTCTCAGTCCAGAAAATCCTGTCCCCAGATAACACAGCGTGCGAGGGGAATTTTGGTAGAAACACCGAACGAAACACAGACGGTACCTATACCGCCCGACTCCCTCTCAAAGAAGATCCTTCTAAACTAGAAGATTCAGACCCCAAGCAATAGTGAGATTATTGCAATTGGAGAAGAAGCTATCAAAAAATAAAGAACTTGCAGAACAATATAAAGAATTCATGCGAGAATACCAAAGCATTGGTCACATGGAAGAAGCTGCGCCATCACAGGACGATGACAAGAAGTACGATATTCCACACCATCCAGTAATCAAGGAGTCTAGTACTACTACAAAACTTCGGTAGAATTTGATGCCTCCTGCAAGACATCCGCTGGTATCAGTCTCAATGATCTGATGCATGGCGGTTCAAGATTACAACCAGAATTGGCCGATATTTTATTGCGTTGGAGAAAACATAAGATAGCCCTTACTGTCGATATTGAAAAAATGTATCGTTAAATCAGTCTTACGACTGAAGATCAGATGCTCCACAGAATCTTATGGAGATTCGACACGTCCAAACCAATCCAAGAGTTTACTCTAAAAACGGTGACTTATGGAACAATTGCTGCACCAGATCTTGCCATAAAGGCACTTCAACAATTGGCGATTGATCATAGAGACGCATTTCCTAAATCATCTGAAATTGTCGGTGCCAGTAATATCCAGAGCAAGGGGTTACTCGACGTTGCACGAAGTGCTGAAATCCAACAACCACTAGCAATCACTGGGAACGAAGCATTTAATTCCTCCGGCAGCTCCCCACTTCGGGGAATTATGAAAAGCAGGCGTAAAATCCATGAAGTACCATTTAAAACGTATAGTTGGCGATTCCACGCTAACATACGAAGAATTAAATACCCTGACCCACCAAATAGAAGCGTGCCTCAACTCAAGGCCCTTATGTCCATTAAATTGTGATGCCAACGACGTGGAAGCCCTGACACGAGGACAATTCTTAATTGGAAGGGGATTAGTGTCGCCACCTAATCCCATAGCGACTAACATCAATACCAATTTGTCGTCAAAATTAGTCTAAAAGATGAAGAAGGACACCTGGCACATCTGGTCTACCGATTACTTAATCAGACTTCAACAGCGGTACAGATGGAAAACACGCCAGGAGAAACCGAAAACTGGCGATCTAGTCATCCTCAAAAAAGACAATATCAATCCTAGTCGGTGGCCTCTGGCTAGAATTGTGGAAACATATTCTAAGGACGGAATTGTTTGAGTAGTTTCCATTAAGAGGGCAAAAGGAAATCCGTTGAAAAGAAGCATCTACAAGATTGCCCATGGCATCAACCACTTATATACCCAGCACCACTAATACAAACGATTACATTAACTCCACTTGTATAACTGTCACCACCGGACTTCCACCACCGAGCAGAGGAACGTCCCTTCAACTGACGGCAGTATTCCTGTAGTTCAACACATTACTCACTACATTACCAAACCCCACACAGGCTGGTTACACTCTTCAGTATCCACCACCCGGATTATACGTTGAACACCTTGGTCAAGCAAGGATAGATAGGGGTATCTTCAGGATAGAACTAAAATACGCCAAGGCTAAATTCCAGGACGACATAGACGCCGTAGCGAACATTACCTCACAATTTGAATATCTTTGTCACGCAACCTAGGGTCCGAAGAACCCCAATGCACCGCACTAGCACATCACCGTATCCAACAGCACAATCACTTGCTGTGGATTAATAATGGTGTTATATAGTTGTAAAATAAATAAGATTGGTAGCACTGTGTTGCTAACAGGGATTTAGACAGAATGTGGTTGGATACTGAAGTGGAGGGAACCATTATTATTCCTGCAATTGTAATGATAGCATATGTAATTTGGCGTGTGTTTAAAACCGAAATTAAAATAAAATATTACAAGTTACATTTTAATATATCTAATATTGAAAGGGGGCTGTATAGAACATGGCGCATTCGAAAAGGTAAAGAATCTAAATTATTTAACGAGGTTAAGTGAAGTTAACCACGTGGTATAAATCTGCAAAATAATTCGTCATGGAAGCGTCCACGGAAAAAATTCCAAAACCTATGTTGTTGGAAGGTAACATAACAGAAAATTTTAGAAAATATAAACAACAGTTGTTAATATATTTAACGGCAACTGAATTAAGTGAGAAAAATGAGAAACAAAGGGTAGCCATACTCCTAAACATAATAGGGGAGGAATGTCTAGAAATATTTAACAATTTTACATTATCCGTAGAAGATAGGAAACAATTTGATAAAGTGTTGGATGAATTTGAATGCTGCCGAATAAAAATTTAATTTATGAAATAATTGTATTTTATACAAGGGGGTAAGAAGATAGAGAGCCGATAGTATAACCTATTTTATATGTCCTTGTATAAAATGGCCCCTTTTGCGTACGGCAGCTGTTCTTTTCTGTGAGAGCAAACGCTGTGAATACGGAGTGTAGATATGAGAGGGGGACGCTTGGTTGATGAAAGGTCACTTACAATTTTGTCCAGCCAAGAAGGCAAAATTGCATAACCATACTTAAATATTGAAAGCTATAAAAGTTAATAATTACTCATTTTAAAAAGAGATGATTGATTTACTACTAATAGATTACGAGACAAATATTATCAGAGAGATGCAAGCATTAAAAATAAAAACAAAACTCAACAAAAAGCACATTTATGATACACACACATACATACATGACAATATGCACAAGAGCTAGAAAAGTTTAATTGTGAAGTTAAATCGTAAATGTAAATAATTGACAAAAATTTAACAATATGGATTAACGGGAGAAATACACCTCGGGCAAGAAAAACAATTTTCACAAATGAATTTAATGTTTAATAATTTTTGGTGCAAGTAATTTCCTACAGAGTTATGTCAAGACTGAATATAATACACATGAAATAAAATAAAGAAAGCGTATATAGGTTACAATATCTTTGATTATTATCGAAATTCTCCGCTAGATAACATACATAATTGAATATAATAGTTTATTATAGTCTTATAATGTGGCACGAATATAACTCCGCCATCCCTAATTCGAGGCACATTGTTTGTGCATGGGGATAAAAGTGTTCGAGTCGCTGCTAGGGGTTGCACACTCAGAGCAGGGGTCCCACTCACAGTGGGGGTTATAAGTCTTTTGTCTTCAAGTCTCTTCCGGGTAAACCTGTATGCACAATATAGTCCGGTGGAAATAAGGATAACGTAAATCGATATTACCCAATAGTTTGTCCACGATTTTTCACTATGCACAAGTTTAACTGGTCCAAGTTGTTATCTCTAAAGTTCATGGATTTTGTCCAGTTGAACATCCTCGATATTTATTGTTGGTAGGGTAGCCACAGATGACCTGGGTGGAATATTGATTTCAGGCAGGAGCATCGGTTGGCCATTGGTGAGTAAGTCCTCGTTGATGTGATTAAAATCATTGGTCTGGAATTGGCATCCCGGTGGTAGGGTGATTAAATAGGTACCATCCAATGTCATGAAGTCGGTACATCCACAGATCGTCTGGATTTTGGTTTCGTTTAGAAAAATAGCAATGTAATGTGATTCGTCGATTGGTTGTATCAAAGTTTTGATCAATTGTACAGGCACTCTTGTTGACAGCTTCCATAGGTGGATCCTAGTTGTAGCAGTTCGAAAATACAATCCTGGTTTTTCATTCCATACATCAGATTGTTGTCAGGGCAATAGCAATCAGGGTGAAGTTCGATACAAGGTGTCGATATATATTGATAGAAATTTTGGTTCATAATCAGATAGGTATTTTTAGGGATAATTGTTGTTAAGTTTTGACTAGGGATTGAATATAAATGATAGTAAGAAAATGTTTCAGGATGAAGTTGTGTTTGGAAAGTGAATTATGAAAACAATTTTTGTTCCTGAATAATAGGCTTCGACGTCTAATAAATTGTAATACTTATGGGAGTTACTAGGAGTGTGTGGAAAAATTTGATCGCTGGAATAATATTTTAAAATAGTTTGTAAAATATATTCAAGTTCGTCATTTTTTATGATACTATTATGCAGGGTTCCCAGTCTAGCAAAATTAATTGCATTTTCGATATCGCTTAAAAGTTGTAAAATTACGTTAAGCGTTAAGTTAAGTTGATCTAGAATGTTGCAAGTTTCTAAGTAAGCATTAAAATAAAAAATAAATTTATTTAATTCGTTTCGAATTTTGTTCAAGCCAGAAGTTATCACTTGTTGGTTATTTTTAATTACTGTGATCGTTTTATTGAAATTTTCAATGATTTTAGTGGTGAGAGAGATTTCTGTGTTTAATTTCTGAACAATTTCTTTTTGGTTATTTTCCAAATCATAGATCGCCTGATCATAATGGGCCGCATCATTTGCATCAAGATTACCTGAAATACTTTTTATAATGGTGCCTAAATCCGTCAATTAGACCACGTTTAACTCTGCCAGTTGGGCTTAGAGAATTGATTTTTGTTCAGCTGAATTTAATTGATAAACTAGGGTTCGATCAAAATTATCTAAGGGTGACTTTTGCATATTGTTCTTTTAGCATTTTGATTTTATTTGGATTTGGGTGTATCTTGTAGGAGTGGTAAAACAATATTCGTGCCAATAAGATGTCCATGCTTTATTTAAGCCTGTTTTACTGATATTTAAACAATCTTGCAGACAGAGACTGTCAACGGTGTCTCCATTCCCACTGTCTTTGGCCAATAAGTCGACATTTTCATTATGTTTTATATGTTCCATGTGCTTTAACCCGTATATAGTTGATGTTAAACCCAGATATTTTTAATGAGTAATTATAATGCTTGATTAATTTAATGAAAGGGTGGTACATGCTGGATATTGAATTATACGTATTACCTATTGCCAAGAGTACTGACTTGAATTCACTCAGAATAACTGAGTCTTTAATTTGTTTATTTGTAATATATTCTAAAGACTTGACAATAGCATAATTTTCTGCTGAAAGTTTTAATTTTGACTGGGTCCTTGAATTAGGTATCAGGAATGCACAACCTGCACCGTGGTTAGATTTTGAGGCATCCGTATAAATATGCGTAGCATTGGCGAATCTTTCTAACATATTCTGGAGAATCGTTCCATTTATTATGGGGTTTTCTGTATAGTTAGGGAATATGATGTTTGTTTGGCTTATCGAGTCAAAATAGTCGGGCTGAGGGGATTGATTAATGTTTTTAGAAATTATTAATACTTCCCGATATCCTATACACAGTGGGGGGAATTTTTCTTTTCCCAGAAATTAATTGTGAGATCTAAAATATTTAGATTATGTATTTTATCTATTATTGCAGAATTGTTAATAATTAGATTTAAAACAATTTTCTCAGAGAGCAATTGCCTCCTAAGGAAAAGAGGAGGTTCTCTGGATTCAACCCGTAAAGGTTCAATTGGTGTTGAATTCATGCACCGATACATGCTCGAAGAGCTTTGTTTTGTATTATATCTATTTTACATAACACATGTTTACTAGCGGATCCATAGTCAATTATTGATCGAATGTATGACCTATAAAAGAGAATAGAAATTTGTTGATCTGCTCCCCACCAAGTTTTTGAGGTTAATTTTAAAAAGTTAATTCCTCTCTGGCATTTGGTGATCATAGATATAATCAATGTGTGATTTCCAGGTTAATTTTTTGTCGAGAAATAATTCTAGAAATTACCTTCTTGAAAATGGATTTTACAATATTGAGGAATGTTTAAGTATGTAATTACCAGGCCATTCTATCTGTATTATATATATTTATTTCTTTTTAAATTATTTTACTAATAGTGATGTGTACTTTCTGCCGACTGAACTGTTTTTATAATAATACTACACTTATATTTTAGTTTTATATTTTACTGTACTTTTAATTATTCTAGCACGTTGCTATTTGATTATATGATTATTTGTTGTACTATGTTAGATGTAGTTATTAGTTTGTAAGCCGTTATTGACACATTCAATGTCTTATACAAGATCTGAATGGGAAAATATAGTTCTTTCTTTCTTTCTTATATTTTACTTCATTACAATATGGGAATGTTATATTTCCAAGTGTTATGTGATCACGTATCGGGGTATTATGTGTTGTGACTATGGTGATCATGGATTTCTGTTCACACAAAGGGAAACCACTGGTTTGTAAGCTTTTCTGAATTGTTATTATTGCGGTACCTAACGAGTGTAAGCACATTTCATATGAAGGTTTCTGAACATACATACAAAACTCGCCCGCATACTGTATGTAATATCATTGAAAAAATTATGTAAATCTGCCGTATAAATATTGAAAAGGATCGGGCTTAGTACAGAACCTTGAGGTAAACCTAGTGAGGTAAATCGCGGGCCTGTCTTGGTGTTATCATATCGAAGATATATTTCTCTATTACAAAAGAGATTAGATATATTTTTAGCAACTTTCCCTGGGATACCAAAATTGCACACTTTTTGTTGAAGTATGAACAGATCGACAGAGTCATAGGCGCCTTTTATATCAAAGAAAACAGATCCCAGGTAATCGTTATCCGAGAAACAAATTTGTATATCTGTCACCAGATGAGTTAGTGCATCCATGGTACCGAAGTCAACTTTGAAACGATATTGATTACCGGGGAGTGGATGATGTTTATATAACCACCATTCTAATCTACATTTTATTAGTCTTTCAAAGGTTTTGGAAATACATGATAACAATGAAATAGGTCGGTATAAATCAGCATTGTTGGGATCTTTGTCGGGTTTAAGTATAGGAATTATGAATACTTTTTTCCAAATTTGCCAGTCTACTCCTCCTACCCATATATCATTAAATATTTCTAACAAGAATATTTTAGCAGACATTGGAAGATTTATGAGCATCAGGTATCTAATCTCATCAAATCCAGGATTGGTGTTGCGTGCTTTTTGAGTACATATTCTAGTTCAGTTAAAGTAAATGAGTTACTTAAGAAATCATTATTTTCGGCATTATTGAAATATGTGGGTTCTTGAGAGACTTGTGGAGGTGTAATATTATCGTAGAAGTTTTCAACCCAGTCAAAGTTTTCACATTTTTTATAGGTACTTGGCCATCTCTTAATTCTCCTTACCTGGTTCCATAGTTCGGTATATGGGATATGTTTGTTAAGTCTCGAAACGTAGTTAACCCAATTTGATTTCGCTTTACTTTTAAAAAGTTTTTTTGTTCGAGCCATTTCCTCTTGACATGCTATATAGTTTTCGATCGTACTACATCTTTATAGTTTTCTAATGCATATTTTCATAGTTTAACGGCGTCATCACATTCTCCATCCCGCCAAGGGGGAGGCATCCGATTTTTTGTTTTGAAAGGTTTATTTTTAGGTATAGATAATTCGGCTGCTTGTTCGATGCATTCTGTAAAAAACGTGTACTTTTCTTCCGTGGTAGAAAAATTGGATAAGTAAGGAAAATATACACTGATTAGATTTATATATTTTGTCCAATCAGCCTTATTAATCTTCCACTTATTTTTTGGTTGGATGACTGCAGATGGGAAAAATATAAATCTAATTCACAAACAATCGGATAATGGTCCAAACCCAAAGTATCCGAGCTAACCGACCATTGAACATTTGTTGTTACATCTGCTGAACTGAAATAGATATCCACAACTGACTTTTGGGAGTTTGGAGAAGTAATTCTTGTAGCTGAGCCTCTACTTAAAAGTGGTAAATCTGCCTCCTCTGTTGCATTTACTAGTTGCTCGCCTACGGCATCAGTTTTCCAGGAGCCCCAAATTCTATTGTGAGCATTAAAATCCCCACCAATAAAAACTGATCCAGAAGCTTCTTGAAAGATATTACGCCAATTCTGTTTATTTGTCGACACATTAGAGGTTTATAACACTGCTTATCGACTGTTACCTTAACACCACATATTTGGATACCGTTACTAAAATTTCTAGTAAATGAGTTTCCTTTAAAAGAACATGTTTCATGAGTTAGAATGGCAACGTCAGTCCGTGCTGACTAATGCTCTTTTCATCAATGCGTACGTTACCAGTACCAGTTCTGTTCATGTCCAACTCGTTTCCATTAGGGAGCATTGTATGTTCCGTCATCAGATCTATGTGCATGCCGTTAAATTGTCCATCATTTTCATAATTTTCTTGTGTTCCTTCCCCCTTGTCAGGAGGACCGTTCATGATAATTATATTACATTAGACTTTACAATATATTTAGGTAGGTGTACAACGGTTTAATTAATTATAAGATTAATTTAAGCTGTTATAATTGCGAATTTAATACACACCCGTAAAACACTTGTGCTGTTCGCTAATTCACAACTCGATTCCGAACCGGACTATTCAACGTTTGATTTAAGTCATCATTCGAGACAGTAGGTCTCACCCGTCCTGACACGACCGGTAAAATGAGCAATACGCAACATTACACGTAAAAATAAGCAATCAAAAGAAGTACCCTCAAAATCAACTTCTAATCGAGTCTAAACTATTAGTTACCGCTTGCTGCTCTACATCAACTTCAAGTTAATATTTATCTAAGTCTATAAGAGGACCTAATCAGTTCTTTTTCTAACAGTCTAGTTAAAGTTTTCCACTTGTCTTGTTTGGTTCTAGTGGAGAAAACATTCCTAATATTTAAGTCAAACTCTAACTCTTCAAGCAATAAATGATTTGGTTTAAAAGTATCTTCCATGATTAAGCGTTAACTCAAAAAAGATTTACCCACAAAATTTGATAATTAAAGTTAGAATATCGAATAATGTAGAGAATAACATCAACCAAAGGCTCAGTATAGTGTCGAAAACAAAATGCAAACTTTCAGTAGTTATATTTACTCGATTTGTTTTTAAATCAAAATTAAAATTTAACTTGAGAATCTTCAATGAGGTTGACTATAAATGTAAAAAATTTAACCGGCATATTAACTTAATGATTCATCCTGTAAATTAAGAATAATTCAAATAGGTTAATCTTAATTTGCCAAAAATATTTTTCCTGAAAAAATGACACAAATTTTAAATGTAGCAACGCCGCAGGTCAACAAGTTTAAAGTATCTGGTCTGGTTTAAAAATGGTCACTGCTCTAGCAGGTTTTGTAAAAAGCAATTTATGAAAAGTAGAAAATAGAAATATCACCTTCTTAGTGTATTTGTACTTGCATGACTCTGATAATCTTATCATTAAACTTATCACAAAAAGTAAAAAAAAATAATAAAAGAACTAGATAATAAAAAGCAATAATCTACCCAATAAACACTCGACCTCTAATGGACATCCATTTAATATCCATATGATTAAATTCCTGGACATGGTATTCAACGAAAGGACTATGGACATATTCTGGACTTCAATAAATGGATATCCACGGACGTCCATTTAATGTCCATAAAATTAGTTTTTTGATATATATATAATAAACAGAAATTGAGCCATGTTTTTACATATCAGGATCGGCTCGTGACAAGACACATTTTAAAATAACCCGCCGGAATTAAACCTGCCTCACCGGTCAACTAGATTCTTATAATTCTTTAGATATAAGCGTTATTTTTGAGGACGGCCGCCCGCTAATTCATTTAAACTTGGCGGGCATATTTAGTATTATTCGTTACAAATCGGTTAGATGCCACCGATGTGCACCCATCTGCAGTACTATTATTACTATCTGTCGAATGTCGAATGTGTTGGGATTGTCAAAGTCAAAAGCTTCCGATTTTGTTAATTAGTTAATTGTATGATATACATTTATTTTTATTGTTCAGTGTACTTATATAAAGTAATTACACGTACCTATTTATTCTCACGGAGCACTTTAGTAGAGGTAAGTACATTTTAACAAAATTTTCGCGAGTAACTTTAACTAACCAAAAAGTATGACATAGTAAGTTATAGTAAGCCTCCCCACTCCCTTGGCATTAGTAAGAAGCTCTGGTCGCGAAAACATTTGTGGTTAGTGAGCGAAAATTAATTGAATGAATTTTGAAAATTCTTACTGCTTATACAATGACGGGAACATTTATTTTTAATAGTAGAAAACCTGTTTTTCAATACGAACCCCGAATTGTACGATGTATCAACAGATAATAATATGATCTTGACATGTTTAAATCTACTAATAAGATGGTATAAAGACAATATACCTCTGGATTTCGAGAAGTAGGCAGTGAAATGTACGGAAATAAAATTTTATGAGTTTTTTAGAGTGAAGAAAACCCCTTTTTTTATTTACTACATATAATTATTGAAAATAATCAACACAAAAATAACAAAGAAATATAGAGGTGGCAATTATCCAGTGGCTCCCGAAAAGTCATTGCTTATTTTTCTTCATTATGCTGGTCAAAAATATATACTCCAAACACAATTGGAGACAGATTTAAAGTATTCAAGTCTACAGTTTTAAATGATTTGACAAATTTGAAACATAACCTCACACAATCAAATTGACGTATTCAAAGTTTTACGGCACTAACAAAACAAGCTAACTAAGTAACTACCTTCCAAAGTAGGTTACATGTAGTATGTTTTGGTTTCACTCAATGACGTCAGCTTGTGTATTCCCCTCTCTTACCAGCCGTCGCGAAAACGCAGTAGTATGTTTTAGTTACTCCAAACGGTATACTGAAAGTAACAAAGTTACTCGCGAAAATTTTGTTTTTATATTGTCTTTTAATAAGTAACCCTGCAACATGCCTAACGTGTCAAAAAAATATTACAAAATTGCAAAGTTAAATTCAGACATGGTCATAAAAATAACTATTCTATATCAGAGTTAGAAAGTAATTTAATATATGTAGGCTGGGGCCGTTACGGATTTTTAATACTGAAAAGAAAAAAATTAATAGCAGGCAAGGGCCGGCTGGAATATATAGTTGAGGTCATAAACAATGAAAAAAAAACTTTGGAACTTGAAATGAAGGGAAGTAGTGAAATGGGGTGCTATTTAAGGGCTGAACGCCGTTTTTCGTGATTTGTGGTGAAACATGACCTCCTAGAGAAAAGTGTTTCATACAGAAGTTATAGATAATAAAAAATCTAAAACTTTTATTGTATATATTTTTCGACATAACCTCTAAATTTGCGAGAAAATGACGAAAAACCGATTTATCTGTTTTTATTTTTTTTCTCGCGTGAAAATTATTTAATTTAAATTAAACTTTGTGAAAGTACGTAATTATTTGCATATAATAAGCTTGAATTTTTTCAATTATGGGAAATAAATATTTTTCGAGATTTTACCATTTTTCCGAAAAAACACCCCTCTTCGGCGAACAACTTTATTGATTTTTTTTTGGATTTTGATGGTATGCGATGTTAGTGATCTATTGTCATTTGGCAGCTTAAAATTAAGAAAAACCAAAAAAAAATTTTCGAATCTCGAATTTGTCGATTTTTTTCATTATTTTCAATTTTTTAGCATATTTATGTTAATAATTCATAATATTTTAATGAAAAAATTTACTATGGTATAAAATAACTAAAGTTGAATGAACTTAGTTATTGGAAACCACGCTAATATTGAATATAAACAAAAAAACACTGTTACGTATTCAAACAAAAAAAAAAATTACAAAATTTGAAATTTCTCAGCATGCAGGTATTTGAAATGCCCGCCCAAAACGACTGAAGGTTGGGGGAAGAGAGGGGTAGGACAAAGTGAGCCTGCACAAGAGCAGCAGAGCTCGTTCTGTTGTAGTAGCAAATCTCTAGTCGTCTAGTTGTGTAAAAGTATTTTTTCAGTTTGTGATGCGTCCTTTGTAAACGCACGTGGTGATTTGAGTTTTCGATTAAAATTAAACGAATACCCTTTTCACAAGAAAAATTTTTATCAGATCAAAACAATAAAAACAATTTAATTATCACAATATCAAATAAATTACAGTCCGAGGGCTTTTTGTGTAAGCGAACTCCTGAAAACGCCGACGCACTGATTGTTAATACTGCGATCCAATTAGCTAAACAAGATGATAAAACTGTAATAATCGTGGGTCAAGACATCGATTTATTAGTTCTTTTACACCAATTAAATTCGAATGGGCTGGATATTTATTTTCACAAACTACGCTCAAGCAACGTCAAAGATTCATTTTATACATCCCATTGTTTTAAACACGACCCATACACAAGTGTAATAGCGTTTCTTCATGCTTTCTCTGGGTGTGATACAACTTCAAGTTTTGCTGGAAAAGGGAAAAAACAATAATAAGGTCTTTATTGGACAATAAAAATTTATTAAACCTAGCCAGTGTTTATTATCAAAAAGATGCAGACCACATAACCATAGCAAAAATGGATCTCAACTTACAGCTAGTATTTACAAAAGTAAGAAAATTTATAACTCATTAAATCAATTACGATTTGAGCTGTATCAGCAAACTACAAACAAATCCACTTTTAAATTGGAAAAACTCCCTCCAGCTGAAGAAGCAGCTGCACAACACTCCTACAGACTCTATTACCAATTGCAAAGTTGGTTGGGTAATTTTGAGAACGATCAGGATAACAAAAAAGCAAAGGACTGGGGCTGGAACGAAAATGTAGGAAGACTCGTGCCGAAATACATCTCTGACAGTTCCGATTTGATTCTCGGAAAGTTGTTAGAAAGCGTTAGCTGTAAGTACTTGTGAAAGTGGATGCAATAATCAAAGGTGTGGCTGCCGAAAACACGGCTTAAAATGTACCAATACATGCACTGAGAACTGTTCAAATAGAGACAGAGAAGTATTTGTAGATTTAAGTGATTCTGAAGATACTGATGAAGAGCCAGCAAAGAATAATGACATCGAAATTGAAGAGCCTGAAAATGCCAATGATTATGAAGATAATATAGAATTTGAGAGTTTGATCGATGAAGAAAACGAACCACAACAAAAAAGGCCTCAAATTGATTAGATTTTAACAATCATTTTATTGATTTTTCTTTTTATAAGCTATACACAACCAATATTAATAAAGTAAATATTTGTAAATAAAGTAAAGAATTCGTAGCCAATATAAATAAATTGTATGTTGTATTTTATCATATGTATTTAGAATAATTTAATATGCATATAAAGTTTTCGAAACTTAACTGTAGCTTATGAAAATTAATAAAGTACTATTGATTTCCATGTAAATGTTAAGTTTCATGAAGTTTTCCCTATCTTTCCGTGATGAAATTCATTCAACTTTATTTATTTTATACCAAAGTAAGTTTTTTCATTATAATATTATGAATTATTAACATAAATATGCTAAAAAATTGAAAATAATGAAAAAAATCGGCAAATTCGAGATTCGAAAAATTTTTTTTCGGTTTTTCTTAATTTTAAGCTGCTAAATGACAATAAATCACTAACATCGACATACCATTTGAAAGTAGACATCTCGACGAAAAAAATGAGCACTAGTAGAACATCAAAATCCAAAAGAAGTCAATAAAGTTGTTCGCCGAAGCTAGGGGTATTTTTTCGGAAAAATGGTAAAATCTCAAAAAATATTTATTTCTCATAATTGAAAAAATTCATGCTTATTATATGCAAGCAATTACGTACTTTTACAAAGTTTAATTTAAATTAAATAATTTTCACGCGAGAAAAAAAATAAAAACTGAGAAATTGGTTTTTCGTAATTATTTCGCAAACTTTGAGGTTATGTCGAAAAATGTATAGAATAAAAGTTTTAGATTTTTTTATTATCTACAGCTTTTGTATGAAACACTTTTCTCTAGGAAGTCATGTTTTGCCACAAATCACGAAAAACGGGTTTCATTCCTTAAATAGCACCCCATTTCACTACTTCCTTTCATCTCAAGTTCCAAAGTTTTTTTTTTCATTTTTCATGACCTCAACTATATATTCCAGCCGGCCGTTGCCTGCTATTAATTTTTTCATCTCAAAATGTAACGGCCCCAGCCTAATGTGACTTTGATACGCGTGCGCTTGCAACCGTGGGAAATTTAAATATTGATTCAGATATTGACTGCAATAATACTAGTGTACCATCACCTATTTATACTTCGGATGAAAGTAGCATAAATTCGGTAGATAAAAACTCGAATGAAAATGATACGGTTTCTGATCAATCTCTCGATGAAAATCTGCAGAGTGGACAGTGGGGTCTAAAACATAATTTTTATAAATAAATAAATAAACACCACAGAAATTAGACAAAACACCCAATTCCAGAAGCCAGGGCTAGTGCGCTTGAAAAAACGCGAACATACAACCATTTCCTCCGACAGTGCCAATGCCGGAGCCAGAATTCGAACCCGGTGGTGCGATGTCCGTAAGATTAATCGCGATTGCCACCTCGCGCCTTAACCCACTCGGCTATCGACCAAATGAATGATTTTTTCTTTTACACATCACATATTTTGTATCTGTTTCCTCATTTGTTTCAGGGGCCTCGGAAATTTTTAACAGTAAAATAACGAAGAAAGACATAGAAGAGAAAATAAGAAAATGGTTGAGGTGAGCCAGAGAAAGGAAATACAAAGTGAGCCAGAGAAAGAAAAGACAAATTGAACATATTTGGAAAAAAACTAATTTAGAATATAAAAATAATTTTATATTACACAAAATGTATTAGTAATTGTATGTATTCTGTATTTATTGGCGCTTACCTAATACCTTTAGAATGTACAATTTTTAAAAAATCGTCTCAATGTGATTTTTATTTTGTAAATATTAGTTAAAAGTAATCTCCCAAATTTCTAAAAATTCTTCGTAGCAAATAATTGAAAAAAAAATGATTTACGTTTTCGAATTTGCTATATGGACATAATTTTTTATCTTGTTTTTGTATAGAACACCAAGAAAATAAATTCTTTCGTATTATTTGGGTTTTCTACCACATATATTATATCCTCTTCAACACAAATCACCAGAAAATATGTAATGCACGAAATTACGACAATAATTATAAGGGAGTTAATAAATTTACTTAGCTTCCAAAGGTATTACAAAGGTCATAATTTCATGCATTAGATTTTTTTATTGATGTATATAAAAAATAAAAATATATACCCAGCAATTTGCTTACCTCCTTTTAAATTTCATTCATTTTTTTCTCAAACTCTGAAAAATGTTTAGAAAATTGGATAATTATTTTTATCTAATATTTACAAACAAAAATTATATTCCTAAACAGCACAAAAGGTCCAATGGACCTCCAACCAGACAAACAATGGACATCCAACGGACGTCCAGTAGAGTCCAAAAATGGACATTCCATTTCTGGTCCATACGTGGACCAGTTTTGGATGTCCATTTCATGTGGCAAACTGTCTGGACACCTATTGGACGTCCATTGAGTGTCCATTGTTTGTCTCCTGGACATCCAATGTATAGTTTTAAATGAGTTAGTCCAATGGATGTCCATTGGAAGACCTTGTTGTGCTGTTTGGGTAATAAATACATTTTTCCACACTCAGGCCCGACACGTTGGTCGCCAATTTGGTGTAATCTATTTTATACCCCCTTTTATAAAATGGTCCCTTTTGCGTACGGCAGCTGTTTTTTTGTGTGAGAGCAAAGGGAGTGAATACGGGGTGTGGATATGAGAAGGCGCCACTTGGTTGATGAAAGATCACTTACAATTTTGTACAGCGAAGAAGGCAAAATTGCATAACCATACTTACTTAAATATTGAAAGCTATAAAAATTAATAATTACTCATTTAAAAAAGAGATTATAGATTTACTATTAATAGATTACGAGACAAATATCAGAGAGATGCAAGAATTAAAAACACAATTCAATAAAAAGTACATTTATTATACAGGGTGATTTACATAAACATGCGGAAAATTATTCAGTGGGTTGTCCCCACCAAAAGGAGTTAAAAAAAAATAAGAAATAAAAAAATTTGGAAAAAAAATTACCTTATTTTTTTGTAGAAGTGCGCCGCCTATGACTAACCAATCTGGCATAATACGGTGCAACGAAATCACTTCCTTTCTTATGTGGTATGGGTAAAAACGATTCTCGTGTATAGGGTACTTATTGAAGGGTGTTGTTCTAGTAATTCTAGAACTTCTTCGTCTACTTCAACAGGACGATTTCATACACGTTCTCTGTGGCCTGGTAAACAAAATCCGATGTCACGAACTCGTTGCACTGCATTTAAAATTTTTCTCTCATTAAGTTTGTGCCTATGGGGAAATTTTCTCCCATATTTTCGTACAGCCCCTGCAAGACTTTAATTCATTGCACCATAGGTTAATATCATGTCGCGGTACTCTTGCAACGTGAACTCTGGCATAATCGACAGTTTAAAATTTAACAAAAATGGGAAATGCTCCAAAAGTCGACGAATCACTGAACTGAGCACTGAACGCGTGGCTCATTGACCATAGACAAATAAGACAACTGATTAACTGCAAAACAAACATACGGCACGTGTGTTAACGCGTCGAGATAGCATAACTCCTCTGTTCAGAAGCGTATCTTTGCAGGTTTTAACGCAAAAAAATATAATAAATTACCTCGGATCGCTTTAAAATTTTACAGAGGCTTTCCCACATAAAAGACTAGTATACTATTTTATTTTCCGAATGTATACATAAATTACCCTGTATACAATATGTACAAGAGCTAGAAAGGTTTAATTATGAAGTTAAATCGTAAATACAAATAATTGATAAAAATTGAACAATATGACTTAACGGGTAAATAATGTCTACCCCAGCGTGTCGTGTAAATAAATGATTAAAGCACTAGCTTTACATGATAATGCGCTGCCTTACATGGCTTATCTTTTCAAAAAATGTGTGTTTAATTACTCATTCTATAAGCTCCACAGCTTGGATTTATATTAAATTCAAAAAAAGTATTACAGTAAAACAGACGTTGGAAATTTCAAGTAAATGACAAAGTTAAATGATTAAAAAATTCAAAATTCATGACAAAAAATATGATAAAAGGAAGATTAAACCTGCTCCATGGATAAGCTTGCTCCAGTAAAATGGAAAAGAAAAAACGGACAAAAAACAAAATCTGCTTCAGCACTGATCGAACTCATCTTCAGCGTGGCTAGAATGTTCCTGTAATAAGATATGACCTGCTCGTCTTCATGACATCAACCAAGGAGACTACCCTGTTGCCTCTGATTACTATAGCTGGTGTCCCGCTGGCTGCTGGTGAATTCATAACCCTAGTTGCTTGCTGGTACATCGGCAGACCACAAAAATTGACTTGAACGTAGATTAATTCTCTAAAAACTATAGCCAGTCCAAACATTCAATCGCGATTAATCACACGGACATCGCACCACCGGGTTCGAATCCTGGCTCCGGCACTGGCACTGTTGGAGGAAATGGTTGTATGTCCGCGTTTTTTCAATGTGTAACCCCCTTCCGCACAAGCCCTGGCTTCTGGAATTGGGGGTTGTCTAATTTCTGTGGTGTTAATAAATTAAATATAAGAACAAACTAATGAAACAAAAAGTAAAACTCACTCCTATAAGTAGAGAGTAGCACATGAATTCCACACAAAAATATACCAAAAAACAAGAGACTTTTCCTAAGTAAAATTTCATGTCATGCGACAGCTGACCAAGTTTCACACAAATAAATATGGAACTTTTGGTCCATAAATTCCCAAAACTAACTTGGTTGAGCCCAATGAAAAAAGACACGGCGTCCTTCCCAAACGTGTTCCGGCAAGAACAAGAAATAGTCATCTTTTTCCCCGGAAATCTAACGTCTCCCGTGCTGCCAACTTAAATTTTTCTCAAGACTTCCTGCAGCCAACCAATGAGAGGATATACTTAATTAAAAGAGAAAAAACTGCCAAAAAAAATTTAGTGAAACTAAACTTATGTGGATGTAATAACGAAGAAGGAAAACGAAAATTCTGGAAAAGCATCGAGTAAAAGGAGAGAGTTAAAAGGAAAAGAAGAAAAGAAAATGTTTATGTGTACAAAAGTCATATGAATCATGGTATCAACGAATGCCCGCATGGAAAAATGTCACGGGTGTGGAAAGTTTAATCACTAAAGGGTGGCGTGTAAAGTGAAGCTTGTAAAACAAGTTATATTGGATAGCGACGAGGAACGAGACGATGTAGAAATTTTTTTAAATCTTGATTCGGTGAAGTTGTGTAATAAAGCTGTGAGTGAGGTCACTTGGTATGAAAATGTAATTATTTATTAATAATAAATCTGTAAAATTTAAGTTAGATACTGGGTGTGAAGTTAAATCAGATATCATTTTAGAGGCTTATGGTGGCTCAAAATTAAAGCCATTAGGTATGGTTACATTAAATTGTAAAATTAGAGACAAGGGACTGAAAATTTTATAATTGTACACCATGTTAAAGCTACACCTTTTTTAGGCTTAGTAACATGTTTAAATTTTGATCTAATTAATAGAGTTCATGAAATTTATGGTGGTAATATAGATGTACTGAATTTTATAAAATTAAATAAAGGTCTGTTTACAGGCACAGGAAAATTTGAAAATAAATATAAATTGCGTGTGAAACCAGGGGCAATACCAGTTGTTCGCCGAGAAGAGTTCCTTTGGCAATACTGTGTTGGTTTCTCATAACATGTGACCTCTTGTGTGTGAATGAGGGTGTACTATGACCTCTCCAAATATTATGACCTCATACATTCGATGCCACAATATTTTATTGTAAATTCTTGTTATTTACGTCATTTTATGGCGTTTAAACTTTATTTTTAAAATTCTTGTGTATGATGTTGAAATCGATGATCATTCACATAGCTCACACATGATAAGTTGTGACGTCATTTCTACAGCAGGAAAGTGGCGCCCCCTACTTTACACACTCTACGTGCATAGCCGCGTGACCTTCAAGTTTTACGAGCAGTAAGGAATAAATAATATGATAATATCTGGTTTAAATTTGGCAGTTGACACGGCATTCACTGTTCAATTAGTGACAGTAGTGACACGTTGTATAGGAATATTTATAGTAGGTAGTGGAATACATTATAAAGGTAAGTACCCGGTACAATAATATTTTTCTCTGCTATCACATGTGGTTATATTAAAATTGTTTACATGAAAGTATCTAAAATATATTATAAGTATTTCAATGAACAACTACTTTATATAAAGTTATAAATTACTAGTCCATTTAATGAGGTACAAAAAGGCCAAAACATCAAAAGTTTGTAGGATCTTTTGCAATACATTTCCTCCCCTGTTTTCGGGGGTGAGAAAAATGATCGTGATGGTTTCGAGTTTTGAAACCCTTGCGTACTACCCCTATCAAGGAGAAACCACCCCTGTTTCCGGCTTCTGGGTCTTGGGCTCGCGAGGGATCTGGTTTTTTGGGGGAATAATAACAAACTAAGTTAATTTACATTAGAGTACCCCGAAGCGACCCTCGGGGGTTGAACCTACCCCCGACCGTAATAGCAATATCTCAAAAACAAGACAATACGGACTCGACAAGGTTTTTTATGGGTTTTCGAGGGCAGGGATCATAATAAAGGTGCTATTTTTCACCCTACCTTCCCGTAGCTACCCCCAACGTATAAAACCACCCCGTCTTCCATGCTGTCGATCCTAGGCACGCGAAAATTCGTAGGATCGGAGTTTTTATGGGAATATCAGGGAAACCATTACTAAACCGCAGTTGACCTAAGCAGCCCCGGGGGTTGAAACAACCCTGCTTACAAAATGAAAATCACTCGAAAAACTTGAAAACGGGTTTCTCACGGGTTTTCGAGGGTGATAAACACGATGGTGGTATTTTTTTCATTGTAGCCTCTCGAAATTACCCCCTACGTATAAAAACCACCCCCCTCTTCGGGGGTAGGTTCAAACCCCGGGGTTCTTTAATGTAAATTAACTGAATTTATTGTTATTCCTCAAAAAAAAAAAACAGATCTGACGATCCCCTCGCAGCAAGCACGAAATTGAGGTTTTCCTTGATAGGGGTAGTACGCAAGAATTTCAGAACTCGAAACCATCACCATCGTTTTTCTCACCCTCGAAAACAGAGGGGGAAATGTATTGCAAAAGATCCTACAAATTTTTGATGTTCGGGACCTCGTTAAATGGACTATACAGTACGTAATCTAGAATCATGTTTTTTGGGGTTGTTGCAAATGCCTTGACGAATATATTCATTGAAAATAAGTTTTAATAGATATATCTCGAAAAGTAGTAAGCAAAAGAAAATAACATGAGTCTGCTTGGTACATTGGGGAACATGATTAACGGTGAAGATACTTCGCACGGTTTCACCTTTAACTCTCGGCCACCTCAACTTCAAAATTTTAAATGATAACATTGTATATTTGTTTGTTTGTTTAACATACCCTTTATAATAACACTAATTTAATGCGATATAAAAAATAAGTACGCTCAATTTGTTTTTAATTAAATAGTTTGAAACAAAAATATTAGATTATTTTTATAGCTACTGATGGGTGTTTAAAATAAGATGGTGCCATTTGAAAAAGTTGACAATTATAAATTAGTGATTTCAGAAATTTTGATTAAACCAATTAAAAAAAACTCACATTTACATTTTTCTCTTATTGTTTTGATCCATTTGATTGATTTGAGTGCATTCACTGTACTCTAGATGCAAAAATAAAATTAGCCCTAAAACAATCTACCAAAACAATTTTTAAAACTATGCACTCGTACTTAAAATCGTCTTCGGAGTCCAAAATGCAAAAATATACAGAGTGTTCCATTTAAAATTTCAAAGTTGGGGTGATTTTTGGGGAAAACGGAAGTGATGAAAAAGTATCAAATTATGAAAAATTTTGTCGTTTTTGGTACATATTATCCCTGCCAAGTTTAAGACATATCTTGAAGACTCTGGAAACTATGGCTTGTCTAATGATCATGGTAGACTCCCCTTTTTCCTTATTTTTAAGAATATCAGAATGAAACTTGGTTGATTATATTATATTAACAAGAACCCACCCAACTTTTGATTTTTAAATTCAACGCCCTGTATATTATTATATTTTTGGAGTCCTTGAAAAATCCTGAGTGACATTTCGACTCCATGAAAAAAAATTAACTCGAAATTTGTTGGTACGTCTAGAGTGCCATATGACCAGAAAAAATTTATTGTAATGGACCGGTGTTATGCCAGAAAAATCAAACCGAGCATAAAAAACTGGGGAATGTGTATTTTGTGGGCCATCAAATTTGGCCTGAACAGTTTTTTTACCAAAACTTAATTTTTTCAAATGAAACCATAATGTAAAGTACTACCATAAAATAGTAGATGTTCTAAGGAATCGGTGGATATGACCAAAAGCAATTTTTTCTTATTTTATTTTTTTTTTAATTTTAAGTAAATTTTTTAATATAATATATACAGGATATTCTATTTAAAAATCAAAAGTTGGGGTCATTTCCGGTGAAACCAGAAGTGAGAAAAAAGTAACAGTTATACCACGAAGTGTCTTCTTGATCATATAATACATCCAAGTTTCATTCCGATATTCTCAAAAATAAGGGGAAAAGGGGGGGTCTACCATGATCCGTTGACACCCGGTCTATATAAACACTGATATTTCATCATTTTATTTTTAACAAGATACTGTACATTCTGTTTAAATAGGTTTTTTGTTGAATACAAAAATTAGATTTCTTGCAATAACAGAGAAAAATACTTTTGTTTATGCAGTTTATTTTTTGTCTTTGTTTTATTTCAAGGCTATTCTGCCGCCGAGGGCTAATGCGGATCAACAATTTTGAATTCCCCTCTATTCGAAATTCTTGATCCGGATTAGCTTAAACAAAGGTGAGTTGCAGGTTTCAGAAGTCGGCCTTAAGCTTAGTTCTCACAGTTCCGAAATGCGAATTTTTTTGTATGAAATTTGTGTAAAATTTCTTTCAAAACAGTTCTCAATTTTCTTGCAAACTCAGCAAAATATTCGCAGAGTGATTCATTGAGTTCTAATTTGAAGTTAAATTAGCAAATTAAGTTCACTAGGGATGAATATTTTAAATGTTGAAATAAATTTGCACCGAAAAATTCTCATTTCGGGAGAATGCGAATTAACGTTTACTGTTAAATATTCTTTTATTACTATTACTAACCAATCACAGGGCGCAAGGTAGTCATGTGGCGGCAATACCCTATCCCGACGTTTCCCGGTACAAATCAATTGTCATTTATTTTTATCACCAGACGCAGTGTTCAAGTCTTTTCATTTTCATTATAATAATAAAAAGAACTATTTTTAGAGACAAAAAAGGTAGACTAGTTTCTATAATTTGAGTTAAATCCATTTAATTTAACACTCTGAATTTGCCTCTATATTTTAGGAGCACCCACATATAATATATCGAAAATGAGTTGTTTTATTTTTGTCAGATACCAAGGAAGCCACTAAATCCAAAAGAAACACTAAAGTCCCTTGGAGCAGTGAAGAGTTTATATGACCTAACCTAACGACAGTGATAACTGTTGCGAGTTTGACATTACTATTAACTCTAAGGATAAATAAATTACCTCAATTTTTTAACAACCATTTTACTTACCTATTTAAATTACAACTTATTTGTTATTATTATTACAAACCTGTTTAAAATAAATTAATCATTATACGGTTCAAACAGTGGTGGAGATAATTCACATTACATTTTTAAAAAATATTACCTATATAAGTATTTAAATGAAGATAAGTGCGTATCGAATTGTTCTGTAGATATTTGTACAACCTGGCTACCAATGTTAAAAGAAGAACTTAACAAACTCAACATTATCTAAAAAATATCATCAGTTCTATGTTCTGTGTAAGTAGTAAGTATCTATGGAAATAACATAAACAGAATCTTAAAGCTGTGTATTTGACATACACAGCAAAATAAGAGTTCTTCAAAAAATAGCTTTGAAAACGGAAAGAGATTACTTTCCGAAACGTCAGCAAAATACATTATTTTTGTGTTTATTCCGATTTATATTATTTGCAAAACATAACCTCTGACTTTTCCTTTGGCGTAAACGTCACGGGCGCAGAGGCTTTTTTTCCAATAATTCTATTATTTTGTGATTCGGTGATTTGTTTTGAAGAGGATAATAGTACATGTGGTAGAAAACCCAAATAATAGGAAAGAATATTCGTAGAATGCCACAAATAACTTTCAGACAATAAGTATTTAGTTTGTTCTGGACTAACAAAAAATTATATAATTATTATTGAAGAACCACAAACATTTCTTATTATTTCATTTGATAGTCCAAGCATTTATTGTTCTTTTGAAAATAGGTCAAGTTTCTGACCAATATTAGTTCATAATTTTGCCTATTGCAAGGCCTGACAATCGTATTTTGTGAGACATGCCAAGTAAGCAAACCTTATATTTACAGGATTATTCAAAAATAGCGAAACAATACGCTCAGTACCTATTCACTTTACAAAAAAATATTACAAATAAAAATAGATGCTTAGACTATCAAATGAAATAATAAGAAATGTCTGTGGTTCTTCAATAATAACTATATCATTTGTTAGTCCAGAACAAACTAAATACTTATACAATTTTTTTTTTTTTATATACATTTATTTAACGTCGGCCTATTTCCGCTACTGAGGCCTAACACCGACGCCTGTAGACGAGCTACCCCCAACCAGGAATTTTGCCGAACCTTTTCCCTTAAGAAGAGTAGGGATCTTTTACTTGCCTAACATTTAATAGACAAGGGACCGACGGCTTTACATCCCCTCCGAAGGATGGTATATCTCCTATACAACTCTCGCCTAAGGTTGTATAGCTTCCGCGCATACACTGATATACAAGCCGCTGGAACATGGGTGAGGCGAGGACGTGGTCTTCGTTGGAACGGTCACCAATCCAACTACTAACCACGCCTAACGTTGCTTTACATCGCATATCGAAGTATGTACATAGTAAAGACGCACCTACGCTCGCCCCCTATACAATATTAAAAACAAAATTGTAATATGAATTTTATAAAGTGAATAGGAACTAACCCTGTATATGGTTTGCTTACTTAGCATATTTCACAAATTATGATTGTCAGGCCTTGCAATAGGCAACGTTATGAACAAATATTGCTCAGAACCTTGACCTATTTTCAAAAATAGCTTACATATCTGATACGAAATTTAATGGTTTACAAAATTGTTTCATTGTTTCTCCCGTCGTTTTCGAGTTGTCAATGAAAGCATAAAATAATCAAATTTTCAATTTCTCTTAAATTTATTTATTTTTAATTGGTGCTCCAGAGTTCCTGATGAATCATTTTTGTATTAATTGTTTATTTTTATTGATTCGTGAAAGTTTCAACCTGCAATAAATGAATGCGTTTTATTCATTATATTATTTTATTGCCATAGCTGCTGCCCCCTACTAGATTCGCGCGCCCTCGGTTCCAGGTTTGTGAGTGTCTCAATCTGACCTGAATCTGCCTTCAAAATTAGTGGGAGAAATCGGCCCATTCGCTCTACCGTATTCGGCGACGGATGGGGTATTTTTTTATTTTTACCCAAGATGCTGTATGTAAGATTTCCATAAGCTGTAACCTCCTGTGTGTGAATGAAGACGTATTGTGACATCTCCAAATATTGTGAGCTCATACACTTCGGGCTATATTTTAATGCAATATTTTTTTCTTTACGTCATATAATATTACATTTAATTTTTTGTTTGTATTTTTACTATGCTTATTTTGGTAACGATCATTTATAATATAATATAATAAATAAACTGATAATAATATCCAATAAAATGCCGATAACTATAGATTTTCTGGAATGAAAGTAAAGTAAAATTTTTTAAAGGTTGTCGCTTCAACCAATTCAAGTTATTTTTACTGCAAATTTATAGGATTATAACTTAACTTTCCTCCTATTTTGAATGTATAAACTAAAATAAAATTATTTCTTCCTTTCCCAAGATTGTGTATGTAGTAGGTTTTCCATAAGCTGTGACCTCCTGTGTGTGAATGAAGACGTATCGTGACATCTCCAAATATTGTGAGCTCATACACTTCGGGCTATATTTTAATGCAATATCTTTTTCTCTACGTCATATTACATTACATTTAATTTTTTGTTTGCATTTTTACTATGCTTATTTTGGTAATGATCATTTATAATATAATAAATAAACTGATAATAATATCCAATAAAATGCAGATAACCCCTGACGCCCGGAAAAACGAATCTGCGAATGGCATTTGTTTTCAGTAGGTGAAAGGAACGCCATACTAGAATATGAAATATGCACGATTTTCAATAAAAAAGTTAGATTTTCTTTACCGCCCCTGATGCCCGGAAAAACGAATCTGCGAATGGCATTTGTTTTCAATAGGTGAAAGGAACGCCATACTAAAATATGAAATGTGCACGATTTTCAATAAAAAAGTTAGATTTTCTTTGCCGCCCCTGACGCCCGGAAAAACGAATCTGCGAATAGGATTTATTTTCAGTAGGTGAAAGGAACGCCATACTAAAATATGAAATATGCACGATTTTCAATAAAAAGGTTAGATTTTCTTTGCCGCCCCTGACGCCCGGAAAAACGAATCTGCGAATGGCATTTGTTTTCAATAGGTGAAAGGAACGCCATGCTAAAATAGAAATGTGCACGATTTTCAATAAAAAAGTAAGATTTTCCGTGCCGCCCCCAACACCCAGAAAAACGAATCTGCGAATGACATTTGTTTTCAATAGGTGAAAGGAACGCCATACTAAAATATGAAATATGCACGATTTTCAATAAAATGGTTAAATTTTCCGTGCCGCCCCCAACACCCGGAAAAACTAATCTGCGAATGGCATTTGTTTTCAATAGGTGAAAGGAACACCATACTAAAATATGAAATATGCACGATTTTCAACAAATAAGTTAGATTTTCTTTGCCGCCTCTGACGACTGGAAAGGCGAATCTAGGAATGGAATTTGTTTTCCTTCGGCTTATAAAAGATCGTACTAGAATGTAATATCTATAGACCAAAATATTCAGCAATTAATAATTAAAAATTATTTCCGATTTATTACTGGCCGTTTATGGCTAGCGAGTAACTGGGCTGTCGCAGGCCACAGTCGTAATTATCTGAAGACTCCCTTCAGAGAATACATATTTTATTGAGTTGTGGAACCTGCTACATCATTTTCACATATTTATGTTTACACATATTCATGTTCTTTTATGATTGCAACAACATTTACACATATTACCATGTTCTCTTATGATTGCTGCAACATTGATACATATTATCATGTTCTGTTATTATTGCGACAACGTTTATACACATTAACATGTTCCTCTATGATTATAATATCTGAGGTCACGATATACAACAAGAGGTCACAGTATAAAAGTTTCTGTAAAATATTTATCATGGAGTGTATTAGTGTGAAACCTTGTTTGACATATCTGGGCTATTTTTTGCTATCTCTCTCACCACAAAATTCCCTTGTGGTAACAATCGATCCTAGAGATGGTGAGGTTGCAATAATAGCAATACTTGTATGTATGTGCAACCTATTGTGTGAAATCTACCTTACGCGACATGGAAAAGGGAAAAACAATAGAGAAAGTTAATAGTCCAGTGGAATAGGCAAACAATTTAGTTATTGTAAAAATGCCAAAGAAAACTTTAAGAATATGTTTAGATTCGGTTAAAGTTAAACAAAGCATTAAAGCGTAAGTATTTTCTAATATCAACCATTACAGAAATTCGTGCTAAATTAATAGGTAAATCTTGGTTCACGATACTTGATTTGAAAGATGGGTTCTGCCACATAGAGTTAGATGAAAAGTCATCAAATGTATGTACGTTTAGTCACCGTTTGGGTATTATAAGTGTTTAAGGTTACTTTTCGTGCAACGGCAACAGTGTGGCAACGGAAAAAAATTAACACCAAGTATTTTGGTGACATAGCAGGTGTTATTGTTTATTTTGGTGACTTGCTTATTTGTGCATCCACTGAACAAGAACATGATAACATTTTAAGCGAAGTTATTAGTAAAGCACGTGAATTTAATATTAAATTCAACCCTAATAAAATTCAATAAGGAGGATACAGCCTGACGATAAGAGGGTTAAAGTGGCTAAAATCTACCGGTTCCAAGATCAAAAAAGGATGTTCAGAAAATACTGGGATTATTCAATTACTTCAGAAATTTTATACCAAATCTCTCTGAGGTGTCGGCACCATTAAGAAAGTTATTAAAGAAAGATGTTGAGTTCTCATGGTCAAAGCAATATGAAATTTGTTTTGAAAAAATGAAAAGCCTATTGTGTGAAACTCCGGTATTAGCAAACTTTCATGGTTCAGAGGAAATGACAATACATACAGATGCATCGAAAGATGAAATCGGTTGTTATTTACTTCAAGACAACAAACCAGTACTTTTTTGCGTCTAGGAGTTTAACCGAAAGTGAAAGAAATTCGGCTCAAATAGGAAAAGAGTATTTAGTAATGGCCGTAGCAGTGCAAAAATTTCACTATTACACTGATCACAAATCACAAACCTCTTGTGTCCATTATGAAAAAGAATATAGCAGATATTGCAAATAATTAAATTATGCTTAACTAAGTATGAAATAGATATTGTCAGGTAAAAATTTATTTGTTGTAGACTTGCTGTCAAGAAATTTTTTAAAAGGTAACATTAAAGATGACTCAACTATGCTAGATGTTCTACATAGCATCATATCTGTTATAAATATATTAAGTAATAAAAAAAGTTATATTCCAAGATGAGACTGAGTTAGATCTTATATTAAAATCGGTAAAAAATTACTGCAATACAAGTTGGCCAAAAAATTTCAAAACTGAAAATGAATTATTGAACTATTATTATTATACTATTAGAGACAATCTATGTGTTAGTGAGGATATATTTTTAAAAATACACTAGAAGTCCCACCTAAGTTAAAACTAGAAATGTTGCAGTTAGCATATATGAAAGTCGTTTTGGCATAAATAAAACTGTAAGTAGAGCCAAATCTAGGTTATATTGGCCTAAAATGTCAGAAGATATTCAAAATTTTATAAACAAGTGCAAAATTTGTGAAAAATATAAACCAGATAACATTAGGGAACCCTTGTTAAATTATAAAATTCCAAATAAACAAACAAAAATTATTTAATAATATTTGATTATTTTAGTAAGTGGTTAGAAATAATACCAATAGCTGACAAAACTAGTGAACAACTTATTTTTAAGTTTAAAAACAATTTTGCAACTCATGGGATAGCTGACAATATGCCGTATTCGTCTTACAAGTTCAGTAGATTTGCGGATCAAATGGAATTCAAAATAATAACAAGTAGTCCTCGTTATCCTAAGAACAATGGTCAAGCTGAAAGAGGGGTAAAGATAGCAAAAAATATACTTAAAAAAGGTTGTGATCTAGATATTGCTTTGTTAAATTATAGAAATACACAAATAACATGTGTAGGGTACAGCATCGCAACTGTTAATGAGTCAAATTGTTAAAATAAAATTACCTATATACGTGAGACTGCGCTCGAAAGAGAAGTAGTCATAATTATAGTCAGGTACTTAATAAATTAGTTAACAAGCAGTATTTGGCAAAACAATACTATGACAGATCGGCAAGAGAAAAATCACATTTTGATGAAGGGCAAAATATTACAATGAACCTGGGAAAAAATTGGGAGCTAGCTAAAGTTATCAAGACGTGCAAAGAACCAAGCTCGTATCTTGTTAAGCATGAAAATAGTAAGGTATATAGACGTAAAAGCTCTCATTTACAACAATCACTAAATACACCTAATTTTGATAAATATTCCGATTGCGAAATTCCAATTAATAACAACATATTAAGGAGAAGCGAAAATACCATAACTAAAGGCGATACTGTTGTTGTGCCTGGTCATCATGATATCTTTAACTTCAAAAGGTACTCGTAATAGCAGTAGAATAAGGGAATTGCCTACTAAATTAAATGATTATGTTTTAGATATGTAATAATAATTAAACGTAAAAAGGGGGATGTTATGTAGTTGTAAATAAATACGAAATCCGACTTCGGAAACATTTCGCATGAAAAGCGTGCTTCACGTAAAAATACCGTTGGAAGAGGTTTTTATACTTTAAATCATATTTTCGTTTTACGGAGCGTTTTTTTATGCAATAATATCAGAAACTCATCAAGAAGTGTAATTTTAGTAAATGTAGTAAATGTCGCTGCACGGGGACGTAATGTATTTAATTTTTTTTATTAATAGTATAAGAATTGTTGAATAAAATGAGTTCAAATGGTATTGAATATGTATTTTAGTTTTAAGGTAATTTGTGTTAAATTCAGAATCTCAAAATTAGATTTAAGAAAATCAAAATATCATGGAAAGTGATGGATGTCAAAAATATATATATATAAAATTTTGATTTAATTGATGAGTAAAAATTTCAAATTGGAATAAGATTTAGAGATTCTGAGAAAAAGAAAGCTTTGTTAAAAATATTAAAGAGTGTATTGGAAGATTATGTGGAAGATGTGTGTAGGTACAAGTTGTGAATACATTCTTTTCCCTTGAACATATCAAGTTCAAAAGTAAAGAAGATTTTGAGAGAAATTTAGTTTTTAAACGAGAGATGGAACCAATGTTAGTTAGTGTACTGTTTTCATCGAAATAACTTTTTTAAAAGGTAGAGGATACAAGAGCAGAGTTTCCCAATATTGTGTCGCGTATGAAGAAAGGTTAGTGTATTGTTCTCATCGAAACGAATTTTTAAAAATAGAAAAGGTTCTAATACTACAAATCTTTACAAAGTATAAATATAAAAATCTCGAGTATTTTCTTTAAGTTTGATTGTTCATTTATATTTTGTCATTTTCTGTCAATACCATTTCAACTGTTATATATTAAATTCATTTTTATAAATTGTCGAATTTTAATGAATATTAATGAACAGAAAATAAAACATGACCGACTCCTAGAGAGAGAGAGTACTCTATACATTCGTTGTGTGGTAACTCATGCTGAGCATTTGTAATGATTTGTACATTAAAGTCATTGGGTGTTAATGGATAGTTCGCAATAATTGTCTGATCGCTAACAAATAAAATTATAAAAAATGTTAACTTTCAATTATAGTTATTAAAATTTTAAATCAAAAGATTTATAGCTTAAAAAACATAGCATTATTGGCGCCCAACGCGGTGCTAGTTTAAGAATTGTGACATTTAATGTCAACTAAGAAATTTTAAAAAGAAAAGGTTACTAAACTGTTACTCAATAATTTATGGATGGTCAGGTAAAGTAACTACAATGGCTGAAAACACTGAACAAAACACAACACCTAATATTTCTCAACAATCTGGGCACACTACACAAACATCACCAGATTTGAATATGAAACCAAATTATGGAGATGATGACAAGAAAATTTGATGAAAACAACACAAAATTAGGACAAAAATTAGACGAAAACCAACAAGAAATTTCTAGAAAAATGGATGAAAACAATGCAAAATTGGAAACAAAACTAGACGGATTTAGACAAGAAATAAAAGATGAAATACAAACAAAATTGGTACAAATAGAAGAGGAGATAAGGACAGAATTGAGAAAAGAAGTAAACACACTGGTTGATCGCGGATTTTTGAAACTTAATCAACAAGTAGAACAACAAAACAAAAGAACTGATGAATGCTTAAAAGAACAAAATAGGAAAATAAAAGACAATTCGAAGAAGATTCAACAGATAGCCAATAATATTGCAACAGCTAACACACAAATAATTACAAAAAAAGATGAGCTTTATTTCTATAGCGATTCACGAATGCGCCCACAAATTTTCATCACAAGAGTAAAACAAAACTTACAAAACTCAGCACACGACACACCAGTAAAACAATACTTACAAGAAAAGCTACGTGCTCACGCGGAATTATGGTATCAAATGGTCGAGGAACGATTTGAGACATTTGAACAGTTCGAAAATTTGTTCTTAAAACAATATTGGGGAGAGTATAATCAGAGAAAGCTACGTTTAAATTTATTCAACGGAAGATATAATGAAAATGAAGGTATTTCAAGGGCAAGATATGTAATTAAAAAAATCGACAATATTAGATATTTAGATCCAAAGTTTACGGAAGATGAAATGGTGTAAGGTATCTGGCAAGGCATTTTAATGACGACATTCATAATGTAATTGTTGCACAACGGATAAATACAATAGATGGTTTAATAGAATATCTTCGCGGTAGGGTGGAAGAAAACAATACCCCGATATAACGAACGTGACAACCGAAATAGCGACATACAATACAATTATAAAGGAGAAAACTCCGCGCAAACTCAGAATTATTATGATAAAGGAAATTATAATAAAAATTATGATCACAATCGGTATAACAATAATAATGAAGGATACAATAATTATAATAATAAACAATATAATAATTATAATAATAAACAATATAATAATTATAATAATAGAAGTAATCAAACGACATATCATAACAATGAAAGAAGGCAAGTTAAATGGGAAGACAGACAGGCACAAAGAAATGACGAACCTAGAAGTTATGCTCAGGTGACAAACACCAACATACAGAGACAGAATGAGACGAAAAACTTCAATGCATGTGGCTCGGAACAAAACAATATGCAGACAGTAGCACAGATGCACAATCAACCGTCGAATCAAAATTTTTAAATAAAAACATTTTAGCAACGACATCAACATATGAGAGAATATGACATGGGACATGATAATGGATTAACGGAGAATATACAAATTTGAGAATTACTTATAATAAATTTGAAAATTCAGAATATTTCAATTAAAGCTTTGATAGATACAGGAGCTGAATTAAGTTTGATCAACGGAAAAATAGTAGAAAAATATAAAGGTAAATTTAATAATTTGATTAGAATTTCTAAAATAAAACTTGTAGATGCAAACGGAAAAAAATGCGGAATGCAATCATTAAACTCAAAAATAATTGTACAACAAGAAGAATTTGTAGTTATATCAGATATGAGGTTTGGCATGATAATAGGGATAGATTTATTAACAACACTAAGGGTAAAAATTGACGTGGAAGAGCGTTCCATGGAATTTAAAGATAGTACGGTAATTACGGTATCAGTATGCGGTATAAATAAATTAAATAATGACAAACGAGTCAATTGCGGATTAAAAGGCAAAGGAACCAATAAAATAACTAAAGTGGAAACGTCCACATATGAAATAAATAATATAAATGAGCCTGAAAGTTTTGTTATAAATTGTCCTTCTAAATATGAAAATATAGTTAAACAGTTGTTAAAAGATTACGGTTCTCTTATAAATTATGAGTCTAGAATAGCTGAAGGCTATGTACACAAGCTTATTGTAGATGAAACCAAACCTTTTAGATGTAAATCTTATCCTATACCATATTATCATAGATTACAAGTATATAATGAAATTGAAAATATCTTACGAAAAAATATAATTGAGTCGGCTAAGACGAATTATATAAACCCGCTTGTAGTAGTAAAAAAGAAAAACAATACAATTAGGTTATGTTTAGATACACGTATATTAAATCAGATTACCAAGTCTCAATTCGATGCTCCTCAAACCATAGACTCAATGTTAAACAGAATAGGTAAGAAAACGGTGTATTTTCAAAATTAGATCTAAAGAATTCCTTTTGGCTAATTCCTCTTGATCCGGGGTCTAGAAAATATACAGGATTCAATGTTGATGGACACATATATCAATTCAAGGTTGTTCCTTTCGGATTGCAATCTTCTTCCTCTGCATTGGTCCGACCAATACAAGCTACACTTGATAGATATGAAGATTTCTGTTTTCATTATATCGATGATAATATTGATATTTTCAGAAAACATAGAAAAACATTGTAAACATTTAGATACAATTTGAGATGCTCTAAACAGAGCTGGTTTAAAGCTAAATTTAGAAAAGTGTGAGTTTTATCAAACAAATGTTAAATATTTAGGTTATAAAATTGGTCAAAACGGGATAAGTATAGGAAATGAAAGGATAGCTGAAATAAAAGTATATCCAAGGCCTACGAATTTAAAAACTTTAAGGGGTTTTCTCGGAATCCTAAATTATTATAAGAAATTCATACCACGTTTATCACAATTAGAAGTACCATTAATAGAACTATTACGTAAAAATGTTAAATGGGATTGGAATGAAAGACATGAAACTGCTTTTAATGAATTAGAAAATAATTTTCATCAAAATTTATTACCTACTAGCCCGGAATTTACTACTCCAATCATACTTAGAACTGATGCATCTGACCAAATAATAGCAGCCGAACTTATACAAATACAATCAGGTACGGAAATTCCTATTTGTTTTATTTCAAAATGCTTAAACCCGAGCTTAAACCTTTTGAACAAAGTATTCTACGAGCGAACGTGAGGCGCTCGCTATTGTATATTGTATATGCAAAATAGATTCACAAATAGCCGGATATATAGGTGGGCATTACTGATTCAACAATACTCATTCACAGTTAAACACAAACCAGGCAAGGATAATGTAACAGCAGACGCACTTACAAGGAACAGACAAGTAGATAACAAGAAAACAGACACATACATAATTGCATTAAATTTAATTTCACCAACAGAAACACCTTATTCAGAAACGCAGATCTTGGACAGTCAAAATAAATTAACAGAAATACGAAACATATTACAAATAAAAGATATAAACAAAGGTTACACAATGAAAGATGGTTACATCATAAAGACAGTCAAGACTGAAGAAAAATACGTACTAGATGAGACATTATCAAAAACAATTATACGCGACACCTTAGATATGGACACATTGGGACACGTAGGACATGGCTAATTTACAGGGAAAATTTCTATACAGAAAAGGACTTGAATTTGACAAATAGTCACACACTGCCACGAATATACACTAGGTAAACAAAAAAATCACATAAATCACAACACAATAAGTAGTATAATCATCAATGAAAAATTAGAGATAATCGCAATCGACTACATAAGTAATTTGATAACAACAAGGGATGGTTTTAGACATATTTTAGTAATAACTGATATATTTTCAAAATTTGTAAAGGTTTATCCAACAAAAAAAAGCAACACAAGGACAACGATTGCATTACTTAAAAATATATATAGAAACAGTAGGAATACCAAAGAAAATTCTTGCGGATAACGCAACATATTTTAATAATGAACGTTTTACAAAGTATTGGGAAAACAAACAAGTAACGGTAATTTTCACGACAATAAGACATCCACATGCCAACCCTGCGGAACGATATATACAAGAGGTAATTGGATTTTTACGAATAGCTGCAAAAGAAAGAGATAGAAATTGAGTGAAACATATATCTACAATAGAAAATTGTTTAAATAATGTTTTCCAAGCACGGTAACACAAATATCACCAATCACACTCATGTCAGGCCAACATCCAAGCCGCCTTTGGATACGAGAATCGACAATTGACTTAGACAATATAAACCAAATGGTTAATAAGCCCATTAAGAATAATGCAGAAAGATATAATAAAAGGGAACAAAATAAAATTAGGAAACATATTAAATTTAAAGCAGGGGATTTGGTTATAATAAAATGCTTAAGGTACACAAGCAAGAAACTGGAAAGATGTGTCAAACTTATGTATCCTATTATGAAGGATCTTACATAATTCACAAGGTAATCAATAATAACACTTATGAACTTAATCACATTACAGAGAACACAACAAGGGAAGGTTACATATTGGGTTACTTTATCCTTACACACCAGGACAAACATTGAAAGAAATACAAGAGACTTAACAAAAATTAATAAGAGTTTTACAGTTATAAAACGTTTATTAATTTGGGGGGGTAATAATGTTATGTCATTCCCAAAGAATAAAAAATTATACTTAATTTACACCAGACACTACTGAGAAACATCAATTTCATTTAATGATAGAATTTTATCAAAATCATTATAACTGTGCAGGACATGTGCGAATGCATAGCATAGTTTATACAAATTAGTTTCAGTCATTAAGATTCGATAGTTAAGATAAAGGTATACCTAACTAGTTTAATTATTTAAAATTTTTATTAATAGTATAAGAATTGTTGAATAAAATGAGTTCAAATGGTATTGAATATGTATTTTAGTTTTAAGGTAATTTGTGTTAAATTCAGAATCTCAAATTTTTTTTTTTTTTTATACATTTATTTAACGTCTGCCTATTTCCGCTACTGAGGCCTGTAGACGAGCTACCCCCAACAGGAATTTTGCCGAACCTCTTCCCTTAAGAAGAGTAGGTATTTTTTACTTGCTTAACATTTAATAGACAAGGGACCGACGGCTTTACATCCCCTCCGAAGGATGGTATATCTCCTATACAACCCTCGCCTAAGGTTGTATAGCTTCCGCGCATACACTGATATACAAGCCGCTGGAAGATGTGTGAGGCGAGAACGCAGTTTCCGTTGGAATAGTCACCCATCCAAGTACTAACTGCACCTGTCGTTGCTTTAGATTGCATACCGAATCTCAAAATTAGATTTAAAAAAAATCAAAATATCATGGAAAGTGATGGGTCTAAAAATAAAAAAAATAAAATTTTGATTTGATTGATAAGTAAAAATTTAAAATTGGAATAAGATTTTAGAGAATCTGAGAAAAAGGAAGCTTTGTTAAAAATATTAAAGAGTGTAATGGAAGATTATAGTAGGTACAAGTTGTGAATACATCCTTTTCCCTTGAACATATCAAGTTCAAAAGATTTTGAACAGAAATTTAGTTTTTAAACGAGAGATGGAACCAATGTTACTTAGAACACTGTTTTCATCGAAATAACTTTTTTAAAAGGTAGAGGATACAAGAACAGAGTTTGCCAATTTTGTGTTGCGTATGAAGATATAGAAAGGTTAGTATATTGTTCTCATCGAAACAAATTTTTAAAAATAGAAAATGTACTAATACTACAAATCTTTGCAAAGTATAAATATAAAAATCTCGAGTGTTTTGGTTAAGTTTGATTGTTCATTTATATTTTGTCATTTTCTGTCAATATCATTTCAATTGTTATATATTAAATTCATTTTTATAAGTTGTCGAATTTTAATGAATATTAATTAACAAAAAATAAAACAGAACCGACTCCTAGAGAGAGAGTACTCTATACATTCGTTGTGTGGTAACTCATGCTGAGTATTTGTAATTATTTGTACATTAAAGTCATTGGGTGTTAATGGATAGTTCTCAATAATAACTGTCTGATCCCTAACAAATAAAATTATAAAAAATGTAAACTTTCAATTGTAGTTATTAAAATTTTAAATTAAAAGATTTATAACTTAAAAAAATATAGCAATATATATATATATATATATATATATATATATATATATATATATATATGAAGTGTTGTTGTACTTCCGGGTGCTCTCCCGCGTCGATGGTCGACTCCTCCAGGAGTCACGGTTGTCTAAACGACGCTTCGGCAGAATCTCATCTGCCATCTTCAGGTACGTTCTCCTCGTTGCTCGAAAAAACAACGTATATATATATACATATACATATATATATATATATATTTGTCTTTGTATCAATTTTGCGTCCCTCTGTATGCCAAAACGTATTCATATTGCGTCCGATGTAAAAATGCGTCCGTATACCGGACGCAAAATTACACTCCGCGATATTTTCTTCCACGTAAGGTTTTTTTAATCAAATAATTCATTGAGAACTTCGATATTGCGCCCTCTACCTTTACTAAAATTATTAACTGGGTATAATAATTCGTTTGTTCATAATCTAAAAAAAACTGCTCGAAAATCGGACGTAAAATAGATACAAACTTAAAAGAAGTAACGAAAGGAAGTATATTGCTAGTTCAAGCATTTACCGCTGGGAGGTCTCTGTAAATTATATACTATATACATTTCAGTTAGATAATTGTATCAATTTTGCGTCATCTCGAGTTGGCAACACTGTGAAGATGCAAAATGCGCTAATATAGAGAGGATTTGTTCAATCCATCTACGGGAATGTGAGTTGTGTGTCGTATTTGAGATACGTACTCATATTGTTTTCAGTAATTAATACATACCTATTACAAAAATCGTACTTCATATCAAGCGATGTAAACAAAGAAATCATTGATGTAAATTAAATTTTATATTTGTTTTCATAATTTTTTATAAAGAGAATACACAGTATCTAGAGGTAAATAATGTGCAAAACACAGGAATAATTTCATAATAAATGATTGTCCCTTTATATGCAATTCTTATACAAAAAGTATCTTCTTCAGTTTCTATATGATACCCACACTATATTATTACCCCCAATGGCTGCAAACTACCCCTAAATTGGGAAATTTAATATATTAAAACGTAATGCTTATTTATTTTTGAAAGGTAGTATTTTAATGTTTTTGGGGTCGCGCTGATTACGAATCTGAAGTCAAAATTTAAAAATTCAAAATGCTGGCTCCAAGAAGGCGGATTGAAGTTGGATGCAATTTTTCCAAAAGCAAGTAATTTAGATGGGTAAAAAAATTGAGCATCTAGGTAATGGTGTCGAAATGCGTCCTTATAAGGGACAAAATTAGACTCAATGATATTTTCTTCCACCTCCTATGAAAAAGTAAGTCCCTGTATAATACAGAAACTTTTTCTTGATGATATTAAAAAATAAACAAAATTCAATTCCTATGGTATTTTTCTGAAATTAAAACCTCCAGTTACTGTACTTTAAGATAAAAGCAACATTTGAATGAAAATGTAAAAATTCAGTCTGGCACGGATAAGAAAAAAATATTAAGATTTTATAAAAAATGCTAATATAAATCTCCCATATAATATATAATATAGACAGTGTCGGACTGGGGCACCGGGAAAATGACCGGTAGGCCCTTCTGAAATAAAACAATGTGGACCCTTGCTTTATGTAAAATTTTTTTTTTATACATTTATTTAACATCGGCCTATTTCCGCTACTGAGGCCTAACACCGACGCCTGTAGATGAGCTAACCCCAACCAGGAATTTTGCCGAACCTCTTCCCTTAAGAAGAGTAGGGATCTTTTACTTGCCTAACATTTAATAGACAAGGGACCGGTGGCTTTACATCCCCTCCGAAGAATGGTATATTTCCTATACAACCCTCGCCTAAGGTTGTATAGCATAGCTTCCGCGCATACACTGATATACAAGCCGCTGGTAGATATGTGAGGCGAGGACGCGGTTTCCGTTGGAATGGTCACCCATCCAAGTACTAACTGCGCCTATCGTTGCTTTACATCGCATACCGAAGTATGTACATAGTAAAGACGCACCTACGCTCGCCCCCCCCCCCCCCCTTATGTGACATTATATAATCTGTTTTCAATATTAGCATGTTGTTACTTACTTTTTATTTTTCAGTTCTATTAGATGTTTATTTTGAAAAGTAAATTGAGTTTCTTTCGTTTCATGTTATATTCTTTGTTAGAATTTTGCAGTTTTACCTGAGATCAAAGTTCAAATTTACTTTTATTCTCTAAGAGTTCTTCTTTATGTTACCATTTTTATTTACTTTTTACGTACTTTTTTTAATTAATAATCTCATCTTTATTTTTTTTGCTGTTAGATACTATTCATTGGTTATTTTAGTTAACCAAACGCAAAGTATATATTTTTTGTATTTATTTTTAAATAATAAGAAAATGTTTTGTTCTGGTTTTCAAATAAAAAGTTATAATGGTTTCTAATCGACTTTCCTCCTTTTTTTACTCTATTAATTGGATTTTATACTAATTTGTCATGTCATAATTTACTCAAAAGTATTACTTGTGATATTGGGAATTTTTCCTAATTTTTTATAAAGATATTAATAAAAATAATGAGAATTTTGATGTCTTGAAATTTGTATTTGGCATCTAACCACCACATAACCACCTAACCCGATATGTCTAGATTTTATAAAAGTTGTTTTCTTTCTCCCAAAAGTGTCTTAAGTATCTTTTTGGTTGATGGTATCTAAATATAATGTTCATTTGCATTTTAGGCAAAAGGCACGTGCATAGAAAAAATCGTAGTTCAGTATTATAAATTGTTTTTCCTCATAAAGTGAATTAATCGTACATTTTACACCATTATGTTTAATATTAACGTTGCTTTTTACAAAGCGATGTGCACTCAAAATTGTCTCCAATAAGAATCAGAAAACATTTTTTACTGCCCATGGCCCTTTTAAAATAATTATGCACATGTAATTCATGTGCACATATTATTAATTATATTCACATAAGTATAGATTATTATATAGTTTAAACGATTTGATTATTGAAAAAACTAGTATCATAAATCGACAGTACACATTTTTCGTTATAAATAATTAAAATAATGGAAAAAAATATTGTAATTATTTGTAAAATTTGTACATTTTAATGTATGTATTTTTTTTCTTTTGTTTGCGAACAGTTTAATTTTGATAGGCAGAATATTACAAAACTGTTGAGCAAAAACTTCCCTTCATTACTTCTTTTAAGTTTGTACCTATCTATTTTACGTCCGATTTTCAAGCGATATTTTCATACAGCAGGGTTAGTGGCTGTAGATGCCAGAATCATTTGCTCTAAGAACACGAAGAGATCCCAGGATGACTGCTTTAGTACTATTATTATTATATATTTTTTCTTTTTTTCGCGTTAGCAATGCTGGACTGTTTTCCCGTATCTGCGATATTCTCACGGGAAAAGAGCCAGAGAATTAACTACCGCCACTCCCCACAGCCTGCAGGATTAGTGATTGTAGATGCCAGAATCATTTGCTCAGGCTTACGAAGGGGCTCCAGGATGACTGCGTTCTGCATTTGACCTGCCAACCATTCGGCTGACTTATGGCAGGCCGGGTATGGTCTTTAGTTCTGAGAGCAGCGTAGGCTTCTTCCCACCGAGTGCGCCGATTATCATGACGACCATCTTGGCCGAGTAGTATTATCATTATTATTATCATTATCATTACCATTACCATCAACATTATCATGACCATGACCATTATCATTATGTTGAAGAAAACCAACTCCTCACAAATTATTATTTTAAATAAAAATAAAAATTAGAAGACGTAAACGATATGACATTTTTAACACTTTTTTAAATTATTGCCAGAACTTTACAAGTGATGTTCGAAGTGATCTCTATCTGTCTCAATACATTTTTGCTTACGTTCTTTCATAGATCCTCTCACTCTACCAAAAATAACTGGATTTTAGCGAATTTGCTGTAACCTTTCTTAGATCATAGGATCTATGAAGAGTTTGTTCATCGAGAATAGTGTTACAACGTCAACGGGACGACACCTGTGGGGAGGAGATAGGTGGCTAAAGTGACAGTGGTGAGATAAGGATATTTTTGATGATTGATGTAAAACTTACACTAAAATAGTAATTGTTATCTCGAAGACAGTTGTTTATTGAAATAAAGGTATTACAAGAAGACATAGCGTATTTCTAAATCCCCGAACCCTTAGCTCGTAACAATTGGTGTTAGAAGTGAGGATTACCAACGCTTGTATTTTGTGAACAATTGTAAGTTTCTCTAAACATTAATTAGTAGAAATGTCGAAAATCTTGAATGATCTAAAAATTTTTGAATTGAAATATGAGCTGGACAAACGATCTCTCACAACTAGTGGCAATAAAGCGGTGTTGATAGATCGATTACGGCAATCATTATTAGATGAAGGTAAGAATCATGGGAATGCTGATGCGCTATCTCGACGACCATGTAGCTCAGGCTGTAAACACTGTATGAGAATAGAAGAGAAACAGGGAATAGTAACTATTCAAGGAGTCACCGTGAAACCTAATGAAGGATGGAACCATCTGGAATTACAAGCTGCCCAACAAGAAGATAATGATATATCACCAATTCTCACCTGGAAAGAACATTTAGAACGGCCACAGTGGATGGAGATAGCGGACCAAAGCGAAATTTTAAAAAGTTACTGGGCTCAATGGAATTCACTGCATATAGAAAATGGAATGCTGATGAGGAAATGGGAAGCTGTGAATGGAAATTCTCATAGGATGCAGATAATTGTGCCTGGATCAAAGGTGGTAGAGGTCTTACAAGAAATTCATGATGGAGTCTCCGGAGGTCATCTGTGAATAAGTAAGACGTTATCAAAAGTCAGAGAAAAATTCTATTGGATTCATATGCGCGATGACGTGAAGAACTGGTGCCGTCGATGTACACTTTGTGCGGCAACCAAAGGACCACAGGTGAGGAGTAAAGGCAAAATGCATCAGTACAATGTAGGAATTTCGTTTGAAAGAATAGCAGCTGATATTGCTGGACCGTTTCCGATGACAGATAATGGGAATAAATACGTGCTTGTAGTAATAGATTACTTCAGTAAGTGGCCTGAGGTATGTGCAATACCGAATCAGGAGACGAAAACTGTCGTGGAGCAAATTGTAATGAATTGGGTCAGTCGCTTTGGTGTTCCAAATGAACTTCATTCCGATCAAGGACGTAACTTCGAATCACAAGTTTTCCAAGGAGTGTGCAAATTGTTGGGAATACGCAAAACCAGAACGACGCCATTTCACCCCCAGTTCGATGGTATGGTAGAACGATTTAATAGAACTTTGAATCAACATCTGGCGAAAGTTGTGGATGACCATCAACGGGATTGGGACCAGCATATACCAATATTTCTAATGGCTTACAGGACAGCAATCCATGACTCAACAGGGCATATACACCATCTCGGATTCTTTTTGGCCGAGATATTCGTCTGACCAGTGATTTAATGTTTGGAGCTCCAGTAGATAATAATAGTTCAGTAGAGGACTATGTGTCCGATCTTCGTAAGAAGTTATCTGATATTTATAAGATGACCAGGAGTAAAATAAAGGTTGCAAGCGATCGTATGAAAACAATATACGATCTAAGAGCTAATAGTGCTGGATTTCAAGAAGGTGATACATACAATATGGCTATATAGTATTCGACGCAAAAAGGGAAAGTCACCAAAACTCCAAAGACACTGGGAAGGCCCTTACCGAGTGGTTACTCGAATAAATGATGTAGTGTATAGAATTCAGAGACAACGACGAGGACAGCGGGGGAAAATGAAAAATGTGCACATTGACCGGTTGTCCCCATACAGTGGTACTAATGAAGGAATGTCTGCTATTCGAGACGAACAGCTCTAAGAGGGGGGCAGTGTTACGACGTCAACGGGACGACACCTGTTGACAATTTTTATGCCTGTGGGAAGGAGATAGGTGGCTAAAGTGACAGTGGTGACATAAGGATATTTTTGATGATTGATGTAAAATTTACACTAAAATAGTAATTGTTATCTTGAAGACAGTTGTTTATTGAAATAAAGGTATTACAAGAAGACATAGCGTATTTCTAAATCCCCGAACCCTTAGCTCGTAACAATAGGAACAGCATAAATATAAGATTTTAAAGGCTCTATAAATATTAATCTAGTGGATTAAGGTCTGTAAACAAGGTAGTACTCCACAACCTATCCATTGATTGGAAGAAAGTTTCATTGAGGTACCCTAGTACGACCATGGAAAAAAATTAAGTGAAGCACTATCATGTATAAAAAAATACGTTGCCTTATAGCTAGTGAAACAATCTCCATTGGAAGTGGTAAATAGTCTAGAAGAAAATTGACAAGATTGTCAATTAACATTTTGGTGTAGAACAAATTGACCAATTTAAAAATTGTCGACAATACCACCCCAGGTACTAATTGCAAAACGTTGTTGGTGCCTCGACTTAATTATTGCGTGAGGATTTTCATCAGCCCATAATAGTTATTATGAAAATTTATATTGCCATCCTTATTATATTCAGCCTCCCCCGTAAATAATAAAGAAGAATATTTCATTGTTATTTATAGATTATAAAGATTTCGAATAAAATGAATTTAAATAAGATACATGATTTTCCTGGGTCCCCTTCTGAGTTTCACATCAAGCCGATTTTAAATGAGCAGAGTATCAAAAACTTGGCAACAACGCGGACGCAAAATTGATACAATAATGGTAGAAACTAGATAAAACTATACACTATGGACGCAATATTGATCTGTGAATATAACTGTATACTGCTGGACGCAAAATAATTTCAATTGTGAAAGGATGCAAAATTGATACAAAAATATAAGCCCAATATACAGAAAAAAAATAAAATTGAAAAACTTTAAATCTAAGAACGGATTCTTATTTAGCGGCTAGATGTTGGTCAATATACTCTGCAAAAACCTGCAAAAAGTCGTTAATTCTAGGAGACGCATTTCACACCACCTTTTGAAAGGACGCAAAATTGATACAAGAATGTATATATATATATATATATATATATATATATATATATATATGGTATAGTGGTGAGAGGTAACTGAATCCTCTCATGTGGTCTAATGCTACTATACACCAGACATCATAGGTGTCTCCGTGGTGCATAGCGACTTGCCATTTTGCAAGTACCGAGAGCGGCGACCTTCAGCCCTTGGTGGACTTAACCTATATACTGTTATTATACATGATTTGCAGGAAACAACTACTCAGCGGGCAAATACCCCGACCTGCATTGAATTACACCTTACAAATCATGAAAAATTGGTAGCCAACGTCATTTGTCAACTCCCTGACTAGACATAGACCGGTTTCGAACTTATTAGTTCTCCTCAGTATGCCATAGGTCATGGAGCAGACAAATGACAGTGGCTAACCTGCTAGTCTTATACAGACTAATGTAAATGGTATAGTGGTGAGAGGTAATTGAATCCTCTCATGTGGTCTAATGCTACTATACACCAGACATCATAGATGTCTCCGTGGTGCATAGCGACTTGCCATTTTGCAAGTACCGAGAGCGGCGACCTTCAGCCCTTGGTGGACTTAACCTATATACTGTTATTATACATGATTTGCAGGAAACAACTACTCAGCGGGCAAATACCCCGACCTGCATTGAATTACACCTTACAAATCATGAAAAATTGGTAGCCAATGTCATTTGTCAACTCCCTGACCAGACATAGACCGGTTTCGAACTTATTAGTTCTCCTCAGTATGCCATAGGTCATGGAGCAGACAAATGACAGTGGCTAACCTGCTAGTCTTATACAGACTAATGTAAATGGTATAGTGGTGAGAGGTAATTGAATCCTCTCATGTGGTCTAATGCTACTATACACCAGACATCATAGATGTCTCCGTGGTGCATAGCGACTTGCCATTTTGCAAGTACCGAGAGCGGCGACCTTCAGCCCTTGGTGGACTTAACCTATATACTGTTATTATACATGATTTGCAGGAAACAACTACTCAGCGGGCAAATACCCCGACCTGCATTGAATTACACCTTACAAATCATGAAAAATTGGTAGCCAATATATATATATTTATAAAAGTATCGTTATGTAGCCCGAAGATATCTTTCACACATAGTGCAGCCCTCCATATATTCTTTTCATTCAAGGTTATCTTCAGCTGTTCTCGCCGTTTTCGCCTTACAGTGCAGATTTGCAGGTCTCAAATGATTCTATTTTTAAAAGCTTTTATTTAACTTGCAATGTTTGTCAGCCGGCTTAGGTGAAATCTTGCAATTAAAATTTCGATTATTTCTAATTAAGCTAGAGCTTTGAAATTTTGCACATGTGTATAAGTTCGGTGACAGTACATTTTCATATAAAAAAAACAAGATGGCGGACGACTTTATTGTTTATGAACCGATTCGACTCAAAATCGTTATCTGGGGGTTTTCGAGATCGCCAATTATGAATTCTTGGTCAAAATTTAGAAATTCAAAATGGCGGCGCCAATACGGCAGACGACTTTTGTGATTTAGATCAAAATCGATATCTGAGGGTTTTTGGGGTCGCGGATTACGAATTTCTAGTCAAAAATTTAGTTCAAGATGGTGGACGACTTTACCGTTCATGATCCGATTCGTCTCAAAATCGATATCTGGGGATTACAGCACATCAAAAGACTGAAAAGTAAAAAATAAAATTATATAAAATATTTAAAAAAAGCTTTCGTTTAAAAAGTGCTTTAAAAAGTAGAAAATAAGCTTTGAAGTAAATCAAACCCATCATTTTGTTATATTATATAATTTTTTTATGACATAAAAGCTTGTCGCGAGCAATCTCCTTTACACAGGAATATCTTGCGACAAGCTTTTATATCATAAAAAAATTATATAATGTAACAAAATGATGGGTTTGATTTACTTCAAAGTTTATTTTCTATTTTTTAGAGCATTCTTTAAGTAAAAGCGTTTTTTTAAATATTTTTTTTAAGTCTTAAAATAACAACCCTGTTATTTAAATATTTCTGATAACAATTACGGATGTATTTTAAATAACAAATTCGTATTTTTCCGTATCATTTTTTAGGTAGGGAATCTACACATGTGCTGTACTGTACAGTCCACGACGTTCAAGCGTTTTTTTATTTTCGTTAGCAAGCCGCTTTTAGCAAAATATAAAAAAAAGCTATGGACGTTTTGTTAATTTTATGTTGCTATTTTGCATCGCTAAAATTAATTTCGTATCTTGAACCATTTTCGAGAAAACTAAAAACTGCTAACGTTAATCAAACGTTAACAGTGACCGCGATATTTCAGTAGCTATTAACGCTAAAATAAAAATTCAGAAAAATACAAAAAAAATCATTTGGCATGTTGGTACTTTTTCATTGCTATTTTGTAGCACCTAAATTAATTTTGTAGTTCGAACCATTTTCAAGAAAACTAAAAACTGCTAACATTAATCTAACGTTTATTTACATTACTAACTGCGGAAAATAATTTTACACAAGTTTCCCTATTGGCTCTACATAACTTATTTTGGAACTTAGTCATCAGCACATGCGGCATGTGACATGACAATCTATTATTAATGGCCGCTCGATCAAGCGCACTGTTGTACATTTTTTCTTTTCTTTTGTTGTTGCTACTGTTGTTGTATGTACCTCCAACATTAATTCTGTACCTTAACCGTTTACGAAAAAACTAAATACCGCTATATCTCGGCTGCCATTAACGTTACATTAAAATTTGTGTCAGAATTTGTTTTGTTAAGTTAGAAGTACTTTTAAAAATTCAACTTTTCTTACTTTTTATGTTGCTATTCTCCACCACCAAAATTAATTTGCTACCTTGTACCGTTTCCAGAAAACACTGCTAACGTTAGTCTAAATTTAAAAAAGAAACTGAATTTATCCCCTCCCTCATAATATTTATAAAAAAATTAAATTGGATAAAAGAACAATAAGAAAAATATAAAAAGTTGCAGCACTACTACAATATTAGCAAGAAACAGTAATTAATGTAGATACATATTTGTTAGAATTCTTAAATAGTAGAATAACATCTGAGAAAGTTAATTCGTAAAATATTTTTTTATCATCTATAAGTTTTATTTACTTAGTTTATAAAATCGAATTTTTAAATGGTTTTTTTTATTATTTATCTTATTAACGCCTAATGTAACAAATATAACTTTAATCAATTTGTAAGTTTTATATAACTTTATATTTGATTAGATTCTGAATATCTACATTACAAGTTAATAAAGCAATTAATAAAACAAGAAAAATGGTTTATAGTAACATCTTCTCTTGGTCAATTTTTGCCTATTCATTCTCTAACATCTGAGGCAATAAACCATTTATTGTTAGCCATTATGTTGTTAAAGGGAGACGTATTCTTGTACTACTCTAAAGTGAATTACATTCCCTAAACTTTACCGGGAAATCAATATCTTTCGCAAACCACACCGCGATTTTGCTCGTTAGTAGAACAGAAATTAAATAAATGATACAAATTGATTCAATGTCTCAAATAGTAGAATAGCATCTAATAAATTTAAATGCACAAATATAAGTGCAGTTTGCTACAAGCAACAAAGAAGACCAAATTTAATGTAGGTATAAATATCGTAAATTTTTAATGTTTTCGCACTCTGTGCTCAAAAGTAACATGTATATTTTATTTTAAGGTTTCACATATTAAAACCAACCGTCGCTGAAATTCAGTAATAGAAATAAGTTGAGTTTGGTACAAGTGACGAGTTTTGATACCTTTTTAATGTTTAGAAATTACCAATATTTTCCTTCCTTTCTATAACTTAAAATAGCCAAGATACAAATTATAATTATAGTAGAGCGAAAAGATATAACAGAAATAAAAATACCATAGCCAGGGCCGAACGGATGAATATATTTCTTCATGCGTAGAAACAGAATATTATGAAACGTGTGAAAGATAAAATAATCGAAAGAACTTTACTTGATATACTAATTTCCTTTTTTGTTCATCTTTAACTAGTAGGCATGGCGCCGGTTGAGCCTGGGAAAATTTTGATGACCGTGGGAAAATTGAAAATTGCATTTTTACCTAAAACACAAAAAAATGAAATCGAAGGAAACCTTTGCGGCATACATCAAAGGAAGCCGCCGGACAGGTGTTAATTGAACGTCTACAGGTGTATTCAATCGATAATCAATCAATCAAATTTTTGGCAATTGGCCCTACCTTCGAATTATTTTGGCAATTGACTCACCCGAAATATTTTTTTGGCAACTGATCCGTTTTGGAATATTTTGGCAACTGGCCCACTTTGGAATTTTTGGCAATGGCCCCAAACGCGATATATTTTTGGCAACTGGCCTACCTTTGGAATATTTGGCAATTCGCTCATCTTAGAATTTTGGCAATTGGTCCACCTTTGGAATATTTGGCAACTGACCCACTTAGGAATATTTGGCAACTGGCCCATCTCGGAATATTTGATAACTGACCTACTACTTACTCCGTTTTATTTTCTATTAACCATTTTCAACGTAGGGCCTCGCCACCAATGAGAATAATCTTTATAAGTCTTAGATATATAATTATTAACACTTCAACGCCACCTATCGGCCAACTCACAAACTTTTAATATATTTATTTTATAATTACTAATTGATGACGTCACTTGATCACGTGACAATATTTTTATACATTTTTTTAATGAAAAAGCTGCTCTCCGCTCGGGAATCGAACCGTTAACCTCTCGATCCATACATAGGCGCATTATCCAACTGCGCTATCTGACCGCTTATAGTTCATGTATTTAAATTCGTAGTCTCCTGTCTCGGGCGAGGTCAAATAGGATATCATAGTGAATAGAAAGAATGTAGAATTTCCACTTAAGGTTTTATCTCATCCAACTGAAATAATTATTTTATTTGTGACAAGCTGTTATGTACAAATTAAAATATATCCAAAAGGAAACAAATGCAAATGTAGCATATAAGTGATAATCATTTCGAATAATAGGTCGACACGATTAAAATTTAATCATGGTTATTATGTTGAATGAAGGAATCGAGGGATATGCATTTTTTAGTATCGCCGTAAGCAAAAAGTTCAAGAATCAGATTTGTTACATATTATTTCTAATATTGTTTTTTGTCTACACACGAGCCTTCGTTGTTGTGTCACTAAGTTTAATTCCAAATATCCTTTTACGCTCAAATAAACAAGAGTATATGATAAAATATTTAAGGGTAATATGGGCTCTATGTTTCTAAAATCAACTTCTCGCGGACCATGAGTATTAGTACCTACTAGATTACGCGACGAATAGACAAAGTTTTAAAATCATTTATTTGCATTAACTATTTAGTAGCAGCAATTGTAGATAAGAACCAGACGTGGAATTTTATCTGTTGTATAGGTCACAGGTTATGAAACAAGCTAGAAGGAGCATTACATATTATTTTCTTTGTATAGCAATAATTATTTATACTGGCAAAAAGATCAATGATTCATAATTGAAGGATAATATTTAAGCAACCTCTTCGTAGCGATATTATAGAAGCAGATGTAATACCATAATAAGCCATAACGTACATAAATAATTTTCACGTAAAACTTTTCAGGAAACTCTTTGTATGTTAAAAAATTTATACCTAGGTTAGCACAGTTACAGTATTTACAATAAGAATTATATTACGAGAGTTTTGAAATTAAAGTAAATCAATGCATAAGTGAATAACGTATATGAATAAAGCCATTGTCAACAATTATTGCGTATTTTAATGATAATATACTTCATATATATTACGCCACTTGCACATCTGAAATTTACATTAATTATTTTCTTATGACCCATTTATAGTTTTCCAATACCATTTTTCAATAATAGGTATTTAACTTGATTACTCAAGCGCATATTTCCAGCTTCAATAGGCGTGGATGTTTCTAACGTACTTCTAACAGTATACCCCTTCAATCCAAGGTGGATTTAGCAATAGACATAGGGCGGCAGCAAGACGAGGGTGACAAAATTCAACTGTGACGATTGCAGCAGGAGGTTACGCGAAATTACATATAACAGTGCTTTTATTAGAAGTTTTTATAAGCAAGAACAGTCTTCAGGAGCGGCAAATTTAACCATGCCTTGGCGGCACAAAACCCAAATCCGTCGATGCTTCAATCTTAAACGAAACAATCTAAAAATAGTATTTTACACAAGAATAATCAACCGTCTATAAAATCTGTTGTCACCTCCCAATAAAAAATTACTAATTCTAATATATCGTCAAATATTCAGAGTTAATTATTCCATTTTAGCGCTACATAATAAGGCAATAGGAACATTTTCAGTCTCAATAAAAATGCCAACACCCATAAAATATGCAAGACGTTAATAATAAACTCAAATACGTACATTCATAGAGAAGCACCTTGTATTCGGCCATGATAACTATATGTGTTGCATTGTTTGGAAACACATTAATTCTGAAAATAATTTCCTCTGCGAGGTCTATCTCAATTCATAGACAGATTTATGCAATAGGAAGGAATAGTGGTAGAGACAAACAAAAAATTCAATATAATGTAAGTAAACAAAAACATTATTCTCCAAATGACATTGACGACCACTATTTACGGACATAAGTAAAAATATTATAGAAATCTAGATAATAAACCCCTATTAAATAATATTGTTAAAATGTAATACTTGGGCAAAAAGATACATTTCACAAGTATCTTAGGGTAAAATAAAACAATCCACCTATTACACAGTTTAGCGTGTCAGGAAAGTTTTACTATAGTTTCTTCGATTATGTATCCCAGAACCTAAAATTGTCTAGAGGGCGTATTTCGCATCAGATCAAAACGGAATTTGGCATGTATATACTTTTGGATCCATATCTCGGTTAATTTCGAAGATGAGCCAAATGGCCTTCTTCGTTTTAAAATGGGGGCAGTTCAAAGTCCCAATATTTTATTTCGAATCTAATATGTGATACATCGTTGGATAGTGTTCATATAGCCTTACAACTTTTGTCTAAAACATTTTTGCTAAAACGCGTAAGAAAAAATCGCGGCGGTTTAAAGTCTAAATTCTGAAAATTTTATTTCGAATCAAATATGTACATGCGATACATAGTTGGATAGTACTTATCTTGACCTATAACTTTTTATTTAAAACATTTTTGCTAGAACACAGAAAAATTTTAAAAAGCGTGATTTAAGTACATTTTGAAGACTACCTACGTGGCTATAGTCTATAAATGACACTAAATTGAAATTGGGCTGCTCTAATAAAGATATACTTATTTACTAAAATAATAGAGATCTAAAGCAGTGCAGAACGATATAAGACGAGAATCTATCAAAATGCAAAACCGCTATAAAAAAATCATAAAAATTTCCAGGAACACACTGTACATTAATTTAGTTTTTAGAAAATCGAGTATAAGATTTGTGATAAACTTTATGTGTGCCTAAAACTAGGAATTTCTCAAATAATATAAATAATATCATTCCGGTTATCAGTTAAGAGCATATAGGTAATCTAAACTTTTTATTTATCTCGTTGTATAATAAAGAGCTACTGTTCAAAATATTTTGTAAGAATAATCAAATATCTGCAATTCTGCACGATATCAGACGGGGGCATGTTGATACGTCCATGACCATAATGCAGTTGTGAACGTTAGTCGCAAATAAATTATATAAAAATGTCTGTAAAAATTAATTTGGAGTCGCGGAATCCTCAGATAAGACTAGTGTTTGTGTTAATATTGGTGCGTGTGTGGATTAAAAAACATTGCTGGTAAGTGTAACAAATTTTCAATCTTTTAAAAATTCATATTAGGATAAAAGTAGCAATAATTTGATAATGGTGAGAGTAAGCTTAGTTTGAATACTATTTTACTTTTCTCAAGGGGTATTTCAGTATTCTATACTAATTTTCATTAATTTTATTGTTGTGTTCTGCGGATTCTCGACTGATATACTAGAATCTCAAAACAGTACTAAATTTTAAATGTACATAGGCTATATCTTTATTATTGAAACTGGAAAATTTATTTAAAATAAGTGGATATTTCTTTATATACAAGTGACTGACAATATTTTAGAGGTGTGTAGGGACTGCAACTTTAACTATTTTAATGACAAGCTTAAATTTTATTACAAAAATCCTCATTTTTTTATTTTAAAGTGTATGTACTTTATTACAAGGTCTAAACTTTGAAAATTCTTATTTATTATTATGCACAAATTCGTAGACTTGATATTTTAAGCTATTATATACATAGATTTTTCATAAACTTGTATTGTGTTCGACCTAATTTTCTGAAAAACTAATTTACGTAAAAACTATAAAAACAGATGCGATTTGTAGGCTTCTGACTTTTTTATAGCTCATGTAATTTTTTTTAGATAAATAAAATATGTTTTACTTGATTGTTTCATTTTAGAATCTCATAATAACGTTAGAACTTAGATCTCATGTTATCATAACCAATACATTTTTATTCTAGAAATATTTTACATGTTTCTGTTTTAGGTATTTGTGTGACTAAATTAATAAAAACGGCCATGACTGAATTAATGAGGAGGGGATATGTTAATGTTAGGTGTTTCCGAGATATTTTTTTATGGTAAGTTAAAAAACTTCTTTTTTTTTACTAACAAACTTCGAGATCGTATAAACTGTAGTTGGGACAAGATGTTTTAAATCTAACCAAAAAAACAGTCGGTCGTAACGTGGAATAATATCTAACCGTAAATTCTTAATAAAATTTACAGTGATATTGTCTACGCAACGTTCAGGAAAAATATATAAATTACGCGTTTAAAACCGAAAACCGTGACACGTGAAAAGGCCTATGGGCTATCGTACGATAATTTACTAACTATCCTCTAATATATATGAAAATAATTTTTCTACACATTCTCATTTTTTCTACATATCAAAATGAAAAGCTCAATAGAGAACAAACGTTAGGATTCTAATAATTTTACATCCTATAGAAATTTTAATATGCTATTTTGAAGCTTTATTTCCTAACAAAATACACCCAGTTTACATATATATGGACGTTAAACAATTTTCTGAATATCATATAAGAAAAAGTAGATGAAAATTAGGTTAGAGAGGCAATAGAATTTACCATATACCTATCAATGCAAAGCACATAGATATTTATTATACGGAATTTTTCCTCCAAGTCATGTATTTCAGTTTCAAGATGCTAGACCCTTTGATTTTAAGAGTCATTAAAATATATACTGAAAATACGAGAAATGAGAATATCTTTTATTGAAAATGTTATCTAGCCAACCTAACCTATCGTGGTATGTAACTATTACTATTAACGCAACATATTACCCATACCCCCTATTAACATAACCAAATTGACAAGGTGCACACATTTAGCCAACCTAACCTATCGTGGAGTTTAACTTTTGTCAATAACCCATATTTGTCATAAATGCATATATACTGATCGAATCCTTTATGATAGCGACCATTGTTAAATCAAAATCTTTAACTTTTACCAATATCCCATATTTGTCATTCCAACATTCAGCACTCAGTTTTTTTGAGTTATCAAAAAGTCATGTATGAAGTAATGTAATCCTCATAAACATGTTTAAGGATAAAATAAGGATATAATAAGTATATATAATGGTGTATAAGACTATGATAAGGGAAAAATGAGGGTAAAATAAGGATATAATACGGATAAAATAAAGATATAATAAGGCTGTAATAAGGATAAAATAAGGGTAACAATAAGGATACAATTAGGATAAAGTAAGGGTAACTAAGGATAAAATAAGGGTAAAAATAAGGATATAATAAGGGTAAAGTGAGGATATAATAAGGCTGTAATAAGGATAAAATAAGGATACAATAAGGATAAAGTAAGGGTAACTAAAGATAAAGTAAGGGTAACTAAGGATAAAATAAGGGTAAAGTGAGGATAAATAAGTATATAAGAATAAAATAAGGACGTAATAAGGGTAAAAGGGTAAATAAGTATATAAGAATAAAATAAGGATATAATAAGGGTAAAATAAGGGTAAATAAGGATAAAATAAGGATAACATAAGAGTAAAAATAAGCATATGATAAGGATAGAAGAAGGGTAAAAATAGAATGTGAAAGGATATAATAAGGGTAAACTAAAAGGATATAATAAGGATGACTCCTCGTTTATTAGCCATTTGATGTTATACAGTAAGGTAGTAAACATGCATACCTGTAATTTTTGTAGTAAAATATTCGCCTGGGCTGGGTGGTTTAAGTCGTCATACTAATATCCATAAGATCCTCTCTTTCCAATGCGGTCTATGTAATAAAACATTTAATAGAAAAGACAACTTAGAAAGTCATGTTCAAAGAGTGCACGCCACCGAAAACCCAGCATCCACCTCTCCTTCGAAACAGTCTAAGACAGCTGAACAAGAAAGAATATCTCTACAATCAAATGCAAAATTAGTAAGAAGTTCTAGGCTAGGATTCGATCATAGATTGAATTGGTATGAAAATATCGACCCAAACGAAGCTGTTGACTCAGATAGGAATAGTTGTAAATCTAGAAATAATATATCAAAATTGTTTCCACTACAAGAGATAGAAGAAGACGAGGACAAAGAAGAAGAAAAAGAGTATGGACTAGGACGGAATTAAAACAAACAGCGATGATGAAGAACCACCAAATGTTGTAAATCCAGTCTGTAAATATCAAAAAACGCCCTCTGATGGTCGTGTATTGGACTGGAATGAAAACACGGATCCAAATACCATCGTCGATGTGATTCGTATGAATATTTGCCTGGGTTTGAAATATGATACACATATAAATACTTTACGTGAAGTGGGAATTATTAAATAAATTTACTGCCCTCTCTACCAGCGTCACAGGCCAAGATAACTATGTCCTATATCCTATCGACATCTTAGGCAATCAATTGTGACAGCAGATAAAATATTTAGAGAATTTTCATCACGGCTTGAAAATGATTGCGGTTACGTAGCCTATAAAATACTGGATAATATATTACGAAATCACTTGTTGAATACTGATTTGGTATACGCAAAAAGAACATCAAAACAAAAAGTTTCTTGAAAGTAAGCTGGGATAAGCCTCTCTTCATCCATACCTAACGTTATCAACGTAGAGAATATGATAGATGTGTCTAATTCTATTATATATTTGTACCTTATTGTACTAATCATTAAAATATAAATCAACGTGTAGTTTAAGAAATTGTACAAAAACTCAATAATTGATTGTATTCATTATTACCAAAATAAGAAAAATATTCTAAATAACATATTGTTTTTCTCCCTTCCCCTCCTCTTTAGATGATAAAACCAATAACGACTCTGTAAAAATATTAAGCATCACTCCGATAATACACCGATACATATATAATGCAGTAATCTACATAAAAATATTCTCGTATAAATGTTTAACAAAGATTGTCCATCTACAGTCAGTAGACTAATTCGACTACTAATATTACTCCAATTCAACTTCTATATACCAATAAGAGGAGGTTTATCGTACCCATATCATGCAAATAATATGATGAATTACAACTATAGAAATAAGATTATTGAATGTCAATACTAGAATCATGAACGATTTAATAACCTGTGCAAATTTATTAAAATCACAAGCAGTTGATTGTAGTTACAAAGAAATCATACAAAATTAAACTTTCCAGCTTGGTAAATGTTTGTTGAGGATGAAATTATAAAATTATTGTTTCTATTACCTACAGTTTTATGCTGTAACACTGCAATTAAACAACACAATTTGTTTGTTCACTCTAAATTTTTTGATGACATTATAGTAATTTTCAATGAGAAAGTAGATCGATATGCTATGGTGACAGATTTTAATAAGTATTTTTCACCAACACAATACCTTGACATTTGTGGGGTTATATGATGGAATAATAAGTTGTTATTATAAAAAATAAACATAGTGTTCCTCATACTGCCTGTGATTGGCTGAAATGCTTATACTCCTATGCTGCGGTCTTATACCGAGTTGTCTGTGATAGCCTTAACCAGAACTATCGTTCCCCTTAAAATAAAATATATAGGTCCTATAAATATACGAGTACCCCATAAGAATACTACTATTTGACTTAAAATCAAAATATAGGAAAAATAGTCAAATGAGATCTCGTAATTGATAGAGAAGATAAAAAATTTATAATACAGGTTCCAACAAATAATAAACACTATATTTTAACCTGTCCTATCACATTTCTATTATCTTTACTTTATTTTTCCTGTATGAAACTGAATTCATTTTAAATTAATAATATGTATACTTTAAGTTGGAATTTTAACACACCCCTATATTTATAAATCAATTTTAGAATTTGGATAATTTTCTAACATCTGCTTAAATTGTGAGATACAACACATCGTTACCAAATTAGAAGAATAAATCTATAAAAGTGAATACATTGGTTTACATATCATTAGGTACATAATATGTGCTTCGATGATCTCTGTCTCTCTTTGAAAACCTCTATGAAAAAATCTAGTTTCATTATTTTTCTATGTACCTATGCTTCTTTATTAGAAAAATGTAAAAATAGAACTGTTTTCAATAAAAGATATTATCATTTCTCGTATTTTCAGTATATATTTTAATGACTCTTAAAATCAAAGGGTCTAACATCTTGAAACTGAAATACATGACTTGGAGGAAAAATTCCGTATAATAAATATCTATGTGCTTTGCATTGATAGGTATATGGTAAATTCTATTGCCTCTCTAACCTAATTTTCATCTACTTTTTCTTATATGATATTCAGAAAATTGTTTAACGCCCATATATATGTAAACTGGGTGTATTTTGTTAGGAAATAAAGCTTCAAAATAGCATATTAAAATTTCTATAGGATGTAAAATTATTAGAATCCTAACGTTTGTTCTCTATTGAGCTTTTCATTTTGATATGTAGAAAAAATGAGAATGTGTAGAAAAATTATTTTCATATATATTAGAGGATAGTTAGTAAATTATCGTACGATAGCCCATAGGCCTTTTCACGTGTCACGGTTTTCGGTTTTAAACGCGTAATTTATATATTTTTCCTGAACGTTGCGTAGACAATATCACTGTAAATTTTATTAAGAATTTACGGTTAGATATTATTCCACGTTACGACCGACTGTTTTTCTGGTTAGATTTAAAACATCTTGTCCCAACTACAGTTTATACGATCTCGAAGTTTGTTAGTAAAAAAAAAGAAGTTTTTTAACTTACCATAAAAAAATATCTCGGAAACACCTAACATTAACATATCCCCTCCTCATTAATTCAGTCATGGCCGTTTTTATTAATTTAGTCACACAAATACCTAAAACAGAAACATGTAAAATATTTCTAGAATAAAAACGTATTGGTTATGATAACATGAGATCTAAGTTCTAACTTTATTATGAGATTCTAAAATGAAACAATCAAGTAAAACGTATTTTATTTATCTAAAAACAAATTACATGAGCTATAAAAAAGTCAGAAGCCTACAAATCGCATCTGTTTTTATAGTTTTTACGTAAATTAGTTTTTCAGGAAATTAGGTCGAACACAATACAAGTTTATGAAAAATCTATGTATATAATAGCTTAAAATATCAAGTCTACGAATTTGTGCATAATAATAAATAAGAATTTTCAAAGTTTAGACCTTGTAATAAAGTACATACACTTTAAAATAAAAAAATGAGGATTTTTGTAATAAAATTTAAGCTTGTCATTAAAATAGTTAAAGTTGCAGTCCCTACACACCTCTAAAATATTGTCAGTCACTTGTATATAAAGAAATATCCACTTATTTTAAATAAATTTTCCAGTTTCAATAATAAAGATATAGCCTCTGTACATTTAAAATTTAGTACTGTTTTGAGATTCTAGTATATCAGTCGAGAATCGGCAGAACACAACAATAAAATTAATGAAAATTAGTATAGAATACTGAAATACCCCTTGAGAAAAGTAAAATAGTATTCAAACTAAGCTTACTCTCACCATTATCAAATTATTGCTACTTTTATCCTAATATGAATTTTTAAAAGATTGAAAATTTGTTACACTTACCAGCAATGTTTTTTAATCCACACACGCACCAATATTAACACAAACACTAGTCTTATCTGAGGATTCCGCGACTCCAAATTAATTTTTACAGACATTTTTATATAATTTATTTGCGACTAACGTTCACAACTGCATTATGGTCATGGACGTATCAACATGCCCCCGTCTGATATCGTGCAGAATTGCAGATATTTGATTATTCTTACAAAATATTTTGAACAGTAGCTCTTTATTATACAACGAGATAAATAAAAAGTTTAGATTACCTATATGCTCTTAACTGATAACCGGAATGATATTATTTATATTATTTGAGAAATTCCTAGTTTTAGGCACACATAAAGTTTATCACAAATCTTATACTCGATTTTCTAAAAACTAAATTAATGTACAGTGTGTTCCTGGAAATTTTTATGATTTTTTTATAGCGGTTTTGCATTTTGATAGATTCTCGTCTTATATCGTTCTGCACTGCTTTAGATCTCTATTATTTTAGTAAATAAGTATATCTTTATTAGAGCAGCCCAATTTCAATTTAGTGTCATTTATAGACTATAGCCACGTAGGTAGTCTTCAAAATGTACTTAAATCACGCTTTTTAACATTTTTCTGTGTTCTAGCAAAAATGTTTTAAATAAAAAGTTATAGGTCAAGATAAGTACTATCCAACTATGTATCGCATGTACATATTTGATTCGAAATAAAATTTTCAGAATTTAGACTTTAAACCGCCGCGATTTTTTCTTACGCGTTTTAGCAAAAATGTTTTAGACAAAAGTTGTAAGGCTATATGAACACTATCCAACGATGTATCACATATTAGATTCGAAATAAAATATTGGGACTTTGAACTGCCCCCATTTTAAAACGAAGAAGGCCATTTGGCTCATCTTCGAAATTAACCGAGATATGGATCCAAAAGTATATACATGCCAAATTCCGTTTTGATCTGATGCGAAATACGCCCTCTAGACAATTTTAGGTTCTGGGATACATAATCGAAGAAACTATAGTAAAACTTTCCTGACACGCTAAACTGTGTAATAGGTGGATTGTTTTATTTTACCCTAAGATACTTGTGAAATGTATCTTTTTGCCCAAGTATTACATTTTAACAATATTATTTAATAGGGGTTTATTATCTAGATTTCTATAATATTTTTACTTATGTCCGTAAATAGTGGTCGTCAATGTCATTTGGAGAATAATGTTTTTGTTTACTTACATTATATTGAATTTTTTGTTTGTCTCTACCACTATTCCTTCCTATTGCATAAATCTGTCTATGAATTGAGATAGACCTCGCAGAGGAAATTATTTTCAGAATTAATGTGTTTCCAAACAATGCAACACATATAGTTATCATGGCCGAATACAAGGTGCTTCTCTATGAATGTACGTATTTGAGTTTATTATTAACGTCTTGCATATTTTATGGGTGTTGGCATTTTTATTGAGACTGAAAATGTTCCTATTGCCTTATTATGTAGCGCTAAAATGGAATAATTAACTCTGAATATTTGACGATATATTAGAATTAGTAATTTTTTATTGGGAGGTGATAACAGATTTTATAGACGGTTGATTATTCTTGTGTAAAATACTATTTTTAGATTGTTTCATTTAAGATTGAAGCATCGACGGATTTGGGTTTTGTGCCGCCAAGGCATGGTTAAATTTGCCGCTCCTGAAGACTGTTCTTGCTTATAAAAACTTTTAATAAAAACACTGTTATATGTCATTTCGCGTAACCTCCTGCTGCAATCGTCACAGTTGAATTTTGTCACCCTCGTCTTGCTGCCGCCCTATGTCTATTGCTAAATCCACCTTGGATTGAAGGGGTATACTGTTAGAAGTACGTTAGAAACATCCACGCCTATTGAAGCTGGAAATATGCGCTTGAGTAATCAAGTTAAATACCTATTATTGAAAAATGGTATTGGAAAACTATAAAGGGGTCATAAGAAAATAATTAATGTAAATTTCAGATGTGCAAGTGGCGTAATATATATGAAGTATATTATCATTAAAATACGCAATAATTGTTGACAATGGCTTTATTCATATACGTTATTCACTTATGCATTGATTTACTTTAATTTCAAAACTCTCGTAATATAATTCTTATTGTAAATACTGTAACTGTGCTAACCTAGGTATAAATTTTTTAATATACAAAGTGTTTCCTGAAAAGTTTTACGTGAAAATTATTTATGTACGTTATGGCTTATTATGGTATTACATCTGCTTCTATAATATCGCTACGAAGAGGTTGCTTAAATATTATCCTTTAATTATGAATCATTGATCTTTTTGCCAGTATAAATAATTATTGCTATACAAAGAAAATAATATGTAATGCTCCTTCTAGCTTGTTTCATAACCTGTGACCTATACAACAGATAAAATTCCACGTCTGGTTCTTATCTACAATTGCTGCTACTAAATAGTTAATGCAAATAAATGATTTTAAAACTTTGTCTATTCGTCGCGTAATCTAGTAGGTACTAATACTCATGGTCCGCGAGAAGTTGATTTTAGAAACATAGAGCCCATATTACCCTTAAATATTTTATCATATACTCTTGTTTATTTGAGCGAAAAAGGATATTTGGAATTAAACTTAGTGACACAACAACGAAGGCTCGTGTGTAGCCAAAAAACAATATTAGAAATAATATGCAACAAATCTGATTCTTGAACTTTTTGCTTACGGCGATACTAAAAAATGCATATCCCTCGATTCCTTCATTCAATATAATAACCATGATTAAATTTTAATCGTGTCGACCTATTATTCGAAATGATTATCACTTATATGCTACATTTGCATTTGTTTCCTTTTGGATATATTTTAATTTGTACATAACAGCTTGTCACAAATAAAATAATTATTTCAGTTGGATGAGATAAAACCTTAAGTGGAAATTCTACATTCTTTCTATTCACTATGATATCCTATTTGACCTCGCCCGAGACAGGAGACTACGAATTTAAATACATGAACTATAAGCGGTCAGATAGCGCAGTTGGATATTGCGCCTATGTATGGATCGAGAGGTTAACGGTTCGATTCCCGAGCGGAGAGCAGCTTTTTCATTAAAAAATGTATAAAAATATTGTCACGTGATCAAGTGACGTCATCAATTAGTAATTATAAAATAAATATATTAAAAGTTTGTGAGTTGGCCGATAGGTGGCGTTGAAGTGTTAATAATTATATATCTAAGACTTATAAAGATTATTCTCATTGGTGGCGAGGTCCTACGTTGAAAATGGTTAATAGAAAATAAAACGGAGTAAGTAGTAGGTCAGTTGTCAAATATTCCGAGATGGGCCAGTTACCAAATATTTCTAAGTGGGTCAGTTGCCAAATATTCCAAAGGTGGGCCAATTGCCACAATTCTAAGATGAGCGAATTGCCAAATATTCCAAAAGGTAGGCCAGTTGCCAAAAATATTTCGGGGGTGGGCCAATTGTCAAAAATTCCAAAAGTGGGCCAGCTGTCAAAATATTCCAAAAGGGCGGGCCAATTGCCAAAATTCTAAGATGAGCGAATTGCCAAATATTCCAAAGGTAGGCCAGTTGCCAAAAATATATCGGGTTTGGGGCCATTGCCAAAAATTCCAATGTGGGCCAGTTACCAAAATATTCCAAAACGGATCAGTTGCCAAAAAAATATTTCGGGTGAGTCAATTGCCAAAATAATTCGAAGGTAGGGCCAATTGCCAAAAATTTGATTGATTGATTATCGATTGAATACACCTGTAGACGTTCAATTAACACCTGTCCGGCGGCTTCCTTTGATGTATGCCGCAAAGGTTTCCTTCGATTTCATTTTTTTGTGTCTTAGGTAAAAATGCAATTTTCCATTTTCCCACGGTCATCAAAATTTTCCCAGGCTCAACCGGCGCCATGCCTACTAGTATTTGATATATTTATAAAATTATACCTACATAGTCAGGTTCCAGAAAATGAACTCTGTATATCAATTACTGTAGTGAGGCAAAGCTGGTGATAGGATAGATAAGGGTAGTACGATCAATATAGGAATTTTTTATTTGACAGATTGTACAAGCAGTAAATTAAAGTAAAAGACATGGCAATTTATTTGAATATATATTAATACAATAAGTAGTCCCACTTATATTCCATAAGAATTAGATAAACAGCAAACTTTCAGGCAAAAACATTTCAACATCATATTTGATCCACCTGCACCCTTTCTTGTAAAATGTTTTATTTCTTTTGTTTTCTATGTTTTCGGTGTGCTAATTTTAAGGTCTTAAATAGTGGCATATAGGTACCTATATAATTAACCAGAAATTTTTATTGTAATGATACAAATACTTTATTATGTTTTAATTTTCTTTATTAATATATAGATACATTCAAATATGTCGCTCAATTTTATAACTTATTTTTACAGGCTGTAGAGGTCTTATTAAGTCATCATATTTTTGCCAAACGTTAGTTTGTGGCCATATGCAATATTATGCCCGGCTACAGATTTAAATTTTTTATTGTCTTCGTAGATTCTTCGTATTGCGTGGCTTTTAGATCTAAATTCTAGTTAACCTACCAGCAACAATATCATTTATAATTTCAAAGGAAACGATATCACCTGTAATAAATGAGGAAGTTGCATAATTATTTTTGTATCACAGATAGATAGAGACAGAAAAATATGTTTCCTCGTATTTTTTCCTTTTTTTTTGTTAAAGTTGAGGGTGAAAAAAAATATTTATTTCGGCTAAGAATTTAAAATCTTCCAGACGCTCTTTCCCTAACGAATGACGTCATTCCTGACCGGTAGCGTCACCTCATTATTGTTAAAACGTTGAAACATCTAAAAAGAATGCTGTGGTTATAGATTAACATGTTAGGGATGGTATGAAATCATTATCCGTCATATTAACCAATAATAATAATAATGTTTATTGTCTGATAAGAAAGAGATATACACATACATAGCTTACAAATATAATTTAAGTACAATAAACCAAGTAAAATCTGAAAAGTAATAAAATACTTGCGTAGACTATACGAATACAATTTAAAAATAACAAGTGGATAAAATATTTAAATAACAAACAAAGTAGAAAAGACTAGTACTAATATAACAACAATAAAAACAATAATAAAAACTATAACAAAAACAATAATAAAAACAATAATAATAATATATAAGCAGGAGGGGCTGACTTCCATCTATCAAGCCTTTGGTGAGTAGCGCCACCACTTACTCCAGCTGGGGTGTAAAACCGAACCGGCAGCCCTAGTACACCCGGGAGGGGAAAGCGTCTTCCCCTCTGGTGTCGGTCGTGGGCCTGCTGGGCTAACCACCCACAGGCCCTAAACTTTGGTTCCCATAGGCCGAAGGCAGGGCCCCCACGATCGACCCCGTGCGAATAGGGGCCAAGGGCAAGGTGGTGGGGCCCAACCGGACAGACCGCCCGTTGATGACAATGGCAATGCCCAAGGACGCTTTGAGTGGACGGATGAGCTGAGGGATGAACTTCTGCATTGTTATGAAAGCAGTGAGCCCGCGCGGAGGGGATACATGGCGCGGATGCATGCTCTGTGGTGTGAGAGGCTACCAGAGCATAGCGCCTTCACGCCACAAAATCTGCGTGACTATGTATCCCACCTTCGTAGTAGGGGCTACGTGAGGGCTGCTCCTGGACCGGTGAATGAGGTGGCCGAAGAGCCGCCACATTCACCGGTTGAGGACGTAGCTCTCCTCGTTCCGCCAATCCAGCCCGCCCAGAGGGCCTCAGTACCAGAAGGGGGTTACACCGTCTGAAAACCCCCGGGCCACAAGACCTGGCCAGAGTGGACGCTGAACTTCGTACAGCGCTACCAGAAGAGGCTGACATCTGGCACATAAATTGTGCCGTGTATGTCGCTGCTCAACGTCTCAGGTGGAGAGGCGAAATACCTCTTCCCCACAGGAGAGAGCGCAGCGGCGTATACAAAAGATGGAAGCCAAGATCCGGTCGGCGAGGCAACACGCATCCTGTATCCAATGTGTGATGGACTATATGGCGGCCAACAGGCCTTTCACGCCTAAAGTGCGTCGATTAGCCGCCAACTTAAGACGCGTCCATCACACACTCAATGAGGCAGTGCTGCGAACCACCAAACAGCACTGTGTCGACAGGATACGGATGCTAGTGACTTGCAGAAAGTCACTAGTGAGGCGGGCGAGGGGGCTTGCGGAAAATAAACTGTTCCGCGAGAAGCCCTCGCGCCTTTTCCAACCGCCTCCGCGTGTTGTAGACAATCCGCCGACTGCAGATCAGGTGGAGAAATTCTGGAAAACGCTGTACGAGGAGAGGCTTCCACTCAACCGAGATTCTCCTGCCCTTGCACACTTTGAAGCCTTTTGTCAAAGGCTTCAGCAACCACAGGAAGTGTGCGAACCAATAACCCCAGAAGAGGTTCGTAGGGCTCTTGAGGGCTCTAAGAACTTTGCTGCTCCAGGTCCCGATGGGATAAATAACTTTTGGTGGAAAAAGTTATCGAGCACCCACCACCATTTGGCCAGAATTTTTAATTCCTGGTTGAATGGGGAGCAGCAAATCCCTTCTTGGGTTGTTGAGGGGCGGACAGTGCTGATCCCCAAGAACGGAGATTTGTCCAACCCAAAGAACTACAGACCGATAACCTGTCTAAACGCATGTTACAAGGTGTTTACACGCATTTTGTACATGCGGGTGCTCCGCGCAGTCGAACCGGTTTACGAACGGATATATGAGCAACGAGGGTCGAAGAGAGGTGTCGCTGGCTGCAAGGAGAACCTGCTGATCGATAGATGTATCACGCAGGACTCCATGCAGTATAAGCGGAACCTCTCTATGGCCTGGATCGACTACCGCAAGGCATTTGATATGACATCACATGAGCTCATTGTTCACTTGCTCCGATGTCTTGTGGTACCCGGTCCCGTAGTGAGATGTATTGAAGAACTGATGCCGCTCTGGAGGACTCGCTTTACCATAACATCGGGTAACGATAGAGTCCAAACAGAGTCGGTAACATTCAGAAGGGGAGTATTTCAGGGAGATTCCCTCAGCCCCCTCCTGTTTTGCATCTCACTACTGCCATTATCCGTCTCGCTCCGGAAAACCCGTGGCTACAACTGCGGTACCCCCGGCGACAGGAGGCATAAGGTCACCCATCTATTTTATATGGATGACCTTAAACTTTATGCCTCTGGAGAGAGGGATCTCCAACAGTCCCTTAGGGTGATACAGGAGTACACGCAGGCTGTCGGTATGCAGTTCGGGTTGGACAAATGTGCACTGATCCATCTCAAGAGAGGACGATGCGGTGACTATGGAGAGGACGCGCAGCTCGTGGACGGAAGCATCTTACACCATCTAGATGCCGGAGAGTCGTACACTTATTTGGGTGTCGAGCAACGCTCCACCCAAGAAGTGAGTGTAGTGAAAAACGCTCTCCGCGGCAAGTATCAGCACCTACTCAGACAGATCTGGTCAGAACTGTCGGGGAAGAACAAGGTGTCTGCTACAAATATGCTTGCCGTTCCGATCCTTCTCTACTCTTTCGGAGTAGTGAAGTGGACTAGAGAAGAGCTGCGTCAACTCGATGTAGTAACCCGCAAGAACATGCATCTTAATAGGATCTTGCATCCTAAATCGTCCGTTCCACGGTTATATCTCCCACGACATCGGGGAGGCCGTGGACATTTGAGCTTGGAGAGTCTCCATAGCAGGATGGTTCTGGATGGAGCATGTAAGGTCATCAGGATTTCGGATCCCCTCCTCTGCATGGTCCGAGACCATGAAAATGCAGAGGTAGGAGCTTTTCTCTTTAAGGCAGCACGGAGAGCAGCCGATGAACTTGGTCTCATCTTCGACGTCGAGCGGGTAAACCCCGACTCTGTCACCGAGTTGGAACCCGTTCGACTAAAAGCCCACATTAGAGCTGCAGAACACAACATCCTTCTGCAGGATAAGCTGCAGGATAAGCCATTGCACGGGGTCTTCTATAAAAATATAGAAGACCTCGGCTTATCCGAAAGGCTGACCTTCGCCTTCTTAAGGTCAGCTGGGCTGAAGTCTGAGACCGAGGGATTCATAATGGCTTGCCAGGATGGTGTATTTAACACTCTCGTCTATCGACGTCGTGTCATGGGTATGGAGGTCCCTGATATCAGCTGCAGGGCCTGCCGCAGGGCGCCGGAGACTGTAATGCACTTACTGTCGGCTTGCCCGACTTACGCAGTCTCGGCCTATATTCATAGACACAACGCAGCATTACGAGTGCTTTACTATCATCTAAGGCACTCGTATGGGATAGACGAAACACCAGTGCTGCCTTACGTTCCGGGGGATATTGAGTCCGTTGTGGGGAAAGAGAAGTGCCTAATTTATTGGAACTACTCGTTTCCCACCGCCAGGCAAATACAAGCCAACAAGCCTGACATAGTACTCCTCGACCACCAACTCAAGACAATGTATGTCGTGGAATTCTCAGCTCCCGCTGAGAGCAACATTGTCTTGAAAGAGGAGGAAAAACGGACAAAATATCGAGATTTGCTCTTCGAACTCCGCAGGCTTTATCCAGGCCATTCTGTTAAAATAGTGGTACTGATTATAGGAGCCCTCGGTGGAATGAGACAGACGCTGCTTTCAGAACTAAAGATCATACCGGCATGCCGAGATTCGGCAGAGATCTTAGCCGGCAGAATGCAGAAGGCTGTCATCCTCGGTTCATTACGTCTACTCAGGGCACACGATTCACGGACCCGGTAGTCACTCACCCCACGGGCGTGGGGAGTGGCTACTGGTATTACCAGCTCCCCTCTGTGAGGGCCGGAGCCACAGAGTAAGGTGACTGGTTTTTTGTAAAAAAAAAAAAAAAAAAAAATATGGATATAGAGAAAAGAATATGCATACTCACATTTACTTTAAGTACACAACTTTAAAAGACATATAGTATATATATTTACATATGATAATAAATATAATGAATATGACCACTATTAGACATGTATATTTCTCATATATTCAACACTTTAAAATATATATAAGTATAAGTATTTAGAATTTTATATCAGATTTTATTTTAATTAAATTAAATCGCGTATTTCTATTCGTCGCACTGTAAGTGTGTATATTTTAATTTGTTTTTTAAATACATATAGGTTTTTTGCATTCTTAATTGCCAATGGTAAATGATTGTATAGTTTTGGTCCTAGAAAATAATAACTTTTTTGACCTATGGTTTTAAACATAAAAGGAGGTAGGTAACTGTTACTTTTTTTCTAGTATTGTAATTATGTTCATTTCTTTTTAAGGATGACCCATTTTGGTGCTGTCTTATATTACAGTGGACAAAAAAGAGTTGACGTGTATCCATTAGATCAGCTTCTATATATAAAAGGTCCGTAGGGTAAGTATTTTCTTTTTTTAGTATAATTTTTAATATTCTTTTTTGTACAATCATCAATTTATTTAATAATGTTTTGCCAACACCTCCCCAACCTAAAATTCCATAAGTAATATGGGATTCTACTAATGAATAATATATAATTTTCATAAATTTAATATCATGTATGATTCCCTTGAGTTTTTTAAATTTATATATTAGAGTTTGTAGTCTTTTTATAACATAATTAATATGTGCGTCCCATTTTAAATGTCGATCTATCATGATTCCCAGATATTTGACTTCTTCAGTAGCCATTATAGAAAACTCGTTATTCACATTGAGGTGATCAAAGTCTGGTAACGTTGTCCTGTTACAGCTTAACGGTAGATAAAATGTGTTTGCTGTGTTTATTGTAAGCAGTTTATCGTCAAACCAATCTTTAATTTTTTTGATATCTAATTCCACTTTAGTTTTTAAGGAATTCCAAGTATCATCTGTGTAAAATATAGCAGTATCATCTGCATAAGTGACAATTGTACCACAGCTTTGAACAGAGAACAAGCCATTGAGATAGATATTAAATAAGATGGGCCCTAATACTGTGCCTTGCGGAACACCGCATTCTACATTCTTGTAGTTGCTGTATATATTATTTATTTTGACACATTGTTGCCTATTATTGATATAGTTTTTAAATAAGCTCAATGCCGTGTCCCGAATTCCAATATTTTCTAAGGTATCTATTAGTATAGCGTGACTGACAGTGTCAAATGCTTTCGACAAGTCTATAAAAATGCAGAGAGAAGGCTTACTCTCGTCCAAAGCTCTATACATTTCAGAAGTTAAATGCAATATTGCATCCCGAGTAGACATGCCTTCTCGAAAACCATATTGTTTTTCAGATATTAACTTGTATGTTTCTAGATATTCACATAACCTTTTTTTAATATTTTTTCAAATATTTTAGTGAAATTAGTTATCAAAGATATAGGTCGATAGTTGCTTACTTTTAAACGGCCGCCGTTTTTATAAATTGGCAGGACAATAGACTTTTTAAACATAGAGGGGAAATATCCCGTTTCTATACATTTGTTTATTATATGTGCAAATGGGGCACTAATTATTGATGAAATAACTTTTAAGGTTTCTGCTTTTAGTCCATCTACTTCTGCTGCTTTATTATTTTTTAGTGATGAAATTGTTGTTTGTTGCCGTTAAAAACATTGAGTTCATGTTTATTTCTTTTTTTTCTTTATAGTTATAATTTTTTTAAATTTTACTTGCCAATGTGTTCCCCATATTTATATGTTCAGCATTAAACGTATTAGTTATTAGTTCTTTTCACCATTGTTGCTGGTAATCGAGGTAATATTATTTGCTGTTTTTCCCTGTGAGCATATTTCTTTCACTGTTTCCCATAAATTTTTTGAGATATTTTTTGTCTTCTTCAATTCTCTCCTTGTAATACTTAGCTTTTATTTTCCTTATAAGCAATGTTGTCATGTTTCTGTATTGAATATAATTTAACTTAAGTATTTCATTATTTGGGTATTTTATTAATTGTTGATACATCTTGTCTCGGCGATTGATAGAATTAATAATGCCGTTAGTGATCCAACATTTACGTTTTTTATTTTTTTATTTAATAATTTTAGTACACAGCGACACTTGACTACTAATAATATCAACAAATTTTGTTGTTGCAGATTCAACATCATCTACCTGATACACCCAGCTCCAATCTAACTGTTGCAGCTGATGGTATAATTTTTTATCATCAATTTTTTTTAATACGTTAATGTTTTCTGCCTGTTCTTCTGTATTTTTTGTGTTATCAATAACCGTTTGTAGTATGGTAATATAATGATCCGTTATTGTTGTTTTTATTATTAGCGGTAAAAGTAAGTCTAGGTCCGTTGTTTTTACGAAGATATGATCAATGCATGATTTACTGGAGTCCCTATATCGAGTGAATTCATTTATAGTGGATATGAAGTCATATTGAAACAAAGTATTTAAATAATGCAATGATATATCTGTGTTTTTCAAGATGTCAATGTTAATGTCTCCCACAATAAACGCATAATCTACCTGTTGTTTATTATTTACTAAGCAATTATTAAGAGAATTTATAAATTCGAACGGACAGCTAGATGGCGGTCTTTATATAGCAATAATTTAAAAAAATTTATTGTGATAGTTTAAAATTGTTTCAATTATTCGATTATTGTTCTCTAATTGTATAACTTTATGTGTGAACTCTAAATTTGATTTAATATACATGATTATTCCATCATTTTGATTTATAATACCGTTATTATAAATTATATTATACCCTTTCAATTCTAACATATCTAAATTTTGGACTTGCCAAGTTTCTGTTAAGATAATGCATTCAAAGTCCACTGTAAACTGTTTTAAGGAACACTTAAGTTCATCTAGATTTTTATTTATACTTCTAATATTGTTGTGGAGTAATTTTAAGTTGGGGAATTTGTTGTTGATGTTTAAAACTTGATTACCTTCAGCACAACTTGATACCACTTCAGTTTTTATTGTATTTATTGTATAGTCTCTTATATATGGATCCATTATTTAGAGTTGGAAATAGTATGATCTAATAATATTCATATCATAATTACACATACAATTATTTAACAATATTCAAGAGGAAATTGCACATAGCATTAATTAGACTATCATAAATTATGACAAAAAAATAGTTATTTAAAAAAGAAATGATAGAAGAAAATAAAGGAACCTCACGCCTTAATTTAATTTAATTTGTTCTTCAACCTATTTGATATTTTGATGGTATTTCCGTGTTGTGGTGATATGGGAGTACCCTTATCTGTGGTAACTTCAGTTTTAGCGGTGTGGTCTACTACAGTGTTAGTTTCTTCCTCTTCTATTTGTTCTTTTTCAAGGTGTGTAATTGGTATATTTCTGAGTTCGTCACAGGTATATTTCTCTCCTTCGACTATGAGCACGTTATTTTTAATGATAACTGAAAAATTGTTTTCCTTAGCAAATGTAAGATTTTGGTAAAGTATTTTTCTTTGCTTATAATCTTCCGGGATATAATCCTTTGATACAAATATTCCTGTTCCCTTTAATTTCTTTGCATTAACTAAAATTTCTTGTTTTATTTGGTAGTTTACAAACTCTACGGCTACAGGTCGGTTTTTTCCTTGCACTTTCTAGACGATGGTAATCTCTATTGTCCATAAAGCAACAATCTATACCAAGTTGTTCAGTTATGAGATTTATAATTGAAAAATAGTGTAATTTCATCAGCTTTATTTTTTTTCTTCTTTTAGGCCGTAAATTATTAGATTGTATTTTTTTTATTGACGTTCACTTGTTAATAACCTATTCTTTAGTATTATGTTTTTTTGTCTCAGTTCGTCATTTGCACGTTTTAATTCATCCAGCTCATTTTTTATTTCAGTGGTAATGTTACGAATTTCATGCTTGATTTCGTCTTTGTTTGTCTGGATCCGGTTTTCTATGTCCTCACTTTTTTTCAATACATTTTGCAATAGTTCAAAAATGTCCTTGTTTGAAATATCATTTGTCATTATATTTTCTCACGGATAGCAATTAATTAATTTTGACTACTAGGTATATGGAGTTCTTCACAGGCTACCTTTCTTGTTTTAATTATAGATTATTGTTTTTATCACAGAGCGACTTTTTCTATGTCAACTTTTTTGAATACAGAGCTGATGCTATATTATTATAGCATAACTTAATATTAATTTTATTAGCCACGCTTAGTTATTTACTAATTAAGTAACTTGCCTTCTCTCAGATGTTGGCCTTATCTTGCTTTTAACGGAATATGAAAGTTTTCTGTTTATTAAAACACTTTAAATTACTGAATTACTACAGAGCTCACTCACAGTACATTTACTTCAATATTCTTCAATTTACTACAATACATACTTCTACGTTGATTAAGAACTAATTAGATTAAGAATAACAACGTAAATTCAGGTCAAATTAGTGACGTCAAAACGACGTTAAAGCAATCTTATAACGTTTTCAGTGGTTTCGTTTACACAAAAGTTCAGATTTTAATGTGGCATATTTACGAAGCGAAATTTTTCTATAAGTTTCTTTTATTATATTATTTTAAAATTCATGCATCTTCCTCATTGTTAATTAAATTTTATTATTTTTTTTAAATTGGTACAAAACATTTTTCATGTTTAATTTTCACAAATTAAAAAAAATCAAAAACTTGAAAACTCGAATTCCAAAAAAAAAAACAACAACACAAAAGTCGTATCCAATGCAAACTCTGTGTTGTTTTTCAACCGAGCACATGGGTCCCATTTGGGAGACCATTCTAACGTAAATAATAAATAAATAAAGTCACATACAACGTCGCATTGGCTTTTTAAATTAAAATAAATCTAAAAACTTTGACCATTCTCAAAAATTCAAGTCGTTGATCTAGCACAATACCATCAGATGTTAAAATAATCTGTAAATAGATTTACTACACAGGAACATAACATACCACAGGTCATTACGACCCCCTTTATCCCGGAAGGCTCTAGAAGAGTCCTTGTATGGGAGGGGGTTATAAATTTAGACACACACACACCCAATATCCGTGCATAGTAGAAAAATCCATCTCACAGTATTTTCCACTGTCACGACCGGGAATCGAACTCGGAACGTTTGGGTGAGAGGCAAATGCACTTACCTCTCGACCATCAGGCAACATACTTTCGTAAATATGGCAAAGGGTACTTTCTGTTCATTTCGTGGATATTCGGTATTTCATACGAATAAAATTAATATTTCAAAAAACTAATAATGGCTGACTAATTACAGGTATTTAAGTTTCGGATAAAAATTCGGTCCGGGAACAAAATACAGGATCCCATTTTAAACGATTGTTGCAATTTATTATTCTTTGTAATTTGAACTGAATAAAATGAAAAACAAATAAATAAGTTTAAAAAATTATTGATTCGTAAATTTACCCTCTTGATATTCTGAGTGCTATGAATATAAATGTTAATTTATATTGCAGTAATATTCACAAAAAGCGGACTCTGTCAAAACCTGTTTAAAACCGACACTCATCGCATAGTAAACCCCGAGGTAAGCCCATATTTATTGAGAATAGGTAGAGCAAATAATTTTTTGAAGTTATTTTATCACTATCTAACTTTTGTAATTGCAGTTTGAACAGTAAGTGCAATTTTATTATAAAAAAAATGATTCAATAAACCTTAACTGTTAGAGTGAACGTGATTTTACTAGCTTCAAAATCAATGTTCAAAAAATGTAATTAATTAAAAATTTAATTTAAATTTTGAAGAACTTAGAATAGAAATCATAAGTATATGAATGTTTGTTATTGTTATTTTATAAATTGCCTTTATTTTTGATTATATATGTAATTTTGAAAGAACTTTTCTTATTAATAATATTAATTCTTGTAGACCTGAAGAGGTAGCTTGCAAGCTACGAAACCGGTACTCAATAAAAGACAAATTAAAGAAAATTAAAGTGTTGATTAAATTGATTCTTTAGATTAACGCCGTGAATTCAAGAACGCGAAAAATGCTGGAATTGGTAACAAGCAAAAGTAAAAACTTACTAGATCTACCAAAGTATGACTCTACCAAGGGTACAAGGCAAGAAGAGCAATCAATCGCTTTGTTAGCACAAAATAATTTTTTGCACCCAAATAAATCATAAAAATAAAAACGGGAACTGGTGCTGAGAGAAACTCCTGGAACAGCAACATGTACGGAAATAAAAAATAGCCAAATAGAAAATAAAAAACCAGTAACTAAATTGTAGAAAGTTAATAATGAACGGATAAGACAGGATATGGACAATGAAAATAAAAGCGAAAGTGTGATCGAAGAAAATGAAAATAATGACCATTCAAATTCCCAGTCCAACACAAATATGTCTTCAGGTAGTGAACATGTACCCAATCCATCCATTTTTCTTTTTAGAAAGCGCTCTTCAAGTTGTAAGATGAAATTGCCATTCTGCATATCATTGAAGAGTCTTATTTATTGCCTCTAAATAAACACAATACAGTATAATGTCGCTATGGGCTAATCAACGAACGCGTTCTAAATGGCGTGTATCTGTACCTGACGAGAGCGCTACCTCATGGGAATTCAATATCTTTTAAGCATTGAATCGGTCATTGTTAAGCCCTTCTGGAGGGGTTCCTTATAACAATATGTGATAAATAGTAATAGGATACACGCAAAACACTGTTTAGCCCAAGGATGGGCTACACAACGTCTGTGAAGGCTAAACAACATACCACTGATATCTAGTTTGGGCTTTATAATGTCAGTTTATATGTCTATGTACATTTCACAATAATGTAATAAATCTAAATCAATATTTACTTCTTCCATGTCATGTTTGACAGTCAGAACCTCTATAAATTATCATTTTATTGAAATTGAAAAAAATAATGTTTCCATTTACACTTCTCCGTAAAGTTCGTCCAAATCACATACAAAACACAAACCTTATCCATTTCCAAATAGGTAGTAAATGGATCGGATTTGAATTTTATATTCATATTTATAATTGCTTCCAGCATATGGTTTTCATAAAATTCTTTCAGTTTAGGTAACATCACATTTTCCCATAACTTTTTATCTTTAAGAATAACTTCAATATAAAGGGGTTGTTGGTTATTTATATATATTACGAAAAAACATAACTCTTTATTAGCTATATTTAACTGCCCTTGGATCTGAAAAATGTTATTATATTATCAAATGCTTCTGATGTACCCACTATAAAATTATACTTCACCTAGTAATAATAATTACGATTTCTCTTTAATTTAATTTTTCCATTGGTTACATTTACACATAAAGTTTTATCCGTTTTAGCAACTTCTTCCAAGGACTTGCCAGATGTATGAACCTTGTATAAACATTTAATTTCTATTATTACATTAGCACCCACAAGATCTGTAAACAAAAAACTTGATATATAACTTGATTTATGTATAAGTATGTTTTGATTAGTTTCTATACAAATCAAAGAATCGGGATGAAAAAAGTATGTAATTGAAAATTTAATTCGAATAACCAGGGCCAACCAAGACGATTGTACAGGGCCAAGTGCCATTTATTTTTAATAGAAAACTATAAATATCAGTACTTAAACATTTTTAGAAGACTATTTCTAGACTACCATTTGAATGTAGTGAGTTTTTCTGCTGAAATAATGCCATCTACAGATGCATTTCTAAAAAATCTAAACATCACTTACGAGATATTTGTGTGAGGTTTTTGAATAATTTTCACTTCCTAAAAATATACAGGGTGGCCAAAAATGACTTTTCAATATAGAACTTTTGAATTGAATTTTCTCAATTTTTTTCCAATGGAACACCCTTATAGTTTTCGACCATATGATGTAGGAGTGAAAAACTAACATTATTTTTATGTATATCTCTATGGCTATTTGTAACCATTTTCAATTTTTTGAGCAATGAATATAATATTTAAGAAAAAACTTAAAAAATTAGAGGTTTTTTCAATTAATTGAGCAGAAAAAATTACAAAAAGTGCTCAACAAATTACTCTTTTTGATTGATACACATCTGTATGCGTCTTTGAAATGAAATGTTTTTAAAACTCCCGGTGTCCCGGATCGACCAAAAAGCAATGTTATTTTTTCTTCTTATTTTGGAATGTAGGACAGTAGAAACTTCATTGCAAAGACGCGTACAGATGTGTATCAATCAAAATGGGCAACATGTGGAGCACTTATTATAATTTTTTCTGTTCGATTATTTGAAAGAACTTCTAATTGTTTAAATTTATTCTTGAATTTATTGCTCAATAAATCGAAAATGGTTAGAAATAGCCATAGAGATGCACATATAAAAAATTTTGATTTTTCATTCCTACATTATATGGTTTAAAAATATACAGGGCATACCATTTGACAAAATTGAGAAAATTTAATTCAATAGTCCCAACTTGAAAACCGATTTTTGGGAAGTGTATATTCTTAGGAACTGAAAATTGTTCAAAACCGTCGGCCGACTGAAAATCCTGAGGCTACAGGCGACGTTAGTGCCCTGCCAAAGGCTAAAGGTAGGCCGAGTACACAACCTACGGGCAAAAAGACAGCGAAAAGGGGCCATGAAAAAGGCCCCTCGCTGTCATAGTTGCCCTAAGCAACATAAAGTGTCTCCAAATAAATCTCCATCATGCAAAGGCAGCCTCAAGTGTGCTTAGCAGGAGATTTATTAGGGAGAAATTAAACATAGGGCTAATCCAAGAGCCCTGGGTTCACAGAGGACGGATTAAAGGACTCCCAACACAATCATGTAAGTTAATTTATTCTACCTTGCATGACTATCCTAGAACAGCCTTGTTGTTCGATAAAAATATTAATTTTGTTCTCCTTTCAGAATTCCTAACAAGGGATCTGATAGCAGCAGCAGTGGAAGTGCCTACAGAAAGGGGAAAAAGGCAAGTCGTAGTGGCATCGGCCTACTTTCCCGGCGAGGAAGGAAATCCACCCCCAGAGGAAGTAAGAAGCCTTATCAGCTGGTGCAAGAGAAAGAAAAAACCCTACATAATAGGCGGTGATGCTAATGCACATCACCATATGTGGGGTAGCACGGATACTAACATTAGAGGTGAGTACCTATTTGAATATTTGTTCGCTAACAACATCGACATCATCAACAAAGGTAATGAACCCACCTTTATGAATGCGGTCAGGAAAGAGGTTCTAGATATAACTCTCGCGGATCCACTCATAACTGATTTAATAAAAAACTGGCATGTCTCAGACGAGCCCTCCATGTCGGATCACAGACACATACGATTCGACTTGGAGGCGGCTGTAACAAGCCTCGGGGAATGTAGAATACCCAGACTGACGGACTGGAGTGTTTATAAAGAACACTTGAGGGCGGAGGTCGAAGGCGTAATACATTCCATCGATACAACAGAGGAATTAGATATAGCCTCATATCAACTACAAAATATCATGACATCATGTTATGAAAAAAGTTGTCCCATTAAACAACGGGCAGTCCAAAGAGATGTGCCCTGGTGGAATAGGGATCTCAGCCGTCTCAGAGCTGAGACTAGGAAAGCTTTTAACAGAGCTAAAAACACTGGAAACTGGGAGGACTACAGGAAAGCCCTTACGGAGTACAACACAGAATTGAGAATGTCTAAAAGAAGATCATGGAGACGGTTCTGCGAAGGGATAGATGAACTAGCCCCAGCAGTACGCCTACAAAAAGTCCTTGCAAAAGACCACTCAAATGGAATAGGGCTACTCAAAAAGCCCGACGGTAAGCACACCGAGAGTCAGCAGGAAAACATAAGGGTGCTTTTAGACACTCATTTCCCAGGCTCTCGCATAATTCAGGGTGAATTTCTACAGGACTACTTGGATGAGGATGTTCGTCGTCCTACTAGAGAAGGAAGACGCCTGGCTAGAAAAATATTCACCCATAACAAAATTAAATGGGCGGTATCAACCTTTAAACCCTTTAAATCACCGGGCAGAGATGGTATCTTCCCTGCCCTACTTCAATACGGAATTGAGGAGCTTGTCCCATGCCTGAGAAGTATATTTATAGCAAGCTATACACTGGGGTATATTCCCCAAGCTTGGAGGGAAGTTAAGGTGGCGTTTATTCCGAAAATAGGCAGACGTACACCAGACGAGCCTAAGTCGTATCGCCCCATCAGCTTAACCTCATTTCTCCTAAAAACAATGGAGAAACTTTTAGACCAACATATTAGAAGCGAAATCCTTACAGGAACACCGCTTCACACAAAACAATTTGCCTATCAACCTGGCAAATCGACAGTAAATGCTCTACATTGCCTAGTTCAAGGCATTGAAAAGACATTTACAGCAAAAGAAGTGGCTATGTGTGCTTTCATAGATATAGAGGGTGCTTTTGACAACACCTCCTATGAATCCATACAAAAAGCCGCGGAAAAAAGGGGAATACAGTCACCTACAATTAAATGGATACAATCCATGCTCAAAAGCAGAATTATTACCACAAGTGTGGGGGATGAGTCGGCTACGGTGACTGCAGTCAGGGGTTGTCCACAAGGTGGAGTCCTATCACCCTTGCTGTGGTCAATGGTGGTCGATGATCTCCTACATAAAATGAGTAATTCAGGCTTTAACGTCCAGGGATATGCGGATGACCTGGTCGCCACTGTGAGAGGCAAAAATGAGGTCATGATTTCCAACCTCATGCAAATTGCCTTAAATATAATATCCAAATGGTGCTCGTCAGAGGGACTCAATGTCAATCCGAGTAAAACAACTATTGTCCCGTTCACTAAAAGGAGAAGACTCAATCTTAGAACTCCTGTACTGAATGGAACGATAATACATTTTTCAAGTGAAGTTAAGTATCTAGGAGTAATCCTGGATCAAAAACTTACCTGGAACTCTCATCTGGAACGGACTCTTACTAAAGCAACAGCGGCAATATGGACGTGCCGTAGGTTGTTTGGTAAGACTTGGGGTCTAAGACCGAAAATGACACATTGGTCTTATCTTTCGGTTGTCAGACCTATGGTAACCTACGCATCATGCGTATGGTGGCCAAAAACAGAAGAAAAAACAGCACAGGGAAAGTTGCAGAAACTGCAACGCCTTGCCTGTTTAGGGACTACAGGAGCAATGCACTCGTGTCCCACAGCAGCTATGGAGGCTATGCTTGACCTACTTCCCTTGCACTTACATGTAAGGAAGTAGGCGGCACTCAGTGCCTTACGACTGCACCAAGCACATAAATTCAAACCAGGTGATCTGGTTGGTCACTTAAGGATTCTGGAGGAAGTCCATCTGAAGTCCATGACCAAACCCACTGACTCAATGCCAGTCAAACAAGACTTTGATTGCCCGTTTGACGTGCTAATTGAAAGTCGTCAGACGAGCAAGATGGAGTCACTGCGACTGGAGCAGGGGTCACTTATCTAGTATACAGATGGATCCAAGATGGCTGAAGGGGTAGGAGTGGGAGTAGCAGGGCCGAATTGTAGGCTATCCAAAGCCCTCGGAAACACCCCAACCATCTTTCAGGCAGAAATTTATGCCATAGACCTGTGTGCCCAGGTATGCCTAAATAAAGGCATCAGAAGGGCAAAGATCTATATACTATCAGACAGCCAGGCAGCACTAAAGGCTCTAAGGTCCTATACCTTTGAATCTAAAATTGCCTGGGAATGTAGACAATCCCTGAAGCAACTGGCTATTAACAACAGGGTTACCTTGATGTGGGTGCCAGGGCATGAGGGAGTACAAGGAAACGAACTTGCTGATAGCCTTGCAAAAAAAGGAGCTGAAGCACCGTTCATTGGACCCGAACCGTTTTGTGGCCTAGCCAAGGGACACATAGCGGAGGAGATCCAAGAATGGGAAAATGATCAGAAAAAGTCCTACTGGAGGAATACTCCAGGCCAAAGACAAGCGAAAAAGTTTATAACTTATTCGACAAAGAATGCCACAAGGCTTCTCGAACTGGAAAAGTCCGAATTAAGGCTAATCACAGGCCTTCTAACTGGCCACTGCCCCTTGAGATACCATCTCAAGAATATGGGCAAGGCGGTAGATAATAAATGCAGATATTGCGATACTGCAATTGAAACTGCGGAACACATACTTTGTGAATGCAAGGTGTTAGTCCGCACTAGGCTAAAATTCCTAGAACAGGCGGAATTAACGCCGGAAGACATAGGGAAATTAGCCCCCAGGAAAATCACAAGCTTTGTAAAAAGTCTGGGAATCCTGGGATAACCACTAGATGTAGGGTAAATCACAAAAGATCTTTTAGGTCGAAGTGAAGTAAGGCTGTTCGAAGCCAAACGACCCCGTAAAACAATCTACAATCTACAACCATCACACAAATGTCTTGTAACTGATATTTACAAAAATGTTTCCTAAAATCCATAATGGCGACGGTAGTGATTTAAAAAAAATGCATCTGCAGATAGCATTACTTCAACAAAAAAAATTACTACTTTCCAATGGTTGGGAGATAGTCAATAATAATATAGAAGTGAAAAAAGTCTAGAAAGAGGCTTCTAAAAATGCTCCGGAATTTATAGCATTCCATGAAAAAAAATGGCACTCAGTCCTGTACAATCGTCTTGGTTCACTCTAACTCGAGTGCACTATTGCTCCAACCGGTATACTTTAGAATTATTCATTTAGTAAATCTGTATATAATAATATTTTACAACATTTGTAAACTAACCATCAGGAGAGGCAGCTAAATATCCGTATTTTTTGTAAATGAATATGCCCGCTTTTTGAATTTTTGCCTTGGATTTCAGTGCAGCAAACTGTTGCAGAGCAACTGCTTCTTCAATTTTACTATATTTCATAGCATCAGAGTCAACATACTTCAATTCTAATATAGTTATTACTAGGTCGTCTGGTTTTGTTGTTTTACGTCTGTCTACGTTTTTTCTGTCGGTGTAACTGTGAACGATCCATGCTTTGATGGAAGTCTGAAGGACGTATTTTCTGCTCGAAAAACTTAGAAAAATTAAAAAAAATAGGAAAAAGAAAAAATTAATTTTCTTTTTCCTCAACCTTTTCTTAATTCTAAAACGTTCACAAAATTTTTAGGGTTCAACACGACTGTTTCAAACGGAGAATAATATAATAAATCATACTTACTGTCGTTTATGCTTAACTGCGGCTCTGATGGTATCAACTGGAAGACGTCGTAACACTATAAATCTAACACTGTCTGTATCACACTCTCTTAAAATTAAACCTGAAAAGGAATTTTGTTAGAAAACACAACTAAAAGACAATATAAAGTTCAAAATATGTATATTAAATCTTTTAAAAATTTATGTTTTTACAACAACTTCTTTCAAGAGAAAATGTTAACAAACAATGGTCTGACCCGTGTACAACACATGGTGAGGAACGGGACGATTCATACGGTACCAACTACCATCCAATATGCAGTTTGATAACACTGAGGGAAGATTCTTACAGTGACAGCTAAAAATTTGGCTGCAGCAGCAAAAAACTCTATTTGAATAGGTGCCAGCCAAGAATTTTACTAGAACAGTAGAATTCGTTTTGCTAAAGTTACCTTTGCTGCAATAGCAAAGTTACTTAATAAAATATTCATCATATAGCCACCGAAAATAAGCTTTACTATTTTTGTCAAGTATAAATATATTGTTGTAGTAAAAAGTGCACATGGTTAAACACTTCTAATCATACTAACAGACATAGGTTGACAAACATGATGCGCATAGAAATGGCAGTATTTCATAATAATGCATATGTTCCGTGTTTATGCATCTTTGGAGACTCAAATTATATTGCAAGGGCAGTTTTACTGTAAATATGTATTAGATAGTCACGAAAAATAAATGGGCTCCTGTAATATTGAAACTTTATTACTTAAAGTTTTAATATTGCAACGAGAACGAACGAACCGATTGTACAAGATTATCAGGATAGCAGGAACGCGTTGCATTTAAAGTTAACCGATTGCGAGTCCGAATGGTGGTGTTGTGATGACGTAACTCAACACAAAACTTTGTAATTGTAGGAGAATTTTTATTTACCACAGTTAAATTTTTTTGTATCCTTGTCTTTCTAATGGTAGCTAATTGTTTTAGTGCTCTAGTAAAGTTTTAAAATAAAAGTAGTAAAGTACTTTTTAAAAACTAATACAAACACACAGCAAAGTGATTTCTTCTTATAGAGTGAATAGACATTTCTAACCTAAGTAAAATTATGACTACTCTAGTTAAGAAAGTCGTAGCAAAGAATTTATTGCTGGAGATTTTCTCAGTGAAGCTAACGATGCACAAAAAGGTTCAAGAAAAGTTTCATGAAACTGAAATTTTGGTGGGCTTTTGCTTGCCTGTCTTATAAACGTATTTATTAATTCACATAAATTTTGGTCGCTCCTCGGAGCTTAAAATTGCTTGAAGCGTCTCTACTTCGTTTGTATTATGCAATAACAAATTTTACGTTCAGGCAAGGTAGATGTGAGTACATGGTATAGATACTTTTTTGACTCCGAATCACTGAGGAACCGGTTTAGGGCAAACCCCGTCAAAACACATCATTTCCCCGTCAAATCCGACTGCTAGGAAATGATGGGGGTCCCATGTCGCTAAGGGCTATTTTCGCTATAACTTCCGATATACTTTGAATAGTCGTTGGACTAACTTGTCCTCATATTCAATACCTCGTAAGAGTTGCAGTGCTTGACAACGTGGATTCGTAAAAGGGTTTTTATCTTGGAAATTTTGAAGTTCAAGTCCAATTTTAGTATACTTTCTAAAATTGGGTGGTCGGGGCGACATTACGTCCCTGTGCAGCGACATTTACTACACTTTCTATATTAACGCTCCTTGAAGAGTTAGCGAAAATTTGGCATAAAAAATGCTCCGAAGAGCAAAAATATGTTTGCAAGAATTAAAAACCTCTTCCACGGCGTTTTTACGTGAAGCACGCTTTTCTTACGAAGTATTTCCTAAGTCGGATTTTGTTACAACGTCGAAAAGTATATCGGGGTTATAGCGTTCTTTAACATAACCTGAAAATAATATTCAATAAAATAAAACTAAAAATCGAAAGCATAAATAAGGAGCAAAAAACTAGATTATATCAAACATATGGAACTGGCGGGCATAACCATAGCTGCAAAAGAGATTGTCCGTAGACAAACTACTGGCAAAATAATCAGGTTCTACACAGATTGTAGACAATCATTACTGAGAAGCCCTGAGAAGTTACAAAATTACCACAGGAGCAGTATGGGAATGTCACCAAGCACTTGGGTGCCTCCAGCATGAATAACATACTGGTATACTGGGTGAAAGGACATGCACAGTGTAGTGACTACAAAGTAGCCGACAGACTGGCCAAGAAGGCAGCAGGCCTAAGTATCTTTGGATCAGGCCCGGCCAGTCTGTTACCGATAACGGCGATAATACAAATAATTAAAGATAATACCCACAATGAATTCAAGAAGCTGTGGGATGAAACAAACAGCTGTCAGCTTGCTAGGGAACTATTAAAATATTTGAACAAGAGTACAGTAAGCCAATAGCAGCAGTACCTGGCAATGTCCAGAAGGAACCTGCGTTTTATAACGGGAAACCAGACTGGACACTGTCCGTTAATAAAACATCTACATAATATGAGATTAAGCGAGACACATCTCTGTAAGGTTGTGAACAAGAAGATGAGACGGTTCGATATGTCCTCTGTGACTGTTCTGCCATCTCATCAATCAAAGAATCTATATAGGGAGAACATTGGCCTACTTTGACCGATGTAAGGGAGATGCGCAGCATCACCACCTATTTCACAAGATTAGGTTGGTTGGAGGCCTAGGCGAAAATCTGCCTACAGGGAGTTTGTACAAGGGGCCCAATAGGGCCTACATGCTTGGTTCAATAACTTTTATTGACCACCCTCCCAACCAATTCCAGATCCCTCAACCGTTTCATAATAACATTTTAAATCACATAATTTTCAAGAATTTTCTATGGTGCATTATTTTTATGTCGGTATGTCGATATCAGATTTATTGTATTGCTTATAGATTTCACAATTAAAAAGCACCAAAAGAGATATAGTCAAAATGAATCAAAATACTTACTGCGCCAGATGCTACGTTGTACGTTGAGTTGTGACCATAAAAGCGATGACTCCATCCACCATCGACATAAACTTTGGTCCAGTCATTATGATCTTCATCAACTTGATTTCTTTCTATTGCAAGCCTATACTCTTCCTTGCCTGACTCTTCAATGGATTCCCACGAATACGACTTCCAATGATCTCCAAGTTCAAATTCAATTTTATGAAAAAGTCTGTATGATATTGCAGGTATATCTAACACACCTATATATATCTGTTCTTTCAAGTGGGTAAAGTTCCCCATACCGCACCATAATTTATTTTTGACTTTTTGTGTTTTGGATCTTCAGTGAATTTTGTTGTTTCATAGTTACACATGAAATTTAACTCTAACTAATCCAAATTTACGTTCCTCATTAATGAGTTTTTTCCAGTGGTGCATATTTTTGAGTGCTCCATCTGTAAAGTTAAGGTCCACTTTAGAACGTAGTTCAGATCTACAATTCTTTGTCTTGATAATACATATTTTCTTCAGGCAATACCCTTTCTACACAAAGTTCATGTCCCATTACACTGAAAACAAATAAATAATTGTAAACAGGAAATGGGCAATATGTGGAATGTAGGTAGAGGTATAGTCGTTTGCAATTTTAGCGTGCAAATAAAAAACGTAACAAAAACTTTACGACCTCAGTAAAATACCATTACTCTTTGTACTATCTCAACCGCTAATTGAATCGCTTCTTTATAGGTTTTGGCTTGTTTGATGACACCATACCGACTGGTTCGCCGGCGTTAATAATGAGCTCGTAAAGTTTTTGTTGCATTCTTATCTACAGAGAAGCTTTGACATGGAATATATAACTTAACAAAAGAAATCAGAATAATTTTACCAGTCATATTTGTCCTGGGAAATAAAAGAAACCTGTAGGTCAAATTTTTCAGGTGGAAAATTTCGGACTACGACTTTTATTTTGTGAATTTAAACATTTTGGTGGAATTTCAGCAAGATTCGGACAGCGTTTATTTTGCAACTCTTGGCTACTATTTACTGAGTTTACATTCACTGGATTATTTTTTGAATTTTGTACACCAATTTTGCAATTCTCAACTGTTGGTAAAAATTCTTTATTCACAAAATGAGGATGGCTGGAATAAAAAATTATGAATTTATAAAATTTTGTAGTGCATTTGCGCATACTCACTATATGCACTCGTAATATCTCAAAGTGTATTACTTACTTTATCAGAATCATAGTTGGTAAAATCCAGTATTATATAGTTATCTTTTGATCCTCAACGTTGTGGTATTCAGGCCCATCTGTATTTTGGAGTATTACTGGAGTATTTCTAAAAATTGTATTTATAAATATATTACAGCCAAAGATTACTCGATTCACGTTTTAATTACTATAACCACAATAATATAGCTCTTCAGGGCAATTCCAGCCTTAAAAAAATTTTTAACACTCCTTAGAGCCGCTCTGGTGAGAAGTTTGAAAACTAACTTTTTGATTCAGTTTTTAACTCTACAATTCTACAATATTTCAATTCCACATTATTGCTATATTTTTGTTTGCAATATTTTTTAAAATTTCGTAAATTTTTTGAGGTGGAGAACTATGACGTGTCTTCTTTTTATAATATTTTTGTAACAATTTCTTTAAAAATATACTAATGAACTTACTCTTTTCTTTGTGACCAAATTTATTTCAATGGTTTCCCTCGTTTTATGTTCTTCCTAGTTGACTTCCTTTTATATATGAACTTGCGACGTCCTACAATCTTAGATCACAGTAACCAATTATGAAGTCCTTTCTTCTATCAGTAAATCTAAAAAGAAAAATATAAAAATTGTGTTATTTACTTGAAATATTAGTCTAATGGCTAAGTATTTTTACTTAGAAACAAACAGTAGGTATGTATTTAGCTACTATAGCTCGTTTGAAAAAATTGCAAATACTCTCTGACATTTCACAGCAGCATTCTTAATTTCAAAGATGATCAATTATAAATGTTCATCGAACGTATCACCTCTGGACTCCCAAATAATTGCTCTATGTGAGCATATATGATGAAAGCTGTACATAAAGCGAAAGGATATCCCTTGTCGCATTTTTTTTGCAAATTGTGAGAGGTTATTCCGTGATGATTAGGCTAAATTTCAGATGTTTTGCATTTATTTCAATTTCGCTCAAATTTCACATCCAAAACCAAGAAAATCGAGTAACGCGTTATCGGCGACTCCTGTACAAGCATATGTGAATTTTTAGGTTATGCCGCTTTCGTTTCATTAATTATTATTATATTCACAAAGGCACTACTCATTTGAGAAATTCGATGGATAACAAAAAGAAACTTACGTATTATAGTCTCAGAAATATATGCAAGCACAATTGACATTCACGCAAAATATAACCTACTAATTATTGTAAAATAATTTCAGTTATCATGATCTAAATTTTAAATAATATATTACTTACCTACTGCAATCGATGAATCTCCTCAGGCAATAAATATAAAAATTTTCAGTATTTTCACACTTCAATGTATATTGCACAACTATAAACATAAACGTTGATGACTGTAAATTACTTACTGAATGAAATATAAAATTTAGCTTTGAGAGCTTCGGTATCAGTATGTAATGTAAATAAACATGTCATGTTATGTTTCGTCTTTTATGCCAACTAAATACGCGCAACCCACAATACTTCAAGATGTTCTCTGTGTCATCGAGGTTTTGTTTGTGACTGCTACATACATAAACAAAAATTGCGTCGCGATTACAATTCGTACGGTCCTGCTAAGGTCCCGTACGCCGCCTAGACTACTTAGTCGGAGAGCAGCCAATCTGTAGGAAGCATTTTAAAAGTAGTCTATACAACTCGCGAACACCCACCTAAAAAACAGATGAAATTATGTAAAATGACCTACTAGATTTGATTTTTGAGTTCACCAGTTAATTTGAGATTGCCAAATCGGTCAATTCGCAAATTTTTTAAAAAAATTTAAAATTATGTGTTAACTTTTGTTTTGCACATAACACATCATATCTTTTTTATTTTAATTCCGATTTAGACCAATATTTTACACGTTATGCCTTCAATATTCTTGGACATGCTGACAGCAAATCATTTACTGTAAGTAATAATAATAGTGCCCGAAAAAAATATAATTACCCTCTATTGTCGCGGTTTTTTAAAATTTGCATTGAAAAATACCCGATCTAGGTAACTTTTTTAATTTTAAAGATAGAGTTATAATATAAGCGAGAAAAATGTTCCATATACTTTAAATAAACTTTTTTATAAAAAGATTTTTTTGATATTCGACTCATGTAACGAGATGACGTTGTTGATTGAATGCGGCCGCGCAACTCGTCCGCATAAAGCATTGCTTCTGTTAACGTCGCCCATCTGTTGTGTCGTTTAAGCGTCGTAAGTGAGTCTATAGATTATTTAGTTTCAATTTGCAATGAAATGTTAGAAAACTATGTAGATAATTTCGAAACATACAAATTAAAACATATGTTTTTATTAATTTTAACAGCAAGTGGGTACTAAAGATTACATTTTCCTTCGCATAAACAACATGTTACATTGCACGTTTGCTTTGCTACATTTGCAGTTTGTAGTACAGTTATATAATTTACATTTACAAAATGGAGTTAACCCAATAAAATTGGGTTTTGGGCTTTTTGAAATCATCTTTGGAAATAAGATTTCCTCCTTTAGGTACCATCCAAAATCTAAAACATTTGGAATTCTGGCCTTAATTTGGTAGGCTGTCTTGTAAATAGCACATTGCAGAAATGCCCTTTTTACATGAAAATAGAATGCATCTTCGGTTGAAGGCAAGTCCCTAAAATGAAAAATACTTTTGTTGATGTTTTAGCAGTAACTAACGTTTATTTTACCTTATATCTGTTTTAGATGCAGGAAATAAATGTGCTCTTAATTCGTTCATATCTCCCATAAAGTTAGGTCGACCATATAAACATTTAAAAAAATTTCTGCAAGTGTTCCATATATTTTCTGTGATTTCATATTCCTTATTTGCATTTTGGGTTCCAAATAATACGAAGTCCGTGAGAGTGGCTAATTGTGATAACGTTACTTTTAAAACTCTCCTTTTTCCTTTTCTAAATGGATAACTTACAGAATAGCAGTATATTGCTAACAAAATATTTACTAATTTTTTGGCACATTGATGATTTGACAGTGATTGGATTCCACGTTTTCAAGCCATATTTCAGTGCTTGTATCTATTGAATAATACAGTGATAAAATAAAAACATCTGTATCTGTAGAGTAAGTTACAATTCCTTTAAATAGGTGCTTGTAAAAATTAATTATCGAAAATATTCTGGTGTCTGCCTCTTCGTGTCCGTTAAATTCCAATTCTCTTACTACATCAGTGCTATGTTTGGAGCATATAATGGTTTTGCAGTTTTCTTCTGACATTCCAGGCAACAAAAGTTGTGTTTCTTCAGGCAAAGAATGATTTTAATTAATAAATTTTTGCACCAAATAGATCAGTAAATTTTTTTATTCCTAGAATCGACAATAAATGTTTTCCATTCGGGTATTTTAAGTTCGTCTTGTATTTCGTATATCTTATTTCCGCTTGCATATTTTGATCTTCGGTTTCTTTCTGCATTCTTTAAACTTTGCTGAAAATCATAACGGTCTCCGACACATACAATAAAATTGCAATTTTTAGGTTTCATATTTGAAACCAGTGAAAAATATTTGGAAAATAGTTCTTTAAAAGTTAAACAGCCGTAGTTTTGAAACCTTTGGATTAATGCTATCATATCGATAATATATATAATTTCTGTATCTGTATTAGGCAAGCACGACAATTCTAAATCTATATCTTTTACTTCACTTTTAACCGCTTTATAAAACTCGGATTTGTTACCCTTTCTCAATACGATATTATCTCCTACCTGTAATTTAAAAAGAGAAGGAGAATATTCTGCCCATTCATGAGAGAATACCCGTTCTTTGTTTGTTCATTTAATTCTCGAGTAAAATGTAGATTTCTTAACAGTTTTGCTTCAGTTTCGTATGCAAATACATAGTGGAATGCATCTGCTGTGACAGCTTGAACTGTTTCACAACTGCTTCTCTGGCACAAAATACATTGTTCAAAATTTAATTGTCGATACATATTCTCCATATTATATCACATTATTGCTTGTATGAAAAAAAGGAACTATTTCCTTTGATTTCCTATCCGAGTAATGATAATTTATTATGCCAAACCATTTGTTTAAAACGCACTATATATATATATTTTTTTTTCCGCTGAGCGATGCTGGACAGTTCTGCCGTGTCTCCGACATTCTCACGACAGAAGCGCCAACGAATTATCTACAGCCACTCCCCACAACCCGCAGGGTTAGTGACCGTAGATTCCCAAATCATGTGCCCTAAGCAGCCTAAGGGACCCCAGGATGACTGCTTTCTGCATTTGACCTGCCAACCACTCGGCTGACTTCTGGCAGGCCGGTATGGTCTTCAATTCTGAGAGCAGTGTAGGCCTTATCCCACCGAGTACACCGATTATCAGGACGACCATCTTGACAGAGTAGTCAGGGTACAGCGCATGGAGCTCATACCGGAGATCTCGGTATTTAGTCCGTTTTTCCTCCTCCTTCAAGGCGATGTTTGTCTCAGCAGGTGCCGAGAACTCGATGACATACATCACCTTGGTTTGGTGGTCGAGGAGTACTATGTCAGGCTTGTTGGCTTGAATTAGCCTGACGGTCGGAAACGGGAAGTTCCAATAAATTCGGCATTTCTCGTTCTCGACAACGGACTCGATCTCTCCGGGGACATAAGGCAGCACTGGTGTTTGGTCTACTTCATACGAGTGCCGTAGATGGTAGTATAGCACCCGCAAAGCCGCGTTATGCCTATGGATGTAAGCCGAAGTCGCATAAATGGGACATGCAGATAGTAAGTGCATGAACGACTCCGGCGCCTGACGACAAGTCCTGCAGTTGGTGTCAGGAACTTCCACTTTCATAACGCGACTACGGTAGATCAAAGTGTTAATAACACCATCTTGGCAGGCCACAATGAATCCTTCAGTCTCCGACTTTAGCCCTGCTGACCGAAGAAAAGCGAAGGTCAGCTTTGTCGATAAACCTAGCGTCTATATGTTGTTATAGAACACACCATGCATAGATTTATCGACATGCTGCCTGAGTAGATTTCTCTGCTCAGCAGCTTTAATTTGGGCTGTCAGGCGATTTGGCGGAAGCTCAGTTACTGACTGTACGTCAGCACCTCGTCGGCCTCCTCGCCTGAAGTCGAATACGAGACCGAGATCATCTGCGGCCCTTCGTGCTGCCTTAAATAAGAATGCGCCAACTCCCACGGTTTCATGATCTCTCACAAACCATAGGAGTGGGTCCGAGCTCCTTAGCATGTTGCACGCCATACTCAGCGCTACTCTGCTATGCATACACTCCAGGCTCAAGAGTCCTCGACCCCCCCCCCGTTGACGTGGGAGGTATATTCGAGGAACGGACGATCTAGGATGAATGCTCCTATTGATACGCATCATCTTACGGGTATCCCTATCCAATTGGCGCAGCTCATCTAGTGCCCATTTGACTACCCCGAAGGAGTAGAGCAGAATCGGAACGGCAAGCATATTAGTAGCAGACACCTTGTTCTTCCCCGAAAGCTCAGAAGACCAAATCTTTCGGAGGCGGTGTCTGGACTTGCCGCGGAGAGTGTCCTTAACTTGTTGCACGTCCTGGATATGGTGCTGTTGCACCCCTAGGTACGTGTAGGTCTCTCTGGCATCCAGATGTCGTAGCATGCTTCCGTCTGCGAGCTGCGCATCTTCAAAGAGTTCCCCGCATCGTCCTCTCTTGATATGGACGACTGCACGCTTGTCCAACCCGAATTCCATGCCAATGGCCCGCGTGTACTCTTGGACCACCCTGAGAGAGTTTTGTAGTTCGCACTCTCCGGAGGCGTAAAGTTTTAAGTCATCCATATAGAATAGATGGGTGACCTTATGCCTCCGGTTGCTGGGTGGACCACACTGGTATCCGCGGGTTCGGCGCAGTGCGACAGATAACGGCAGCAGTGAGATGCAGAATAGGAGGGGGCTCAGGGAGTCACCCTGGAAAACTCCTCTCCTAAATGTTACCAACTCTGTCGAAACCCGCTGAGCACCAGATGTTATGGTGAAGCGGGTCCTCCAGAGCGGCATCAGGTGTTCGATGCATCTCACTAGTGGGGCAGGTATCGCAAGGCACTGCAACAAGTGTATCAATAGTGCATGCGATGTTGTATCGAATGCCTTGCGGTAATCGATCCACCCCATTGATAGATTACGCTTGTATTGTACAGAATCCTGCGTAATACAGCGGTCTATCAATAGGTTTTCTTTGCAGCCTGCCACACGTTTCTTACCACCACGCTGCTCGTGTATCTGGTTAAAGACCGGTTCTACCGACCTCAAAGTCCTAGCATACAAGATACGGGTAAATAGCTTGTAGCAGGAATTGAGGCAAGTAATCGGCCTGTAGTTTTTCGGATTGGACAGATCTCCCTTTTTAGGAATTAGTACAGTTCGCCCCTCGGCAAACCAGTGCGGGATCTGCTGCCCCTCGTTCAACCAAGAGTTGAAAACTCGGGCCAGACGACGGTGAGTGGAAGGGAATTTCTTCCACCACCAGTTGTTTATGCCGTCTGGACCCGGGTCAGCGAAATTCTTAATGCCAACAAGTGCTTGTTGAACTTCTTCCACACTGATCTCCGGACACACTTCGTCTTGACCCTCTAAAAGCCTGTGACAGAGGGTCTCGAAGTGTGCTATCGCTAGAGTGTCGTTATCGAATGGACTCGCAGTCTCGTAGATTCCTTTCCAGAAGGCTTCGACATTCTCAACAGACGGCGGATTTTCGACAACACGCTGTGGCTCTTGGAACAGACGAGATGGACATGTTTGGAACAGATGGTTTTGCTCCATGCTCCGTGCTCGCCTGACCAATGTTTTCTTAATGGCCATAAGTGCTCGAATCCTATCTAGACAATGCTGTTTGATGGTCTGCAGCACTGTCCGATTTAGAGTGTGATGTTGTCGCCTAAGTCTAGCAACTATACGCCGGATTTTCGGCGTAAATGGCTTAGTTGCCGTTATGTATTACACCGCACTCTGGATTCGAGATGCATGTTGTCTCGCCGATTTAATTTTTGCCTGTATTTTCTGTACGCGCTGCTTAGTCTTCTTGACCTTGTCCAATACGCTTGCCAGGCGTTGTTGGGGGACGAGTTGCCTAGCGGCGGCGTACACGGCACTGTTGATTTGCCATATGTTGGCATCTTCTGGAAGTTCGTCATTGATCAGCGAATCCATCCTTGCCAGGTCTTGTGACTTTGAGTTAGCCCTGGTGTTAAGACTAACCCTCGCCCTTAAGTTAATATCGGTGTACTCTAAGTGGTGTTCCCCATCAGCTTGTATCTGCCGCGGCGGTAGTGCGGCTGGCACTTGCTCCTGCTGAAGGGGTGCCCGTTGATAACCTGTTCGACGTAGAAAAGATACTTGGTCCCTGAGGCGTTGCTGGGAGAAGGCGCGATATTCCGGGTGCATATCGCACCACAACCGGTGTAATCGCGCCATGTATCCTCTACGCCCCGGTTCACTGCCCTCATAGCAGATTAGCAAGTCGTCACGGAGCCCCGTCGTCCACTTAAAGCGTCCATTTTCCATAGCCATGTCGCCATCTGGGAGACCATGCGGTAAGGCTCCACCAACCTGTCTCCGGCCTCCATCCAAATGAGGCCGATTGTGTGGAGCCGTTTCTGGGTTTCGGTCGTAAACCACAGGTGGATAAAGATCTCAGAGTGGTTAGCCCTGAGATCCCCGTCCGACATTAGCCAGGCAGAGTATTACCTCTGCCTGTTGCCCAGGGTGCACCGCGTGGAGGTTGCCGAACATCGCCCCCCCAAGATATTATTATTATTATTATTTTTTTTTTTTTACAAAAAACCAGTCACCCTACTCTGTGGCTCCGACCCTCACAGAGGGGAGCTGGTAATACCAATAGCCACTCCCCACGCCCGTGGGGTGAGTGACTACCGGGTCCGAGAATCGTGTGCCCTGAGTAGACGCAATGATCCGAGGACGACAGCCTTCTGCATTCTGCCGGCTAAGACCTCTGCCGAATCTCGGCATGCCGGTATGATCTTTAGTTCTGAAAGCAGCGTCTGTCTCATTCCACCGAGGGCTCCTATAATCAGTACCACTATTTTAACAGAATGGCCTGGATAAAGCCTGCGGAGTTCGAAGAGCAAATCTCGATATTTTGTCCGCTTTTCCCCCTCTTTCAAGACAATGTTGCTCTCAGCAGGAGCTGAGAATTCCACGACATACATTGTCTTGAGTTGGTGGTCGAGGAGTACTATGTCAGGCTTGTTGGCTTGTATTTTCCTGACGGTGGGAAACGAGTAGTTCCAATAAATTAGGCACTTCTCATTCCCCACAACGGACTCAATATCCCCCGGAACGTAAGGCAGCACTGGTGTTTCGTCTATCCCATACGAGTGTCTTAGATGATAGTAAAGCACTCGTAATGCTGCGTTGTGTCTATGAATATAGGCCAAGACTGCGTATGTCGGGCAAGCCGACAGTAAGTGCATTACAGTCTCCGGCGCCCTGCGGCAGGCCCTGCAGCTGACATCAGGGACCTCCATACCCATGACACGACGTCGATAGACGAGAGTGTTAAATACACCATCTTGGCAAGCCATTATGAATCCCTCGGTCTCAGACTTCAGCCCCGCTGGCCTTAAGAAGGCGAAGGTCAGCTTTTCGGATAAGCCGAGGTCTTCTATATTTTTATAGAAGACCCCGTGCAATGGGTTATCCTTATGGAGCTGCAGAAGGATGTTGTGTTCTGCAGCTCTAATGTGGGCTTTTAGTCGAACGGGTTCCAACTCGGTGACAGAGTCGGGGTTTACCCGCTCGACGTCGAAGATGAGACCAAGTTCATCGGCTGCTCTCCGTGCTGCCTTAAAGAGAAAAGCTCCTACCTCTGCATTTTCATGGTCTCGGACCATGCAGAGGAGGGGATCCGAACTCCTGATCACCTTACATGCTCCATCCAGAACCATCCTGCTATGGAGACTCTCCAAGCTCAAGAGTCCACGGCCTCCCCGATGTCGTGGGAGATATAACCGTGGAACGGATGATTTAGGATGTAAGCTCCTATTGAGATGCATCTTCTTGCGGGTTACTACATCAAGTTGAAGCAGCTCTTCTCTGGTCCACTTCACTACTCCGAAAGAGTAGAGAAGGATCGGAACGGCAAGCATATTTGTAGCAGACACCTTGTTCTTCCCCGACAGTTCTAAAGACCAGATCTGTCGGAGTAGGTGCTGATACTTGCCGCGGAGAGCGTTTTTCACTACACTCACTTCTTGGGTGGAGCGTTGCTCGACACCCAAGTAAGTGTACGACTCTCCGGCATCTAGATGGTGTAAGATGCTTCCGTCCACGAGCTGCGAGTCCTCTCCGTAGTCACCGCATCGTCCTCTCTTGAGATGGAACAGTGCGCATTTGTCCAACCCGAACTGCATACCGACAGCCTGCGTGTACTCCTGTACCACCCTAAGGGACTGCTGGAGATCCCTCGCTCCAGGGGCATAAAGTTTAAGGTCATCCATATAAAATAGATGGGTGACCTTATGCCTCCTGTCGCCGGGGGTACCACAGTTGTAGCCACGGGTTTTCCGGAGCGAGACGGATAATGGCAGAAGTGAGATGCAAAGCAGAAGGGGGCTGAGGGAATCTCCCTGAAATACTCCTCTTCTGAATGTTACCGACTCTGTTTGGACTCTATCGTTACCCGATGTAATGGTAAAGCGAGTCCTCCAGAGCGGCATCAGTTCTTCAATACATCTCACTACGGGGCCTGGTGCCACAAGACATCGGAGTAAGTGAACAATGAGCTCATGCGATGTCATGTCAAATGCCTTGCGATAGTCGATCCAGGCCATAGAGAGGTTCCGCTTATACTGCATGGAGTCCTGCGTGACACATCTATCGATCAGCAGGTTCTCCTTGCAGCCAGCGACACCTCTCTTCGACCCTCATTGCTCATATATCCGTTCGTAAACCGGTTCAACTGCGTGAAGCACCCGCATGTACAAAATGCGTGTAAACACCTTGTAGCATGCGTTTAGACAGGTTATCGGTCTGTAAATCTTTGGGTTGGACAAATCTCCGTTCTTGGGGATCAGCACTGTCCGCCCCTCAACAACCCAAGAAGGGATTTGCTGCTCCCCATTTAACCAGGAATTAAATATTCTGGCCAAATGGTGGTGGGTGCTCGATAACTTTTTCCACCAAAAGTTATTTATCCCATCGGCACCTGGAGCAGCAAAGTTCTTAGAGCCATCAAGAGCCCTACGAACCTCTTCTGGGGTTATTGGTTCGCACACTTCCTGTGGTTGCCGAAGCCTTTGACAAAAGGATTCAAAGTGTGCAAGGGCAGGAGAATCTCGGTTGAGTGGAAACCTCTCCTCGTACAGCGTTTTCCAGAAGTTCTCCACCTGATCTGCAGTCGGCGGATTGTCTACAACACGCGGAGGCGGTTGGAAAAGGCGCGAGGGCTTCTCGCGGAACAGTTTATTTTCCGCAAGCCTCCTCGCCCGCCTCACTAATGACTTTTTGCAAGTCACTAGCGTCCGTATCCTGTCGAGACAGTGCTTTTTGGTGGTTCGCAGCACTGCCTCATTGAGTGTGTGATGGACGCGTCTTAAGTTGGCGGCTAATCGGCGCACTTTAGGCGTGAACGGCCTGTTGGCCGCCATATAGTCCATCACACATTGGATATGGGATGCGTGTTGCCTCGCCGACTGGATCTTGGCTTCCATCTTTTGTATGCGCCGCTGCGCTCTCTCCTGTGGGGAAGAGGTATTTCGCCTCTCCACCTGAGGCGAGCGTTGAGCAGCGGCATACACGGCACAATTTATGTGCCAGATGTCAGCCTCTTCTGGTAGCGCTGTACGAAGTTCAGCGTCCACTCTGGCCAGGTCTTGTGGCCCGGGGGTTTTCAGACGGTGTAACCCCCTTCTGGTACTGAGGCCCTCTGGTATTGGCGGAACGAGGAGAGCCACGTCCTCAACCGGTGAATGTGGCGGCTCTTCGGCCACCTCATTCACCGGCCCAGGAGCAGCCCTCACGTAGCCCCTACTACGAAGGTGTGATACATAGTCACGCAGATTTTGTGGCGTGAAGGCGCTATGCTCTGGTAGCCTCTCACACCACAGAGCATGCATCCGCGCCATGTACCCCCTCCGCGCGGGCTCACTGCTTTCATAACAATGCAGAAGCTCATCCCTCAGTTCATCTGTCCACTCAAAGCGTCCTTGTTCATTGCATACGTCGTCAACGGGCGGTCTATCCGGTTGGGCCCCACCACCTTGCCCTTGACCCCTATCCGAACGGGGTCGATCGTGGGGGCCCAGTCTTCGGCCTGCCGGAACCAAAGGTTAGAGCCTGTGGGTGGTTAGCCCAGCAGGCCCACGACCGACACCAGAGGGGAAGATGCTTTCCCCTCCCGGGTGCACTAGGGCTGCCGGTTCGGTTTTGCACCCCTAGCTGGAGTAAGTGGTGGCGCTACTCACCAAAGGCTTAATAGGTGGAAGTTAGCCCCTCCTGCTTTTTTTTTTTTTTTTGGCGGTTTCCCGATACCGGACAGGACTTCCGTGGCCTCCGACACCACACGGAAATCGCGCCGGCGATTAAAATCACAGCCACTCCCCACACTTGTGGGGTCAGTGACTGTAAACACCCGAATCGTGTGCCCTAAGTAGACGAAGGGATCCCAGGATAACTGATTTCTGACAGGCCGGTATGGTCTTCAATTGCAAGAGCAGCGTGGGCTTCATACCTCCAAGTACACCGATTATGAGGACGACCATCTTGACTGAGTAGCCTGGGTACAGCACTAGGAGCTCGTACCGGAGATCACGATATTTAGTCCATTTTTCCTCCTCTTTCAAGGCGATGTTTGTTTCAGCGGGTGCCGAAAACTCGATGACGTACATCGCCTTGGTTTGGTGGTCGAGGAGTACTATGTCAGGCTTGTTGGCTTGAATTAGCCTGACGGTCGGGAACGAGTAGTTCCAGTATATCCTGCACCTCTCGTTCTCGACAACGGACTCAATATCTCCGGGGACGTAAGGCAGCACTGGTGTTTGGTTTACCCCGTACGAGTGCCGTAGATAGTAATAGAGCACTCGTAATGCCGCGTTATGGCGGTGGATGTAGGCCGAAATCACGTATACTGGGCATGCAGACAATAAATGCATGAGCGATTCCGGCGCCTGACGGCAGGTCCTGCAGCTGACATCAGGAACCCCTACACCCATCACACGGCTTCGGTAGACCAAGGTATTAATAAGACCATCTTGGCAGGCCACAATGAATCCCTCGGTCTCCGACTTAAGCCCAGCTGACTTCAAAAAGGCAAATGTCAGCTTAGTCGATAAACCCAGTGTTTCTATGTTCTTATAGAAAACACCGTGCAGGGATTTATCGACATGCTGCCTAAGCAAATTTGCCTGCTCGGCAGTTTTAATCTGGGCTTTCAGACGATTTGGCGGAAGCTCAGTGACTGACTCTGGGTCGGCACCTCGCCGGCCTCCTCGCCTGATGTCGAATATGAGACCAAGTTCATCTGCGGCTCTTTTTGCTGCCTTGAATAATCCTGCTCCCACACCTGCATTTTCGTGATCCCTCACTAGATGCAGGAGCGGGTCAGAGCTCCTAAGGATATTGCATGCCATACTCAGTACTACCCGGCCATGCATACACTCCAGGCCCAAGAGCCCTCGGCCCCCCCGTTGACGTGGGAGGTAAACTCGAGGAACGGGCGATTTAGGATGAATGCTACGGTGAATATTCATCATCTTGCGGGTATCTCTATCTAACTGGCGCAGCTCATCTACCGTCCACTTCACAACTCCAAAGGAGTAGAGAAGAACAGGAACGGCAAGCGTATTCGTAGCAGACACAGTTCTGAAGACCAGATCTGTCTGAGTAGGTGCTGATACTTGCCACGGAGAGCGTTTTTCACTACACTCACTTCTTGGGTGGAGTGTTGCTCGACACCCAAGTAAGTGTACGACTCTCCGGCATCTAGATGGTGTAAGATGCTTCCGTCCACGAGCTGCGCGTCCTCTCCATAGTCACCGCATCGTCCTCTCCTGAGATGGATCAGTGCGCATTTGTCCAACCCGAACTGCATACCGACAGCCTGCGTGTACTCCTGTACCACCCTAAGGGACTGTTGGAGATCCCTCTCTCCAGAGGCATAAAATGGTCACCCATCCATATAAAATAGATGGGTGACCTTATGCCTCCTGTCGCCGGGGGTACCGCAGTTGTAGCCACGGGTTTTCCGGAGCGAGACGGATAATGGCAGTAGTGAGATGCAAAACAGGAGGGGGCTGAGGGAATCTCCCTGAAATACTCCCCTTCTGAATGTTACCGACTCTGTTTGGACTCTATCGTTACCCGATGTTATGGTAAAGCGAGTCCTCCAGAGCGGCATCAGTTCTTCAATACATCTCACTACGGGACCGGGTACCACAAGACATCGGAGCAAGTAAACAATGAGCTCATGTGATGTCATATCAAATGCCTTGTCCTGCGTGATACATCTATCGATCAGCAGGTTCTCCTTGCAGCCAGCGACACCTCTCTTCGACCCTCGTTGCTCATATATCCGTTCGTAAACCGGTTCGACTGCGCGGAGCACCCGCATGTACAAAATGCGTGTAAACACCTTGTAACATGCGTTTAGACAGGTTATCGGTCTGTAGTTCTTTGGGTTGGACAAACCTCCGTTCTTGGGGATCAGCACTGTCCGCCCCTCAACAACCCAAGAAGGGATTTGCTGCTCCCCATTTAACCAGGAATTAAAAATTCTGGCCAAATGGTGGTGGGTGCTCGATAACTTTTTCCACCAAAAGTTATTTATCCCATCGGGACCTGGAGCAGCAAAGTTCTTAGAGCCCTCAAGAGCCCTACGAACCTCTTCTGGGGTTATTGGTTCGCACACTTCCTGTGGTCGCTGAAGCCTTTGACAAAAGGCTTCAAAGTGTGCAAGGGCAGGAGAATCTCGGTTGAGTGGAAGCCTCTCCTCGTACAGCGTTTTCCAGAAGTTCTCCACCTGATCTGCAGTCGGCGGATTTTCTACAACACGCGGAGGCGGTTGGAAAAGGCGCGAGGGCTTTTCGCGGAACAGTTTATTTTCCGCAAGCCCTCTCGCCCGCCTCACTAATGACTTTTTGCAAGTCACTAGCATCCGTATCCTGTCGAGACAGTGCTGTTTGGTGGTTCGCAGCACTGCCTCATTAACTGTGTGATGGGCGCGTCTTAAATTGGCGGCTAATCGACGCAATGTAGGCGTGAACGGCCTGTTGGCCGCCATATAGTCCATCACACATTGGATACGGGATGCGTGTTGCCTCGCCGACCGGATCTTGGCTTCCATCTTTTGTATGCGCCGCTGCGCTCTCTCCTGTGGGGAAGAGGTATTTCGCCTCTCCACCTGAGACGAGCGTTGAGCAGCGGCATACACGGCACAATTTATGTACCAGATGTCAGCCTCTTCTGGTAGCGCTGTGCGAAGTTCAGCGTCCACTCTGGCCAGGTCTTGTGGCCCGGGGGTTTTCAGACGGTGTAACCCCCTTCTGGTACTGAGACCCTCTGGTATTGGCGGAACGAGGAGAACTACGTCCTCAACCGGTGAATGTGGCGGCCCTTCGACCACCTCATTCACCGGTCCAGGAGCAGTCCTCACGTAGCCCCTACTACGAAGGTGGGATACATAGTCACGCAGATTTTGTGGCGTGAAGGCGCTATGCTCTGGTAGCCTCTCACACCACAGAGCATGCATCCGCGCCATGTATCCCCTCCGCGCGGGCTCACTGCTTTCATAGCAATGCAGAAGTTCATCCCTCAGCTCATCTGTCCACTCAAAGCGTCCTTGGACATTGCCAATTTCGTCAACGGGCGGCCCGTCCGGTTGGGCCCCACCACCTTGCCCTTGACCCCTATCCGAACGGGGTCGATCGTGGGGGCCCTGTCTTCGGCCTATTGGAACCAAAGATTAGGGCCTGTGGGTGGTTAGCCCAGCAGGCCCACGACCGACACCAGAGGGGAAGATGCTTTCCCCTCCCGGGTGCACTAGGGCTGCCGGTTCTGTTTTGCACCCCTAGCTGGAGTAAGTGGTGGCGCTACTCACCAAAGGCTTAATAGATGGAAGTTAGCCCCTCCTGCATTTTATATTTATAATATTATTATTATTATTATTTTTTTTTTTTTTTTACAAAAAACCAGTCACCCTACTCTGTGGCTCCGACCCTCACAGAGGGGAGCTGGTAATACCAATAGCCACTCCACACGCCCGTGGGGTGAGTGACTACCGGGTCCGCGAATCGTGTGCCCTGAGTAGACGTAATGAACCGAGGATGACAGCCTTCTGCATTCTGCCGGCTAAGATCTCTGCCGAATCTCGGCATGCCGGTATGATCTTTAGTTCTGAAAGCAGCGTCTGTCTCATTCCACCGAGGGCTCCTATAATCAGTACCACTATTTTAACAGAATGGCCTGGATAAAGCCTGCGGAGTTCGAAGAGCAAATCTCGATATTTTGTCCGTTTTTCCTCCTCTTTCAAGACAATGTTGCTCTCAGCGGGAGCCGAGAATTCCACGACATACATTGTCTTGAGTTGGTGGTCGAGGAGTACTATGTCAGGCTTGTTGGCTTGTATTTGCCTGACGGCGGGAAACGAGTAGTTCCAATAAATTAGGCACTTCTCATTCCCCACAACGGACTCAATATCCCCCGGAACGTAAGGCAGCACTGGTGTTTCGTCTATCCCATACGAGTGCCTTAGATGATAGTAAAGCACTCGTAATGCTGCGTTGTGTCTATGAATATAGGCCGAGACTGCGTATGTCGGGCAAGCCGACAGTAAGTGCATTACAGTCTCCGGCGCCCTGCGGCAGGCCCTGCAGCTGACATCAGGGACCTCCATACCCATGACACGACGTCGATAGACGAGAGTGTTAAATACACCATCCTGGCATATTATTATTATTTTTTTTTTTTTAAGTAAAACCAGTCGTCCTTCTCCCTGCCTCCGATACCAAAGAGGGTACGCTGGGAGCGCCAGTAACCACTCTCTACACCGTAGAGTCAGTGATCACTGGTTCCGTGACTCGTGTGCCCTGAGCAGACGCAATGAACCAAGAATGACAGCCTTCTGCATTCTCCCGGCTAGGACTTCTGCCGATTGTCGGCATGCCGGTATAATGTTCAATTCTGAAAGCAGCGTGTGTCTCGTTCCACCGAGAGCTCCTATAATCAGTACCACCAGCTTGACAGTATGGTCTGGATACAGTCTGCGGAGTTCGAAGAGTAGGTCTCGATATTTTGTCCGCTTTTCTTCCTCCTTCAAGACAATGTTGTTCTCCGCGGGAGCCGAGAACTCTATGACGAACATTGTCTTGAGTTGGTGGTCTATGAAGACTATGTCAGGCTTGTTTGCCTGTATTTGCCTGACCGTGGGAAACGAGTAGTTCCAATAAATTAGACACCTCTCATTCCCCACAACGGACTCAATATCCCCCGGAGCATAAGGCAGCACTGGTGTCTCGTCTATCTCATACGAGTGCCTCAGATGGTAGTAAAGCACTCGTAGTGCTCCGTCGTGCCTTTGGATATAGGCGGAGACTGCATATGTCGGGCAGGCCGACAACAAGTGCATAAGCGTCTCCGGCGCTCTGCGGCAGGCCCTGCAGCTGACGTCAGCGACCTCCACACCCATGACACGACTTCGATAGACGAGGGTGTTGAATACACCGTCCTGGCAAGCCAATATAAATCCTTCGGTCTCAGACTTCAGCCCGGCTGACCTTAAGAAGGCGAAGGTCAGCCTTTCGGATAAGCCAAGTTCTTCTATATTTCTATAGAAGACACCATGCAGTGGCTTATCCGAATGGAGCTGCAGAAAGATGGTTTGTTCTGCAGCTTTTATTTGGGCTTTCCGCCGAGCGGGTTCCAACCCGGTGACAGAGTCGGGATTATCCCGCTCAACGTCGAAGATGAGACCGAGTTCATCGGCTGCTCTGCGTGCTGCCTTAAACAGAAAAGCTCCTACCCCTGCATTTTCATGGTCTCGGACCATGCAGAGGAGGGGATCCGAACTCCTGACGACCTTACAGGCTCCATCCAGCACCATCCTGCTGTGTAGACTCTCCAAGCTCAAGAGTCCACGGCCTCCCCGATGGCGTGGGAGATATAACCGTGGAACGGACGATTTAGGATGCAGGCTCCTATTGAGGTGCATCTTTCTCCGGGTTCCTACATCGAGTTGACGCAGCTCCTCTCGAGTCCACTTCACTACTCCAAAGGAGTAGAGAAGGATCGGAACGGCAAGCATATTAGTAGCAGACACCTTGTTTTTCCCCGACAGTTCTGAAGACCAGATCTGTCGGAGTCGGTGCTGATACTTGCCGCGGAGAGCGTTTTTCACTACACCCACTTCTTGGGTGGAGCGTTGCTCGACACCCAAGTAAGTGTACGACTCTCCGGCATCTAGGTGGTGTAGGATGCTTCCGTCTACGAGCTGCGCGTCCTCGCCGTAGTCCCCACATCGTCCTCTCTTGAGATGGACCAGTGCACATTTGTCCAATCCGAACTGCATACCGACAGCCTGCGTGTACTCCTGTACCACCCTAAGGGATTGTTGGAGATCCCTTTCTCCGGAGGCATAAAGTTTAAGGTCATCCATATAAAACAAATGGGTGACCTTATGCCTCCTGTCGCCGGGGGTACCACAGTTGTAACCGCGGGTTTTCCGGAGCGAGACGGATAATGGCAGTAGCGAGATGCAAAACAAAAGGGGGCTGAGGGAATCTCCCTGAAATACTCCCCTTTTGAACGTTACCGGCTCTGTTTGGACTCTATCATTACCAGATGTTATGGTAAAGCGAGTCCTCCAGAGCGGCATCAGATCTTCAATGCATCTCACTACGGGACCGGCGACCGCAAGACATCGGAGCAAGTGTACAATAAGCTCATGAGATGTCATGTCAAATGCCTTGCGGTAATCGATCCAGGCCATGGAGAGATTCCGCTTATACTGCACGGAGTCCTGCGTGACACATCTGTCAATCAACAGGTTCTCCTTGCAGCCAGCGACATCTCTCTTCGACCCTCGTTGCTCATATATCCGTTCGTAAACTGGGTTAACTGCTTGGAGTACCCGCATGTACAAGATGCGTGTGAACACCTTGTAACATGCGTTTAAACAGGTTATCGGCCTATAGTTCTTTGGGTTGGACAAATCTCCGTTCTTGGGGATCAGCACTGTCCGCCCCTCAACAACCCAAGGAGGAATTTGCTGCTCCCCATTTAGCCAAGAATTAAAAATTCTGGCCAAATGGTGGTGGGTACTGGTTAACTTTTTCCACCAAAAGTTATTAATCCCATCTGGACCTGGAGCAGCAAAATTCTTAGAGCCTTCAAGAGCTCTTCGAACCTCTTCTGGGGTTATTGGTTGGCACACCTCCTGTTGTAGATGAAGCCTTTGGCAAAAGGCTTCAAAGTGTGCCAGGGCCGGAGAGTCTCTGTTGAGCGGAAGCCTCTGTTCGTACAACGTTTTCCAGAAAGTTTCCACCTGATCGACGGTCGGTGGATTGTCGGCAACACGCTGAGGCGGTTCGAATAGGCGCGAAGGCTTTTGGCGAAAAAGGTTATTTTCCGCCAGCCCCCTCGCCCGCCTCACTAGTGACTTTTTGCAAGCCACTAGCATCCGTATCCTATCGAGGCAGTGCTGTTTGGTGGTTTGTAGCACTGCCCCGTTGAGTGTGTGATGGGCGCGTCTTAAATTGGCGGCTATACGTCGAACTTTAGGCGTGAAAGGCCTATTGGCCGCCATGTAGTCCATCACACATTGGACACGGGATGCGTGTTGTCTCGCCGACCGGATTTTGGCCTCCATCTTTTGTATGCGCCGCTGCGCTCTCTCCTGTGGGGAAGAGGTATTTCGCCTCTCCACCTGAGACGAGCGTTGAGCAGCGGCATACACGGCACAATTTATGTGCCAGATGTCAGCCTCTTCCGGTAGCGCTGTACGAAGTTCAGCGTCCACTCTGGCCAGGTCTTGTGGCCCGGGGGTTTTCAGATGGTGTAACCCCCTTCTGGTACTGAGGCCCTCTGGTATTCGCGGAACGAGGAGAGCTACGTCCTCAACCGGTGAATGTGGCGGCTCTTCCGCCACCTCATTCACCGGTCCAGGAGCAGCCCTCACGTAGCCCCTACTACGAAGGTGGGATACATAGTCACGCAGATTTTGTGGCGTGAAGGCGCTATGCTCTGGAAGCCTCTCACACCACAGAGCATGCATCCGCGCCATGTACCCCCTTCGCGCGGGCTCACTGCTTTCATAACACTGCAGAAGCTCATCCCTCAGTTCATCCGTCCACTCAAAGCGTCCATGAACATTGCGTAAGTCGTCAACGGGCGGTCTATCCGGTTGGGCCCCACCACCTTGCCCTTGACCCCTATCCGAACGGGGTCGATCGTGGGGGCCCTCTCTTCGGCCTGCCGGAACCAAAGGTTAGATAGAGCCTGTGGGTGGTTAGCCCAGCAGGCCCACGACCGACACCAGAGGGGAAAATGCTTTCCCCTCCCGGGTGCACTAGGGCTGCCGGTTCGGTTTATTATTATTATTTTTTTTTTTTTTTTTTACAAAAAACCAGTCACCCTACTCTGTGGCTCCGACCCTCACAGAGGGGAGCTGGTAATACCAATAGCCACTCCCCACGCCCGTGGGGTGAGTGACTACCGGGTCCGCGAATCGTGTGCCCTGAGTAGACGTAATGAACCGAGGATGACAGCCTTCTGCATTCTGCCGGCTAAGATCTCTGCCGAATCTCGGCATGCCGGTATGATCTTTAGTTCTGAAAGCAGCGTCTGTCTCATTCCACCGAGGGCTCCTATAATCAGTACCACTATTTTAACAGAATGGCCTGGATAAAGCCTGCGGAGTTCGAAGAGCAAATCTCGATATTTTGTCCGTTTTTCCTCCTCTTTCAAGACAATGTTGCTCTCAGCGGGAGCTGAGAATTCCACGACATACATTGTCTTGAGTTGGTGGTCGAGGAGTACTATGTCAGGCTTGTTGGCTTGTATTTGCCTGACGGTGGGAAACGAGTAGTTCCAATAAATTAGGCACTTCTCATTCCCCACAACGGACTCAATATCCCCCGGAACGTAAGGCAGCACTGGTGTTTCGTCTATCCCATACGAGTGCCTTAGATGATAGTAAAGCACTCGTAATGCTGCGTTGTGTCTATGAATATAGGCCGAGACTGCGTAAGTCGGGCAAACCGACAGTAAGTGCATTACAGTCTCCGGCGCCCTGCGGCAGGCCCTGCAGCTGACATCAGGGATCTCCATACCCATGACACGACGTCGATAGACGAGAGTGTTAAATACACCATCCTGGCAAGCCATTATGAATCCCTCGGTCTCAGACTTCAGCCCAGCTGACCTTAAGAAGGCGAAGGTCAGCCTTTCGGATAAGCCGAGGTCTTCTATATTTTTATAGAAGATCCCGTGCAATGGCTTATCCTTATGGAGCTGCAGAAGGATGTTGTGTTCTGCAGCTCTAATGTGGGCTTTTAGTCGAACGGGTTCCAACTCGGTGACAAAGTCGGGGTTTACCCGCTCGACGTCGAAGATGAGACCAAGTTCATCGGCTGCTCTGCGTGCTGCCTTAAAGAGAAAAGCTCCTACCTCTGCATTTTCATGGTCTCGGACCATGCAGAGGAGGGGATCCGAACTCCTGATGACCTTACATGCTCCCTCCAGAACCATCCTGCTATGGAGACTCTCCAAGCTCAAGAGTCCACGGCCTCCCCGATGTCGTGGGAGATATAACCGTGGAACGGACGATTTAGGATGCAAGCTCCTATTGAGATGCATCTTCTTGCGGGTTACTACATCGAGTTGACGCAGCTCTTCTCTAGTCCACTTCACTACTCCGAAAGAGTAGAGAAGGATCGGAACGGCAAGCATATTTGTAGCAGACACCTTGTTCTTCCCCGACAGTTCTGAAGACCAGATCTGTCGGAGTAGGTGCTGATACTTGCCGCGGAGAGCGTTTTTCACTACACTCACTTCTTGGGTGGAGCGTTGCTCGACACCCAAGTAAGTGTACGACTCTCCGGCATCTAGATGGTGTAAGATGCTTCCGTCCACGAGCTGCGCGTCCTCTCCATAGTCACCGCATCGTCCTCTCTTGAGATGGAGATGGAGGAGAGTGCGCATTTGTCCAACCCGAACTGCATACCGACAGCCTGCGTATACTCCTGTACCACCCTAAGGGACTGTTGGAGATCCCTCTCTCCAGAGGCATAAAGTTTAAGGTCATCCATATAAAATAGATGGGTGACCTTATGCCTCCTGTCGCCGGGGGTACCGCAGTTGTAGCCACGGGTTTTCCGGAGCGAGACGGATAATGGCAGTAGTGAGATGCAAAACAGAAGGGGGCTGAGGGAATCTCCCTGAAATACTCCTCTTCTGAATGTTACCGACTCTGTTTGGACTCTATCGTTACCCGATGTTATGGTAAAGCGAGTCCTCCAGAGCGGCATCAGTTCTTCAATACATCTCACTACGGGACCGGGTACCACAAGACATCGGAGCAAGTGAACAATGAGCTCATGCGATGTCATGTCGAATGCCTTGCGGTAGTCGATCCAGGCCATAGAGAGGTTCCGCTTATACTGCATGGAGTCCTGCGTGACACATCTGTCAATCAACAGGTTCTCCTTGCAGCCAGCGACACCTCTCTTCGACCCTCGTTGCTCATATATCCGTTCGTAAACCGGTTCAACTGCGTGGAGCACCCGCATGTACAAAATGCGTGTAAACACCTTGTAACATGCGTTTAGACAGGTTATCGGTCTGTAATTCTTTGGGTTGGACAAATCTCCGTTCTTGGGGATCAGCACTGTCCGCCCCTCAACAACCCAAGAAGGGATTTGCTGCTCCCCATTTAACCAGGAATTAAAAATTCTGGCCAAATGGTGGTGGGTGCTCGATAACTTTTTCCACCAAAAGTTATTTATCCCATCGGGACCTGGAGCAGCAAAGTTCTTAGAGCCATCAAGAGCCCTACGAACCTCTTCTGGGGTTATTGGTTCGCACACTTCCTGTGGTTGCTGAAGCCTTTGACAAAAGGCTTCAAAGTGTGCAAGGGCCGGAGAATCTCGGTTGAGTGGAAGCCTCTCCTCGTACAGCGTTTTCCAGAAGTTCTCCACCTGATCTGCAGTCGGCGGATTGTCTACAACACGCGGAGGCGGTTGGAAAAGGCGCGAGGGCTTCTCGCGGAAGAGTTTATTTTCCGCAAGCCCCCTCGCCCGCCTCACTAATGACTTTTTGCAAGTCACTAGCATCCGTATCCTGTCGAGACAGTGCTGTTTGGTGGTTCGCAGCACTGCCTCATTGAGTGTGTGATGGACGCGTCTTAAGTTGGCGGCTAATCGACGCACTTTAGGCGTGAATGGCCTGTTGGCCGCCATATAGTCCATCACACATTGGATACGGGATGCGTGTTGCCTCGCCGACTGGATCTTGGCTTCCATCTTTTGTATGCGCCGCTGCGCTCTCTCCTGTGGGGAAGAGGTATTTCGCCTCTCCACCTGAGACGAGCGTTGAGCAGCGGCATAAACGGCACAATTTATGTGCCAGATGTCAGCCTCTTCTGGTTGCGCTGTACGAAGTTCAGCGTCCACTCTGGCCAGGTCTTGTGGCCCGGGGGTTTTCAGACGGTGTAACCCCCTTCTGGTACTGAGGCCCTCTGGTATTGGCGGAACGAGGAGAGCCACGTCCTCAACCGGTGAATGTGGCGGCTCTTCGGCCACCTCATTCACCGGCCCAGGAGCAGCCCTCACGTAGCCCCTACTACGAAGGTGGGATACATAGTCACGCAGATTTTGTGGCGTGAAGGCGCTATGCTCTGGTAGCCTCTCACACCACAGAGCATGCATCCGCGCCATGTACCCCCTCCGCGCGGGCTCACTGCTTTCATAACAATGCAGAAGCTCATCCCTCAGTTCATCTGTCCACTCAAAGCGTCCTTGTTCATTGCGTACGTCGTCAACGGGCGGTCTATCCGGTTGGGCCCCACCACCTTGCCCTTGACCCCTATCCGAACGGGGTCGATCGTGGGGGCCCAGTCTTCGGCCTGCCGGAACCAAAGGTTAGAGCCTGTGGGTGGTTAGCCCTGCAGGCCCACGACCGACACCAGAGGGGAAGATGCTTTCCCCTCCCGGGTGCACTAGGGCTGCCGGTTCGGTTTTGCACCCCCAGCTGGAGTAAGTGGTGGCGCTACTCACCAAAGGCTTAATAGATGGAAGTTAGCCCCTCCTGCTTATATTATATTATTATTATTTTTTTTTTTTTTAAGTAAAACCAGTCGTCCTTCTCCCTGCCTCCGATACCAGAGAGGGTACGCTGGGAGCGCCAGTAACCACTCTCTACACCGTAGAGTCAGTGATCACTGGTTCCGTGACTCGTGTGCCCTGAGCAGACGCAATGAACCAAGAATGACAGCCTTCTGCATTCTCCCGGCTAGGACTTCTGCCGATTGTCGGCATGCCGGTATGATGTTCAATTCTGAAAGCAGCGTGTGTCTCGTTCCACCGAGAGCTCCTATAATCAGTACCACCAGCTTGACAGTATGGTCTGGATACAGTCTGCGGAGTTCGAAGAGTAGGTCTTGATATTTTGTCCGCTTTTCTTCCTCCTTCAAGACAATGTTGTTCTCCGCGGGAGCCGAGAACTCTATGACGAACATTGTCTTGAGTTGGTGGTCTATGAGGAATATGTCAGGCTTGTTTGCCTGTATTTGCCTGACCGTGGGAAACGAGTAGTTCCAATAAATTAGACACCTCTCATTCCCCACAACGGACTCAATATCCCCCGGAGCATAAGGCAGCACTGGTGTCTCGTCTATCTCATACGAGTGCCTCAGATGGTAGTAAAGCACTCGTAGTGCTCCGTCGTGCCTTTGGATATAGGCGGAGACTGCATATGTCGGGCAGGCCGACAACAAGTGCATAAGCGTCTCCGGCGCTCTGCGGCAGGCCCTGCAGCTGACGTCAGCGACCTCCACACCCATGACACGACTTCGATAGACGAGGGTGTTGAATACACCGTCCTGGCAAGCCAATATAAATCCCTCGGTCTCAGACTTCAGCCCGGCTGACCTTAAGAAGGCGAAGGTCAGCCTTTCGGATAAGCCAAGTTCTTCTATATTTCTATAGAAGACACCATGCAGTGGCTTATCCGAATGGAGCTGCAGAAAGATGGTTTGTTCCGCAGCTTTTATTTGGGCTTTCCGCCGAGCGGGTTCCAACTCGGTGACAGAGTCGGGATTATCCCGCTCAACGTCGAAGATGAGACCGAGTTCATCGGCTGCTCTGCGTGCTGCCTTAAACAGAAAAGCTCCTACCCCTGCATTTTCATGGTCTCGGACCATGCAGAGGAGGGGATCCGAACTCCTGACGACCTTACAGGCTCCATCCAGCACCATCCTGCTGTGTAGACTCTCCAAGCTCAAGAGTCCACGGCCTCCCCGATGGCGTGGGAGATATAACCGTGGAACGGACGATTTAGGATGCAGGCTCCTATTGAGGTGCATCTTTCTCCGGGTTCCTACATCGAGTTGACGCAGCTCCTCTCGAGTCCACTTCACTACTCCAAAGGAGTAGAGAAGGATCGGAACGGCAAGCATATTAGTAGCAGACACCTTGTTCTTCCCCGATAGTTCTGAAGACCAGATCTGTCGGAGTCGGTGCTGATACTTGCCGCGGAGAGCGTTTTTCACTACACCCACTTCTTGGGTGGAGCGTTGCTCGACACCCAAGTAAGTGTACGACTCTCCGGCATCTAGGTGGTGTAGGATGCTTCCGTCTACGAGCTGCGCGTCCTCGCCGTAGTCCCCACATCGTCCTCTCTTGAGATGGACCAGTGCACATTTGTCCAATCCGAACTGCATACCGACAGCCTGCGTGTACTCCTGTACCACCCTAAGGGATTGTTGGAGATCCCTTTCTCCGGAGGCATAAAGTTTAAGGTCATCCATATAAAACAAATGGGTGACCTTATGCCTCCTGTCGCCGGGGGTACCACAGTTGTAACCGCGGGTTTTCCGGAGCGAGACGGATAATGGCAGTAGCGAGATGCAAAACAAAAGGGGGCTGAGGGAATCTCCCTGAAATACTCCCCTTTTGAACGTTACCGGCTCTGTTTGGACTCTATCATTACCAGATGTTGTGGTAAAGCGAGTCCTCCAGAGCGGCATCAGATCTTCAATGCATCTCACTACGGGACCGGCGACCGCAAGACATCGGAGCAAGTGTACAATAAGCTCATGAGATGTCATGTCAAATGCCTTGCGGTAATCGATCCAGGCCATGGAGAGATTCCGCTTATACTGCACGGAGTCCTGCGTGACACATCTGTCAATCAACAAGTTCTCCTTGCAGCCAGCGACATCTCTCTTCGACCCTCGTTGCTCATATATCCGTTCGTAAACTGGGTTAACTGCTTGGAGTACCCGCATGTACAAGATGCGTGTGAACACCTTGTAACATGCGTTTAAACAGGTTATCGGCCTATAGTTCTTTGGGTTGGACAAATCTCCGTTCTTGGGGATCAGCACTGTCCGCCCCTCAACAACCCAAGAAGGAATTTGCTGCTCCCCATTTAGCCAAGAATTAAAAATTCTGGCCAAATGGTGGTGGGTACTGGTTAACTTTTTCCACCAAAAGTTATTAATCCCATCGGGACCTGGAGCAGCAAAATTCTTAGAGCCTTCAAGAGCTCTTCGAACCTCTTCTGGGGTTATTGGTTGGCACACCTCCTGTTGTAGATGAAGCCTTTGGCAAAAGGCTTCAAAGTGTGCCAGGGCCGGAGAGAGGCTCTGTTGAGCGGAAGCCTCTGTTCGTACAACGTTTTCCAGAAAATTTCCACCTGATCGACGGTCGGTGGATTGTCGGCAACACGCTGAGGCGGTTCGAATAGGCGCGAAGGCTTTTGGCGAAAAAGGTTATTTTCCGCCAGCCCCCTCGCCCGCCTCACTAGTGACTTTTTGCAAGCCACTAGCATCCGTATCCTATCGAGGCAGTGCTGTTTGGTGGTTTGTAGCACTGCCCCGTTGAGTGTGTGATGGGCGCGTCTTAAATTGGCGGCTATACGTCGAACTTTAGGCGTGAAAGGCCTATTGGCCGCCATGTAGTCCATCACACATTGGACACGGGATGCGTGTTGTCTCGCCGACCGGATTTTTGCCTCCATCTTTTGTATGCGCCGCTGCGCTCTCTCCTGTGGGGAAGAGGTATTTCGCCTCTCCACCTGAGACGAGCGTTGAGCAGCGGCATACACGGCACAATTTATGTGCCAGATGTCAGCATCTTCCGGTAGCGCTGTACGAAGTTCAGCGTCCACTCTGGCCAGGTCTTGTGGCCCGGGGGTTTTCAGATGGTGTAACCCCCTTCTGGTACTGAGGCCCTCTGGTATTGGCGGAACAAGGAGAGCTACGTCCTCAACCGGTGAATGTGGCGGCTCTTCCGCCGCCTCATTTACCGGTCCAGGAGCAGCCCTCACGTAGCCCCTACTACGAAGGTGGGATACATAGTCACGCAGATTTTGTGGCGTGAAGGCGCTATGCTCTGGAAGCCTCTCACACCACAGAGCATGCATCCGCGCCATGTACCCCCTTCGCGCGGGCTCACTGCTTTCATAACACTGCAGAAGCTCATCCCTCAGTTCATCCGTCCACTCAAAGCGTCCATGAACATTGCGTAAGTCGTCAACGGGCGGTCTATCCGGTTGGGCCCCACCACCTTGCCCTTGACCCCTATCCGAACGGGGTCGATCGTGGGGGCCCTCTCTTCGGCCTGCCGGAACCAAAGGTTAGAGCCTGTGGGTGGTTAGCCCAGCAGGCCCACGACCGACACCAGAGGGGAAAATGCTTTCCCCTCCCGGGTGCACTAGGGCTGCCGGTTCGGTTTTGCACCCCTAGCTGGAGTAAGTGGTGGCGCTACTCACCAAAGGCTTAATAAATGAAAGTTAGCCCCTCCTGCTTTATTATTATTATTATTATTATTATTATTATTATTATTAGCCGTTACTCGAGTCCGAGTATAAAAATCTTACAGTCGATAGATTGTGTACAATAAAAAACAAGTAATAGGTGTAGTCTATTGTAATTCCCGTTCATCTACGGTGCACTATGGCTATAGAGGCCAATTCAGGAGAGCACATGTCGACCGCAGTCAGGACAAACATAGACCTGGTTAGGTCTTGGATTCGGCCTTCTTGCAGCAACATTTCCTTGATAGCTGGCCACAACCCCTCGCCATACGGTTCTGTCCGCTGCAAGTTGTTCCCATTGCTCGTCTGCAAGCGTCTTTGAACCTCTTTCGTTGACCGCCACGCCTTCTTCTACCGCTTAGCAATTCACCATAAAGTGTACATTTAGGAAGGCGGTTATCATGCATACGATGAACGTGACCTGCCCATCTTAGGCGTGCTCTTGAAATAAGCACCTCAATTGGAAGGCTTTTTGCTCTCCTGAGTACTTCCACGTTTGATATGTGATGGAACCAACGGATTTTCATCATACTTCTGAGGTGTCTTTGCTGAAAACGTTCTAATTCTTTCACATGACGACGGTAAGTGACCTAGCTTTCACATCCATATAGCAGTGTTGGAATGACAACTGCTCTGTAGACAGCCATTTTCGTTGACAAAGCAAGGTCGTGGTTGTCAAATACTCTCTCTCTAAGTCCCCAGAGTGCTCTAGATGCAGCGTTAATTCTATTGCGAATCTCGCTGTCCATGTTTGCTTTGTCATTAACAACGTTGCCTAAGTAATTGAACTGATCCACCACTTCAAGAGAATTTCCGTTAAGTGTAACGTCTATTTGGTTCAGTTGATGAGGAGTTGATATAATCTTAGTCTTTCCAATGTTGATTTTAAGTCCCAAGGAATCATAGCTCTGGGCATACACATCTAAAAGTTCTTGAAGCTCTTCCGGCGTAGAGGCTGAAAGTGCACAGTCATCCGCATACTGGAGGTCACAAATGAATCGTGTGCGTGTCTTCGTGAAAGCTCTAAAGAGCCGTATGTTAAAGAGACCGCCATCAAAACGGTATCTGAGACCTATTCCTCTGACTGTCAGTTTGTTGTCAACAATAATTGTTAGAGCAGTGGTAAACAAATTAAAAAGTAGGGGTGCCAGGACACATCCCTGCCTAACTCCAGTGAGGGTTTGGAAAGGTTCGGTTGCCTCATTATTATACATAACCTGGGCGTTGTTGTTTGTATGTAGACTGCGACATACTTCCACAAATTTTCTAGGGATACCTAAGCGGAACATAATTTTCCAGAGCACTTCCCTGTCCACCGAGTCAAACGCCTTGGTTAAATCAATGAAGGCCATGTGAATTTCTCCTTGATGTTCGAGTGCTTTTTCTTGAAGCTGTTTAATTGTGAAGATTAAGTCCGATGTGCCTCGGTTTGGTCTAAAGCCACTCTGTGTTTCAGGAAGTAACTTTTCCATAACAGGTGTTAGCCTATTTGCCATCGCTTTAGTGAGTATCTTCCCTCCAATAGCCAGGAGAGCTATACCCCTGTAATTTCCACAGTCCGCAGCGCTCCCTTTGTTTTTGAAGAGGTTGATTAAAAGTGTATCACGAAACTGCTGCGGAGCTTGACCACTTTCCCACACGACATCAAACAGTTTTTTGAGGTAGGGTATGAGCTCTGACGACACAGCTTTAAAGATCTCAGCTGGGAGTGAGTCGGCGCCGGGAGATTTGTTATTTTTTAGCTGCCCAATGGCGGTTAAGATCTCTTCCGTTGTTAGTGGTTTATCCAAGTCTTCGAAGGTGTCATATTGAGGGATAAGATTTATAATATCGTGATCGGCTTGACTTTGCTGGTTAAGAATGTTAGAGTAGTGTTCTTTCCATCGGGCTCTTATTTCCTGGTCTTCTTTGAGGAAATTTCCATTTAAATCTTTAATAGGGCACATATTTTTCCGACTGGGGCCGTACACTGCTTTTACTCCTTGAAAGAAATTCCTGTAGTCGTGTGAATCGGCGTACCTTTGAATTTCTCTGGCCTTGCTTGCCCACCACTCGTTCTTTATTCTTCTGATTTCGCGTTGCGTTTCATACTTAGATTGGGTAAAAGCTTCTGCTTTTGATGAGTCGTTGGGGTGGTTGACAGCGTTTTGGAAGGCAATATGTTTGCGGTCAAGAAGTTCTTGTATAAAAGCTTCATTATCATTGAACCAGTCCTCCTGTTTTTTACTTGCTGCAGTGCCAAGAATTTCCTCACTCGCACTTTTTAAACTGTCTTTAATTTGTGTCCAGGTAGTAGCGACATCTACAGAATTGGTTTCTTCTAGGCACTCAAATTCTCTTGAACTTTTTGCTTTAGCTGTTCGACGGTTTGTTGGTCACGCAATTTGCTAATACAGAGACGGGGTCTACGTTTTACTTGAGTTCTTCTGTGTTTGGGTCTCATAACAATTTTCATTTTAGAGACAGCAGGACGATGATCGGTCCAACATTCGCTATCAATGCGCGCCTTTGTAATTTGGACGTCCTTGAGATGCTTCCTATGTACGATAACATAGTCCAGTAGATGCCAGTGACCTGATCTGGGGTGACGCCAGGTGCCTTTAAATTTATCCTTTTGTCGGAAAATGGTGTTTGTTATAGCTAGATCATGTTCGGCGCATTTAGTTAGGAGTAGTTGATCGTTAGCGTTCATGTTGCCCAAACCGTTCTTGCCTATGATGCCTGGCCAGGTGTCTGCATCTCTCCCTACTCTAGCGTTAAAATCGCCAGAATAACGAGTCGTTCCGTTTTAGGTATTCTACAGGGGGTTTCTTCCAGCTGTTGATAGAAGCTTTCCTTGGTTTCGTGACTTGCATCCAGAGTGGGAGCGTAGGCGCTTATTAGATTTACCGCGTTGCCATCTGATAGCTCATAGCGTAGCAGCATTAGACGCTCGGATAGGCATTGTGGTACTTGTGTTAAGTTGGATACAAGTTGATTCCGAACGGCAAATCCTACTCCATGCTGTCTTCTTGAATTGGTGGGAAGACCTTTCCAATAGAAGGTGTAGTACTTTTCTGTGAGAAAGCCTTCCTCCAAAAATCGAGTTTCGCTGAGAGCTGCAACGTCAACATTGAGTCGGTGAAGTTTTCTATCTATTAGGGCAGTTCTTCTTTCAGGCCGATCGGTGCGAGTGCTGTCGTTCAAAGTACGAACATTCCAAGCGCCGTAGATGAAAGAATTAGTTTTCTTGGATTTAACTTGTCGGTGTTTTTTCGGCATTCGATGAGGTGTCCCTGTGGGCACCCTCCCCCGGAGATCCGATCGGGAGGGTATTTTACCTCCGGATGATTTTGTCCCACTTGAACACTCCATCATTTTTTTTAAAGCCTTAATCGACTGAAAACGAAGCTGCATTTGAAGTTTTAGCTGGACCAGGTATGCAACTGACCAGCTCGGTTGCGGAAGGCGAGTGGTGTGGTCCCATGGCACAGAAGGAGACTGCGACCATGGGGTAACCAAACGATTCCAAAAGCAACCTTTGTGGGTGGTGGGTTATTTTTACCGCACTCTTCGTGAGAAGGTGGATGTGCTCACGGCAAAAGGTAAGGGTTATTCCGCCCTTACTCGGTCGTTAGAGCCTCGTTAGTGAAAACCGGGTGCACCAAGTTCAAATTGAACTCATCGCGAAGGTGAGGTTAACAATTGAATAGGAGAGGCTATAACTTGATAAGATAAGATAAGATATTTATTCACCAATAGATGATACATAAATGTACATTTGGTAAGTCCTTAATTAGGTAAGTATAAAAATATATATAATTTACAGTTTTTTTAGTCAATAAAATTGTGAGAACAAACAAAACTTGGTAAAAATTATGTTAAACAATTTCAAACGTACAGATTAAGAATATTTTAAAAGCAAAACAAAACACTTGTAAAGAGTATCCAAAAAGAACACACAAAGTTCCACACATTAAAACGATTTAAAAGCAAAAACCAATAGGATTAGACACATTTAAAAAACAATTTAGAACATACAAAATAAATATAAATCTAGAGAAAGACAATAATAGAGGATTTATTTATCTATTTAAAAACTCATCTACAGTGTAGAAACCTCCTTTTTTAAGTAATATTGAAATTTCCACTTTGAATTTTTTGAAACATAAATCTTTGAGTTCTTTAGATAGACTATTGTATAGCATTATACAGTTATAAAAAGGAGAGTCCTCAAAAGCTTTCGTTTTGTGTGGAGGGATTTCAAGTAAATGCCTATGCCGAGTCTCATAGCTATGTATTTCAGACATAGATTTGAAACATTGAATATTTATTTTGGCATATGTTAGACATTTATATATATATATATATATATATATACATGGTGCAGTAAAAATGTTCTTTTCAACAAATATATTTCTGCAACTATCTCTATATTTCATATTAAATAATAATCGCATGATCCTTTTTTGGAGTATAAATACCCGCTTAAAACTAGATGCTTTACCCCAAACATGTATATTGCATGATATATAACTATAAGCCATTGAGTAGTAAATATCCAATAAACCCATCTCGTTTAGAGTGTCCCTCATCTGTAGTATGGCGTAGTATGCAATTTTTAATTTATTGCAAACGTGTTCAATCTAATTTTCCCATGTTAAATTACAATCGATATGGATTCCCAAGAATTTTGTTGTATTGGACACAGTAATATTATCAAAGATCAATGGTCTCCTCAGATTAAATTGTATATAGACAGTTTTAGACTCATTTAAAATAAGTTTATTACGATGACACCATGAGGTCATGTCCTCTTGTACGGATCTTATTTTGTGTTTTAAACTATCACTATTTTCACCATATAAGGTAACTGTTGTATCATCGGCATATACGGTGGTGAAGCCATCTTTTATATGATTTGGAAGATCATTTATATACAGTAAGAACAATAGTGGACCTAACACCGACCCTTGGGGTACACCTAGTTTCACATCAAACACTTCTGATACTGCATTGTTATATTTTACTTTTAGTTTTCTCTCCTGCATATAGCATCTAACCCAATTTAATATAGGACCTCTTATCCCTATATTTTCCAGTTTCGTCATCAAAATATCAACATTTACAGTATCAAAGGCCTTTGATAAATCGAATAACATCGTTACGACATAAAAACCTTCATCCAATTTTTTATATACATGATTCAAACATTGTGTAGATGCGGTTTCAGTTGAATGACCAGGCCTAAAACCGTGTTGATAACTTGTTAGGATGTTATATTTTTCAAGAAAGGATAGCAATCTATTTGCTACTACTTTCTCAATCAACTTTGATAAACTGCTAAGCAGCGATATTTGTCGATAATTTTCTATGTCATCTATGCTACCTTTTTTGTGAATAGGGATTATCAATGCTGTTTTAAGACTATCAGGGAATATACCAAGGGTTAGAGATAGATTTATGAGATAAACTAGAGGCTCAGTTATATTATTGATTATGCTCTTTAGTACTCTATCTGTTAACTCATCGCAACCTGACGAGTTTTTATTTTTGAGTTCTTTAACGACATCTAGAATTTCGTTTTCTGTTACGAGCGTCACAAACATTGAATTTTGGTTGCAATTTGATACGGTACATGGTAGAGATAAATTATAAGAGAAATTACGGTTTATAGCATCAACAGCAACAGTAGAGAAATGTTCAGCAAATGAGTTGGCTACATCTTTGTTATCACTAATTTTCTTACCGTTTATGTTGAGATATATTTCTTTAGTTTTACTTTTGTCTTTTCCTAATCTTTTATTTATAATATTCCAAGTTTCTTTCTGTTTGTTTTGGGATTTGTTTATTTTGTTTGAATAGTAACATTTTTTAGCAATTTTAATATTCCTTTTATACTTATTTTTTCTTTCACGATACAAATAGGAGTTTGCCTGCGGGTCGGTTTTCATTTCAATGAATAGTTTTTTTAGATTTTTACTTTCACATATTAGCTCCTTTGTTATCCATTCACTACTATTTACTTTATTTTTATTTTTAAATATTTTAGTAGTAGTAGGACAACTTATCTCGAAGCACCAAAGAATATTTTCAACAAACAAATTAAAAGCTGCATTAAACTCTAAATCGCACATTTCATTCCAATTTGTGGATCGTAAATGATGATTAAATTCATTTAAATTAACATCATTTATAATTCTTGCGTAAATCACTTCCTTACCACTGGATTTATCAAATTGCTTAATACTTAGAGTACATGTTAATATAAGGGCATAGTGGTCGCCCAGGGTTGGGTCAGTGACATTCACTTCATATGGTTCCTGGGGGAGATTTGTTATCATATAGTCGATACATGATGCAGTTATATGTCCATTTACATCTTTAAATACTCTAGTGGGTACATTTACAGTGAATTTAAAACCATAGGCTTGTAATAGGTCACACAAATATATTTTTCCTGGTTGGCTCTCTAAGTAGTTAATATTAAAGTCTCCACACAAAACAATATGTTCAAATTTTTTTGTTATTGTATTCAAAGCTTCAGCTAAATTGTTTAGAAAGATGTGGACATCTCCTTTTGGAGGTCTATAAATATTAATTATTACAATTTTTTGTTTCATATCACTAGTACAAATGGAAACTCCAGACATCTCAACTTGACATTCAATAGATAGATCACTTAATAATTTAAGTTTAGTAGAAATTATATTATTTTTAACATAAATTAAGGATCCACCGTGTATATGTGATACTCGTGAAAAATAAGATACTAATGTATAATTTGGAAAAGAAATATTTTCTATGTCATTATGTAATAGCCAATGTTCAGTTAGACATAGTATGTCTACGTTATGTTCCTTCACAAATATTTCAATTTCATTGATTTTATTTGTAATGCATTGAACATTTACATGAACTATTTTAAACTTGCACACTAAACTTGAGACATTTGTGATAGGCGGGGATATAAAAAATGTTCTCTATTTGGTACAATTTCGTTTGAACTCACAGAAAAAGCTGCAGGAGTGATTTGCAGAGCATCTAACAGGCTGTCATCCACACTATTTAATATTGGAATAGGCAATAGTTCTTCAGAACCGAGCTGAGAGGAAATTGCCGAATTTTCACTATGAGGCACATGATCAATAAAAATTAATGATTCCTCATTAAGGTCACTGGTTGTGATAAACTTCAGATTTTTGTTACTAGACTTATATAATAGTACTTTGTTCACTATATTAGAAGCAGCTGCTCGTCTATTCCATTTTGTTGATTTTCCATTGCTTACATCAACAAATTTAAAACAACCCTCAGTATAACTATCAAATTTATCTAGAAATTCCTTCATTTTTGCATTAAATTTAAATACATGCTTATCTCTCATGTAATGTTTTTTATAATACGGGATCGATGCGAACAATACGTTAGTATGTGTACATAGTTTAAATTTTTTACACATATAACTGAAAGACGGTGTCTTCTTTTTAAGAATGTCATTTAAACCACCTGTTATGATAACATAATCTTGCAAGGTAAAATTTTTAGCCTGCATTTCAATATTTTCAATTACTTGATGTAAGGAGGCACCTGGTTTCTTAATTGAAATGATGTCATACATATTTGGGTTTAGTAACGCCCTGATTTGCCAGTTTAAGTCATTTTCATCAGCTAGCAATAGAATTTGTTTCTTTGTTGGTTTTTTAGAATTTTCATCTATAATGTTTTCCTTGATGGTTGAGAGCCTTTCTGTGTCATCACCCTGTATAGTGTTTGTACTGCTTAGATTACTAAAATCCTGGTTTCTATCTCCTTTACTTTTTATTTCCCTGTTTTGCATTATTTCTTCAGTTACTGTAGGCATATCAGTTTGAATGCCAGCGTTTTTGTCAACGATTTTGCTGGTCTGAATTCCAATTGATATTGACTCTGTGTGTTCTTCGGTATCAACCCTCTTTTTCATACAAGAAATGTAGTCGTTTAACTCCTGGATTATTAGTTTTTGTTTTTGTATTAGCTCACTCATCTCCTCTTCTCTTAATATGGCTTCTTCTAAGAAAACCTTATTTTCGGCTTTCATTTTTTCTATGTAACTATTTTTTATTACACTGTCCTCGGTCAATTCGTGTACAGTTTTTTCTAACAGATCTTTTTCATCGTCTGATTCACTAGCATAATCATCACAACACACTAATTTATTAGCTTTAATCAAACGTAGTCTGTTTTTAAATCTCGGTAAACAACATTTATGGTATATACCATAGCATTTAACACATATATAGTGTATAAATTGTTTGCTTGCACAGCACTTGAAATTAATAACATTGGAGCGCTCTGGAATACCGAGTTTACCGGGAGACATACTTCACGATTTTTTTTTTTTTTTGCGCTTCACTACCCCATTACTCCTCCATCCTCCATTACTAACTATATATAAGGACTGAGATAAAAAGCACTTTCAACGTAACATACCAATGGTCATATGAAAATAATAATCACCCGATACGTGCGTACCTCCGTTTAGCTCTAGATGCGATTGCGGCCGATTCATAGTAATGCACATTCGTTCGAACTCTGAAACAATTAATGAATATTTCGATCAGGGAGCAAAATTTCAAAAAGAAGTTCTTATAAAAGATTTTATTTAGTTCATTCGGAACATTTTCTTCGCTTTAAGAGGCACCTAACTTTAAAAATAAAAAAGATACCTCGATCGGACATTTTCCTCTGCAAATTTTAAAGATTTTGCGTCAACGACAAGTTATTATTTTTTTTCCCAACTAATTATTTTTTAGGTAAAGTTTTTTTACTTTCAACATATCAAAGAATACTTAGAGAATGGTGTGTAAAAAATTTAAATTGTTCTGAAGTAAAATAAAAAATTTATGATGTGTTGTATGAAAAACAAAAAATAACACATAATTTTAATTTTTTTAGAAAATTGCCAATTTGACCGTTTTGGCAATCTCAAATCAGTGGGCGAACTCAAAAATTAAGTTTAGTAGGTTATTTTACATCAGATTACGTATTTTTTAGGTGGGTGTTCGCGAGTTGTATAGAGGGTGTCGAATTCAGCGGGTCTGATCTTCCACTAACTGGGCTTCTGTGTTATCGATAGGACGATGTAATTCGGTTACTTGTCGGGATTGACTGGGGACGTGCAAAGGCACTCTTAAAACACAATTAATGGTTAAGAATCTTAACAGTGATGCTGATAGTGTGAAAACTTCACCTATTCCCGGTTGTGACTTCCTTTTCGGTTGCAATTTAAAAACATAGACTCAGACAAAGATATTGTGGAGGAAGATAAATTTCCCCAGAGTCCCAGGAACAAGGGCGCGTGTCTTGGCTGAGAGTTTTCCAGCTACTAGTTAAAATTACTCTAAGGCCATTGAGAGTTTGAAAACTCGATTCGGTAGAGATGACTTATTAGTGGAAGTTTATGTGAAGGACTTTTGAAATTTATCTTACAGAATCTAAGGTGAGTTTATCTGTACTATATAAACTGGAAACACAGTTTTCACAGCCTTAGACTCGTTAAATGTAACATCAGAGAAGTATGCTGCAATGTTGTTCCCTCTCGTGGAATCCTCATTACCAGAGGACATTTTAAGAGTACGGCAGAGAAGTTCAGTGTGGGAAAGAGAAGCTAATCTCAAAGATCAATTAACTAACCTCATGTCATTGTTACGTAAAGAGGTAGATAACGAAGAGAGAATCTCCCAGCTGTTGCTGGGTTTGATATGAAAAGTATAAGTCCAGGGGCCAAGTTAAAGTCTAAAGGGATATCTCAAGAAAAGTATAACATACCTTCAGCTTCAAGTCTTCAAGTCAAGTTCCAGGTGTATCTTTTGTGATAAATTCGAACATAAAATGGAAGAGTGTTGAAAAACAAAGAAACTTTCAGTTAAAGCTAAACAGAAAATACTAGCCAAACATAAACTTTGCTTTATTTGCCTTCAACCGGATCATATTTTCTGAAAATGTACATCTTCTATTAAATGTTTAATCTGTGAGAGAAGGCACGCACTTATTATGTACCCAAAACTAGAAAATAGCCAGAGTAAGAAGTCATTGTCACCTCCAGCGGAAAAAGGGGAAGATGTTTCTGTAGAAAGCATATTGACAAACGTTACCTATGCAGATATTATGTTACAATTTTTGCGAGTTGATATGGGTTACCTGACTTTAGGAGAGGAAGGAAAGAGTAGTGCATGCACTGTTTGGATGAAACCAGTCAGATCCTGTGAATCACAATCCCTATAAAATAAGACTTAAAAGTACCTATAATGATTATGCATGTAATTTTGATGTATTGAATCAGAGAGTTATTTGTGGGGCTATAGCACCTGTTAAGAGAGGACCCTGGATATATACAACTTATACAACTTGGCATACAACTCAGGAACAATCAAGCGTGACCGTAGCAGGTAAACTATTAACCTCATCGATACGTATTAAAATACGGTTTGGTAGCAGTAGAAACTACATTAGGCTTTACATTAATGGGTAAATCTCCCGTGGAATCGACCTCTAGTTATTTTAATATGACAGTAACTTCACTATTATGTAAAGATGCACAAATTACTGATTTGTGGAGACTGAATGTACTTGGTATAGAAGATCCACTCGCGAGGAAAAATAGAAAGGAGTTAGAAGAGGCAGTGTTGGATCATTTCAGACAAACTGTTAAGGTCAATAAGGAAGGAAGGTACGAGGTGCAAATGCCATGGTTAGAGGAGCGCCCCAGCCACCATCTAATTATAATTCAGTGAAAAGGAGGTTAGATGTAACTATAAAGAAGTTGAAGAAGGACGGCTTTTATAATGCTTATGAAAAGGTGTTCCAAGAATGGCAGCAAGAGAACATAATCGAAGAGAGGTAATAAAGATGTAGGCTATTTTTTACCTCATATAGCTGTTATAAAAACTCAAAGTACGACTCCTGTGAGACCAGTTTTTGATGCTTCAGAGAGAGAAAAATTATATCCGCCCCTTAATAGTCGCTTGGAAAAGGGTGTCAACTTAATTGAACTAGTCCCAGCGATTTTACTTCCATTTAGACTAGATAAAATAGGAGTTAGTGCTGACATACGCAAAGCATTTTTACAGATAAGCCTTCATGCAAATGATAGACATTTCCTAAAATGTTTGTGGTGTGATGAAAATAACAAGCTAAAAGTATATCGCCATTCTAGAGTTGTGTTTGGAGTGTCCTTTCTTACTGGGAGCCGTAATTGGTCATCACTTAGGTAAAATGATGGAGAGAGTTGAGACGGGAGATGCCATTTATGCTAAAGTGCATCGTTTGTTTGATCCATTAGGAGTATCCGTCCGACTGCATTAGTACCTAAGATTTTGTTGTAAGAAACGTGGGCTTCAAAGATAGGATGGGATGTGGAATAAATTACGACATCAAGAAGAAATTTTTGAAATGGTTAAATGAACTTCATTATTTGAGTGAGGTTAGGATCCCCAGGTGGTTGTTTGGTGAATCCAATGTGGGAAGTTGCAGCCTGCATATTTTTTGCGATGGAAATAAATTGCCTATGCTTCTGTTATTTTTCTGCGCGTTGACACTATATTTGGAATTCAAGTTCAGTTGGTTCAAGCAAAATCCAGAGTAGCCTACCCACAAGGGTATAACTATTCCACGATTAGAACTGTTAGGAGTATTAATCGGAGTTAGATAAGCACAATCTGTAATAGATACTTTAGTAGTAAAGAAAGTACGTGTATGTTTTGGAATGACTCAACTACTGTTATCACATGGATACAAAGAATGGACCATTGGGCTGGGCTGTCTTTGTTAGAAACAGAGTAGAAGAAATTCGAAAGCTAAGTTCACTAAGTTCTTGGAAACACATACCAGGTCATTTAAATCCAGCGGATCTGCCTAGCAGAAGTTGTTCAGCGAAAAAGCTTCTACAGTCCAGATGGTGGGAAGGACCTGAATGGCTGCGAAAACCCGTTAGCGACTAGAATGATTATTATGATTTTACTTGTAACGAGCAGATTAACGTGGAGAAATTGAAAGGTGTTAGCTCATCGTTGTTCAATAAAGTCAATAGAAAGTCTAAGAATGCGGATTGGTACTACAAATATTTTTCGAAATTTTAGAAGATATGTAGGATGGTAGCATGGTTGATGAGATTGGTTTATAATTGCAGACACGGACGTAGAAATGGAGAATTGTCCTTTGAAGAAATCGACGATGCTACTAGTTATAAAATTGGTGCAGAGGGAAGCATTTTAAGGAGTGACAGATAAATCTATTCTTTCGCTTATGCCTTTTGAAGATGAACAAGGCCTCTTAAGAGTAAAAACCAGATTAATTGAACGAAATGATTCTAAGGAGTTTGTGTGTCCTTTGCTTTTACCTGGGGATCAACCTGTTATCAAGAGGCTCATTTATGAGAAACATGTATTTTCCTGTCATGCAGGTATACAAATCCTATTGAGTATTTTGTATGGCCAATATTGGATTATAAAGAGGAGAAAAGCCGTAAGAGCTGTTGTGCGGAAATGTGTCATCTGTCGTAGATATGAAGCGAGAAGACTACAGACAATTCAGCAGCGCTACCAGAAGATAAAGTTAAAGACGCTTCAGTATTTGAAATAACTGGTGTTGACTTGACGGGTTCTGTCTATCTTCGAGGAGATACAAATGGATTTGTTTGTTTACATACAGCATCTATCGAGCAATTCACCTAGACTTGGTGACTTTGATGAGTACCAATGATTTCCTGCAGGCATTAAGACGTTTTATAGCTAGACGAGGTAGGGCGTCTATAATTTACAGTGATAATGGAGCTAATTTTATAGGGGCAGAAAAGTTTTTTACAAAGTTAGACTGGAAGATCATCCTAGAAAATTGTGGTTCATGGGGAATAAAAAGTTTACCACCTGCATCAACTACTTCGTAAGGTAGAGCATCAATATCTTATGATTTTATGAGCAGTTACAAACTGTATTGTGTGAATGTGAAGCTGTCATAAACTCTCGTCCGTTTACGTACATATCTGAGGAAATTGAAGATATGATACCTCTGACACCGGCACATTTATTGCAAGGTATTAAAGAGGTAGGGCAATAAAAAAGGGATACGTAGTACTGATAGTAAACGACACCACTAAAAGGCTTGATTGGCCACTTGCTGTTGTTCAAGAATTGATAACAGGTAAAGATGATCGGGTCAGACTTGTACAGTTAAAGACACTGACAGGAACTATTTTACGACCTATACAAAAGGTATGTTTATTGGAAACCACGCCTTGGGATGCGCAAAACTTTCTTCAAGCTCGTTGTGGCAGAGATGGTAGGAAATGGAACTGAAAATATTAGTGATCGTGATAGTGCGATTAAATAGCTAGTGCGCAGATTTTTAGTCGAGGTAGAGAAATTAGTAATATGTATTATGTGTTTATTATTTAATTATGTTATTATGATATTCTGAGTCAGTATTTTGTTTATTACTTAGTAACTCAAGAGAGGAGTATGTTGAACATGGCGATTTCCATGTTCCTTAAAATTAGGCAACACTATATTGCCATGATATACTGATTTTTTTATTATACTGTGTCAGTCAGTAATTTGAATTTAATAAAAAACGTCAGTTTTGAAAATTGTACTAATATAACAGAGCAGTAAAGGTTTGTTGAGTTACGAGATACTTTTAAATTATTTCATTAAGTGTTTTCTAACAAAACTATTAAATCAGAAAGTTTTATGGTAGATTGCACCGTTCAGATTGACTTATATTATATGTGTTATGTTCGGCGGTTAAACAAAGTGTATTACTCTATTTCCTTGCCTTGATAGGATGACGCCCTCTTTCGGAATAAATTTAAAATAAGGCGTGTAAACGATATGTGACCCATTTCAAACCTTAACACCCTCATAAAAGTTGTATTTATTAATCGATTTTGACAGTTTTTTTTTTAAGATACAACAGCAAAAACTGCACTTTTGGACAAAATGTGAAATTTTTCTAGGGGTTAAAAATTGGCAATTTTTTGACGTAACATCTGAATACATCCCTGTATCAGCTCCCACCTTAAATGGGTATGTACCAAATTTCATTAAAAAAATACGAATTAATAAAAGTTTTGCAGACATAGTAAGTCATGGAATAAACATCAAAAACAGACAACAAAGTTAAATCTAATAAGCAAGGAAAACATAATGACGCTAATCACGCCGCAAAATTAACATGGAACCAATAACAATGAATGAAACAATTGTAACAAGGAAACACTAAAAAAAAATAATTAACAACAATAAATGCAATGTAATAAATGTTGATTGTAAAGAAACAACTAAATTTTTGAAGCATACATTTTTCACATTTTTGTAAGTATTATTTGACACTCTTCTTAATTGTTTGGGGGTAATTTCTAGACATGCGTTAGCTATGGTTCTTGGAACCGTAACAACTTTAAAAAATGATAATTAATTTAAAACAAAATTTATTGACTTGTACAATTTTACAATAAAATTATATATGAATTGAAATTGACAATGTAAAGTAACGAGGCGAAGTGAGATTTCTAGTGGAGCTTCTGCCTTTATAACCTCGGTTGCTAGATGTCGGAGTCAGCATTCTTGCCTTTATACAGTGCCATAACTCCCCCAACGTTAGAGAGGACTTTAGGGTTGGAGTTCGACAGGTTACTCCTTGGATTGGTTGGACTTAATTCGGTCTTGAAGTCGTGGTTTAAGTTTGCATATAATGAAAAAACTGAAACATATGAGGATAATATAAAGTATAATTGTCTAAAGACTAGGAATATAAACTTGATCAATTTTACTACTATTTTCTTATACATTTTCTTGTTTTTCTAGTTTGTATTTTATTTCGCTTAAATTGTCTAAATTTATTGGCAACAATTCGATATTTTCAATGGAATAATTTGTGTCAATGCTAAAATTATAACTTAAATGTGGTATGAATAATTCTTCCCTAGTTTCGATATGAGGAAATTGAATCTCTTTATTATTAATTTTTAAATTACAATTTTCAAATTTATTTAACAAGTATGTACCACTCTGTAGTATTTGATTTTGAGAATTTTTTCACAATTATATGTAACTGATATCTCTGAAGAAGAAATGAGAAGTATTTGTTTATTTTCGATAAATTGTATTTTCTCTTTTGATAATTTGAAAAAGTGTGTTTTACATTTTATATATGGTTTTTGTGCTAAAAGTAACTGAGTCTCACATAAAGGGCTATCATTTAAATTGATTAAATCCATATTATTACAATAGTAAGTGCTATCAACTAAGGTACAAATATTATCCAATGAACTGTAATACTGATTTGTTGGGGCTAGGTATTTGTTGGTAGGTATTATTGTTTGGAAGGTGTCGGCCATTCTTGGGACAGGGCAGGAGTAAATTGAAATAAATTGTAGTTAATATCGTCTATGATTGGGATTTCTAACAAGAAGGTTAATTTATAATGGATTTTATATGCTTTTATTTTAATGAGGTTTTCGAAATTGATCAATTGATCCGCTTGTATGGGGTAATGACATAGTTTTATCTATTTTATTGAGATTTTTGAGTAAATCTTCAGGTTGTATGATTGATGGATGCATTACTTGCAATTTTGAGAATGTGAAAAATTCTTCAATATTTGCAATATATTTTTGGCCATGACAGCAATTTGTGTGTAGACAATGTTGGTATGTAGAGTGTGGTATCTTTTTATTTTCTCGACATGTATCGCTCTTTCCAATTGTAAAATTTTGTTCTGTATACGTTGATTTAATGTTAGATTTCGTACAGTAGTATTGAATTGTATTATTGCCGCTTTAGCTAGTGTTGTTTGGGTTTTTAAAATTTGTATCTGATCCTTGTCATCTTTCTCCAATAATTCTAGTCTTCCTCTGATTCGTTGTAAATCGTCGTTGTCCATATTTCCTGTTATAAATTTGACTGCACTCCCCAATCCATTTATTAGTCCTCTTTTGTTCCTTAATTTACTTTCAGGAGATAGTTGATCAAATGTTTGTTGTATTTCTGTTAAAAGAAATTGGCAGAGTATATTATAGTTGTTGCATTCGCTTATCATCTCTTCGGGTACTTTGTTCTGTGAGATTATGTTTTTCACATAACTAATGTTGTCCTTAAGATTATTGTATTATATTACTAATGGTTTTATGTCTATAATTTTTATTATCGTCCAATATCTGACGATGTTTTTACATCTTCCGAGTGGTAATATACCAGGGTTGTCCGAGATATTCTCTATTCGTTGTCCTGCGCAAGCTGCGATGTAGAAGCTGCAACAGAGAGTTTTTGTAAGTTTCTCGTATGTGTCCGTTTTGGATCACTATTCTTTTTTGATTTATTTGTTATTTCACGGGTGTTGCCGGGGTTAATTTTTCTTATGTGACAGGGGCCGGTGAAACGGTTTTTTTGTTTTATGACGACCAGATTTAAATGATTTTTCATATACCATGTCTTCCTAGTTTGAATGTATCCTATAGTTGAGTGAGTTCCTTATCCGCTCTTTGAGTGACCTTTATCTTTTGGGTGGATGAATGTATATGAATGCTTTGATAAATGAGGGCCATTTTATCTTTATGGTTCTTTAGATAATTGCTAAATGCTGGTTGATCATATAGCAAATCAAATAAATTTTTCCTGTCTGAATGACCAAACGTTAGTTCGTATGGTGTATATCCAGTGGTGTTGTGTACAGTACTATTGTAGGCTATTACGGCATATTTTATTAATTTTGATGATTGTTCGTCTGCCTGCTCTTTAAATAATCTAATGTGTTCGAGTAAAGTAAGATGAAATCTTTCTATAGGGCCGTTACTGTTCGGGTTGTGAGGAGTAATAAAATGAATTTCTATTTTGTGCAGTTGTAGTAAGTGTCGTATTATATCGTTTTTAAACTCTGTTCCGTTGTCCATTGTTATCGATTCTGGTATTCCATAATAAGAAAAGTAATGGATAAGGGCGTCTGCAACAGAAAGTGCAGTTTTGTCAAGTATTTCTATAACCTGGGCTAATCTTGTGAATTTATCAATAATGAGGAAGATGCATGGATTTTAAAAATGCTTAATTTTATTATTTTTCCATAATATGTACTATATAAGTTGATAATATAATGAAAGAAACTCGTAGAAAAATTTTTCTTCGTAAATATGCTACGTTAAAATTTGAACTTTTGTGTAAACCAAACCACGTGACTGAAAACGCTATAATATTGCTTTGACGTCATTTTGACGTCACTAATTGGACCTGAATTTGCTAATTTACATTGTTATTCTTAATCTTGTTATTAATTATTGGTTAATATGACGGACAATCATTTTATAACATCCCTAACGCGTTAATCTATAACCACAGCATTCTTTTTAGATGTTTCAACGTTTTAACAATAACGACGTGACGCTACAGGTTACGAATGACACTATTCGTTAGGGATAGAGCGTTTTAATGGTTTTAAGTTCTCAGCCGAAATAAATATTTTTTTTCACCTCAATTTTAACAAAAAAGAAAAAGAACAAATACGAGGAAGCATATTTTTCTGTCATCTATCTATCTATGATATAAAAAAAAATCATGCAACTTCCTCATTGTTAGGTAGATTTTTGCCTCAATAGTGATGATATCGATATGTAGCATTTGGAATGGTCTAACTGGTGTGTCAGTGACCATCAATGGAATATTTGGCGGGTGACGGTTGTATTTAGTTCTTTTGCATATTTCACAATTTTGAATGAATTCTTCTATCATAGGTCGCATGTTTGTCCAGTAAAAAGTTTCTTTCAGGCGAGAGGTGGTTTCATTAACTCCTCGATGATTTGTTTTTAATTCGTGATGTTTCTTTGTCGTTTCCAATTGGTTTTCAAGATTTTCTATTTCTGGTAATAGTTCAGTACATCTTATAATTTTTACACTTTGACTAAAGTGAGTTATGTATACATTACATAATGCTATATATGTTGACTCTGCATCAGTGTATATGAAGTATGTTTGTTTATCATTAGTTTATTCTTTCAGTAAATCTAGCAGTTCTCTTTCTGCGTTATTTATTGTTATTTCTGTATTGATAATAGTTCTTCCGTTTGATTTTACGACTTTAAGTTTTTGGGGATTCATAATAACTGTATTTATGCGAATTTGAGTTTTCTTGGGGTTTATTGGAGAGTTTAAAATTGGGATGCTGCCAGTGACGTCATCGTCATTTACAGATTGAACAGTTTGAATATCTTCTTGAACTTCGTTTTGATTTTCTAAGGTTGATAAATTTAATAATGATGATGTTGGGGTATTTATAGATGTGTTGTCTAGTTTTTCTATTTCGTCAAGTAATGACTCCAAATCGGGGTGAATTTGAATATCATTAATGTTCACTTGCATGGAGTCGGTTTCTATAGGATGTATTTCGATCCGGGATAGGGCGTCGGCGTTTGTGTTGGATTTGCCCTTTTTATATTCCACTGTAAAGTCGTATTCAGATAGTTTTATTTTCCATCTGGTTAACCTCGAATTTACGTTGTCTTTTAGGTTAAACAGCTATTTGAGGGGTTAATGATCTGCTCTAATGATAAAATTGTGTCCGTATAGGTATGGTCGGAAGTATTTAGTACTCCAAACCAATAATAATTCCTTATCAGTTACGCTGTATTTAGCTTCGGTTTCGTTTAATGTCCTACTTGCATAGACGATAGGCAAATCCTGGCCATTATTCATTTGTGATAAAACGGCTTCAAGGGCAATATTTGAGGCATCTGTAGTTAATATGAAGGGTTGTTCGAAATTTGGGTATTGCAGTATTGGTGGGTTAATCAATAACTCTTTGCATTTTTCGAAAGCTTCTATGAAATCAGGTGTATGAATAAGTTTTGTATTTCTTTTGAGAAGTCGTGTCATTGGTTTCGTTAATTTTGCCATATTTGGTATAAACTTTCGGTAATAACCTACGAGGCCTTAAAAGGCTTTTATTTCCTTTGGTGATTTTGGAATTGGAAATTTTTTTAAAGCTGTTATCTTATCAGGGTTAGGTCTTATACACAGAGGTGTAATTACATGGCCTAACTACATCAGTTCTTGTTTTAAAAATTCAGACTTGTCTAACTGAACTTTTAATTGTGCCTTACGTAGTCTTTCGAATACTTGACGTAGGCGAGACATATGTTCTTGAAGACTGGTGGCAAATATTATTATGTCATCAAGATATACGATGCATATGTTAATAACATGCATATGTTAATAACATATGCATATGCTAATCCTCGTAGAACATTAACCGTGACCCTTTGAAATATAGATGGTGCTCCATTTAAGCCAAATGGCATGCGGGTGTATTCATAATGCTCTTCTTCTGTCGAAAAAGCTGTTTTTTCTATATCTTTTTGATCCATTTGAATTTGGTGAAATCCTGAACTTAAATCTAACATTGTAAAATATTGTGCTTTGCCTAGTTTATCAAAAATGTCTTCTATACGTGGTATAGGATATTTGTCGTCAATGGTTGCCTCATTTAGCTTTCGGTAATCGATAACTATTCGCCATTTTCTGGTACCTGAAGCATCCAGTTTTTTAAGTACGACCCATATAGGACTAGAATACAGCAGATGTAGGTTTTCTTCCTGTGTTCCGTAAATTTCATAATATTCGGGCTCGTAATATTCAGGTTCTTCAGAATAACTAAAATTTTGATAATCTGGTGTTTCGACTTCCTGAGTTGTTAATTCTTCTGGCCTAAATCTTGATTGATTTGGGGTAAATTGTCTTGAAAAGCGGGTGCGATCAGAGTCGACATCCATCGGTGTGAGTTGGTACATTTGAGATTGTTGCGATGTCCCTGGTGCTTGAAATCTTTGGCCATAATTTTGTTGTTGAAAGAAAGGGTATTTAACAGGGGGTGGTCTCGGCGTCCATTTTTGTTGAACAGGTGGTGTAAATTTCTTAATTCGTTGCATTGGTGCAGGTGCGAAATTTGGTTGCCTTGTCTGTGGCGGGTTTATTCTAAGCTGGTAGGCCGATTTATGTGGTGGCTTATTTGTGGTTTGATAGTTTTGAGAAGTAGCTCCAATTTTATTGCTATGGTAATTGAGATTTTCTTCTTCTATTACAATTTGTTTTGCCTCTTTTATTATTATCGGCTTCCTGCATCTTAATAAATGGGATAATTGGGGGTTTACTTCGGTAATGAATGCTCTGAGAGTAAAACTATTATACATATTAATTTTTGTATCTTTAACAACTTGTTCTACTTCTTGGTATGATAATTTTGATAAGAGTAGACATCTAATATCAATGCATCTATCTGAAAATTGATGTGGAGTTTCGTTAACTCTTTGTTTTAAGGTATTTGAATCAGAAATTAGGGATTCTTCATTTCTTTGGTCGCCAAACAAGCTGATTAAAATTCCTTTTAATTCTTGGAATGTTTTAAAAGTTCGGGCTGCTGTTAAATTTGCTGCTTTTCCCACAAGCTTAGATCGCATGTGAAGCATTTTGAAGGATATTCTTGCTGCGTCGTTGTTTGAGGCCATTATAGGAAGAACTTTTTCACAGGCGTTTATGAACGTTGACAATTTTGCTGGATTGCTATCGAAAGGTGCAATCAGTTCCAGGTAGTCTCTTACAGAAATTTGTGGTATTGCCATATTTGGAGAATTATTAGTTAATTGAATGTTGATTCTTCTTTCCGTTGAAAAATTTGCCGATTGACATGCTAAACCATCAATTAGTATAGACTTAAATTATATTTGTATGATAAAAGTACAAGTGTTGGAGTCGTTGAATGTAATACGATATATGTTATAAACTTGTAGATGGATAGATTTATGCAGTTTTAATTCTTGTTAGTATATCACTTTTGTTTAAGATTGTTTTAATATGTGATGCATAAAACGTGTTTAATCTAGAACGAGCGAACTCGGTTGAAGACAATACGTTTGATATTATATGGTGTTTTACACTTATAAGTACATATGTTAGTAGCGCCTACAGTTACGGTGGAATTTTATTTCTCGCCTACTTGATCCAGCGATACTCTCAAATTCTAGGAATAAAAATGTAGAAAACTAATAAGGCGTTATGTAATAAAGCTTTTTGATCGATTTTAATGACAATTTGTGGAGTTTAGGATAGGCAAAAAAAATGGAATGGCAAAATCAGTATTATTTAAAAAATAGCTAGAATTAAAGGTGACTTCATGCTTCGTTCTTGATAAAATAGAAGGAAAGGTCAAATAGGAAATTATTCTCCGTGTTCGCTGTCGTCTAGCTTACCACATCACCGAAACGGAGTAAGTGTGAGTGGACAACTTCTTATAAACACTTTCAACAATATTTTAGGAAAGGTAGGTTTTATTTGCCGTGTTCGCTGTCGTCTTGCTTACCACCCTCCGAAACGGAGTAAGAGTGAGTGGACAGCTTCTTATAAGCACTTTAAATAAGACGTAACAATTTTAGGTAACACTTTTCTTCTTGTTTCTTCGGTTTCCTTCCAATTTCCAATCTGGTTGTCTTCGATAGACTGTCGTTGATCCCCTATGGATTTGTGGTTTTTGGTAGTGTCCAGACCAATGATTTGGACCAAGACCAATTTATTGACTTGTAAGATTTTATAATAAAATGATATATGAACTGAAATTGACAATGTAAAGTAACGAAGCGAAGTGAGACTTCTAGTGGAGCTTCTGCCTTTATAACCTCGGTTGCTAGATGTCGGAGTCAGCATCTTTGCCTTTGTACAGTGCCATAACTTGTTCCGTATTCTAGCTCGGAGGTCCTCAATTGTCTGGTGTCTCGATTTTCCTTAATTGTGCCCAAAGAAAAAAGTCCATTGGTATTGGATCCGGTGGCCTAGGTGGAAATTCAATTAGAGGGCTGTTGGGATCTATCCACTGATTTCGAAAATGATTATTTAACCACTGTCTCACTATCACTGCATTTTGTACAGAACACCCGTCTAACTGAGGTTTTAAATTAACTCGGTCACGAATGGGTAAACTGTCTAGTCATTCCTCAAAAAATCCAAAAATTGGAATCTATTTGAATTTCCTTCAAAGAAGAGCAGACCAATAATTTTATTATGGAGTATCCCGCACCAAACATTTACTTTTAGTGAATATTGTCTTTTACAATTGATAACCAAGTTTGGATTTTCTACTGACCAGTAGCGAGAGTTTTGGGATGAAACCGTACCGTTGGTGTTGCAAGTGGGTTTGTCGGTATATAATATGTCTTTAATGAAATTAGAATTATTGAGGTATTCTCCTTGAGCCCATAAACAAAATTCCAATCTTCTATCTACATCTCCGAGCTCTAAAGTATTCAAAAACTTTGGTTTGTATGGCTTCAAATCATCCTTTACAAGACATCTTCTAATAGTTCCTCTTGGAATATTTAAATCTAGACTCGCACTTCTTAAGCTGGAGTTAGGAATATTACGAAAAATTTGATCATTGTCAATCATAACCATTATAAAATATTCTTGATTTCTGCCTTTGGTAATATGTTTTTATACGGCACCTGTGTCATTGAAAATTTTATTTATATTGTATACAGTGATACTACTGACGTTTGGTTCATTGGGATGTCTACATTAAATTCATCAGCTGCTTCTCTTATCGAACGAGCATTCCCAGGTAGAACATAATATTGGCTGGACCGTGGTTCAATATTAGATCAATATAGATACATTGAAATTGTAACAATAATATTGAACTAATAGTAATATACGCTGGTATTAATATATTGGTGTGCCTATGTTGGTATTATATTGTTTTAACACATTCCAATTCAGATATATGCAGACAATATTGATAAATATCTATTAATATTAATTTTACAACATTGAAAAGTATATATTCGAGTTATATTGTTATTACATTTTTTTGATAATATTGTACAAAAAATATCGATTGATAAAGATAAATATGGATTCTAAAATATTGGAAAACTCATATTTAACTAATATTTGTCAACTATGTGTAAAATTATATTGTTTAGACAATATTTTTTAATATCAATAAATATTGATTTTCCACAACAAATATCGACTGATAACGACAAATGTTAATTTTAAAATATCGGGATATTCATACTGAGATTATATTGTTAAACTCTCTTTTAAATAATATTATTTAACCGATCTATATCTATATTGGATAGTCATGCTGCACCTAGGCTGATTGCAATAAGTTGCAGTAGATGGTTGTCCTTGCAATATGTTTGTACAAGCACACAATTCCTGACTTGGGATCTCCAGGCAATGTGATTCAATAATGACAAAGAGAAATTCACTGTGGTGATGCTCACCTAATCTGGACTAACAAAGGTCCAAGATGCCTTTAGTAATTTTACAGAAATATAGATGATCTAGTTGTACCTACCATACACAGGTTAAATATTTCAGTTGGAGGTTTTATTTACAGTCACTTCTAGATCTTGTTAGTGAGGTTCTTAAAATAAGAATTATTATTCAAAAATTGTACTTCATGAAAATTAGCTTTAACATCTTTGGGTATTAGACTAAATTTTCATTAAATATTGGGCCAATATATGATTTCAAATAATAATTTATATTGTTCAAATGTGCTTTTATAGGGCGGAATATTAAAATATAATATTTTTAGTCGTAAACTCTCTATAAAATTCTTATTTTACTATAAGGAACGTAACCAGACTGCAATCAACAGCTACTCTTCGGGCTATGTGCCCCGCCGAGCGCTGAATTACAAGTTACAAGCCTGGCGCGTTAAGTGTAATAATTGCATATTACCATCAAAACGCTAATGCTTCGATTGCAACAAACACCAGCCGAAAGACTGATCCTACTTAAAGGAGCTCTCGTGCCTGTCGTCACACACCACTTGCAGGCTGCAGTTTCGAGCTGTTGGCTCTCGTTCCTTTATAGAGGAGTTTGCGACTAAAAATATTATGTTTTAATATTCCGCCCTCTAAAAGCACATTTGAACTATGCTAAGCCCAGTCAGGCTACTTATTTTTCGATTGCAACAGACACTGGACCGCTAGATGGCGCCTGCTGACTAGTTTACATATCGATATCCCAAAGATACCGAAATGTACTAAATAGTCAAGTGATCCTCGTGTCGGTCGTCACATATCTACCTTGCACTGACGAGAGCCAACAGCTCGAAACTGCAGTCTGCAAGTGGTATGGGACGGCTGGCATGAGAGCTCCTTTAAGTAGGGTCAGTCTTTCGGCTGGTGTTTGTTGAAATCGAAGCATTAGCGTTATGTTGGTAATGCGATTATTACACTTAACGCGCCAGGCTTGTAATTTGTAATTTAGCGCTCGGCGGGGCACATAGCCCGGAGAGTAGCTGTTGGGTGCAGTCTGGTTACGTTCCTTATAATAAAATAAGGATTTCATAGAGGAGTTTGCGACTAAAAAGATTATGTTTTAATAATTTATATTGGAATAAAATATTATATGATATGATTTTTAAATATTTGTTGAATATAGCTTAACCAATATTGAGTATTTCAATTTTGTGCCTCAAATTTATTTGTTCCATAACAAATATCACTTATTTTTACAAATATTTAGCACACAAAACTTATTCACAACTTAAATGAATGACAGTCAACAATATTTTCTGATTGCTTCTACAAGTGCCTTTTCATGGCCAACTTAAGACACAATAATGAAAATAATAACTTCGCTTGCAAGGCTCTCAACTCAGCAGAACTTTCTTAAATATATATATATATATATATATATATATATATATATATATATATATATATATTGTTATTATACATGATTTGCAGGAAACAACTACTCAGCGGGCAAATACCCCGACCTGCATTGAATTATACCTTACAAATCATGAAAAATTGGTAGCCAATGTCATTTGTCAATTCCCTGACCAGACATAGACCGGTTTCGAACTTATTAGTTCTCATCAGTATGCCATAGGTCATGGAGCAGACAAATGACAGTGGCCAACCTGCTAGTCTTATACAGACTAATGTAAATGGTGTAGTGGTGAGAGGTAAGTGAATCCTCTCATGTGGTCTAATGCTACTATACACCAGACATCACGGATGTCTACATGGTGCATAGCGACTTGCCATTTTGCAAGTACCGAGAGCGGTGACCTTCAGCCCTTGGTGGACTTAACCCATATACTGTTATTATACATGATTTGCAGGAAACAACTACTCAGCGGGCAAATACCCCGACCTGCATTGAATTATACCTTACAAATCATGAAAAATTGGTAGCCAATGTCATTTGTCAATTCCCTGACCAGACATAGACCGGTTTCGAACTTATTAGTTCTCATCAGTATGCCATAGGTCATGGAGCAGACAAATGACAGTGGCCAACCTGCTAGTCTTATACAGACTAATGTAAATGGTGTAGTGGTGAGAGGTAAGTGAATCCTCTCATGTGGTCTAATGCTACTATACACCAGACATCACGGATGTCTACATGGTGCATAGCGACTTGCCATTTTGCAAGTACCGAGAGCGGTGACCTTCAGCCCTTGGTGGACTTAACCCATATACTGTTATTATACATGATTTGCAGGAAACAACTACTCAGCGGGCAAATACCCCGACCTGCATTGAATTATACCTTACAAATCATGAAAAATTGGTAGCCAATGTCATTTGTCAATTCCCTGACCAGACATAGACCGGTTTCGAACTTATTAGTATATATATATATATATATATATATATATATATATAACCAAAAACTGAAAACAAAGACTGAAGCAAATGCACACTTACTTATGAAGGCTCCTGGGAAAATAGTGCAATTTTTGCACATGAACTTCTTCAGTTCCACAAACAATGCAGAAGGCAGAAGACATTTTAAGAAATAATCTGGAAAATGCAATATTATATATTACTGTAATCCAATGTATATTTGCACAATAACACTCACCTAACTCCTGTATGGACATCGAAATTTTTAAAGGGCACTAAAAACTACGTATTCTATTAAACATAATATTTTTAGTCGCAAACTCCTCTATAAAATCCTTATTTTACTATAGGGAACGTAACCAGACTGCAACAAATAGCTACTCTCCGGGCTATGTGCCCCGCCGAGCGCTGATTTACAAGATACAAGTCTGGCGCATTAAGTGTAATAATTGCATATTACGATCAAAACGCTAATGCTTCGATTGCAACAAACACCAGCCGAAAGACTGATCCTACTTAAAGGAGCTCTCTTGCCAGTCGTCACACACCACTTGCAGACTGCAGTTTCGAGCTGTTGGCTCTCGTCAGTGCAAGGTAGGCATGTGACGACCGGCACGAGGACTATTTGGTACATCTCGGCATTTTTACAATAGTGACATGTAAAATAGTCAGCAGGCGCCATCTAGCGGTCCAGTGTCTGTTGGACAAGATGATGATATTTTGTTATTATCATTAATAATATAAAATAAAAGCGACGAAAGGTTCATAAAATGTTTGTTCAAAGAAGAAAGGATGGGTGTTTTAGTTCGCTGATAAAGAAACATTTAATTGATGACGAAACTAAATTCAGAGAATGTCAGTTTAATGAACTGTTAAATCTTGTATCCGCTGACATAGAAAAAACTTCGAAATACGTTAAAAGACCATTTACAACCAGTGAAAAGCATGCTTTGGTGCGAAGGTATTTCGTGTTGAGAATAATGCCTCTAGAAATATGCAAAACAGTATTTTCTTTTTGGGTATTTGGTTACAGGAGAATCCTATCGATCCATGGCATTTAATTATAGAATTTCCCATAATTATATATTATCCCGTACATTTTGGTCCTTATATAATTTATATTTTAAATTGTACAATGCTGGATGCATTGACACTACGTTTTTCGTTTCGTTTTTCGCCTTTCGCTTTGGAAAATCTTATGACATCCTTCTGAGCTAAGAAGAATTACGCTAACTCAACATGTCAAATGTCAACCAGATCAAAACTGATCTATTTTCTATTTGTCTTTTCAGCATAAGTTTCGCCTCTAATATGGTTAATATGCCCAGTTATTGAGTTTGTTTTTACTTTATTTTACCTCGTGGAGAAGCAGCGTACAACAATCAGCAAAACATCTAGTTTTACTAGCAAAACGATAATCTATATCCATAAGCACTACTTCTTTAAGCAAGACTATACTTAGTTGTAAAATTTACGTTTTTATAGCATGCAGTCTGCAGTACACTGCCATATATTACCAGATGAGTACGTAGGTACCACTTCTACATGGCTCTAACATTTTAAAATTCTCAATTACCAGAAGTTTTAAATTTAACAAATAATAATAATAAAGTTTATTTCTTTAGTAGTATTACACAATTTACGTAGGTATATAATATTACTAATTTTTATTCGCAAAGACGCAAATAAACGAAGACCACAAACCCTAGGGCGACTATCCGTGGTGTAGCATAACAGCTTATCAATAAACTTAATAATAATGTGACACGCATAGCTGTAATGAATTTACAAAAATGAGAGTTTAACATTAAATATATTATGACAACTTAATTACTATGATATAGCTAGATAGAGTAAGTATGTCTCAGCACTGAGTTCAGATAAAACAGATGCAATTAGATATAACATACAGTGTGGCCCATTTCAAACCTAAACTTAAAAGTTGTATTTATTAATCGATTATGACAAGGTTTTTTTTTAAGATACAACACCAAAAACTAATCTAATAATATTACTGATTAATTAAAATTAATAAGATTGATAACAGTGACGTACGCTAATCCCCCATTATATTTAATTTGAGGTTCAATGTTCGTGAATGGTGAACAGTTTTTACCGTTTATAACCACTTGAGCAATTTCAGAAAATAATTTTTTTGAGCTTTATCGTAGATAATGAGCATCAAAATATATTTGATAATAAATATATATATATATCGACCGGTATCACGATAAAGCTCAAAAAAATTATTTTCTGAAATTGCTCAAGTGGTTATAAACGGTAAAAACTGTTCACCATTCACGAACATTGAACCTCAAATTAAATATAATGGGGGATTAGCGTACGTCACTGTTATCAATCTTATTAATTTTAATTAATCAGTAATATTATTAGATTAGTTTTTGGTGTTGTGTCTTAAAAAAAACCTTGTCATAATCGATTAATAAATACAACTTTTAAGTTTAGGTTTGAAATGGTCCACACTGTATGTTATATCTAATTGCATCTGTTTTATCTGAACTCAGTGCTGAGACATACTTACTCTATCTAGCTATATCATAGTAATTAAGTTGTCAAAATATGTTTTATGTTAAACTCTCATTTTTGTAAATTCATTACAGCTATGCGTGTCACATTATTATTAGGTTTATTGATAAGTTGTTATGCTACACCACGGATAGTCGCCCTAGGGTTTGTGGTCTTCGTTTATTTGCGTCTTTGCGAATAAAAATTAGTAATATTATATACCTACGTAAATTGTGTAATACTACTAAAGAAATAAACTTTATTATTATTATTTGTTAAATTAGAACTTCTGGTAATTGAGAATTTTAAAATGTTAGAGCCATGTAGAAGTGGTACCTACGTACTCATCTGGTAATATATGGCAGTGTGCTGCAGACTGCATGCTGTAGAAACGTAAATTTTACAACTAAGTATAGTCTTGCTTAAAGAAGTAGTGCTTATGGATATAGATTATCGTTTTGCTAGTAAAACTAGATGTTTTACTGATAGTTGTACGCTGCTTCTCCACGAGGTAAAATAAAGTAAAAACAAACTCAATAACTCGGCATATGAACCATATTAGAGGCGAAACTTATGCTGAAAAGACAAATAGAAAATAGATCAGTTTTGATCTGGTTGACATTTGACATGTTGAGTTAGCGTAATTCTTCTTAGCTCAGAAGGATGTCATAAGATTTTCCAAAGCGAAAGGCGAAAAACGAAACGAAAAACATAGTGTCAATGCATCCAGCATTGTACAATTTAAAATATAAATTATATAAGGACCAAAATGTACGGAATAATATGTAATTATGGGAAATTCTATAATTAAATGCCATGGATCGATAGGATTCTCCTGTAACCAAATACCCAAAAAGAAAATACTGTTTTGCATATTTCTAGAGGCATTATTCTCAACACGAAATACCTTAGCACCAAAGCATGCTTTTCACTGGCTGTAAATGGTCTTTTAACGTATTTCGAAGTTTTTTCAATGTCAGCGGATACAAGATTTAACAGTTCATTAAATTGACATTCTCTGAATTTAGTTTCGTCATCAATTAAATGTTTCTTTATCAGCGAACTAAAACACCCATCCTTTCTTCTTTGAACAAACATTTTATGAACCTTTCGTCGCTTTTATTTTATATTATTAATGATAATAGCAAAGTATCATCATCTTGTCCAACAGACACTTGACCGCTAGATGGCGCCTGCTGACTATTTTACATGTCACTATTGTAAAAATACCGAGATGTACCAAATAGTCCTCGTGCCGGTCGTCACATGCCTACCTTGCACTGACGAGAGCCAACAGCTCGAAACTGCAGTCTGCAAGTGGTGTGTGACGACTGGCAAGAGAGCTCCTTTAAGTAGGATCAGTCTTTCGGCTGGTGTTTGTTGCAATCGAAGCATTAGCGTTTTGATCGTAATATGCAATTATTACACTTAACGCGCCAGACTTGTAACTTGTAAATCAGCGCTCGGCGGGGCACATAGCCCGGAGAGTAGCTGTTTGTTGCAGTCTGGTTACGTTCCTTATAGTAAAATAAGGATTTTATAGAGGAGTTTGCGACTAAAAATATTATGTTTAATAGAATACGTAGTTTTTAGTGCCCTTTAAAAATTTCGATGTCCATACAGGAGTTAGGTGAGTGTTATTGTGCAAATATACATTGGATTACAGTAATATATAATATTGCATTTTACAGATTATTTCTTAAAATGTCTTCTGCCTTCTGCATTGTTTGTGGAACTGAAGAAGTTGATGTGCAAAAATTGCACTATTTTCCCAGGAGCCTTCATAAGTAAGTGTGCATTTGCTTCAGTCTTTGTTTTCAGTTTTTGGTTTTTGCACAGTGCAATGTATATTTCTAAATATCGTAAGACTACTTTAAGTTATTGTTCTGCCTTACCACAGTATCTACTTCAAATAAATAAATAAATATTATCGTTTTCAGATCGAAAATGTGGCAGGACTTAATGGGAATGAAAGTGTCAGAAAATACTATGCGCCATCTTAGAATTTGTAATAGGCACTTTACACTAGAGTCATACTCAAATGATACCGATTACATCCTTAATAGAAATGCAGTTCCTTCCCGGTATCCATGTGGAAACACGTACTGAAACGGATTGTACACCTGTACCCATACAGGTCGAGGAACCCAAAGAAGATATATGTCTACCATTGATGACATCACGTGGTCTTCGTGTTTCTTCTGCACATAACGAGGAATTAGAAAACCCGCATCCAGAAACATCTAGTAGTGTGCCAAGTACTCCAGTTGATCGTTCATCAACACCTCTACCATCGTATACCAAATCTGGGGGATTCAAAGGCCAAAGTTCAATTTTTTAAAAATCGTGTCGAGAAGATATAACCCCAAGGAAGAAAGTCATGTTTAAGGTAATTTAAAAAAAGGCAGATCATATACGAAAATTAAAAAAGTTGTGTAAAGAACGAGCAAATAAAATAAAAGAAATGTGTGACCTAAGTAACTCTGAGGTTGTCAGAAATATTTTTAAGGACTTAAAGTCAAGTACTGTTGACTTTTTAATTTCTCAACTACGCTATGCAAAACGCTCTTCTAAAGGTAGGAGATGAACTTTGGATGAGAAGATAATTGCCCTAGCCCTAATGAAACGAAGCCCTAGATGTTATTCATTGCTCAGAAAAATTGTTTATTTGCCATCGAGAAGAACATTGACTGCATTACTGGAATACATTTCTTTCAACACTGGTATAAATCTTCATTTATTCCAACACATCAATCATTGTTTAGGTCCAGCGGCGGGATTCTAAGTTGCTATCGTATCAAGTCGATACGATATAGTTGTTTTTAAGTATACTCCCTACAAAATTTTAACTCTTAATCGACAGAATACGCTCGATGCCAAAGAAGTTATCGTTTCAGTCTTACGATATTATAACAGTTTACTCTATAGCAGCTTAGAATTTCAAACGACACGTGTTTGAAAGTGGTTGCTATCGTATCGATTCGATACGATAAGAATTTAGAATCCGGCCACTGTAGTCATGTTTGCCTTGAGTTTTTTTTATTGAGGTACTAACCTCGTCATCACTGAAAATTCGAATTTGGAGAACATTTTTATCATGTAAGAGGTTGCAAGGCGAGTATTTACTACAGTTAATAAATGCACACGAAAGGAAATCAGCAGGAGAGTTATTGTAAAATATAAATATGGTTCTTTTGATAATGATAATTTAATTGAATATAATAAAACAAAAGTGCCTTAAATATTAATAATAATAATAAACTGTCTTTATTTGTGGCGGAGTTCAGCAAAGCTGCTCTTCCACTTGACCACATAAAAATACAAGTTTTATGATGTAATTTTTAAAGTATCTATTTAGGTTAAGTATGTGTGTATTTTTAATTATTATGCTTTCTTTTACTATGTATTTTGCCTTTGTCATACTTTTTATTACATGTTTATTTATGTCTGACAAAATAAAGTTCCATGATGTATTACAAATTTGACTTTTAATTTCCTATAGTATAAATATATATATATATATAATATGGCGTATTTGACATTGAAATTTGTGATCAAAGATTAAGCATAAAACGGCATTGCACTTTGATCACAAATTTTAAATGTCAAATATGTCCATAAACTGTAAGTTAAATTTAACAAATGGTCAAATCTCCCGCGTCTGCAACTGTGACGTCCTCTGAATTTGGCTTTCGAAAATCGGAGAGAGAGAACGATAAATTTCTGGACAAAAATTTAACATTGAGTTGCCAGTCTGGTAGTCTGTGATTTAGACGAGGTTTACTCGTTGCGGCATGGCAACGCGTGTGGTCGAGGGTCGAGGACTCTCGCCGATGGGGTACGCATTAGCGCGGATGTGTGGAACTCATTACGCGTTGAATTGTTTCCATGCTCATGACTGTCACTTATGTCAAGTACGCTCCTACCGATAGATGTATTGTTTTGAGTGACTTATTTATTTTTTCATGACTTTTATCAAAAGTTTACGCCATTTTCTAAGAATAGTAAATGACTATGTAAACAAAGTGTAAGTGTTTTTATTTATCAGCTCATAGTTTTTTCACTTTTGCTATTGGGTACTTACTGGGGCAGCCGATCGTATTCGCCCGGGGCGCAAAATTTATAAATACGTCCCTGGGTTGTGTGAGAGAAAACACGAGTGTACCACTCCTGAGTTCGAATCTTGCTGCGTTAGATGGAAATGTCGTAGGGAAGGGGCGTTGTCTGTTTATGAGTGTCCTGATGGTTGAGTGATGGAATAGTTAATACTAAACTCCGCCAGGACCATAATCTAAATAAGGCGATTAAAAGGAACCTTGAAGGTTGATTAAAACGTTGACAACTATAACTAAGGTCTTTTTATTCATCCATATGTCCCAATTCTGGCAATCTTCTTAGCCTGTATAACAAAATTGAGGTACACAACCATTTCTAACTAACTGTTTATTTCACAATTATTGAAAAAATATTTTAGTGTTCGCGAGCCATAAATTGCTTGGGAATTTTTGGAGTGCTCGCAGGCTTTAAAGCGCTTGCAAGCATTTCCGACTGTTCGCGAGCGCTAAAGTGTTTGCAAGCACTTTCCGAGTGCTCGCGAACACTTTTGTAAGTCCTTTCGTAAAGTGCAGAAATCACTAAGAACTAAGCACCGATTTTAAAAAGTGCTCCTAATCACAGTGCTCCCGAGCACAAAAGTGGTTAAAGTGCTTAGACGACCACTAAGCACAATGCTTAGAGACAGCTCTGGAAATTAGTATGAATGTTTAGGTCTCACTATAAGAACATTGCCAATATTTGTGATAAAAACAAAAACAGAGCCTATTTCTTCATGAAAAACTGTTTAAAACAAAAAAACGAACCGTATTTTTCTCATCACTAATTACTCATGTAATTTGAAATATGAAAAGCGGTTAATACCTTAATTTCGCTAGGAAATAGTACAGAATGGTTTGAAAAATAGTAATAATTTTCGGTTATCGCTAATATAATATTTACTAATATAGATTTTACTACTATATATTATTGTACTATTAAATATATTATACCTTAATAATATCTTAACATCTTAGGGTATCTATATATAAATATTGTTGTCTACTGTTATCGCTTATATCTATAAAATTAAAACTAAACGGCTGCAATGATGAACTGATATATATATATATATATATTTAGATAACACACGTTTCTATTTGATATAAGTAAATATTTAACTACTAAGTTTGGTCCCAAATGAATTGTCAATAATTAGCAAAAACTAAGGCCAACCCTGTCCCTCCTTCCCCACCTCTAACTAAGTAAAGGGACGCGGCATCACTGAGAAAATGTTTTGCGTGATAGTTTTACGCTGACTAAACCGCTGAGGTCAACTGTATGTATCATTCTACTTACTGTATAATGACAATACTCTCCCAATGATGCAGTGGAAGCAATGATGGGTTTATTTGTTTATTAATTATCGGTACTTAATTACTGGGATATGTGCAGTGAAGAAATCCGGTCATAGATTTCATATGAACAATGAACTATGTTTATATTAAATCTCCTTTTTGAACATAATTATATTTGCATACTTATTGTGTATATTTAGTCACCCATTTATGGTTCGCATTGAACTTCCTATATGAACAATTCTCGAAACAAATCATGTAGCGAAAAGTGCGGACAATACACCTGCCTATACTTGTGTTCATCAGAAATCATTTTGATACATACTGTATATTTGGAGAGTATGCAATAAGTGTAAAATACTGCATGGGACCTGTAATGAAATAACCCCCAAATCTTTTCGAATTTGGTCCGTTCGGACCTGTACATTTATCTGAGAATGTATAGGCTATAATGATTCAGCAACCGTAAGCATAATACCAATAAGATCTGTAGTAAAGTATAATTTATATTACAAATTTCTTATAAACTATTTAATGTGCAGGCATGATGATTTTGAATGATACAGATGACAAGTAAAAGAAATCAATTCAAAAATTTGTGAAATAAATGATACAAAGTAATATTAAATCATTAAATGAGTTTTATGTACCGTAAAATTTGCGGTACATAAACTTTCTGGATAAGTACACTATTAAGGATTTATGACGAGGACGCCGAGCGTCGCTTCAACGTATCACGTTTAGGGCGAACGCCTCCTCAAAAGAGGCGTGGCACAAAGTGTTATCTCTCTCGCCTTTTAAAGTATCGACTCCACCTTCTGTGTTAAATCCAGCAGTTTGTTAACCGCTGAATTGTTTTATAGCAGGTAGGTGAGTGAGTTCGCGCGTATAGACTGGAATACATAGCTACAAAGGCTGCCGCTGACAGCTGACTAAATGCCTATCTTTAAGGTGTCAGTCCAACACAAATGAGTTTCCTTTAATTATAGGGCCTAGTCGTTTCTGTATTATGCCGCTTAGTCCGGTGTTTAAGATCAGACCTGCTTCTACATTGTCTGTTTCTCTCTAACACTAAACGAATGGAACTAAATATGATGCGTTTATACTTGAACTAAGAGAACCCTACCTCTAAGTAAACATATCATATGGTAAATTACTTGTCTACTCATTATCTAGTATTCGGTTTGTTTATATTTGCTGCGTTTGTAGCTGTGATGACTTTAAAGTAGGTACACAAGGGTGTTGTAAAATAAAATCATTTATAAAATTGTATGTTAAAGCATCAAATTGTTGTCCGCCTCAAATGATAAATTATCTCTTGTCTGGATACAAAATTCTTTATTTTCTGTTATATAAAAAATAATTTTAATAATAGCTAACAATAATAATTATTAAGTAATAATATCTGCTACACAAATATGTTTGACAGTTTGAGTAACTTTCATCAGGGGCGTAACTACACCGCTGTATTATCAGCTATTTCAATGATACAGAGCCCACCAGCTAAGGGGACCCATCGCCTATACTCACATATCCCACACAGCACAGGATGACCACGGGGTGTCCTAAAATGGTTCCGTATATACCCATCCCATAAAAGGATTGTTCGTTAGGAATATTAATAGGGAGTCCGATAGTTATCCTTTTGTCCCAATAATAACAGCCAGAATAATAAATAAACACCACAGAAATTAGACAACCCCCAATTCCAGAAGCCCGAGGCTTGTGCGGAAGGGGATTACACATTGAAAAAACTCAGACATACAACCATTTCCTCCGACATCAGTGCCAGTGCCGGAGCCAGGATTCGAACCTGGTGGCACGATACCCGTGTGATTAATCGCGATTGCCCTTAATCCACGCGGCTACCGGAGAGACAGAATGGGGATATTCTTTGGATGACTTAGGGCCGGTTTATCAATGCAGGGTTAACTCGTAACTTGATTATAAATGTCAAACAAAACAATAGATATCTATTGTTCCATTTTGATATTTATCTTCTAGTTAACAGTTAACCCTGCATTGATAAACCGGACCTTATACGGATATCTAGAGGATAGCTTTTAGGGTTATGGATGTCCACCATTCAACATAAAATCTACATAGGGGCAATAAAAGGCTATCCCTAGGGCTATCCATAAGTCAAGTTGTTGGGCTAGGTACCAAATCCCAATTATTGTTTTATTAAATGATGGCTTTATTTATAAAATTTAAAATTTGAAATATGCATACATATATATTTATATTTGAATTTGAACTAAGATAAAATATCATATATTCTTTCAAGAGATGATTTCTAATTATTTTCCTGCTGTAGTTTAAATTTTATAAATATTTTAAACCTTATATCCAGACAGCACAAGGTTAACCGATGGATATTCTAAGGACATAAAAAAACTTAGTAAAAAATGCTAAATCCTCCGGATATCATGATTTTTGCTTAGGATGCCCTTAGGATGTACAGGTGAGACTGTTCCAGATATCCCGAGAACAACCGTAAGATGTACTTCCATATATCCATAGGTTCTGTGGAGGCAATACCTAGGATATCCCAACAACAGCCACAGGATATAAATGTTGTACTAAGGCACTCGTATGGGATAGACGAAATACAAATGCTGCCTTACGCTCTGGGGGATATTGAGCCCGTTGTGGGGAATGAGAAGTGCCTAATTTATTGGAACTACTCGTTTCCCACCGTCAGGCAAATATAAGCCAATAAGCCTGACATAGTACTCCTCGACCACCAACTCAAGACAATGTATGTCGTGGAAATCTCCACCCCCGCTGAGAGCAACATCGTCTTGAAAGAGGATGAAAAACGGGCAAAATATTGAGATTTACATTTCGAACTCCGCAGGTTTTATCCAGACCATTCTATTAAAATAGTGCCCAACTAACAAAGTTGTTCTATACGTTTAAAATAATAGTATAATTTTATTTTTTGTACCATTGCATTTACTGTTCTGCAAAAAACTATTTTGTTTTATTAAAACCTCCAAAGTGATTATTTAGTCTTCACAACTAAATAAGTGCTAAGAATGTTCTTACAGGCTAAATTATAAAACATTTTGTAGAATTTGTTTCTCATTGTTTTATAAGCGTTTATACAGCAATTATTATATGATGTTTTAGCTCAAGGAACAAAATTGATTTATAAAAGATTTATAATAATGACCCCTGGCACTCATTGCCCAATTGGCGAAAAACTATTCTTTGAAAGTTTAGCTAAGCAATAATAAAACAATTGTATTAGGATTCTTCTTAACACTTATTAATTCAGGGAACATATTGTATTCGGCCGTAACTGGTAAATAATTGCAAATAATTCTGACTCGAAAATATGTAGAATATCCTCATAACCCTAGCCGTTTCAGATATATTTGACATTTTATAGAAAATTTGACAGGTGCAATGGTTTGCAAAAATCGTTATAACTTTCTTCGTGTAAAAGATCCTTATTTGCTTCTTGTCACGTAAAAAGAACACAAGGAGAACTACGTTCTACAACTGAAATAAATTCAATAATATCATATCAAGTGTTCCGTTTTTCGCGTTACATTTTGTCAAATTCAAACCGCGAAAACTTGTTTAGATCAAATGGAACACCTGTATTTTTTTACGTCAAGTTGTGGAAAACATTATCTCATGTCAAAAAATGCCAGCACGTTTAAATTACACCCACGAAGACTTTTTAAATTTGTTTATTATTTATGGAGAATGTGATAAAGTAATATCAAGAACTTGCAGCACATTTGCTACTCGATATCCAGAAAGACGGAAACCGTCACCAAACCCTGTAAAACGCATATTGGAAAATTTAAAAAATTATGGCTCTGTCAAGGCAAAAATGCAAAGAAGAAAGCCTATTGTTGATGACGAAAATATTGAAATATTCATTCTGGGATATTTTCATGCATTTCCAAGGATATCATTAAGACAATTCGCATTATTGGAATGACTCAAATCCTCATATGTTCAGAGAGCGAAACTTTCAGGAAAGTTGGCAGTTCAATGTTTGCTGTGCCATAAGAAATGATAGAGTGGTGGCATTACAATTTTATCAGGAAAATTTAAACGGTAAATTAAATTTTCTCTTCTGCTAATATGTATAGGTAAATTTTTGTTTTTTTTTTAGGTGAAAGATATCTGAATATCTTACAAAATTTGAATAATAACTATTTAGAAAATTTACCTCTCGCCGAACATAGAAACATTTTTTATCAGCACGGCGGTGCTCCTTCACATAACGCATATTTAATTAATAACTATTTATTTTACTTTTTATGATCAATGGATTGCCAATAATGGACCTTTCTTATGGCCTCCTCGCTCGCCCGATTTATCAGTTCTGGATTATTTTATTTGAGGAACTATTAAAAATAAAGTTTATGAGAGCCCATTAACAACCATTGAAGATTGTATAATATTGCGTTTCTAGTAATTGGTAACTAAAATACCATTCAGAGCGCACATCCTAATAAAAATATTAGGTTTCAAGAGGAATACGACGAAACGTGCCTTTGTGCATTTTAACATCTATAATTCCTCTAGTTGACTTTATTTGTCACATTTGCCTTAGTCGAGGCTTCTTAAAGTCTTTGTGGCAGATGCCGTTGGAGGGATCTATTTGTACTATTTGTAGGTCGCCGATATGGTGTTACTTGCAATATATAACATCAGGAGACCGCAGCATGGTCAGTGTCTGGGTCTGCTCTGCACTGATGAGAGCCAAAAGCTCGAAACCGGTCTGCAGATGACTCTGAACATTGCCGGTGCTGCGGAACTCTGTTTTCATAATGGGTACCTTCACCGGTATCTGCTATAAACACTTTATTGCGTTTCTAGTAATTGGTAACTAAAATACCATTCAGAGCGCACATCCTAATAAAAATATTAGGTTTCAAGAGGAATAGGACGAAACGTGCCTTTGTGCATTTTAACATATATATATATATATATATATATATATATATATATATATATATATATATATACAGGGTTACTGGTAATTCAATACATTCCTTTGGAGATGTGATGGGGCATGAGCTAAGGAGTAAATCTAGCCCTAATATACATTATGCTGAATAGTTTTTGAGATATTTTAATTTTTTTGTTTTTCTCAAAAAAGTAGATCTTAATGTCTTAAAAGTTAATTTCCGAAAAATCTACTTGACATTTTTAATTTTTTTTTACTGGATTACTTGTCCAATATTATAGATATCCGTTTGAAATCCGTACAAATTATTATAAAAACTTCCTTATTTCAATAGCTATCTAACTAGATAGAAATGTTTAATGTACCCTTGATAGTTCTAATAAAAAATTAGTAAAGATAATGCTAGTGGCGGAATTTATTAAACGACTAATGGTTCATTTTCATTTAAGTCAGTCAGTCCTTGACTTTGACGTTTGTGCATATATGTCATTAACTGACATTCTTATCTCCGTGTCCCTTAAGTTTGTTGGTTTTGTTAAATTAGTTATCGAAGATTTTGATTTTGCTCGTAGTTGTTGTTATTGTATTTTCTGTGCCATGGCCGCGTATGCCAGCGCAGAATACGCTGATATCTTGTTTGTCTATGGATACTGTGGCGGCAACGCTACTGAAGCTCGCCGAGAATATGGTCTTTGGCACCCTAACCGCCGCTTACCAAATGCACGTGTATTCAGTACGGCATATCGAAATATCGCTGAAACTGGCTCCGTGAAATGTAGAAGAAGTGACGCTGGTGCTCCTCCCGTTTATGAACCAGATGATGAGGAAGAAATATTGAGGTATTTTGAGGAAGACCCAACTATTTCAACTAATAAAGTCGCAAGACTAACCTGAGCGTCACAATAGAAAGTTTGGTCTACGATACGTAGAGTTGGATGTCATCCTTACCACTATACCCCTGTCCAAGGCTTGGAGGAAGGTGATCCTGGAAGGAGAGTGGAATTCTGCCGCTTTATGTTAAATTCAGATGCAGAAAGTGCAAATTTTTTAACAAGTATTTTATGGACGGACGAGTCGAAATTTAATCGCGAGGGTATAACAAATTTCCACAACCTACATTATTGGGCAGAGGAAAATCCCAAGTTAACACGTGAAACTAGTTTCCGAATGAAGTTTTCTATTAATGTGTGGATGGGAGTCATTGGCCACTATTTAATAGGGCCACACTTTCTTCCTCAAAATTTAAACGGGGAAATCTATGAAAATTTTTTAAGAAATGATCTGGCGGTGATTTTAGAAGATGTTCCTCTCGCCGTCAGACAGCGAATGATGTTTCAGAACGACGGTTGTCCAGCACATTATCGGCTGACAGTACGACAGTTACTTGATCAACGTTTCCCTAACCGTTGGATTGGAAGAGCGGGCCCAATACCTTGGCCAGCGCGAAGCCCTGACTTAACACCCCTTGATTATTACGTATGGGGTCATATGAAGGAGATGGTCTATGCCACACCAGTCAATACTATAGAAAACCTTAGACAAAGGATAGTCAATGCTGCCCAACACATAAGGCATAATCTGACAACCAGAGTAACAAGGACGGAAATAAGAAGGCACTGCCGTGTCTGTATACGGAATAGGGGCTCCCATTTTGAGCAAGACATATAAAAAATAAAGTACAACTTTGAAATTAATGAAGAATTAAACTCTACTTTTAAAATGTTTTTTACTGTTTATTTAAAAATAAAATTCGTATTACATGTGTTATTTTTACTAGTATTTCCTTAGAACTATTAAGGGTACATTGAACATTTGACCTTGTTAGATAGCTATTGAAATAAGGCAGTTTTTATAATAATTTATACGCGTGTTACGTTAATATTTTTTTGAAAAAACCTAATAGGCAAATTTCATAGCTGAGTTAAAAAAAATATTTTTAAAGTTTTTATTTCAGATGTTCACATGATCGAAATGTTTCCAGATATTTTTCATTCCAAACGGATATCTATAATATTGGACAAGTAATCCAGTAAAAAAAAATTTAAAAATGTCAAATAGATTTTTCGAAAATTAACTTTTAACATTAAGATCTACTTTTTGAGAAAAACAAAAAAAATTAAATATCTCAAAAACTATTGAGTTTTGCATAATATATGTTAGGGCTAAATTTATTTCTTAGATCATGCCCCATCACATCTCCAAAGGATGGTATCGAATTACCAGTAACCCTGTATATACAATATTATATATCTGTATTAAAGATAAACACACAATTATTACATTTTTTTACATAAAGACCACAGAATAAACACACTGTTAAGAAACAAGTGACTTGCACTGAATAAAAGTTTCCTGAGATACATTTTACCGTTTACTTGGCCCGACTAAGAAGCGCTTGAGACTGTATTGCTCTATAAGTATTGCAAATAGAGTTTTTGTAAAACTGTTGAGTTATTCAACGATAGAGAAGTAATTCTCACATAACAGGTTATGTACCCAGTCACAAGTCACGAAAAGTTTGGTGTAGAATAGTTTCTTCACTGAAGAATTTGTTTCTAAGCTGTACCTCACTAGTTGACTGAAAGAATAAGTAAAATGCCGGACAAAATTGATGTTGGAGTAATTAACAAATTTGATGCGCAGAATTACCATCAGTGGAAATTTCAAGTAAAATGTGCCCTAAAAGCAAAAGGTATTTATAGAATAGTTGACGGCACCGTAAGAAAGCCACGTGAAAACAACCAAGAACTCGAAACATGGAGTAAGAAGGATGCCCAAGCAATGTTCATAGTAAGTGCTGCTATGGATCTGACGCAAATTACTTTGAACGAAAACTGTAATTCATCCACAGAAATAGTAGATAAATTAGATTCAATTTATCGGCAGAAATCCGAGGTAAACAAAATGTTGGTTCATGAGAAGTTCCACCAATACAAAATGTCGGCAAATGACTCGATTGCACAGCACGTCTCAAAAATTGAAAATTTGGCTAGAGAGATAAATGAATCCGGAGAAAATATAAGTAACGCTGCTATAATGACCAAAATACTCAGTACATTACCATTAAAGTATCGAAACGTTAGGCAGGCCTGGTTGTCCTTGGACGAAACCAAACAGACTATCCCAAATCTAACAGCTCGTCTTCTGGATAAGGAAAGGAGTCTGACAACACTTGAGGAAGCAGAAACTACACTTGCAACTTTGCCGTTGGAGAAAAATAAAAATAAAAATGAATATGAAAAAAGAGGTCAATTCCGTTATAGCTGTTATAACTGCCGGTTAGAGACTGTAAGATGCCAAAAAGGAATAATTACAGAAATGGAAATAAAGTAAAAGAAGAAACTCGTGATTCAGCAAGCACTTCTAGTACTGAAGCTAGCACAAGTTATGAAACTGCATTTAATATTGAACACAATAAATGCTACTTTGAAGAAGATAACTAGTTAATGGATAATAGAGCTTCAGCACACATGACTTATTTTCGAGACTATTTTGCATAATTCGAAGAACTTGAAGTTCTAACAAGTGTCATGCTAGGGAACAATCAAAGCATTGAAGTAAAAGGAAAAGGTACAATCAAAATTCAGAAATTAATAGGTCAAAAATGGTCGAATGCAACAATAAATAATGTACTTTTTGTTCTTGAATTAAGAAAAGAATTTATTTTCTGAAGGTGTTCTAACAAATAAAGGCATGAAAATTGTAAAAGAAAACAGTATAGCAAATATATTTTATGGAAATGAACTTGTAGCATCTGCGGTTTATAAGTCGAACAATTTGTACGAATGCTTTTTAAAACAATTATAATAAACGCTAACGTGGCATCAGACAACAGTTTGAAAACATGGCATGAACGCCTAGGTCATGTAAACCAAAAATCCTTACGTCAAATGGTCTCCAAGGGATTAGTATCTGGTGTAAACATGAGTGATATAGATAATTTTTAATGTGTGCATTTGGAAAACAACATTAGCAACCGTTTAAGAAAAATAATGTGAAAGAAAAACCAAACCTAGGAAAATGAATATATAGTGATGTATGTGGACCGATGCCAACTCTCTCAGTGTCTGGCTCAAGGTACCTTTTAACCTTTAAAGATAGTTGTTCAGGTTATAGAGTTGCATTTTTCATTAAACACAAATCCGATGTTCTCGAGTGCTTCAAAATATTTAATAACTAAATTAAAACAAAGTTTGGACACTTTGAAAATATCACATGTAGATAATGGGACCGAATATTGTAACAATGAATTCAAAGAATATTTAAAGAAAGAAGATACTGAAGTAGAAACTACGGCTCCATACACACCACAACAAAACGGCAGAATAGAACGTGACAATAGAACAATTATATAAAGTGCTCGGTCAATGTTATGGGGTGGACAAGTTCTTAGGTATTTTTGGGTTGAGGCAGTAAACACTCCTATATATATTCTAAATCGTACACCGACAAACCAAACACCAAATTCAACTCCATATGAAGTTTGGACTGTAAATAAACGTTTGGCTGCACAGCATAAGTAAGTATGGCGTCGGTTGAGCCTGGGAAAATTTTGATGACCGTGGGAAAATTGAAAATTGCGTTTCTACCTTAAACACAAATAAATGAGATCGAAGGAAACCTTTGCGGCATACATCAAAGGAAGCCGCCGGACAGGTGTTAATTGGACGCCTACAGGTGTATTCAATCATTAATCAATCAATCAAATTTTTGGCAATAGGCCCACCTTCGAAATATTTTGGCAATTGACTCACCCCGAAATATTTCTTGCCAAGTGATCCGCTTTGGAATATTTTGGCAGCTGGCCCACTTTGGAATTTTCGGCAATTGGCTCATCCCCGAAATGTTTTTTGGCAACAGACCCACTTAGGAATATTTGGCAATTAGCCTATCTTGGAATATTTGACAACTGACCTACTACTTACTCCGTTTTATTTTTTATTACCCATTTTCACTGTAGAACCTCGCCACCCATGAGATTAATCTTTATAAGTCTTCGATATTATAATTATTAGCACCTCAGCGCCACCAATCGACCAACTCACAAACTTTTAATATATTCATTTTGTAATTACTAATTGACGACGTCATTTGATCACGTGACAATATTTGTATATGATTTTTTTTTTTAACGAAAAAGCAGTTCTCCGCTCGGGAATCGAACCCTCACAACCTTTGGATCCATACAAAGGTGCCTTAAGCAACTGTACTATCTAAGAGCTTATAGTTCGTGTACTTAAATTCGTAGTCTCGGGCAAGGTCAAATAATAGGATATAGCGAATAGAAAGAATGCATGTAGAATTCCCACTTAAGATTGTATCTCATTCAATTGAAATGATTATTTTATTTGTGACAAACTCTTATGTATAAATTAAAATATATCCAAAAGTAAACAAATGCAAATGTAGTAAGTATATAAGTGATAGTGATAATCGGTGCAAAGATACATGATTAAATTAATCAAACTTAATGTCCTATAATAAAATCATGGTATTGTGTGGAATGAAGAAACCGAGGGATATGCATTTTTTAGTATCGACGTAAGCAAACAGATCAAGAATCAGATTTGTTACGTATTATTTCTAATATTGCTTTTTGTCTACACACATATTGGACCTTTCGTTGTTGTGTCACTAAACTTATTCGCTCAAATAAACAAGGGTATATGATAAAATATATAAGGATAATATTTTAAGCCATTCTATGTTTCTAAAATCAACTTCTTGCGGACCATAAATATTAGTACCTACTAGATTACGCGACGAATAGACAAAGTTTTAAAATCATTTATTTGCGTTACTTAACTATTTAGTAGCAGCAGGTTTAAAATAATTGTAGATAAGAACCAGACGTGGAATTTTTATCTGTTATATAGGTCACAGGTTAGAAAACAAACTAGGAGCATTTAATTGGATATTATTTTCTTTGTATAGTAATAGTTATTTATATTGGCAAAAAGATCAATGATTAATAATTGAAGGATAATTTTTTAAACGCCCTTTTCATATCGATATACCGATATCGATAGGTGTAATATCATAATAAGCTAGAGGTAACGTACATAAAATAATTTTCATGTAAGACTTTTCAGGAAACACTCTGTATATTAAAAACTTATACCTAGGTTAGCAGGGCTATATTATTTACAATAAGAACTATATAGGATAAAAACGCTTTAAATTATAAGTAAACTATATGCGTGAAGTAAGCGATATGAATGAACAATTGTCTGTAACAAATAATTATTGCGTATTTTAATGATAATATACTTCAATTAATATATTACGCCACTTCTAAATATATAACTTGAATACTCAAGCACATATTTTCAGTTTCATAGGCGTGGATGTTTCTAACGTACTTCTAACAGTATACCCTTCCAATCCAGTGGCGAACTTAGCAATAGGCATAGTAGGCACATGCCTAGGGCGACAAAATTCAACTGTGACGATTGGGTTCCGCGAAATGATGTATAACAGTGTTTTATTAAAAGTTTTTTATAAGCAAAACAGTTTTATTTTATTGTTAGTATTGACTCTTCCGTCGATGCTTCAGTCCTAAATGGAACAGTCTAAAAATAGTATTTCACACAAGAATAATCAACCGTCTATAAAATCTGTTACCATATGGAATCTGTCTCCCAATAAAAAATTACTAATTCAGAGTTAATTATTTAATTTCAGCGCTACATAATAAGACAATAGGAACATTTTATATTTTCAGTATCAATAAAACATTTCTGAAAAAAATGCCAACACACATAAAATATGCGAGACGTTCATAATAAACTCAAATACGTACATTCATAGAGAAGCACCTTGTATTAGGCCATGATCGAGTCTAGTATACTTTAACTTGGCGTGTGTATGTATGAGTTAATATTTCCGTACGATTTCATTTTCTCCCATATTGTACACAAAGTTAAAGCAATAATCCGGAAACATTGTCTACGTGGACAATATTTCTGGATCTTTGTGTACAAGAGAAAATGAAATCGTACGGAAATATTAACTCATACATACACACGCCAAGTTAAAGTATACTAGACTATAACATATATGTATATGTTGCATTGTTTGGAAATACATTAATTCTGAAAATAAATACCCCTGCGAGGTCTATCTCAATTCAGAGACAAATTTATGCAATAGGTATAAATAAAGGAAGAAAATAGTGGTAGTGACAAACAATAAATTAAAAAAGAATGTGAGTAAACAAAAGCATTATTCTCAACTGATATTGACGATCATTATTTACAAACATAAGTAAAAACATTATAGAAATCTAGATAATGAACCCCTATTAAATAATATTGTTAAAATGTAATACTTGGGCAAAAAGATACATTTCACAAGTGTCTTAGGGTAAAATAAAAACAATCCACCTATTACAGAGTGCAGCGTGTCAGGACTTCAAAGAAAATTTTACTATAGCTTCTTCGATTATGATGTCCAGACCCTAAAAATGTTTAAAAGGCGTATTTCTCAACGGATCAAAACGGAATTTGGCATGTATATACTTTGGGTCCATATCTCGGTTAAGTTCGAAAATGGGCCAAGTTGCCTTGTTCGTTTCAAAATGGCGGCAGTTCAAATTCCCAATATTTTATTTCGAATCCAATATATGATACATCGTTGGATAGTGCTCATCTAGCCTTACAACTTTTGTCTAAAAAATTTTTGCTAAATCGCACAGGAAAAATTTAAAAATGGCGGCGGTTGAAACACTTAATTCTGAAAATTTTATTTCAAATCAAATACGTACATGCGATACATCGTTGGATAGTACTCATCTAGACCGACAACTTTTGTTTAAAACATACGCATAGAAAAATTTTAAAAAACGTGATTTATTTACATTTTGAAGACTACCTACATGACAATAGTTCATAAATCGATGACAATAAATTGAAGTTGGGCAGGTCTAATAAAGGTATACTTAATTACTTAATCGCTTATTTACTAAAATAATAGAGATCTAAAGCAGTGCAAAACAATACAAGTCGAAAATCTAGCTTTCCGACTGGCCCCTACTATCAGGGTTTTATTTTCAAAATGCAAACCGCTATCAAAAAATCATCACGTAAAACTTTTCAGGAACACACTGTAAATTAATTTAATTTTTCACAAATTCGAGTATAAGATTGATTGCGACAAACTTACCTAAAAACTACGAATTTCTCAAATAATATAAAACAATATCATTCCGGTTATCAATTAAGAGCATATAGGTAATCAAAACCTTAAAGACGTTTACGTTCATAAGCATTACGTTGCATAAATAATAAAGAAGTATGGTTCAAATTCTACAATATATAAGTGGGTATCCGACGACGGGAACGTTGGGTGATAGGGCCATATGTAGTTGTGAACGTCAGTCGCAAGCAAATTATAGAACTGTTTGTAAAAAATTAATTTTTGGAGTCGCAGAATCCTCAGATAAGACTTTAGCGTTTGTGTTTATATTGGTGCGTTTATGGATAAAAAACGCTGATGGTAAGTTTAACAAATTTTCAATCTTTTAAAAAAATACATATTAGGATAAAGTAGCAGTAATTTGATAATGATAATAGTTATTAGCCGTTACTCGAGTCCGAGTATAAAAATGTTACAGTCGATAAATTGTGTACAATAAAAAACAAGTAAAAGGTGTAGTCTATTGTAATTCCCATTCATCTACGGTGCACACGACTATGGCTATAGAGGCCAATTCGGGAGAGCACATGTCGACCGCAGTCAGGACAAACATAGACCTGGTTAGGTCTTGGATTCGGCCTTCTTGCAGCAACATCTCCTTGATAGCTGGCCACAACCCCTCGCCATTCGGTTCTGTCCGCTGCAAGTTGTTCCCATTGCTCGTCTGCAATACCGGATTTTAAATTTTCATGGAGAGCGTCTTTGAACCTCTTTCGTTGACCGCCACGCCTTCTTCTACCGCTTAGCAATTCACCATAAAGTGTACATTTAGGAAGGCGGTTATCATGCATACGATGAACGTGACCTGCCCATCTTAGGCGTGCTCTTGAAATAAGCACCTCAATTGGAAGGCTGTTTGCTCTCCTGAGTACTTCCACGTTTGATATGTGATGGAACCAACGGATTTTCATCATACTTCTGAGGTGTCTTTGTTGAAAACGTTCTAATTCTTTCACATGACGACGGTAAGTGACCCAGCTTTCACATCCATATAGCAGTGTTGGAATGACAACTGCTCTGTAGACAGCCATTTTCGTTGACAAAGCAAGGTCGTGGTTGTCAAATACTCTCTCTCTAAGTCCCCAGAGTGCTCTAGATGCAGCGTTAGTTCTATTGCGAATCTCGCTGTCCATGTTTGCTTTGTCATTAACAACGTTGCCTAAGTAATTGAACTGATCCACCACTTCAAGAGAATTTCCGTTAAGTGTAATGTCTATTTGGTTCACTTGATGAGGAGTTGACATAATCTTAGTCTTTCCAATGTTGATTTTAAGTCCCAAGGAGTCATAGCTCTGGGCATACACATCTAAAAGTTCTTGAAGCTCTTCCGGCGTAGAGGCTAAAAGTGCACAGTCATCCGCATACTGGAGATCACAAATGAATCGTGTGCGTGTCTTCGTGAAAGCTCTAAAGCGTCCTATGTTAAAGAGACCGCCATCAAAACGGTATCTGAGACCTATTCCTCTGACTGTCAGTTTGTTGTCAACAATAATTGTTAGAGCAGTGGTAAACAAATTAAAGAGTAGGGGTGCCAGGACACATCCCTGCCTAACTCCAGTGAGGGTTTGGAAAGGTTCGGTTGCCTCATTATTATACATAACCTGGGCGTTGTTGTTTGTATGTAGACTGCGACATACTTCCACAAATTTTCTAGGGATACCTAAGCGGAACATAATTTTCCAGAGCACTTCCCTGTCCACCGAGTCAAACGCCTTGGTTAAATCAATGAAGGCCATGTGAATTTCTCCTTGATGTTCGAGTGCTTTTTCTTGAAGCTGTTTAAGTGTGAAGATTAAATCCGATGTGCCTCGGTTTGGTCTAAAGCCACTCTGTGTTTCAGGAAGTAACTTTTCCATAACAGGTGTTAGCCTATTTGCCATCGCTTTAGTGAGTATCTTCCCTCCAACAGCCAGGAGAGCTATACCCCTGTAATTTCCACAGTCCGCAGCGCTCCCTTTGTTTTTGAAGACGTTGATTAAAAGTGTATCACGAAACTCCTGCGGAGCTTGACCACTTTCCCACACGACATCAAACAGTTTTTTGAGGTAGGTTATGAGCTCTGACGACACAGCTTTAAAGATCTCAGCTGGGAGTGAGTCGGCGCCGGGAGATTTGTTATTTTTTAGCTGCCCAATGGCGGTTAAGATCTCTTCCGTTGTTAGTGGTTTATCTAAGTCTTCGAAGGTGTCATATTGAGGGATAAGATTTATAATATTGTGATCGGCTTGACTTTGCTGGTTAAGAATGTTAGAGTAGTGTTCTTTCCATCGGGCTCTTATTTCCTGGTCTTCTTTGAGGAGATTTCCATTTAAATCTTTAATAGGGCACATATTTTTCCGACTGGAGCCGTACACTGCTTTTACTTCTTGAAAGAAATTCCTGTAGTCGTGTGAATCGGCGTACCTTTGAATTTCTCTGGCCTTGCTTGCCCACCACTCGTTCTTTATTCTTCTGATTTCGCGTTGCGTTTCATACTTAGATTGGATAAAAGCTTCTGCTTTTGATGAGTCGTTGGGGTGGTTGATAGCGTTTTGGAAGGCAGTATGTTTGCGGTCAAGAAGTTCTTGTATAAAAGCTTCATTATCATTGAACCAGTCCTCCTGTTTCTTACTTGCTGCAGTGCCAAGAATTTCCTCACTCGCACTTTTTAAACTGTCTTTAATTTGTGTCCAGGTAGCAGCGACATCTACAGAATTGGTTTCTTCTAGTGCACTCAAATTCTCTTGAACTTTTTGTTTTAGCTGTTCGACGGTTTGTTGGTCACGCAATTTACTAATACAGAGACGGAGTCTACGTTTTACTTGAGTTCTTCGGTGTTTGGGTCTCATAACAATTTTCATTTTAGAGACAACAGGACGATGATCGGTCCAACATTCGCTATCAATGCGCGCCTTTGTAATTTGGACGTCCTTGAGATGCTTCCTACGTACGATAACATAGTCCAGTAGATGCCAGTGACCTGATCTGGGGTGACGCCAGGTGCCTTTAAATTTATCCTTTTGTCGGAAAATGGTGTTTGTTATCACTAGATCATGTTCGGCGCATTTAGTTAGGAGTAGTTGACCGTTAGCGTTCATGTTGCCCAAACCGTTCTTGCCTATGATGCCTGGCCAGGTTTCTGCATCTCTCCCTACTCTAGCGTTAAAATCGCCAAGAATAACGAGTCGTTCCGTTTTAGGTATTCTACAGAGGGTTTCTTCCAGCTGTTGATAGAAGCTTTCCTTGGTTTCGTGACTTGCATCCAGAGTGGGAGCGTAGGCGCTTATTAGATTTACCGCGTTGCCATCTGATAGCTCATAGCGTAGCAGCATTAGACGCTCGGATAGGCCTTGTGGTACTTGTGTTAAGTTGGATACAAGTTGATTCCGAACGGCAAATCCTACTCCATGTTGTCTTCTTGAATTGGTGGGAAGACCTTTCCAATAGAAGGTGTAGTACTTTTCTGTGAGAGAGCCTTCCTCCAAAAATCGAGTTTCGCTGAGAGCTGCAACGTCAACGTTGAGTCGGTGAAGTTCTCTATCTATTAGAGCAGTTCTTCTTTCAGGCCGATCGGTGCGAGTGCTGTCGTTCAAAGTACGAACATTCCAAGCACCGTAGATGAAAGAATTAGTTTTGTTGGATTTAACTTGTCGGTGTTTTTTCGACATTCGATGAGGTGTCCCTGTGGGCACCCTCCCCCGGAGATCCGATCGGGAGGGTATTTTACCTCCGGATGATTTTGTCCCACTTGAACGCTCCATCATTTTTTAAAGCCTTAATCGACTGAAAACGAAGCTGCATTTGAAGTTTTAGCTGGAGCAGGTATGCAACTGACCAGCTCGGTTGCGGAAGGCGAGTGGTGTGGTCCCATGGCACAGAAGGAGACTGCGACGATGGGGTAACCAAACGATTCCAAAAGCAACCTTTGTGTGCGGTGGGTTATTTTTACCGCACTCTTCGTGAGAAGGTGGATGTGCTCACGGCAAAAGGTAAGGGTTATTCCGCCCTTACTCGGTCGTTAGAGCCTCGTTAGTGATAATAGTAAGCTTAATTTGAATTCTATTTTACTTTCTCAAGGAATATTCAGTAACTTATAATATAGTACTTCTATTCAATTTATTGTTGTTTTCTATTGATTTTTATCTGATATTTAAATTATGTTTTATACGGCTTTGATATACAAGAGTCTCAAAACGGTACTAAATCTTAAAATATACAGGGGTATACTTTAATATATAACATTTTATGATTGAAACTGAAAAATTTATTTAAAATATATTCATTACCGTTAGATATTTTATATACAAGTGACTGACAACATTTAGAGATGGGTAGGGACTGTTACCTTAACTGTTCAATGATAATACGCTTTAAAAAAGAAATCTCAAAATTAATTTGTCAATTGCCCCGTTTCGGATTTTTTTTTGGTAATTGGCCCATATAGGGAATATTTGATAACTGATCCACTTTTTAGAATATCTTGGCCTATCACCACCGTTTTATTTTTTTATCTATTTCACCCCATTTGAACATGGAACCTCGCCTCTCATGAGAATAAACGTTTAACGTTTTATAAGCTTAGAAATATAATTATTAATACCTTGGCGCCACCTATTGGCCAACTTACAAACTGTTAATATATTTATTTTGTAATCATTAATATACGACGCCATTTGATCACGTGACAATATTTTTATAAATGTTTTTAATGAAAAAGCAACTCTGCTCGGAAATCGCTCCCACAATCAGTGGATTCATGCATAAGTGCCATATACAACTGCGCTGTTCGAGTGCTTATAGATCATTATGTTTGTACTTATAGAATCTTCGTATCCCGGGCAAGGTCAAATAGATTATCATTGCTAATAGAAATAATGTAGAATTTACGATTAGGGTTGTCTATATGACATTCAACTGAAACAATTATTTTTTATTATTTATGACAAACTTTTCTGTATGAATTAAAATATATATAAAAAAAAGGAAACAGATACAATATTGAAATTTATCGATGGTGATAAGAACATTTCTGATAACAATGGGTCGATGGTGCAAAGATACACGATAAAAATTAAATCAAAATTATTTTGCTGCATAAATTCGTGGTATAATGTATTGAATGAAGAAATCGAGAGATATGTTTTTTAGTATCGACGTAAGCAAAAGTTCAAGAATCAAATTTGTTACGTATTGTTTCTAATATTTTTTTATGTCTTCACATGTTGTGTACGTACATATTAGAGTCTTTGTTGTTTATTTACAGTAGCCACTAAATTTAATTTCAAATATTCTTTTTCGCTCAAATAAATATAAGCAATCATACTTCCTTTTTCATAATTTCACTGTTGGTTTCGATATTTCAGTTACCAACAAAAACAAGGGTATATGATAAAATATTTGAAATAAGGCAACGGTTGTCGTGTATGGTTTAAAAACCCCATAAAATATTTAAGGGTGATACTTTAAAGTTATTCTATGCTTCTAAAATCAACTTTGGGGGCTACACCCAAGGGCCAACTACTATTTCATAAATATTTAGTACCCACTAAGGTTACACGACGAATAAATATGTTCACATTATTTAACTATTTTAGCAACGGAATTAACAAATCACTGAGGTTTAAGATAATTATAGATAAGACGTTTACTAGACGTGAAATTTTAACCGTTATATAGGTCACGGTTTATGAAACAAGCTAGGAGCGTTTAATTAGATATTACTTTCTTTGTATAGTAATAGTTATTTATGTTGACAAAAAGATAAATGAAGTGAGATTAGTAATTGAAGGATATTATTTTTAAACGTCCTCTTCATATCGAAATTATAGGAGCAGATGTAATTACGGTAAGGTACATAAATTATTTTTTTCTCATATATAACTTTTCAGGAAACACTCCGTATATTATATTAAAAACTTATATACCTAGGTAAATTTTGACAGGGCTCTAATATTACCAAAAATATTATTAGAATGAAAAAAAGTTTAAATTATAAGTAAAATAGGTATATGCATAAAGTAAGCGAAAGCCATTATCTATATCAAATAATTATTGCGTATATCCTTCAGTCTTTAAATTAAACAGTCTAAAAATAGTATTTTACACAAAATAATAAAACGCGAGCATCTATAAAATCTGTTACCATAGCATATCGAATCTACCTTCTCATTGAAAATTACTATATCATCAAAAATTTAGAGTGAACAAACAAATGTGTTATTTAATTGCAGTGTTACATAATAAAACTGTAGGTAATAGAAACAATTTTATATTTTCATCCTCGACAAACATTTACCAAGCTAAAAAGTTTAAATTCTGTACGGTTTCTTTGCAACTACAATCAACTGCTTGCGATTTTAATAGATTTTCACAGGTTATGAATCTAGTATTGACATTCAATATTCTTATTTCTGTAGCTGTAATTCATCATATATATATTATTTGTATGGTATGGGTACGATAAACCTCCTCTTGTTGGTATATAGAAGTTCAATTGGAGTAATAGTAGTAGTCGAATTAGTCTGCTGACTGTAGATGGACAATCTTTGTCAAACATTTATACGAGAATATTTTTCATGTAGATTGCTGTGTTATACATGTATCGGTGTGTTATCGGAGTGATGCCTAAAATTTTTACAGAGTCGTTATTAGTGTGTACAGAAGATTCGAAATAATCGCCACAACACAACTAACAGTGGTACGTACAAGAAGAAATACGTATGCACATATCAACATTTCGTTATTTACTAATTCATACTTATTTGCAAAAAAGGGAGGGGAATGGAGTAAAAATCTTTTATTTAGAATATTCTTCTTTATTTTGGTAATAATGAATACAATCAATTATAGAGTTTTTGTACAAATTCTTAATCTCTTAATTCTCTTAATATTTTAAATTATTAGTACAATAAGGTACATATATAATAAAATTAGACACATCTATCATATTCTCTACGTTGATAACGTTAGGTATGGATGAAGAGAGGCTTATCCCAGCTTACTTTCAAGAAACTTTTTGTTTTGATGTCCTTTTTGCGTATACCAAATCAGTATTCAACTAGTGATCTCGTAATATATTATCCAGCATTTTATAGGCTACGTAACCGCAATCATATTCAAGCCGTGATGAAAATTCTCTAAATATTTTATCTGCTGTCACAATTGATTGCTTAAGGTGTCGATAGGATATAGGACTTAGTTTTCTTGGCCTGTGACGTTGGTAGAGAGGGCAGTAAATTTATTTAATAATTCCCATTTCACGTAAAGTATTTATATAATATTATATGTGCATCATATTTCAAGTAAATAAGAACAAACAAACTCAAACAAACATGAAATTATAAATTACATATCTATGGAACAAACAAACGAAATATATAATGATAAACACCTAGCATTAAATAATTATAACTGTTTAATACTGCGAATATTTGTGTTGAAAATATCTATTATAAGTATTGACATTATTGTAATTATAAAACATTTGAAAGAATTAAGATGTTGGTTCTTGGAGTACGTATTAAGAAAGTTTCACAATGTCTTGAGTTAAGACGAGGTAGAGCGTAAAAAATACTGTTGTGACGGTCTTCACATTTAATAAAATTATGTATAATTTAGTAAAATTATAGATTGCGTCACCCTCCTCTTTAAAAGACAAGTAAAATTAAAAGTAGATAAAAGAATACCATGTGGATAACCTCTAGGCGGATAGTTGCCAAATGATTTAAAGTGTAAATTCTTTAGGAACCGACGTTGAATATTTTCTAATGATGTTATGTGACAATGATATATTGGATTCCATATAATCGAGGCGTATTCTAATTTTAATCTTACTAAACAATTGAACAATAATTTGCACGTATCTATATTTTGAAAATCTTTAATGTTTCTTAAGATGAATCCTAATGTCTTAAAAGATGATGTAACAGTAGAGTCAATATGATCAACAAATATTAACTTTGAGTCAAACATAACTCCGAGATCTTTAACATTGCTAGGTCTATTCAGAGAGATACTTTCAATTTTATAATCAAATTCATAAGTGAATTGCTTTCTTGAATACGACATAACGTTGCATTTGTTGACGTTTAAAAACAGATTATTTTCCATACACCATGTATTTATGCGATTTAGGTTGATTTGCAAGTGTTCACAATCGACCACCGAGTCAATTTGACAGAATATTTTTAAATCGTCAGCGTATAGAAGGTATTTTACATCAATATTGGCGATAATATCATTTATAAAAATTATGAAAAATAGAGGACTTAGAATGGATCCCTGTGGGACTCCGGATGATTGTAAAAATTTGTTCGACTTGTAACCCCTTACTTGAACATCTTGCCAACGATCACTTAGGTAGGATGTTATTAAATTTAAGAACTCTGTAGATATATTCAAATATTGAAGCTTATGTAATAAATTATGATCTAATTTATCAAAGGCCTTAGAGAAGTCAGTGTAGATAACATCTACCTGACCTCTCTGATCCAAGACTTCACTAATATATTGGTTTTTATAACCAAATTTGTTACTGTTGAGCGACCTGAGATAAACCCGTGTTGCTCTGGTAATAGGCATTAACGTGGGCATATAAAGGATCGTATAAAATAATTTCGAGTAGCTTACTAAAATTGCAAATTATAGTAATTGGTCTGTAATTAGTTACGTCGGTATTATCACCTGTTTTAAATATGGGTGTAACTTTAGATAATTTCGATAAGTCTGGAAATACAGAATTCTCTAAGATCGCATTATATATAATAGATAGCGGGTATGCAAGAAGAATGGCACAATCTCGAATTAAAAATGCAGGAATGTTATCCGGTCCCATAGTCATATTTGCTTTTAACTAACTAATAGCGTTTTTACATCATCCAAAGTAATTTTCCTTAAATGCAATATATTATTTGGAGTGATGCCATCGAGTTTACAGAGGCAGTGTTAACTTTGGTATCTGAAAAAGATTCAGAAAAGAAGTCGGCAAATGCTGAAACAATTTCAGTGGGATTATCGAGATTTGTATCGTTATATTTCATCTTAGACGGTATGCCCGAAAGAGATCTTTTGGCTTTTATAAAGGACCAGAAATTATTAGGATTCATATTCATATCATTTTCGATTTTACGTATGTACTGTCGGTATGCCAAATTATTTTCAGTTTTAAACTCGGCTCTCAGTTTTTTAAACACTTCATAATTTTCATCGTTCTTACATTTTTTGTAAGCATCGTAAGCTTTATGTTTATTTTTCAGCAGAAAAATTAAGTGACCATTGAACCAAACTGGGTACTTTCGCGAGGGTGGTTTCTTTTTTGGAACATATTTATCAATAAGGTCGTATAGTTTAAAGTAAAACTCTCCAACCATTGTGTTCACATCCCCTATAATGTTCAAAAAATTCCAGTCGGTTAACATTAAATCGTTGTATAAATCGGTGTAATTTCCTTTTTTAAAATCGGGATCCGTATTACTAGCCGTGGGAAATTCCCTAAATTTATTGGTGCAATAAAATTGAACCATTAAAGCCGGGTGATAGACATCCTCTGATATAAATATGTCAGGAGACTTAGATACATCGCACTCTTGATTTGCCATTACTAAATCTAAAATTTTATTGTTACAGTTTTGTACTAAATTATATTGTGTAAGATTATATAAACTGGAAAAATTTTGGATTGCTAAGACTAAGTCAGAATTACCTCCAGATGAATAATTAAAATATTCAGAAACGTTAAAGTCACCAATAATTAATATATTACTTTCATAAAGAGAATATAGTTCTTATTGTAAATAATATAGCCCTTCTAACCTAAGTCTAAGTTTTTAATATATGGAGTGTTTCCTGAAATGTGTTACATGAAAATTATTTTATGTACGTTACCTCTAGCTTATTATGGTATTACACCTATCGATATGAATAGGGCATTTAAAAAATTATCCTTCAATTATTAATCATTGATATTTTTGCCAATATAAATAGCTATTACTATACAAAGAAAATAATATCCAATTAAATGCTCCTAGTTTGGTTCATAACCTGTGACCTATATAACAGATAAAAATTCCACGTCTGGTCCTTATCTACAATTGTTTTAAGCCTGCTGCTACTAAATAGTTAAGTAACGCAAATAAATGATTTTAAAACTTTGTCTATTCGTCGCGTAATCTAGTAGGTACTAATACTGATGGCCCGCAAGAAGTTGATTTTAGAAACAGAATGACGTAAAATATTACCCTTAAATATTTTATCATATACCCTTGTTTATTTGAGCGAAAAAGGATATTTGAAATTAAATTTAGTGACACAACAACGAAGGGTCCAATATGTGTGTAGACAAAAAGCAATATTAGAAATAATACGTAACGAATCTGATTCTTGAACTTTTTGCTTACGTCGATACTAAAAAATGCATATCCCTCGATTTCTTCATTCAACACAATACCATGATTTTATTATAGGACATTAAGTTTGATTAAATTTTAATCATGTATCTTTGCACCGATTATCACTATCACTTAATTATATACTACATTTGCATTTGTTTCCTTTTGGATATATTTTAATTTATACATAACAGTTTGTCACAAATAAAATAATCATTTCAGTTGAATGAGATACAACCTTAAGTGGGAATTCTACATGCATTCTTTCTATTCGCTATGATATCCTATTTGACCTCGCCCGAGACTACTGCTTTTTCATAAAAAAAAATCATAGAAATATTGTCACGTGATCAAATATGACGTTATCAATTAGTAATTACAGAATAAATATATTAAAAGTTTGTGAGTTGGTCGATAGGTGGCGCTGAGGTGCTAATAATTATAATATCTAAGACTTATAAAGATTATTCTCATGGGTGGCGAGGTTCTACAGTGAAAATGGATAATAAAGAATAAAACGGAATAAGTAGTAGGACAGTTGTCAAATATTCCGAGATGGGCCAATTGCCAAATATTCCTAAGTGGGTCTGTTGCCAAAAAACATTTCGGGGATGAGCCAATTGCCAACAATTCTAAAGTGAGCCAGCTGCCAAAATATTCCAAAGCGGATCAGTTGCCAAAAAATATTTCGGGGTGAGTCAATTGCCAAAATATTTCGAAGGTGGGCCAATTGCCAAAAATTTTATTGATTGATTATTGATTGAATACATCTGTAGGCGTCCAATTAAACACCTGTCCGGCGGCTTCCTTTGATGTATGCCGCAAAGGTGGCGGCTTCCTATGATGTATGCCGCAAAGGTTTCCTTCGATCTCATTTTTTTGTGTTTTAGGTAAAAACGCAATTTTCAATTTTCCCACGGTCATTAACATTTTCCCAGGCTCAACCGACGCCATACCTAGTAGCATATGTTCAGATACCTAACCAAAAACGTACAAAATTGGAACCAAAGAGTAAGAAGTATGTATTTGTTGGTTATGAGAAGAACGTCATATTCTTTGAGAATGTAAGAGAATTTAAACAAGAAAATAACACAGTTCCGATTTCTCTAAAAGTAAATGATGAAATTCTTACACCGCCAGAAGAAGAAGAAGTAGAACAAATTCAGGAAGGAGAAGGAGTAATAGAAGAAGAACCACCTAACCTAAAACCTCGTAGAAATATACATTTACCAGCACGGTTGACAACTTTGAACTAAACTTAGTAGAAATTGATGTTCCGCAGTCCTACGAAGAGGCTATAAATAATAAAAAGTCCAGTGAATGGAAGAAAGTTATTCGAGAAGAAATAACTGCACTAGAAAAGAATGATACATGGGAATTAACAACCCTCCGAGAAGGAAAGAAACCGGTTGGCTCAAAATGGGTTTTTAGAGTGAAAAGAACGCCAGATGGCGAAATCTCTCGTTACAAGGCAAGACTTTGTACAAAGGGTTTTGCACAAAAAAGGGAATTAATTACAATGAAATATTCTCCACAACAACCAAATATGACTCGATTCGTGTGCTTCTAGCTGTCACTGCACAAAATAACCATAAAATGATACAGTTTGATATTAAGACAGCTTTTCTCTATGGAAATCTTGAAGAAGATGTATTTATGATAATACCATAAGGATTTGAAAACAAAGCAAACTTAGTTTGCAAACTCAAAAAATCCCTATACGGCCTGAAACAGGCACCTCCGTTGCTGGAATAAATAATTCGATAGTGATTAAAGCAATTTGGATTTCAGTAGAGTGATGCAGATAAATGTGTGTACAGGGGTAACCTAAAAGGTATGAAAGTCCTGCTTGTTATTTATGTAGACGACAGGCTTATTATATCAGAAAGTGAACATGCTATTAAAGCCGTTTTAGCTGAGCTTCAAAGAAAATTTGAAATTACTACGAGCGAGGTTAACTATTTTGTTTTACTACAAATTTCGCAGAATAAAATGGATGGTTCCATCTTTATTGATCAATCCAGCTATGTATAACAAATTATTGATCATTTTGGACTAAATGAAGCGCATCCAGTCTGCTGACTCACATACGAATTTAGCAATCAATCAATCGAATACAGCTTGCACTGAAGAAATACCCTATCGACAAGCTGTAGGATCTCTAATGTTCGCTGCTGTTGCCACAAGACCCGACATAACTTTCGCAGTAGGTCTAGTGAGTAGATTTTTAAACAGCCATACACAAACACAATGAAACGCAGTTAAAAGAATTAGAAGGTACATCTGATTATGGAATTCAGTTTAAGAAACAACAGGATACGTTATGTTTGAGTGGTTATTGTGACTCGGACTATGCCAGTGATACCGAAACAAGGCGCTCAACTACAGGTTACGTTTTTAAAATTTGTGGTGGTATTGTAACATGGGCTAGCAAAAGACAGCAAAGTGTCCCGCTCTCAACCACAGAGGCGAAATATATAGCAGCATCCCAAGCATCGAAAGAGGTCATCTGGTTGCAACAACTTTTAAGTGATATTGGTGAACAGTGTGAAAAACCAACAACTTTATACGTTGATAACCAAAGTGCCATAAAACTAATTCGAAATCCGGAATTCCACAGTCGTACTAAGCATATTGACGTGAAATATCACAACAAAGTAACATGCGATCTTTTTCTATAAATCTGACAGGTTTGTCATTAGACAAATCGTGGAATGTGACAACAAATACTCACCACTAAACCTTAAAGACCGGCAGCATTCTGTGGTAATCCGTACAAATGAGGGCAATCAGACATCGTGGCAAGACAAAATGCTTCATGGAAAGTACCCCAAGGCTTTGAATAATCCAGAGGTTGACCAGTAGACCTCACTGTTATGGCTAAAGAAAGGCAGACTACATCCGGAAATAGAGGGATTTATAGCAGCCATCCAGGACAAGATCATCCGTACCAGGAACTACGAAAAACATATTCTGAAAGTCCCCGAAGTGAATGATATTTGCAGAAAATGCAAAGTATCATGCGAAACTATCGAACACATAATAGGAGGCTGCCCTACTTTGGCCACAGGAATGTATTTAAAAAGACATAACGAGGTAGCGAAGATTATACATAGATAATTAGTCCTGAAATTTGGACTCCTTTCCAATCCACCGCCCTTCTATAAATACAAACCTCTATCTGTTTTAGAGGAAACAGTGCTGTACTGGGATAGACCAATCCAGTCCGATAGAACTTTAGATTACAACCGCCCTGACCTGAACCAGCAACCTGCAGAAAACGGAGACGGAAAAGAGGAATAAATGTCAAAACTTGGCTATCGAACTTAAACACGTATGGAGATTAGAGGAAGTTCGAACTATCCCGGTCATAATATCTACTACAGGCTTTACTATCATCTAAGGCATTCGTATGGGATAGGCGAAACACCAGTGCTGCCTTATGCTCCGGGGGATATTGAGCCCGTTGTGGGGAATGAAAAGTGGAGTTCCAGCCCTCGCTGAGAGCAACATTGTCTTTAAAGAGGAGGAAAAACGGACAAAATGTCGAGATTTACTCTTCGAACTCCGCAGGCTTTATCCAGAAGATTCTGTTAAAATAGTGGTAGGTACTGATTATAGGAGCCCTCGGTGGAATGAGACAGACGCTGCTTTCAGAACTAAAGATCATACCGGCATGCCAAGATTCAGTAGAGATCTTAGCCTGCAGAAAGCAGTAAGCTGTCATCCTCGGTTCATTGCGTCTACTTAGGGCACACGATTCACGGACCCGGTGGTCACTCACCCCACGGGCGTGGAGAGTGGCTATTGATATTTATGACCAGTTCATCTCTATGAGAGTTGGAGCCACAGCGTAGGGTGACCGGCTTTTTGTTAAAAAATAATAATAATAACTGCGGAGAGAACGCGCAGCTCGTAAACGAAATCATCTTACACCACCTAAATGCCGGAGAGTTGTACACTTACTTGGATGTCGAGCAATGCTCCACCCAAGAAGTGAGTGTAGTGAAAATCGCTCTCCGCAGCAAGTATCAGTTCCGACTCCGACAGATCTCGTCTTCAGAACTGTCTGTCTTCTTCTCCTTTGTCCTGTATCAGTGGACTCGAGAGGAGCTGCGTCAACTGGATGTAGGGACCGGGAGAAAGATGCACCTCAGTAGGAGTCTCCATCTTAAATCATCCGTTCCACGGTTATATCTCCCACGATATCGGAGAGGCCGTGAACTCTTAAGCTTGGAGAGTATATACAGCAGAATGGTGCTGGATGGAGCCTGTAAGGTCGTTAGGAGTTCGCATCCCCTCCTCTGCATGGTCCGAGACCATGAAAAAGCAGGGGTAGGAGCTTCTCTGTTCAAGGTAGCACGCAGAGCAGCCGATGAACTCGGTCTCATCTTTTGACGTTGAGCGGGATAATCGCGACTCTGTCACAGAGTTGCAACCCACTCGACGGAAAGCCCAAATAAAAGCTGCAGAACAAATCATCGTCTTCTATAAAAATATAGAAAAATTTGGCTTATCGGAAAGGCTGCCCTTCGCCTTCTTGAGATCAGCCAGGCTGAAATCTGAGACCGAGGGATATATATTGGCTTGCCAGGATGGTGTATTTAACACCCTCGTCTATCGAAGTCGTGTCATGAGTATGGAGTTCGCTGATGTCAGCTGCAGGGCCTGCCCGACATATGCAGTCTCCGCCTATATCCAGTGGCACGACGGAGCACTACGAGTGCTCTACTACCTAACTCGTAGCGTATTTGATTTATAAGCATTTATTTATAAATATGCCTTAGAAGTACATATTATACTATACATACATATATTCTCTTATAGCATGTAGTCTCTGAAATATTTTGTTTCGGCGGAAATATCATTTATTCGCATTGTGTATTGACATTGGTGTAATATTTTTGATTTGTCTCAGTAAATGTAACTATAATAGCAGATAATTATATAAATGCAGTTCTAATGGATTTATTTTTTATACATGACAGCGTAATAAGATATATGCAGAACTTGTAAAAATTTTAATGAGGAATACCCGAATTTACCACAAATGAATAACAGAAAATTCATACGTGTTCAGAATAATTTTATACATTTTAGTTCATCTCTGAAAGCTCTTAAAAATTTACCCACCCCTGTGACTTCTGATGAAGTAAATGAAATTAATGTTTTAGCATATTTTCATGCAAGTTTTCAATATTTTATACGCAGTGCTGTACAGGATTTGAGCTTATTATATTCATCGGTTCAAAGGATATCGGCAAACCATAAGATGCATAATTATAAATTTACAAGAGTTCAGGTTCTACAAAGCCCTTGAGGGCTCTAAGAATTTTTCTGCACCAGTTCCTGATGGGATAAATAACTTTCGGTGGAAAAGTTATCGAACACCAACGACCATTTGGCCAGAATTTTTAATTCCTGGCTGAATGGGGAGCAGTAAATTCCGTCTTGGGTTGTTGAGGGGCCGACAGTGCTGATCACCAAGAACTGAGATTTGTCTAACCTAAAAAACTACCGGCCGATAATCCGTTTAAACGCATGTTACAAGGTACACGCACATTGTATATTCGGGTGCTCCACGCAGTTGAACCGGTTTACGAACGGATAAATGAGCAACGAGGGTCGAAGAGAGGTGTCGCTGGCTGCAAGGAGAACCTGCTGATTGACAGATGTGTCACGCAGGACTCCGTGCAGTATAAGCAAAACCTCTTCGTGACCTGAATAGACTGCGGCAAGTCATTTTACATGACATCACATGAGCTCATTGCATGGCTCATCAGCCTGGCTGAAATCTGAGACCGAGGGATATATATTGGCTTGCCAGGATGGTGTATTTAACACCCTCGTCTATCGAAGTCGTGTCATGAGTATGGAGTTCGCTGATGTCAGCTGCAGGGCCTGCCCGACATATGCAGCCTCCGCCTATATCCAGTGGCACGACGGAGCACTACGAGTGCTCTACTACCATCTGAGGCACTCGTATGAGATATACGAGACGCCAATGCTGCCTTATGCTCCGGGGATATTGAGTCCATTGTGGGGAACGAGAGGTGTATTGGAACTACTCGTTTTCCACGGTCAGGCAAACAAACCTGACGTAATCCACATAGGCCACCAATTCAAGACAATGTTCGCCATAGAGTTCTCGGCTCCCGCGGAGAACAACAGTGTCTTGAAGGAGGAAGAAGAACGGACAAAATATCGAGAAATGCTCTTCGAACTCCGCAGACTGTATCCAGACCATACTGTCAAGCTGGTGGTACTGATTATAGGAGCTCTCGGTGGAACGAGACACACGCTGCTTTCGGAATTGAAGATCATACCGGCATGCCGGCAATCGGTAGAAGTTCTGGCCGGGAGAATGCAGAAGGCTATCATCATTGGTTCATTGCGTCTGCTCAGGGCACACGAGTCACGGAACCAGTGATCACTGACTCTACGGGTAGAGAGTAGTTATTGGCGCTACCAGCTTACCCTCTCTGGTATCGAAGGCAGGGAGAAAGACGACTGGTTTTACTTAAAAAATAATAATAATAACTGCGCGTTATTATTATTATTCTTTTTTTTTCCTCAATTACTAGCCGAAGTTCTCTCACCTAAGACTAGTTTAGGGGCACAGTTAGGGAAGTCAATGACATGGTATTTCATTAAAATGTTAGGAACTTGCGTACAATATTTGCGGTGCCTAGCAACGCTGCTTTCTGCATCGTTCTCAAGTGCCAGTCCTGCAGCTAGAGCTTTTGCTTTTCCTCTATCCAATCTTTCGCCATTCGCAGAAATTACAACTGGAACTATCTCAACATATTGTAACCGATATATGTCTTTCAGTTCTACAGCAAGTGGTGGTTTCTTTTCGGCGATGGTCGAAAATAGGTTTTGGTCTGAGGGAACTGCGATGTCAATGATCACTGCCTTACGAGCTCTTTTGTCAAACAAAACGATATCAGGTTTGTTTGTTTGTTTGTACTGCTCTGTCGGTGTTAATGGCAGTATCTCATAGGATTTTGACTCTATCGTTGCGGAGAACTTGGTCTGGTTTACATTTGTTGTAGGGTATCTCTGCATTTGCAAACTCGTACCTTTTAGCAAGCGCTTGGTGAACAACCTTCGCTACGTTGTTATGTCGCTGCAAATATTCAGTCTGTGCCAACGCTGGGCACCCGCAGCACACATCTTGGATTGATTCGTTGGTTTGTTTGCAAAGTCGACACCTACTAATCAACGTTTTGACTTAGTATGTACTTTCTGTACGCTCTGGTGTTGACTACTTGGTCTTGGATAGCAAAGATAATGGAACCTTCCGTTTCACCATTTAGACCTGTCGTTCTATGCCACTCAGTGGAGCTTTTGCAGTCAACGTTGTCAGACATAACCATTTCGGCGTATCTTCCGTGCAGTTCTTTTTGTCTCCAAGCGACCATACGGTGTTGTGGTGTAGCATATCGGGGTATGTGATTTTGTTGGGCTAGGCAGAGTGGGCTGTAATTTTTGTCAACTGTGGGGATAGTTCTGTGGAAATTGCTGTGATTCTCTAGGAAGTACTTCCTTAGTCGCTCTTCCTGCTGTCTACACATCACATCCATATTAAGTAACCCCCTGCCTCCTAGATTTCGTGAGAGATAGAGACGTTCAGTAGAACTTCTTGGGTGATGCATACGGTGTTTTGTCAGAGTGGTTCTTATTTTCCTATCCAACGCTTGCAATGCAGTATCGGACCACTTCACCACTCCGAAAGTGTATGCTGCCACCGGGATTGCCCAAGAGTTGATTGCGGCTATCTTATTTCTCGAACTAATGAGTAATTTGCAAATCTTATTCGCTCTGGAGAGCACTTTGTTCTCAACCTGCTTTCTAGCCAAACAACTGCAGCAGTCCCAGATATTTGTAGCTATCTTCTCCACCCAGGCCTTGTACAACAGTGCCTCCGCTGAGTTGCAGCTCATTGCCTTGGTCTTGGACTTGGCCTCTTCGCGCGTGGACTACTACACATTTATCCAAACCGAATTCCATATGGATGCAGTCGCTGAATGTCTTAACTAGTTCAAAATCGTTCTGCAGCTGATCTTCATTTGATGCGTATAGTTTTAAGTCATCCATATAGAACTGGTGTGATATTCGCACATTAGGATTTCTCTTTACACTATATCCAAATCCCGAAGTTCTAAGCATTCTGCTAAGCGGAGTTAACGCTAAGCAAAACCAAAAGGGGCTTAGGCTGTCACCTTGAAAAATGCCTCTGCGTATCTTTATCTCGTCGGCCTTGTATGATGTCCGTCCATGCCCAACATAAAGACGGGTCTTCCAGTTGTTCATACATAAAGTGAGAAAGTCAACAATTGCCGGGTGAACCTTATATAACCTCAGTACACGTCTGAGCTAGTCGAATGATTTTTTGTAATCTACCCACCCGATGGATATGTGGTGTGATTTCCTCCGAGCCTGCTGTTTTATTATGTTATCAATGACTAACAATTCCTTGCAACCTCTTATGCCCTTGCGACATCCATTCTGTTCAGGAACTAGTTGGGTGTTCTCCTGTAAGTGGTCGTAGATCTTGGACGAGATGACTAATGTGAAAAGTTTATATATTGTTGACAGGTATGTGATCGGCCGGTAGTTCTTGGGGTTGTCACTGTCCTGAGTAGACGTAATGACCCGAGGATGACAGCCTTCTGCATTCTGCCGGCTAAGATCTCTGCCGAATCTCGGCATGCCGGTATGATCTTTAGTTCCGAAAGCAGCGTCTGTCTCATTCCATCGAGGGCTCCTTTAATCAGTACAATTATTTTGACAGAATGGCCCGGATAAAGCCTTCGGAGTTCGAAGAGCAAATCTCGATATTTCAAGACAATGTTGCTCTCAGCTGGAGCTGAGAATTCCACGACATACATTGTCTTGAGTTGGTGGCCCAGGAGTACTATGTCAGGCTTGTTGGCTTGTATTTACCTGACGGTGAGAAACCAGTAGTTCCAATAAATTAGACACTTCTCATTTCCCACAACGGACTCAATATCACCCGGAGCGTAAGGTGTTTCGTCTATCCCATACGAGTGCCTTAGATGATAGTAAAGCACTCGTAATGCTGCGTCGTATCTGTGAATATACGCCGAGACTGCGTATGTCAGGCAAACCGACAGTAAGTGCATTACAGTCTCCGGTGCCCTGGGTAGGCCCTGCAGCTGACATCATGGACCTCCATACCCATGACACGACGTCGATAGACGAGGGTGTTAAATACACCATCTTGGCAAGCCATTATGAATCCCTCGGTCTCAGACTTCAGCCCGGCTGACTTTAAAAAGGCGAAGGTTAGCCTTTCGGATAAGCCGAGGTCTTCTATATTTTTATAGAAGACTCCGTGCAATGGCTTAACCTTATGGGGCTGCAGGAAGATGTTGTGTTCTGTAGCTCTAATGTGGGCTTTTAGTCGAACGGGTTCCAACTCGGTGACAGAGGCGGGGTTTACCCGCTCGACGTCGAAGATGAGACCAAGTTCATCGGCTGCTTTCCGTGCTGCCTTAAAGAGAAAAGCTACTATCTCTGGGTACCGCAAGACACCGGAGCAAGTGGACAATGAGCTCATGTGATGTCATGTAAAATGCCTTGCCGCAGTCTATTCAGGTCACGAAGAGGTTTTGCTTATACTGCACGGAGTCCTGCGTGACACATCTGTCAATCAGCAGGTTCTCCTTGCAGCCAGCGACACCTCTCTTCGACCCTCGTTGCTCATTTATCCGTTCGTAAACCGGTTCAACTGCGTGGAGCACCCGAATATACAATGTGCGTGTACCTTGTAACATGCGTTTAAACGGATTATCGGCCGGTAGTTTTTTAGGTTAGACAAATCTCAGTTCCTGGTGATCAGCACTGTCGGCCCCTCAACAACCCAAGATGGAATTTGCTGCTCCCCATTCAGCCAGGAATTAAAAATTCTGGCCAAATGGTCGTTGGTGTTCGATAACTTTTCCACCGAAAGTTATTTATCCCATCAGGAACTGGTGCAGAAAAATTCTTAGAGCCCTCAAGGGCTTTGTAGAACCTGAACTCTTGTAAATTTATAATTATGCATCTTATGGTTTGCCGATATCTTTGGACCGATGAATATAATAAGCTCAAATCCTGTACAGCACTGCGTATAGAATATTGAAAATTTGCATGAAAATATGCTAAAACATTAATTTAATTTACTTCATCAGAAGTCACAGGAGTGGGTAAATTTTTTAGAGCTTTCAAAGATGAACTAAAATGTATAAAATTAATCTGAACACGTATGAATTTTCTGTTATTCATTTGTGGTAAATTCGGGTATTCCTCATTAAAATTTTTACAAGTTCTGCATATATCTTATTACGCTGTCATGTATAAAAAATAAATCCATTAGAACTGCATTTATATAATTATCTGCTATTATAGTTACATTTACTGAGACAAATCAAAAATATTACACCAATGTCAATACACAATGCGAATAAATGATATTTCCGCCGAAACAAAATATTTCAGAGACTACATGCTATAAGAGAATATATGTATGTATAGTATAATATGTACTTCTAAGGCATATTTATAAATAAATGCTTATAAATCAAATACGCTACGAGTTAGGTATAGGTACACTAACATATCTGAATAGCAAAATTTAAAAAAAAATGACTCGACCACTTATATGCCATTTAAAGAAAGTTTTGACTATAACATGAAAAGTCCTCGGGCCTTGCATAATGGTAACCGACAATTCAGCTTATGATTGTCTTTTGGTAGGCTAATAACGCGATTTATTAGAAGTCAAATTTTGCTCAATAAATCTGGAAATTAATCAATATCTCTGAAACGGTTTGAGATAGGTAAATATATTAACAAAAGTTACACAAAATTGCATGTAGATCCTAAAAATAGAAAAATATACAGGATATTCCATGATGTATAACAAAGATGTTGCCAGTTTTACCTACATTTAGCAAGGCCGCCCTGTCGATAATATTTTAGGCTGACAGCATACTTTGCTACCTTGGTACCGGAATTTTTGAAAGGACATGTTTACCCGTTCTCCATATACTTCTAATACTCCATCCACCATGAATAACTTTGTATGTACTTACCTTTTTCATATTTTTGCAATATTTAAAGTATTTAAGTTTAGCATTGAAACTTTAGTTTATGTAAAAATATCACAAGCTCCAGTCCCTAAAACCTGGGGGTGTACTCTAAGTAAAAGTACATTAAGTACCATAATTTTAGCTCCGATATCAGAATTTTCTGTTAAATTGTTGTATTAAAACTGAGATTCAAAGTATAATAAGATTCAGATATAATTAAATTCCTCTAGAACTTCACTTCTTGCGAAATACCGTAATTGAAACATGCTGTTCTACCTACTTAACTTTAATTAAATAACAAATTTTTCATGACTACCTGTACTCAATTCTACTAGCATAAATATAATGCCAAAAATCTAATTAATTCAATTATTCACAATTGAACGTTCTAGAATTTGAAACGTTCGACTTAGATTTTCATTGAACACTTTTTCTTATAAAGAATGAACTTTTTAGAACTTGTTTGTTTTGTTGTTTCAATCAAAATAATTGATAATTTGTTAATTCGTTAAATTCAAGTTAAAATTAAATAATAATAATAAGCAGGAGGGCCTCAGTACCAGATGGGGGTTACACAACGTAAAAACCCCCGGGCCACAAGACCTGGCCAGAGTGGATGAAGAACTTCGTGCAGCGCTACCAGAACGGGCTGACCTCTGGTACGTAAACTGTGCTGTGTATGCCGCTGCTCAACGCTTTTCTCGGGTGGAGAGGCGAAACACTGCTTCCCCACAGGAGAGAGCGCAGCGGCGCTTACGAAAGATGGATGCCTAGATCTGATCGGCGAGGCAATACGCATCCCGTATCCAATGCGTGATGGACTATGTGGTAGCGAACAGGCCGTTCACGTCTAAAGTACGTCGATTAGCCGCCAACTTAAGACGCGCCCATCACACTCAATGAGCCAGTGCTGTGAAGGCTTCAACAACCACATGAAGTCTGCCAACCATTAACCCCAGAAGAGGTTCGTAGGACTCTTGAGGACACCAAGAACTTTGCTGCTCCAGGTCCCGATGGGATATATAACTTTTGGTAGAAAAAGTTATCAAGCACCCATCACTATTTGGCCAGAATTTTTAACTCCTGGTTGAATGGGAGCAGCAAATTCTTTCTTGGATTGCTGAGGGGCGGACAGTGGTGAGTCCCAAGAACAGAGATTTGTCCAACTCAAAGAACTACAGACCTATAACCTGTCTAAAAGTATGCTACAAGGTGTTTACATGCATCTTGTACATGCGGGTGCTCTATGCAGTTGAACCGGTATACGAACGGATGTATGACCAACGAGGGTTGATAAGAGATGTCGCTGGCTGCAAGGAGAACCTGCTGCTTGACAGATGTATCACGCAGGACTCCATGCAGTATAAGCGGAACATCTCTATGGCCTGGATTAACTACCGCAAGGCGTTTAACATGACATCGCATGAGCTCATTGTTCACGTGCTCCGATGTCTTGTAGTATCCGGTTCCGTAGTGAGAATTATTGAAGAACTGATGCCGCTCTGAAGGATTCGCTTTACCATAACATCGGGTAATGATAGAGTCCAGAGTGGGTAACATTCAGAGGAGGAGTATTTCAGGGAGATTCCCTCAGCCCTCTTCTGTTTTGCATCTTACTACTGCTATTATCGGTCTCGCTTCGAAAAACCCGTGGCTACAACTGCGGTACCCCCGGCGATAGGAGTCATAAGGTCACCCATCTATTTTATATGGATGATCTTAAACTTTATGCCTCCTCAGAAAGGGATCTCCAACAATCCCTAAGGGTGGTACAGCAGTACACGCAGGCTGTCGGTATGCAGTTCGGGTTCGACAAATACGCACTGATTCATCTCAAGAGTGGACGCTCCATCCAAGAAGTGAGTGTAGTGAAAAACGCTCTCCGCGGCAAGTATCAGCACCTACTCCGACAGATCAGAACCATCGGGGAAGTTCTAGCTGCAAATATGCTTGCCGTTCCGATTCTTCTCTGCTCTTTTGGAGTAGTGAAATGAACTAGAGAAGAATTACGTCAACACGATGGAGTAACTCGCAAGAAGATGCATCTCAATTCCTATTGAGAGCTTGCATCATAAATCTTCCGTTCCACGGTTATATCTCCCACGACATCGCGGATGCCGTGGATTCCTGAGCTTGGAGAATCTCCATAGCGGGATAGTTCTGGATGAAGCATGTAAGGTCAGCAGGAGTTCGGATTCCCTCTGCATGGACCGAGACCATGAAAATGCAGAGGTAGGAGCTTCTATCTTTAAGACAGCACGGAGAGCAGTCGATGAACTTGGTCTTATCTTCAACGTCGAGCGGGTAAACCCCGACTCTGTCACCGAGCTGGAGCCCGTTCGACTAATAGCCCACATTAGAGCTGCAGAACACAACATCCTTCTGCAGCTTCATAAGGATAAGCCATTGCGCGGAGTCTTCTATAAAAATATAGAAGACCTGGACTTATCCGAAAGGCTGACCTTCGCCATTTTAAGGTCAACTGGACTGAATTCCGAGATCGAAGGATTCATAATGGCTTGCCAGGATGGTGTATTTAACACTCTCGTCTATCGAAGTCGTGTCATGGGTATGGTGGTCCCTGATGTCAGCTGCAGGGCCTACCGCAAGGCGCCGGAGACTGTAATGCACTTACTACAATGTTGCTCTTAGCGGGGCTGAGAACTCCACGACATACATTGTCTTGAGTTGGTGGTCGAGAAGTACTATGTCAGACTTGTTGGTTTGTATTTGCCTGACGGTGGGAAACGAGTAGTTCCAATAAATTAGACACTTTTCATTCTTCCCCACAACGGACTCAATAAACCCCGAAGCGCAAGGCAGCACTGGTGTTTCGTCTATCCCATACGAGTGCCTTAGATGATACTAAAGCAACGCTGCCGAAACTGCGTATATCAAACCAACAAGCCTGACATAGTACCTCTCGACCACCAACTCAAGACAATGTATTTGGTGGTTCTCAGCCCCGCTGAGGCAACATTGTCTTGAAAGAGGTGGAAAAACGGACAAAATATCGAGATTTGCTCTTCGAACTCCGCAGGGTTTATCCAGGCCATTCTGTTAAAATAGTGGTCATCACCAGGAGCCCTCGGTAGAATGAGACAGACGCTGCTTTCAGAACTAAAGATTATACGGGCATGCCGAGATTCGGCAGAGGTCTTAGCCGGCAGAATGCAGAAGGCTGTCATCCTCGGTTCATTACATCTACTCAGGGCACACGGTTCACGGACCAGGTAATCACTCGCCCCACGGGCGTGAGGAGTGGCTATTGGTATTTATTACCAGCTCCCCTCTGTGAGGGTCTGAGCCACAGTGTATGGTGACTTGCTTTTTGTAAAAAATAAAAAATTAAATTATAATGTAATATAAGCAGGAAGGCTGACTTCCATCTATCAAGACTTTGGTGAGTAGCGCCATCACTTACTCCAGCTGGGGATGCAAGACCGAACCGGTAGCCCTAGTGTATCCGGGGGGGAACAGCGTCTTCCCTTTCGGTATCGGTCGTGGACCTCTTTGGTATCGGTCGTGGGCCTGCTAGGCTAACCACCCACAGGCCCTAAACTTTAGTTCCAGCAGGCCGAAGATAAGGCCCCTACGATCGACCCTGTGCGGATAGAGGTCAACGCAAGGTAGTGGGGCCCAACCAGACAGACCGCCCGTTGACGACATTGGCAATGACTAATGATGTAAAAATACCGTATTTAATTTTGGCCGTATTATACAATGTATTATACAACGTATAAGGCTAGGCTAGGAAACCTATAATAATAGAACCTAGTAATAATAGTAGTTAACTCTACTTAATTAACTAAAAGAGAATATTCAAACAATACAGTATTTGTTTATTTGAAAGAGAAAAACAAATTGTTGATCCCTCTCGGTATGGTTTTATCAGCTTTACTTCGTGCCCTTCGTTATTTAAAACTGTTGTTAGTTTTATTATATTTCAATGAGTGTCTGACCAATCTGTAATGGTTTCTTGCAAAGCTGGGTGCGCAAAATTAGCAAATTTTTTTGGTTTGCCTGCCACCAAACATTCCACTCCGCCGTTAGCTCAGATGTTGAGAGGTGTTGAAGTGGCTGAATTTTGTTATTAGATTGTCACATTTCCCCTTTTTTGAGGCATTAGCAGTATAAGAAGAGGTATTCCTATGTCCTTATATTTTTTGGGTCTTCCCATTTTATATAGGTAGGTATATATAAACTAGCAACACAAATTTATAATTTTAAAATAAGCTGTTACAGTCAGAACTCGCTCGATTTATACAATACAAAAAATACGTAGTTTAAAAATGTATTATATAATTGTAGTATTCAATTTTACATCACTAGCAATGACCAAGGACGCTTTGAGTGGACAGATGAACTGAGTGAGGAACTTCTGCATTGCTATGAAAGCAGTGAGCCCGCGCGGAAAGGATACATGGCGCGGATGCATGTTCTGTGGTGTGAGAGGCTTCCAGAGCATAGCGCCTTCATGCCACAAAATCTGCGTGACCTTGTAACCCACCTTCGTAATAGGGACTACGCGAGGGCTTCTCCGGGACCGGTGAATGAGGTGGCCGAAGGGCCGCCGCATTCACCGGTTGAGGACGTAGTTTTTCTCGTTCCGTCAATACCAGAGGGCCTCACTACCAGACAGGGATTACACCACATAAAAACCCCCGGGCCACAAGACCTGACCAGAGTGGATGAACAACTTCATGCAGCGCTACCAGAACGGGCTGACCTCTAGCACGTAAACTGTGTCGTACATACCGCTGCTCAACGCTATTCGCGGATGGAGAGGCGAAACATTGCTTCCCCACAGGAGAGAGCGCAGCGGCGCTTACGAAAGATGGATGCCTAGATCCGGTCGGCGAAGCAACACGCATCCCGTATCCAATGTGTGATGGACTATATGGCGGCCAGCGGGCCGGACCGTTCACGCCTAAAGAGCGTCGATTAACTGCCAACTTAAGACGCGCCCATCAGACTTCAATGGGGGCAGTGCTGCGAACCACTAAATAGCACTGTCTCGACAGGATACGGATGATATTGACTTGCAAGAAGTCACTAGTGACGCGGGCGAGATGGCTTGCGGAAAATAAACTGTTCCGCCAAAAGTCCTCGCGCCTTTTCCAACCGCCTTCGCGTATTGTAGACAATTCGCCGACTGCAGATCAGGTGAAGAACTTCTGGAAAACGTTATACGAAGAGAGGTTTCCACTCAACTGAGATTCTCCGGCCCTTGCACACTTTGAAACCTTTTGTCAAAGGCTTCAGCAACCACATTAAGTGTGCCAATCAATAACCCCAGAAGAGGTTCCTAGGACTTTTGAGGGCTCTAAGAACTTTGCTGCTCCAGGTCCCCATGGGATATATAACTTTTGGTAGAAAAAGTTATCAAGCACCCATCACTATTTGGCCAGAATTTTTAACTCCTGGTTGAATTGGGAGCAGCAAATTCCTTCTTGGGTTGTTGAGGGGCGGATAGTGCTGATCCACAAGAACGGAGATTTTTCCAACCCAAAGAACTACAGACCTATAACCTGTCTAAACGCATGTGTGGTGTATATCTAAAAATTCGTATTATTTTAAATAGGGTGCAGGTCAATAATGTTAAGATGCCTACAAGGCATCAACCTACGCATGAAGAGGATAGTTAAGTTCCAATGTCATTTGAGAATACTGGATAAGATTATTATTCGCCTGTACGTGTAGTGTTCGCAGAGCGATATATTTTTTATGCAACAAGTAAACTTACAACTGAATCATTACAAGAATGTGCAGCGCAGTTACGAAAATTGGCTATACACTGTAAGTTTGGCAATTATCTAGACACTGCTTTGCGAGATAAATTTATAGTGGGATTGGAACCTGGCATAATAATGGACAAGCTAATTTGTAAAGATGAAACGTCAACGTTCAAAGCAGCGTTTGGAAATGCGCACAAAGTGGCTATGGCATTAGCAATATTCCAGTAAGTGTAAAAAAGGAGCCGTCGGAAGTACACAAACTTGGTGGCAGAAACGGGACCAGTAGAAAGGATTTGGTAGTAATAAAACCCCTCGCCCCCAAACGCAGTCATCCGGAGCAGATAGTAAACAGTTCTCCCACTTCCAACAGACAAAAGCTAACGTGAGTGTGTGTTGTAGAGTATGTGGCGGTGCTAATCACAGTCCCGTAAATTGTATCTATCGCAATCATTATTGTAATTTCTGTGGAAACCGGGGCGCCACTTACGAAAATTATGTTGGAAAAAGAAATAAAATCTTTACAAGATGATAATGAATGTAGTAGTATTTTAAATGAATCAGCTGTTTATAATGACAATTTTTTAGATTTAGATTTGTTTTGTTTTCGTTCTGAGCAAAGAAAACCGATAATGGTAAATGTTTATATAAACAGTAAATTCTTTGATATAGAAACTGATTCAGGTGCTGCAGCATTCGTTCTTTCTGAAAGTATCTGGTTAAAATATTTTAGAAAAATTCCGTTGTCTGGTTCTGAATTTCTAACCTATGTAGGTGGTAGAATTACACCCCTAGGGAACATTTGTTTAAATGTTTCATACAGATAGAAATATCATTTACTTTATTTCTATGTAATTAAAAATGGTGGTCAACCGTTACTAGGTAGAGATTTTATTTCTAAATTTAATTTGACATTCAAGGAAATTAATTATACGGAGATTATCAGTAAAAATGATATTGATAGAATTATAAATAAATACGCCGATGTTTTTAACGACAAACTGGGAACTTTTAAAAATTTAAAATTAAAATAAATGTAAAAGAGGACGCCGTGCCGACATTATTTAGACCCAGGCAATTACCGCATTCATTAAAAGAGAGGTTTGATAAAGAATTAGATAAATTAATACAAACAGGGATCTTGCAGGAAAATATTCTGAATGGGGAACACCTATAATACCCGTAATAAAGAATGATACTGTTCGTATTTGTGGCGATTATAAGATAGATGTAGATAGATATTCGTCACCGCGTATCGATGATACTTTTTTAAAACTCAGAAATGGGATCCTTTTCTCTAAAATTGACTTAGCTCAAGCATATCAACAACTGCTGTTAGTTGATGATTCTCGTAAGTATACGACGATATCCATACATCGAGGTTTATTTTCCTATACCCGATTGCCGTTTGGAATATCGTCTGCTCCAGGACAATTTCAACGAATCATGGAACAATTACTTTGTAATATTCCAGGCGTTATTTTGATTACAAAAAAAAAATTAACACATAGAAAGGTTATGTAAAGTTCTGGATATTTTGAAGGATGCCGGATTAACTGTAAAAATTGGTAAGTGCAAATTTTTTCAGAATTTTGTAGAATATTTAGGCGTGATTATTGACAAAAACGAATTGCCAAAATCGGAACAAAAATTAAAGCAATTTTGGAGGTTCCGCCTCCGAGTAATGTTACACAAGTTAAATCATTTTTAGGCATAATTAATCATTACCATAGGTTTATACCTAACGTTCCAAATGTTTTATACCCATTGTATGATTTGATTAAAAAGAATACAGAATGGTGTTGGTCAGATGAATGTTAAAATGCATATGACAAGATTCGGGAAATAATTGTCGCTCCGCAAGTTCTCACCCATTACAATCCCGATTTAGAATTAAATTTAACGGTAGATTCGTCTGACTACGGTTTAGGATTTGTAATATCAAAGGTGTACAAAAATGGTACCGAACGACCGATAGCGTTTGCGTCACGGACTTTGACGGAAACCGAAAAACGTTATTCTCAAATTCATTCTCAAAAAATTCATCATTACCCATACGATCGGACTATTAATCTTTTTACTTATCACCAAGCTTTAGTTTAAATTTTTGGCGCGAAACATGGAATACCAGCGATGGCAGCGTACAGATTACAAAGATATGCTTTATTTTTATCTGGTTGCAGTTTTATATTAGATACATAAAGTCGGACAAAAATATTGCAGATTTTTTATCAACACTTCCGTTAAAAGAAAATGATGACGAAACAATTGACTCCGACAAAAATTTAAACTTAAATTTTATTGAGAAAAATGAGGAATTACCTATTAGCACTGAGATCATTAGAAACGCAATACAAACAGACCCGATTTTAAAAAGAATTTATGATTTTGTTAAAACAGGGTGGTTGCAAAAATGCTAGCCTGAGTTTAAAATTTATTATCGCCGCAAAGACGAAATAAATTGATGATATTTTGTTATGGGGCTGGCTATAGGGTAATTGTTCGGTCACGTTTTCGTTAAGATACTGGTTGTACAGTATTTTAAAAAATTCAAAATGACGGATTCAGTGTGCAATTGTCAATCAAAAAAATTAGAATCATTGAAATCCACTATATGGGGTATCAAATTAAATGTCTTGAAAGGACAATTCCAAAAAAATACATGAATCCGACTCTTCTCACAAAATATGGTCGTTAGTTGTTTAAAACGGATTAGACATAATAGCCTATGTTACGCGTATTAAAGTTTGTAATTGTTCCATATTTCGAAAGATATGTTTATTGTAATTATTCTAGAAATTGTTACATCAAACAAGTTGCACGATGCCAAAATAAAAAACAAATTACAAAAATCAAAAACAATGTTATTTTTTTCTTCTGTTTTGGGGTTTCTACCACATAGATTTTTTTTTAAATTCATAAAATCTACAAAAACCCAATTATTCAGTATATTGGAAAAATAACTTCTACGCCTGTTACATTTATGTAAAAGGAACAGCCAGAAGTTACTTTTTGTCAACCAATATAATTATAATAAGGAAAATAAGAATAACGTATTTCGCTACTTACCATTTATTCAGAACTGCGTAAGTAGTAAGTAGCTTTTTTTAACATACACAGCACATAAGAATTTCCTTTAAAATGCTTCGAGAAAGGAATACTTATTTTCCAAAACGTCAGCGAAATACATTATTCTTCTTTTTTCTTATTATAATTTATATTGTCTGAAAGTTATTTGTGGCATTCTACGAATATTCTTTCCTGTTATTAGGGTTTTCTACCACATGTATTATCCTCTACAAAAACAAATCAGCGAATCTACAAAATAATAGGATTATTGAAAAAAAGCCTCTGCGCCCGTGACGTTTACGTCAAAGGAACAGTCAGAGGTTATGTTTTACAAATAATATAAATTGGAATAAACACAGAAATAACGTATTTTGCTGTCGTTTCGGAAAGTAGTCTTTTTCCGTTTTCAAAGCTTTTTTTGGAAGAATTCTTAATTTGCTGTGTATGTGAAATACACAGATTTAAGATTCTGTTTATATTATTTCTATAGATACTTACCACTTGCACAGAACTGATAATATATTTTTTAAGATAATGTTGGAGTTTAAATATTGTCTGAAAGTTATTTGTGGCATTCTACGAATATTCTTTCCTATTATTTGGGTTTTCTACCACATGTACTATTATCCTCTTCAAAAAAAATCACCGAATCTACAAAATAATAGAATTATTGGAAAAAAGGCCTCTGCGCCCGTGACGTTTACGCCAAAGGAAAAGTCAGAGGTTATGTTTTGCAAATAATATAAATCGGAATAAACACAAAAATAATATATTTTGCTGACGTTTCGGAAAGTAATCTCTTTCCGTTTTCACAGCTATTTTTTGAAGAACTCTTATTTTGCTGTGTATGTCAAATACACAGCTTTAAGATTCTGTTTATGTTATTTCCATAGATACTTACTACTTACACGGAACATAGAACTGATGATTTTTTTTTTTTTTTTTTTTTTTTTTAGATAATGTTGAGTTTGTTAAGTTCTTCTTTTAACATTGGTAGCCAGGTTGTACAAATATCTACAGAACAATTCGATACGCACTTATCTTCATTTAATAAGATTATTGCTGATTCTTTAATTTTTCTTTTTTTGGTATCTGTTTCTTTTGTTAAAATTTTTGCCGAGTCCCAGTTTATTCTATGTCCGTTTTCCCAAGCATGTTCACAAATCTTTGATTTCTGAATTTCATTCTTTCTAATGTAATTCTTGTGCTCATCCAACCTCACACTGAAGTTTGTTAAGTTGTTCTTTTAACATTGGTAGCCAGGTTGTACAAATATCTACAGAACAATTCGATACGCATTTATCTTCATTTAATAAGATTATTGTTGATTCTTTAATTTTTCTTTTTTTGTTATCTGCTTCTTTTGTTAACATGCTTGGGAAAACGGACATAGAATAAACTGGGACTCGGCAAAAATTTTAAGGGTGCCCCTTATTTCGTTTGCTAGTAAATTCAATAATTTTGCTGCTTGTAAAATATATTTATTATTATTATTATTTGTTGCTGCCCAATTTGGAAATCACATCTCAGTCACTGCAGTAGCCAAGTTAATAAGTAACGTATTTTAAAATATCCTCTGATTTATTTATCATTTCTCCATCTTTACTTACCTGCCACCCACCGAAAAAAACTAAGCAACCGACAGATAATCAAACTACGTGTGGACCTAAGAGGCCTATTAAGGTAAATATAAATCCATCCGGGGAGAAATACCCTTATTGGTGTTATACGATTGGCGCACAACGTGCTAGGGCCTAAATTCAGGTTACAACTTATATGTAGAGTATGTATTTTGTTAATATAAATTGACATCTTCGCGAGAGAGAGAGAGAGATTTTCTATTTCTAAGAAATAATATTGCAAAGAAATAATAAGACCTGGTTCATAGTTTAAGTTTCCTCGTATATGTAAAGATGCATCTTTTTGACAATGTTAAACACATGAAAATACAGAAATATTGACTTCCTGCAAAACTGAAATATTTTTAATACTGCTTTGGTTTCTAAATATCTAATAAGATATTTAATATATATCTATCTACCGTTGCTTATATTTTATATCTTATTTGAGTTGAAAATAAAATACTTTCGCATTCGCGAAGTGTGTAAAGTGTATACGAACTTCATTGAAACCGTATAAAAACTAAGAGCCCGCAAAAACAGTCGGCATCTCTTTATTGTACACGGGCGGAGGTAAATAGAAATGCTTGTCATAAGAAAATGATGAGATTTTCGGGCGTTATTATATTATCATCTGTTTCAAATAGTCTCCAGAAAGTCATGGTAAATTAGTAAATAATTAAAATATTTCAACTTTATATAGTAGTAGATATTTATAAATATGAACAATAACTAACTAAACTCTTACGATTGATATTATAATAGGTATTTATGCACTGCACTGACACATTGACAGCACACCTCATCGACTTCTGAGAAACGATTTACGAGTTTTTTTTATGCTAGTAGGCCTGTCCGTTTTATTATCTTTAAACCAGTGCAGTCGTAGATGGTTCATTCAGGCTGATTACATTGCCAGTCTCGGACTCGCCTGCACAGTTTCAACTACCGTTCGAATCTCGATACCATTGCTAAATATATAGGACAAAATATCAATTCAGTGCGCACGGTCCTGTGCTTTAACACTGACCAGTTTCAATTTTGCCCGTATAAAGTATAGCTATCGGAGCATAAAATCTGTTTACCTATTTGACTTTTTCTAGGAACGCACAAGAAATATTGGTAGCAATTTACTCGTTCGAATTAAAATTATATTTTAACTGAAATATCAACTTTGCCGTTTAACGAATACTTATCTACATTGGTACCAAATAGGCACTTTTATTTGTATGCGTATTATCTACTATTATTTTTTTGCTTAATATTAAAAGTAATAAAATAAATTAACTTCGATTGTAAAATTTTACTGGAAGATTACATTTACTTGCCACATTTTTATCGGAATATCTTTATTATCTGACTTAAAATATTTTTGGATTTATCTATACCTTATTTCTTCTGTATATACTTGGATATTTATATGAGAAATTTGTTGCTTTATTACTATCTATTGTGTTAACCTTTTTACAAGGGTTACTATTTTAAAATTATAATAATAGTAGATTATATTTATTGGTCATTTATTCAGATTTTTGCGTATTATCTTGGTTATAACTTACCTGAATAATTGATTTCCTAAACAAATCGTTTATCATTATTATCTATACATTTGCGGGGATTTTACTTGCATAGATTAATTAATTAATTGATAATTTTTCATTCGGGTTTTGTTGAATTCTATCTAGTTTCCTTTTATATTTATTAATATTTGCTATTATTAACTGAGTAAAATGGAGCCTAACCATTGGAAAGTGGCAGAGCTTACTTATGAATTACGTGTACGTAATATAGATTCTACTGATGATGTTGATAAGAAGCGAAATATTTTACATGGTTTGTTAGGTCAAGAAAGTGCTAACAAAAGTTTTGTACAAAATCTGTCTGTACATTCCTTACACATTTGAGGACGATGTCAAGAGGATTTTGGAAACAATTAAAGATTTAGAATCAGTAATTATAAATTATCATACTTCAGGAGATAATGCAATACGTAACCGAATTTCTTCGCGTTTAACACATTTATCTGATCGTATGCAACGATTAGTCGCTGATAATGAGGAAGCTGATGAGATAAAATGAAACTTACAAATTGAAATTTTAGTGTTAGAGGGTGATTTTGCTTTTAAAGAGGTGCCTCATACTTCTACACCTACCGGATGTTCATCAAATGTTTTAAATGTACCGTCAGTAAAATCTATCGCTCCTTATAAGTAGAATGTTACTTTTAATGGTTCAGTAGAAAGCGAATCTTTTATTTGTTTTCTAGAAAAAATTGAACTTTTGCGACAAGCTCGTAATGTATCTAAAGATGAACTATTTTTATCAGTGTGTGACTTATTCACTGATTCGGCTTGGACTTAGGTTTATAAATAATCGCAATAAAGTAAATAATTAGGATGACTTAGGAACAAAATTGAAACAAGATTTTTTTACCTTATTATTATGAAGATGAACTTTTGCAAGAAATTAATAATAGGACACAAGGCCCTAATGAACGCGTTGCTATTTATATTGCTTCCATGGAAGGATTGTTTAACCGTTCACCTAATAAACCTGAAGAAACTGCTATTGTTAGTAAAATTAGGAGGTATTTGTTGCCTTACTATATTTCTAGGCTAGCTTTAAAGCAACCTAAAACTATCACTGAATTAGCTGATTTGTGTAAAAAGTTAGAAGAGTCTTGTACCTGGTCTAACCGTTATAAACCATCACCACATACTAAGGGGGGTTTATTAGAACCTGACATAGGCCTCAAGCCTGTAGCCTCAAGTTCGTTTAATTCATTTCCTAACATTAAACCAAATGTTAAAAAATTTGGAATTGTGAAAAAATGGGGCATGTCTAGTGAATGCCGTAATCTTAAAAAAATATTTTGTTTCAATTGTGGTCTTAGATTAGGGAAGAGAGTGGATGCAGCGCATTCTATCTCCCGTATGTTCGGTGGCTGTGACAAAATTGAAGCGGTAGCCATTTTATTTGTGGCACAACAAGCTCGTGGATCATAAGTGGTTTTTTGTGTTTTTATCAATAAAAAGTGCCAGTGATTACTAAACAACAGTAAATATTATAATGGTGAATTGTTCAGCATATAACTGCAACAGTCGCAGCGAAAAAGAGGAGCCCGGAGTTACTTTTCACAGGTAAAAAGAGTGAAGACCCCTAATGACATATTAGCTTTAAATTAATTTTTTTGATACCAAGAGTAATATTTCGATCAAAATCTTTTAGCATGCTATTTGTCAGTTGTATAATAACAGATTTAAGTTTAGTTTTATACGATAGTTTAATTATTTTTATTACTAATTGTCATTCGAAGGTCAGTTCTTTGTTCAGAATTTGCATATTTCCAGAGGCGTAGACATTTTTTTTTTAGGTAATACTAAAGGAGAACGGAAACCTCGAATTTTTGCGTGATTTTTTCAGGATACCCTATTTTGGGGTCGTAGAACACGAATCTGAAATTAGTTTTGCGTGCATACGAACCGTTTCTCAAAAAAAATTTTTGAAAATTTTTCTTATGACGCACTTTTTCATGCACTAATTTATACACCAACAGCACTTGTATATGGTCTTTTTCCTTATTAAGATCACACTATGTCCTTTATAGAACAATAAACCCTCCACTTATGGCAGAAAACTCACTTTCTTTTGTATAAAAATCAGAATTTTATTCACAGAAACTGTATTAGATGAACCTCCATCTGTCATTTGATTACATATATTCGCATGCGTTGTTTGCGCATGTGTAAGGTTTGGTGTCTAAAGGTACCTTATTAAATCTGGGGCAGACGGCGCTAAGTACACACATTAGCGCCTTGAAGGGCAAGGGATATGTATGTTTATAAATAATACTTAACGCCGTCTGCCCCAGATTTAATAAGATGCTATGTACTATTATATATATTCCCTTCAAGACAGTTTCGAAACGTCGACCGGCCGCGAACATGTCTTGATTTATGTTTATAAAAAATAATGCTTTAACGCCATCTACCCCAGATTTAATAAGGTGCTAAAGTACTATTATATATCCCTTGCCCTTCAAGACACGTTCGCGCCCGTCAACGCTTCGAAAGTGTCTTGAAGGGCAAGGAATATATAATAGTACTTAGCATCTTATCAAATCTGGGGCAGACGGCGTTAAGTATTATATATAAACATACATATCCCTTGCCCTTTAAGGCGCGAATGTGTGTACTTAGCGCCGTCTGCCCCAGATTTAATAAGGTACCAAGTACTATTATATATCCCTTGCCCTTCAAGGCACTTTCGTAGCGTTGACGGGCGCGAACGTGTCTTGAAGGGCAAGGGATATATAATAGTACTTTAGCACCTTATTAAATCTGGGGTAGATGGCGTTAAAGCGTTATTTTTTATAAACATAAATCAAGACATGTTCGCGGCCGGTCGACGTTTCGAAACTGTCTTGAAGGGCAAGGGATATATATAATAGTAGGTACATAGCATCTTATTAAATCTGGGACAGACGGCGTTAAGTATTATTTATAAACATACATATCCCTTGCCCTTCAAGGCGCTAATGTGTGTACTTAACGCCGTCTGCCCCAGATTTAATAAGGTGCCCTTAGACACCAAACCTTACACATGCGCAAACAACGCATGCGAATATATGTGATCAAATGACAGATGGAGGTTCATCTAATACAGTTTCTGTGAATAAAATTCTGATTTTTATACAAGAGAAAGTGAGTCTTCTGCCATAAGTGAAGGGTTTATTGTTCTATAAAGGACATAGTGTGAGCTTAATAAGGAAAAAGACGATATACAAGTGCTGTTGGTGTATAAATTAGTGCATGAAAAACTGCGTCATAAGAAAAATTTTCAAAAATTTTTTTTTTGAGAAACGGTTCTTATGCACGCAAAACTAATTTCAGATTCGTGTTCTAAGACCCCAAAATAGGGTATCCTGAAAAAATCACGCAAAAATTCGAGGTTTCCGTTCTCCTTTAGTATTAATTACATAAATGAAAACTCATTTTATTTATTATAAATTATTATTTTCGACGAAAATTTAAAGATGCATTAAAATTTGTTTTAGTTTTCCTAAGGATTTAGAAAAACGTAAAATATGGATTTCGAATACGAAAATTAATGATTGGGAGCCATCGAAAAATTCCAGACTTTGTTCCAAACATTTTGAGGCATGTTACTTTTACAAAACTGACACCCAAACAAGAGTTCGTTTGTTGAATGGAGCTGTACCAACAATTTTCCCCGAATTACCAAAGTACCTGCAGCCCAAAAAAGGTAAGATTTAGATTTTCTTATATGTAATATTGTGTATTGTTTAGTAAATAATGTTTCATTATTTCATTTAATTATATAGACATATATAGGTAGATATATACATTTTATGTATCTGCTTTCAGACAACAAAGAGAGCACGAGTACCTACTAGTAGCCCAAACCTAGGTCCATCAATATCCAGCCAGCAACTAGATTTTGACTCGCCGAGGAAGAAAGTGTTAAGACGAAGATTATTTAATGAAGTAAGAAAAAGCAAGAAGAAAACTAAAAAGATACGTGTGCTTAAGCAATCTTTAAAAAGGTATAGGAATAAGGTTACAGATCTTAAAAATATTATCCGAAATTTGGAGACAAAGAATTTAATACTTAACGAGCATGCAATGCTCCTTGATAATATGTCTTCAATACCTAAAGAAATGTTGCAAAGACAATCTAAGAAAAGGCAAAAATATTCACCTGAGCTACGCAAATTTGCTATAAGTCTAAAGTTTTTTTCTCCAAAGGCCTATAACTACGTGAGAACGGCTTTTGATACTTGTTTACCTCATAGTAACACAATAGGCAAATGGCTTCAAAATATTAATGTTGTTGTTCACAACTGAAGATCTTGAAACCTTGCAGAAGCAGGTACAATACAATAATGAAAGCCCTTGTCTTTGTGCTTTAATAATTGATGAGATTTCTATACGACAACACCTAGAATGGGATGGAAAAGTTTTTCATGGTTATGTAAATTTTGGCACTGAAATTAATGATGACGGAAATGAGTTGGCTAAGGAAGCATTTGTCTTATTAATTTCTTGCATAAATGGAACATGGAAACTACCAGTTGGGTATTTTCTAACCAATAGGTTAAGCGGGCAACAAAAACACTCAATTGTCCAACAATGTATTGTTTTGGTAGAAAATACTGGAGTACGAGTTGTTTCTCTCACCTGCGATGGTCCTCCATCAAATATTACTTTGGGAAATTTATTGGGATGTTCCTTCAAATTTCCCAATATTAACACATCTTTTAGAAGTAATAATAAAAAAATATATTTCTTCCTCGATCCTTGCCATATGATAAAATTGGTAAGAACCACATTTGGGGAGAAAAAGGTACTTGTAGATGGAGATGGAAATATTATTGATTGGAAGTACATTGAGGTTTTGGACACATTGCAGCAAACAGAAGGCTTACATCTTGGCAATAAGTTACGTAGCGCTTACATAAACTTCTTTAAGCAAAAAATGAAGGTTAGGCTGGCAGTTCAATTATTAAGTGAATCAGTAGCCGATTCGTTACAATATTGTGAAGAAAAACTTAAACTAAAGGAGTTTCAAGGTTGCAAAGGAACCATACGTTTTATAAGAACATTTAATAATATTTTTGACATTTTAAATAGTAGATCATTGGTACCACCTGGATTTAAAAAATCATTATGTGAAAAAAATATTGAATCTACAACAACTTTTATTAATGGTGCGATAAAATATATTGCACAATTACGTTTTCCGAATAATATTTTAATTATCAAATCTAAAAGAAAAACAGGATTTATAGGCCTTATTATTTGCCTAAAAAGTGCATTACAATTATATAATAATTTGGTAACTGAGGAAAATTTATTATTGTATCTTCCTTTGTACAAGGTTAGTCAGGATCATTTAGAATTATTTTTTTCCTCTATTCGATCCAAAGGAGGATGGAATAATAATCCGACAGCTCGCCAATTTATGGGTGCATATAAACGCCTCCTTGTTCGAGGCGAAGTCAGGGAACACGGTATTGGAAATTGCATACCACAGGATCAGATTCCAGTGCTAGTAAGTTGTAGCAGAGTAACAAGTACACCCGAAGAACACATAAATTTAAGTTTGCCTGGATATAAAATGCAAGAAGACATTTTACCAGAACCAAATGATGACACATTATGGAACGATCATGATTACTTAGTCAATGATCTTGTCCTCTCTGGGTTTTCTGAACAAGTTGTAATATACATTTCAGGTTTTGTAATACGCAAGTTACAGAAAATTATAAAATGTGAGACTTGTGTTGAAGCTTTATCAGGAAATAGGGCAAATTTTCTGAACTCATTAATTCAGCAGAAAACTCATGGTGGATTAATGTATCCTTCTGACGATGTCATAAAAATATATCATAAAGCAGAACGTTGTTTGCGCTTTCATAGCAATTTAAATAGAAAAAATATTTTATTATTATTAACAAATGATGTAATATCTGATTGCCTTGAGAGCAAACATTTTGATAATATAAATGATCATGTGCTAGAAAATCCTGTCAATCATAAATATTTCCTGATAAAATCTATCTGTACCAAATATTTAAATATTAGGATACATTTTATAGCAAAAAAGAAATCAAATCACATGAATCCTTTAAGAAGTCAATTGACAAAACTTATTTTATTTAAGGGACAGTAATGGATATATTACGATATATTATTTTTATTACTATTGTATTTGTATATTCTTGTGTATTCTGTATTGTGAATATTTGTAAGTTTAATATAGTTTTTAGATTTCGTAAGGAAGTATGTGTATCGTTAACTATTATTTTTTAATGTATAATATTGTAAACCGTTTTTCTTCAGTATCATTTTTTGTGTTATTTGTTTAGAAATTTATGTTTGGTTTGGTGGTGATTATATAGACTAAAAAGTAATGTTAGGCATTGAGTTCGATGTTTAAAAGCATATAGTCCTAACTTATTTACTTCCTATCTTTGTATCTATTTTTTTTATAATTATTTTAGCAGCCTCTAAAACTCTAATTCCTCCTTTAATGACGCACTATGTTTTGATTTAATATATTATTAATAAAGCTACTTTAAAAATCACGTTTTTTTTCTAACCTTTTAAAAGTATTTTAAAATATATTTTAGTAATAATTAATATACTTTATGCATATTGATATATTGAAAAATGAGTACTAACTACAGAAAAAATGTTAATTATAAAAAGTTATACAATGGTTGTTCTTTGTTACAAAAGAGTTTCATGTTACGTATAGGTATGTTGTATAGAAAACTCAAGTTGAAACCGTTATTTTTAGTCTTCAAAATAAATTCAAGATTGCATCTATAAAATAAAAGATATCATAATAAATAATCGATGGGTGCCCCCGTATATATATAAATAAATAATAATAGCCAACAAATAAAATATCTAAAAATCGCATTTATTAAATTGGGTTCAATAAAATATTAATTATCTAAGATAATTTTAGCAAACAAAATTCTTAAACAGATATATTGGGATTTCTATGAATAATGAAATTGTATCCTTTGCCATGTATGATACGCCACTGGGCTTCACGGCGATGTGGCAGTTTGTAACAACTTGACCTACGCTGTGCGGTATCCACTCTCTTTCCTAATCTAAGGTTGTGGTAGTAAAAATGAGACTAAATCTAACTGCCAAAAATGTAAGCCAAAAAACGATTTAAGCAGGGACGCACATCTGGAAATCTTCACCTCAACTTGAGAGAATCGTCCAGAAAATTCAACAAAGGTACCGAAGAAAGGTGCAAAAATTTTTGAAAAAGGGCAAAAAGTAATTCAGTCTCATAATGATTAGAAGAAGTGGCCCTCAAAAGTGAAACATTTCTATCAATCTACTATTTCTATAAATCCAATTTTGTAAAGAAAGCTAATGATAACCGTCCTTATCTATATGTTCAAGTTGCCGGTTGTAAAATTTTAGATTTAGTAGATAGCGGAAGCACCACATTTATTTTAGGTTCCTCAGGTTTTCACCTTTTGCAAAATTTTAAATTACCTATTCAATATGAAAATTATTCAAATGTTACTATAGCTGATGGTATACCACAACATTTCGGTACCAATAACTTTAAATTCCGTTATTAAACAAATAATAATTTTGATTGTTCCGTCAGTAAAACATTCTCTTATCTTGGGAATGGATTTTTCTAAATGTTTTAAATTTAAAAATGTAAATTATGATGATTTTACCTATCAGTCGCTTACCTCAACACTTTGCACTGTTAATACCATTCAGTCAGCACAGGACTTGTCATCTACAGAAAAGAAAGCTTTAGACAATGTTATTCATATGTTTTCTAGAACTGCTCCTTCTGATCGACTTGGTCTCACTCAGAACATTCTATTGATACAGGTGATGCTAAGCCTATTAGACAGAGACAATATATCTTGTCACCTGCTATGCAACAACATTTAAATTCAGAAATTGATCACATGTTTGGCATGGGGATAATTCAACTTTCGAAATTTCTTTGATCTATCTTTTGTGGTTAGTTGAAAACTGTTCAGGGGAGTATCGTGCATGCTTTGATGGTAGAAAATTAAATTCCATAACTGTAGAAGATTCCTATCCAATGTCTTTGATATATAAAATTGTAAATAAACTGAGAGATACTAAATTCCTTACATCCATTGATTTAAAAAATGAATTTTTCAAATTCCTTTAGATCCCGCTTCTCGACCGAAAACTGCTTTTGCTGTTTATGGTAAAGGATTGTTTGAGTTCCGAGTTATACCTTTTGGTCTCAGTAATGCACCAAAAATAATGGCTAGGCTAATGGACAAGTTATCGGACCTTCTCTTGAACCATTTTGTTTTTATTATCTCAGTGATATAGTCATTCCAGATATTTCTACTCATTTAGAAGTTTTAAAAAAGGTACTTCATCGACTCGAAGAAGCTAACCTTACTGTTGACCTGGACAAGTGTCAGTTTTGTCGTCCGTCATTAACATTTCTAGGGTTTGTCTTTGACCAACAAGGTTTAAGGACGGATCCTGAAGAAGTTTCAGCCATTTTAAATTATTCTGTCCCTAAAACCACTACTGACATAAAACGCCTCATTGGTATTGTCAGCTGATATAGAAGGTTTATTAGACTTTTCTACTATTTGCTCTCCTATATCAGATCTTTTACACTGACGTAAAAAAGGTCATGCGATAATATGGACCTCGGAAGCTGAGTCCCGATTTTTCTAAACCTATTATTATTCAATGTGATGCGTCAAATACCGCCGTAGGTTCAGTTGTCCATCAGGCGAGTGATGGAATTGATTACCCGTTGTTTACGCTAGTAGAACTCTAACCAAATGTGAACGAAAATATTTCGTTACCGCTATGTGCTTTGCTATTTTTTGGTAGAAATTTTTCGTAGTTTTGTACATGGGACACGCTTTACTGTAGAAACAGACCACGCTTCCTTATTATGGTTAACAAATATTTCAAATCCAACACGTCGTTTAGCTCGCTGGACGATTTGTCTATCTCAATTTAACTTTGATGTTGTACATCGAAAAGGTTCACAAAATGTAGCCTACGCACTTTCTTGCTCAATTTCTGATACCGCTTTTTACCGCTTATTAGCGCTTTTGTCGCATTATTTAACTAAATTAATTCCTGATAAGTGGTATATTTCTGAAAAGTAAAGGAACATCCTGAAAAATATCCCTCTTATCGGACAGAGAAAAATGTTTTATATAAACACATATTTAATAATCATGCTGTAGTCAGTAATGTTATAAATTGGAAAATAGTAGTACCCTCCAGGTGTCTCAAAAACCCTATCTCGAATTCTCGAACTATATTATTGGCCTAATATACTTAAAGAAGTTCACAAGTATGTTCGTAAATGTACAGTTTGTGCAGCTAATAAAAATACGAATTTACGGTATGATGGGATCCTACCGTGATATTAACTTTCCATTTCAGCTTATTTCTGCAGGTCAAAAAATGTTAATAGATATGTACTGGTAGTTGTTGATTGGTTTACCAACCACTCCTTATTTTACTATAAGGAAAGTAACCAGATTGCAACCAAAGTTACAAATCTGGCGCGTTAAGTGTAATAATTGCATATTACCATCAAAACGCTAATGCTTTGGTTGCAGTCTGGTTACTTTCCTTATAGTAAAATAGAGATTTATAGAGGAGTTTGCGACTAAAAATATTATGTTTAATATTCCGCCCTCTAAAAGCACATTTGAACTATGCTAAGCCAAGTCAGGCTATTTATTTTTCGATTGCAACAGACACTGGACCGCTAGCTGGCTGTTTTACATGTCGCTATTATAAAAATACCGGGATGTACTATAGTCAAAGGATTCTCATGTCGGTCGTCGCATACCTACCTTGCACTGACGAGAGCCAACAGCTCGAAACTGCAGTCTGCAAGTGGTATGTGACGACTGGCAAGGGAGCTCCTTTAAGTAGGATCAGTCTTTCGGCTGGTGTTTGTTGCAATCGAAGCATTAGCGTTTTGATGGTAATATGCAATTATTACACTTAACGCGCCAGATTTGTAACTTTGGTTGCAGTCTGGTTACTTTCCTTATAGTAAAATAAGGATTTATAGAGGAGTTTGCGACTAAAAATATTATGTTTAATATTCCGCCCTCTAAAAGCACATTTGAAATATGTACTAGTACGTCCATTATTTAAAGCTACCACTCATGCTATTCTCAAGTTCATAGAAAATGATGTTTTCCTTATCTTAATAACCAATTTAAATCAAACCCAGCTTAAGGCAGAAATTTCAAGTGTCGATAAGTTAAAATAATTATATCGTGTAATAAAATTTAATTTTAAGTGAAGTAAATAATCAACTCTGGGGTTGTAGATTTAGATTGTTTTATGGGGTCGTCTGGCTTCGAACAGCCTTACTTCACTTCGACCTAAAAGATTTTTTGTAATTTACCATACATCTAGTTGTTGCCCAGGATTCCAAGACTTTTTACAAAGCTTGTGATTTTCCTGGGGGGGCTAATTTCCCTACGTCTTCAGGCGTTAATTCCGCCTGTTCTAGGAATTTTAGCCTAGTGCGGACTAACACCTTGTATAAGTATATGTTCAGCAGTTTCAGCTGCAGTATCGCAATATCTGCATTTGTTGTCTACCGCCTTGCCCATATTCTTGAGATGATATCTCAAGGGGCAGTGGCCATTTAAAAGGCCTGTGATTAGGCTTAATTCGAACTTTTCAAGTTCGAGAAACCTTATGGCATTCTTTGTCGAATAAGTTATAAACTTTTTCGCTTGTCTTTGGCCTGGAGTATTCCTCCAGTAGGAGTTTTTCTGGTCCTTTTTCCATTCTTAGATCTCATCCGCTATGTGTCCCCTGGCCAGGCCACAGAACGGTTCGGGTCCAATGAATGGTGATTTAGATCCCTTTTTTGCAAGGCTACCAGCAAGTTCATTTCCTTGTACTCCCTCATGCGCTGGCACCCACATCAGGGTAACTTTGTTGTTGTTGACCAGTTGCTTCAAGGATTGTCTACATTCCCAGGCAATTTTAGACTCAAAATTATAGGACCTTAGAGCTTTTAGTGCTGCCTGGCTAACTTCGGATGCCTTATTTAGGCATTCCTGGGCACACAGATTTGTAGCGTAAATTTCTGCCTGGGAGATGATTACGGTGTTACCGAGGGCTTTGGATAGCTTACATTTAGGCCCTGCTATGTCCACTCCTACCCCTTCAGCCATCCAGATGTGAGTTCCAGGTAAGTTTCTGATCCAGGATTACTCCTAGATACTTGACTTCACTGGAAAAATTTAGTATCGTTCCATTCAGTACAGGAGTTCTCCTTTTAGTGAATGGGACAATAGTTGTTTTGCTCGGATTGACATTGAGCCCATCTGACGAGCACCATTTGGATATTATATTTAAGGCAATTTGCATGAGGCTGGAAATCATGACCTCATTTTTGTCTCTCACAGTGACGTAGGTCATCTGCATATCTCTAGACGTTGAAGCCTGAATTATTCATTTTATGTAGGAGATCATCGACCACCATTGACTGCAGTCACCGTAGCCGACTCATCCCCCACACTTGTGGTAATAATTCTGCTTCTGAGCATGGATTGTATCCATTTAATTGTAGGAGACTGTATTCCACCTTTTTCCGCGGCTTTTTGTATGGATTCATAGGAGGTGTTGTCAAAAGCACCCTCTATATCTATAAAAGCACACATAGCCACTTCTTTTGCTGTAAATGTCATTTCAATGCCTTGAACCAGGCAATGTAGAGGATTTATTGTTGATTTGCCAGATTGATAGGCAAATTGTTTTGCGTGAAGCGGAGTTCCTGTATGGATTTCACTTCTAATATATTGATCTAAAAGTTTCTCCATTGTTTTTAAGAGATATGAGGTTAAGCTAATGGGGCGATACGACTTAGACTCGTCTGGCGGACGTCTGCCTATTTTCGGAATAAACGCCACCTTGACTTCCCTCCAAGCTCGGGGAATATACCGAAGTATATAGCTTGCTATAAATATACTTCTCAGGCATGGGATAAGCTCCTCAGTTGCATGTTGAAGTAGGGCAGGGAAAATGCCATCTCTGCCCGGTGATTTAAAGGGCTTAAAGGTAGATACCGCCCATTTAATTTTATTGGGGGTGAATATTTTTCTAGCCAGGCGTCTTCCTTCACTGGTAGGACGATGAACATCCTCATCCAGATAGTCTTGTGGAAATTTACCCTGAATTATGCGATAGCCTGGGAAATGAGTACCTAAAAGCACTCTTATGTTTTCCTGCTGACTCTCTGTGTATTCGCCATCGGATTTTTTGAGTAGCCCTATTCCATTTGAGTGGTCTTTTGCAAGGACTTTTTGTAGGCGGACTGCTGGGGCTAGTTCATCTACCCCTTCTCAGAACCCTCTCCATGACCTTCTTTTAGACCTTCTCAATTCCTTGTTGTACTCCGTAGGGACTTTTTTGTAGTCCTCCCAGTTTCCAGTGTTTTTGGCTTTGTTAAATGCTTTTCTAGTCTCAGCCCTGAGACGGCTGAGATCCCTGTTCCACCAGGGCACATCTCTTTGGATTGCCCTTTGTTTAATTGGACAGCTTTTTTCATAACATGATGTCATGATGTTTTATTTATTTATTTATTTATTTATTTATTTATTTATTTATTTATTTATTTATTTATTTATTTATTTATTTATTTATTTATTTATTTATTTATTTATTTATTTATATAATTCATCCAACGGGTGAAACCCAATTACAGGACAAATAACAATAGATTTAAATAAAATATCGATAAATAGAACAATATGGTGTAAGTAAAAGGTACACAAATGACACAAATATAAAATGTAACAACTACAATCAAAATATATACTCTAGTAAAATATATATATATATATACATATATATATCTATACACACATATATACACACATACACATATATACACACATATACATATATACACATACACACACATATATATATATATATATATCACAAGTGTAACACAGAAATATAGACAAGAGCGTGTTTAAATGGGGTTTAAGTAAATGTTCTTTATGTCAGCAATATTACAGTTAAATATATCCAGGCTAGCCTCAATATTATTATAATTTAAACACATTTGATGTAGGGGAGATGATTCTAATATTATTATTATTATTAGCCGTTACTCGAGTCCGAGTATAAAAATGTTACAGTCGATAGATTGTGTACAATAAAAAACAAGTAAAAGGTGTAGTCTATTGTAATTCCCATTCATCTACGGTGCACACGACTATGGCTATAGAGGCCAATTCGGGAGAGCACATGTCGACCGCAGTCAGGACAAACATAGACCTGGTTAGGTCTTGGATTCGGCCTTCTTGCAGCAACATTTCCTTGATAGCTGGCCACAACCCCTCGCCATTCGGTTCTGTCCGCTGCAAGTTGTTCCCATTGCTCGTCTGCAATACCGCAGGATTTTAGATTTTCATGGAGAGCGTCTTTGAACCTCTTTCGTTGACCGCCACGCCTTCTTCTACCGCTTAGCAATTCACCATAAAGTGTGCATTTAGGAAGGCGGTTATCATGCATACGATGAACGTGACCTGCCCATCTTAGGCGTGCTCTTGAAATAAGCACCTCAATTGGAAGGCTATTTGCTCTCCTGAGTACTTCCACGTTTGATATGTGATGGAACCAACGGATTTTCATCATACTTCTGAGGTGTCTTTGCTGAAAACGTTCTAATTCTTTCACATGACGACGGTAAGTGACCCAGCTTTCACATCCATATAGCAGTGTTGGAATGACAACTGCTCTGTAGACAGCCATTTTCGTTGACAAAGCAAGGTCGTGGTTGTCAAATACTCTCTCTCTAAGTCCCCAGAGTGCTCTAGATGCAGCGTTAATTCTATTGCGAATCTCGCTGTCCATGTTTGCTTTGTCATTAACAACGTTGCCTAAGTAATTGAACTGATCCACCACTTCAAGAGAATTTCCGTTAAGTGTAATGTCTATTTGGTTCACTTGATGAGGAGTTGACATAATCTTAGTCTTTCCAATGTTGATTTTAAGTCCCAAGGAATCATAGCTCTGGGCATACACATCTAAAAGTTCTTGAAGCTCTTCCGGCGTAGAGGCTAAAAGTGCACAGTCATCCGCATACTGGAGATCACAAATGAATCGTGTGCGTGTCTTCGTGAAAGCTCTAAAGCGCCCTATGTTAAAGAGACCGCCATCAAAACGGTATCTGAGACCTATTCCTCTGACTGTCAGTTTGTTGTCAACAATAATTGTTAGAGCAGTGGTAAACAAATTAAAGAGTAGGGGTGCCAGGACACATCCCTGCCTAACTCCAGTGAGGGTTTGGAAAGGTTCGGTTGCCTCATTATTATACATAACCTGGGCGTTGTTGTTTGTATGTAGACTGCGACATACTTCCACAAATTTTCTAGGGATACCTAAGCGGAGCATAATTTTCCAGAGCACTTCCCTATCCACCGAGTCAAACGCCTTGGTTAAATCAATGAAGGCCATGTGAATTTCTCCTTGATGTTCGAGTGCTTTTTCTTGAAGCTGTTTAAGTGTGAAGATTAAATCCGATGTGCCTCGGTTTGGTCTAAAGCCACTCTGTGTTTCAGGAAGTAACTTTTCCATAACAGGTGTTAGCCTATTTGCCATCGCTTTAGTGAGTATCTTCCCTCCAACAGCCAGGAGAGCTATACCCCTGTAATTTCCACAGTCCGCAGCGCTGCCTTTGTTTTTGAAGAGGTTGATTAATAGTGTATCACGAAACTCCTGCGGAGCTTGACCACTTTCCCATACGACATCAAACAGTTTTTTGAGGTAGGGTATGAGCTCTGACGACACAGCTTTAAAGATCTCAGCTGGGAGTGAGTCGGCGCCGGGAGATTTGTTATTTTTTAGCTGCCCAATGGCGGTTAAGATCTCTTCCGTTGTTAGTGGTTTATCTAAGTCTTCGAAGGTGTCATATTGAGGGATAAGATTTATAATATCGTGATCGGCTTGACTTTGCTGGTTAAGAATGTTAGAGTAGTGTTCCTTCCATCGGGCTCTTATTTCCTGGTCTTCTTTGAGGAGATTTCCATTTAAATCTTTAATAGGGCACATATTTTTCCGACTGGGGCCGTACACTGCTTTTACTCCTTGAAAGAAATTTCTGTAATCGTGTGAATCGGCGTACCTTTGAATTTCTCTGGCCTTGCTTGCCCACCACTCATTCTTTATTCTTCTGATTTCGCGTTGCGTTTCATACTTAGATTGGGTAAAAGCTTCTGCTTTTGATGAGTCGTTGGGGTGGTTGATAGCGTTTTGGAAGGCAATATGTTTGCGGTCAAGAAGTTCTTGTATAAAAGCTTCATTATCATTGAACCAGTCCTCCTGTTTTTTACTTGCTGCAGTGCCAAGAATTTCCTCACTCGCACTTTTTAAACTGTCTTTAATTTGTGTCCAGGTAGCAGCGACATCTACAGAATTGGTTTCTTCTAGTGCACTCAAATTCTCTTGAACTTTTTGCTTTAGCTGTTCGACGGTTTGTTGGTCACGCAATTTACTAATACAGAGACGGAGTCTACGTTTTATTTGAGTTCTTCGGTGTTTGGGTCTCATAACAATTTTCATTTTAGAGACAACAGGACGATGATCGGTCCAACATTCGCTATCAATGCGCGCCTTTGTAATTTGGACGTCCTTGAGATGCTTCCTACGTACGATAACATAGTCCAGTAGATGCCAGTGACCTGATCTGGGGTGACGCCAGGTGCCTTTAAATTTATCCTTTTGTCGGAAAATGGTGTTTGTTATAACTAGATCATGTTCGGCGCATTTAGTTAGGAGTAGTTGACCGTTAGCGTTCATGTTGCCCAAACCGTTCTTGCCTATGATGCCTGGCCAGGTGTCTGCATCTCTCCCTACTCTAGCGTTAAAATCGCCAAGAATAACGAGTCGTTCCGTTTTAGGTATTCTACAGAGGGTTTCTTCCAGCTGTTGATAGAAGCTTTCCTTGGTTTCGTGACTTGCATCCAGAGTGGGAGCGTAGGCGCTTATTAGATTTACCGCGTTGCCATCTGATAGCTCATAGCGTAGCAGCATTAGACGCTCGGATAGGCCTTGTGGTACTTGTGTTAAGTTGGATACAAGTTGATTCCGAACGGCAAATCCTACTCCATGTTGTCTTTTTGAATTGGTGGGAAGACCTTTCCAATAGAAGGTGTAGTACTTTTCTGTGAGAGAGCCTTCCTCCAAAAATCGAGTTTCGCTGAGAGCTGCAACGTCAACATTGAGTCGGTGAAGTTCTCTATCTATTAGAGCAGTTCTTCTTTCAGGCCGATCGGCGCGAGTGCTGTCGTTCAAAGTACGAACATTCCAAGCGCCGTAGATGAAAGAATCAGTTTTGCTGGATTTAACTTGTCGGTGTCTTTTCGACATTCGATGAGGTGTCCCTGTGGGCACCCTCCCCCGGAGATCCGATCGGGAGGGTATTTTACCTCCGGATGATTTTGTCCCACTTGAACGCTCCATCATTTTTTTAAAGCCTTAATCGACTGATAACGAAGCTGCATTTGAAGTTTTAGCTGGAACAGGTATGCAACTGACCAGCTCGGTTGCGGAAGGCGAGTGGTGTGGTCCCATGGCACAGAAGGAGACTGCGACGATGGGGTAACCAAACGATTCCAAAAGCAACCTTTGTGTGCGGTGGGTTATTTTTACCGCACTCTTCGTGAGAAGGTGGATGTGCTCACGGCAAAAGGTAAGGGTTATTCCGCCCTTACTCGGTCGTTAGAGCCTCGTTAGTGAAAACAGGGTGCACCAAGTTCAAATTGAACTCATCGCGAAGGTGAGGTTAACAATTGAGTAGGAGAGGCTATAACTCTAGGATTCTAATATATTAGTGCGTGGAGTAGGAAGCATGAGTACATTATTTGTTCGAGAATTTAATCTCGGAATTCGATACCTAAGAAGTGAGGTGAGGCAGGTGCAGCTAATTTTATTATTGATAATTTTGTGTAAGAACATTATTGAATGCATTACACGTCTCCTTATTAAGCTACTCATACTAAATTTATTTTAAAAAAATTCTTGTTGTGTCCCTCTCATTGGATATGTGCCCTCCAGAATAAAAGTTGTGGACTTAAAAAATCTTCGTTGTACTTTTTCCAAGGACGCTATGTGAATGTTGTAACTAGGACTCCAAACAATGGACGCATATTCCAGTTTGGATCTGACAAATGTAACAAATAACATACGTAGAGTAGATAATTCAGTAAAATCTTTGCTGTTTCTCAAAACAAAACCTAAATTTCTAAATGCACTACTGGTGCTTTCCTCGATATGTTTAGAAAAAGTTAATATAGTATCAAAAACAACGCCAAGATCTTTTATAAACTCAGATCTATTTAGAGTACAGTCGTTTAATTTATAGTTAAATGAAATTTTATTTACTTTACGTGTGAAAAACATGACATTACATTTAGCAGCATTAAGAGGAAGACGGTTATTAATGCACCAGGTACTAAGAAGATCCAGGTTACGCTGAACCCTCAGGCAGTCATAGTCGGAATTTATAGGAAAGTATATTTTTAGGTCATCAGCATAAAGCAAATAGTGAACATCCAAGTCATCAACAATGTCATTGATAAACAGTACAAAAAGCAATGGTCCAAGTACCGAGGCCTGTGGTACTCCAGATGATTGGCTGTAATGATCAGACCGATAACCACGATACTGAACATATTGAGACCGATAGGACAAATAAGACATAAATAAATTTAGTAGCGAAGTACTGATTCCAAAGCTTTCTAATTTAGTCAATAAAATGCCATGGTCTAGTCTGTCGAATGCTTTAGAGAAGTCGGTATAAATTACATCAACCTGACCCTTACGATCTATGACTTCAGAAATAAATTGGGTGATACATACCAGGTTTGTAACAGTTGACCGACCGCCCATAAAGCCATGTTGTTCTTCAATTGTTGAACTTTTAGTATGGAAGGATACGTAATCATGCAATAAGAATTCAAAAATTTTAGAAAAATTGCATAAAATTGCGATGGGACGATGGTTCTCTATTTCATTTTTACTGCCCTTTTTAAACACTGGACAAATTCTGGATAGTTTCCACTTATCAGGGAATGTTTCTGTGCTTAAGATTAAATTAAATATAACACAGAGAGGTTTGTAAAAAACATTAGCGCAATCTCTTATAATAAACGCGGGTATTTCATCAGGTCCTGTAGTCATGTTTGCCTTGAGTTTTTTAATTGAGTTTAGGACTTCGCTCTCAGTGAATATTCGAATACGCATAACATTGTTATTATATACACTGTCACCAGGCAAATAGTCACTAGAATTAATATACGCATTAGAGAAAAAATCAGCAAAGGAGTTAACTATATCTTGGGGGCTTTCAAGAGTGGCATTGTTGTAGTTCATAGTACTAGGAATATATGTGGCATTATTTTTTGAATTAATATAACCGCAGAACTTATTTGGGTTAGATTTTATGGCATTCTCGGCATCCCGTATGTATGCAGCATAAGCATCTTTTATAGTCATTTTTAGCAAAGCTCTTAATTCATTGAATATTATTAGATCATCCTGGTTTTTAGTCCTTCTGTATGTATTACGTGCCCTGTTCTTCTGTTTAAGCAGTCTAATTGTATTGGAATTAAACCAGGGGGGATACTGTTTGTGTGATGGTGTTTTTTTAGGGACGTGTTTCTTAAAAACAGAATATATTTTGTCATAAAATTCAAACACAGCTTCGTTTACTGCCAGATTAGAAATAAAACTCCAGTCAACTAGAGCTAGCTCATTGTAGAGTGCGGGGTAATTAGCTTTTTTAAAATTAAACGACTCATGACTAAATAGTGGAAACTTATTAGTCGTAAGATTTTGTACACACACATTAATACAAAGAGCAGGATGATGAAGATCTTCCGCTAACAAAACTGAAGTTGATTTTTGGACGTTACAAGACATATTACTTAAAATGAGATCTAATAGTCTGTTATTAGCGTTGAGTATATTATTTTGTTGCTTTAGATTAAAAAAGTTCATAAAATGCAGCAGGGAATTGTATTTCCGACTGGGAATTTTTGAGAAATATTCAGGGATGTTAAAGTCGCCAATAATGAGAATGTCGGATCCATACAGGTCATATAGTTCAATATTATCAAATAAACACTCATAATCCTCACAGGTAGCGTCAGTGGGAATATATAAAACAAAAATCAGAAAATAGTGATTACATGTTTTAATTCTTACACCCAGTATATCGATGCTCTTGAGATTATTAAAACCTGGACATAGGGAACGAACGTCAAGTAAATAAGCATTGTATTTAATTTTAAGTGCGAGTAATACTCCACCTCCTCGCGTTTTATTACAAGCTTGAAAATCCCTATCAGCGCGAAATACATCATATACATTTATATCAAACAGTTCGGCATTTGACAATCCCGCATGAGCCCATGTCTCGGTGAGAGCAATACAGTCACACTGGTCAACGAGTGAATTAGTAAATAACTCATTAGTTTTTGTCCCTAGTCCACGAACATTCTGATAATAGAACGACATAAAATAAGAGTTCTTAGCCATTGCTTTTTCAGTGTTTATACATGTTTTTGTGGTTAGCGCATAGTCGGAACTTAAAGGAGCTGATTGCTACCGAATACCTAAAATATTATTCCTGAACTTTGTAAGATTTTGTTGGAAGACAAAGCAATTTTTATCCCATGCTGCATGATTAGTATTAACTATTGAGTCTTTATTACCCTTATTGAAGGTTAGGCAGTTGATACAACAAAGATCTTGTGATTTACACTCTGAGATGTTATGTTTTTGAGAACAACGCGGACAGATCACATGCTGGAGGGCACATTTATTTGACAGATGGTGAAAACCATTACATTTAAAACAGCGTCTCATTTCAATAGCATCAAAAACATTACAATAATCATAGCCAACGAATAATTTACCCTGCTCTAATATATTACCATATGTAGTCTTATCTACTTGAAGGATAGCCTGAAATATTTTGTTGTTTTTTTTTATATGTGACACAGATATAACCTTACACTCACTGTTAGGCACAATAACATTTTTATTCTGTGATGTTAGAAAATTATGGACAGTTTCAGCATCTAAGTCTTCCGTGATTCCGACTACACGTACACGCGGGTGTAGAGTCGCCAACTCCTCAACAACATATTTATCAGAGAGTCTTTCAGTAGCTAATTCTTTGAATTTTTGTGAGTCAGTAATATCACAAGAAACAACTAGGCCTCCATCTTTAGCAGTTCGAACCTTACTTAGACTTATACTGGAGCTTACCGGGTTGATGTTCTGAAGCATGTCCGATTTGGTAGTAGAAACAGTTTGCTTATGCATTGGTTTAATAAAGAATGTTTGATTAGCAGCAGCAGTAGCATAAGATTTTTTGTTAACAGAATTACAAACAGATGTCGAAATGTTGTCTATTTTTGGCTTAAGTTCATCAATTTTGGGAGTAACCAGTTTATCGATATTGTGGTGGATGACTTTCTGGACCTCGGTTTTGATTAAGTTAGTAACTTCGAGCTTAATGTTATCAATCATAGAAGTAAACCCAGCAAGTGCTGCATCTATGTGACCCTGGACCTGGGAACTAATATTGGTGACTGTTTCATTAAGAGCAGTAAGATTCTCGGAATAAGCAGAAACTTCAGTTTTTTCAAGAATTTCACATGTACGCCTGCATTTATCACACAGGTAGAATAAACGTTTGCTTTTTGAAAGCATTCCAAATTCCATGTTAGATAGGCCAGCACATGAGTAGTGAAACCACTTATTACAGATTCCTTCACAGCCTACAAGCCCTTCACTTTTATCACGGGTACACGATGAACAGCCCGACATGATTGGAGATGAAACTGTTTTGTAGTTGATATGAGGCTATATCTACTTCCTCTATTGTGTCGATAGAATGCGTTACATCTTCGACCTCCGTCCTCAAGTGTTCTTTATAAACACTCCAGTCCGTTAGTCTGGGTATTCTACATTTCCCGAGGCTTGTTACAGCTGCTTCCAAGTCGAATCGTATGTGTCTATGATCCGACATGGAAGGCTCATCTGAAACATGCCAATTTTTAATTAAGTCGGTTATGAGTGGATCAGCAAGGGTTTTGCCAAAAACCTCTTTTCTAATCGCATTCATAAAGGTGGGTTCATTGCCTTAATTGATAATGTCGATATTATTTTTCAACAAATATTCAAACAGGCACTCACCTCTAGTGTTTGTATCAGTACTTTCCCACATATGATGGTGAGCATTAGCGTCGCCACCTATTATGTAGGGTTATTTTCTCCTCTTGCGCCAGCTATGAGGTTTCTTACCTCTTCTGGGGGTGGATTGCCTTCTTCACCGGGGAAATAGGCGGAGGCCACTATGACCTGCCCTTTTCCCCTTTCTGTAGGCACTTCCACAGCTGCTGCACTAAGTCCCTCGTTATGAACTCTGAAAGGAGAACAAAGTTAGTATCCTTGTTGAACAACAGAGCTGTCCTAGGATAGTCATGCAAGGTCGAATAAATTAATTTGCATGATTGTGTAGGGAGTCCTTTGATACGTCCTCCAAGTGCCCAGGGCTCTTGGATTAGCCCTATATTTAATTTCTTCCTAATAAATTCCCCGCTGAGCATACTCGAGGCTGCTTTTGCATGGTGGAGATTTATTTGGAGGCACTTCAAATTATTTAGAGCCATTATGACGGCGTGGGGTCATTTTTGTGGCCCCTTTTAGTTATATTTTTGCCAATATTATTGGCTATTAAATTGAGCTTGATAACATTCCCACGAGTAGCGGAGGAAAAGCTGTTTACCTGAGGCAGTGCCCCGCATACCACAGGCAGACATTTATTTAAACCAGGGTGCGTCGGGTACCCTGGAATCCGCATAATAGCGACTAAGCTTCCCCTTAGCTACGCAGTCATAGGCTTATGCTGTTCCACCTTTGACTTCGGGGGAGTTTTATTGTGGCTCCCATCCACTTGGTCGGCTGGTTAAGGCAGACCCCCATGTGGAGCAAGCAATCCTCAACAACCACCCGCTTGCTCCACACGGTTTATACCAGGCAGGTTTCCACGACAGAGCTCCAGCCTCTCGCACGCCCGAACCATCCGACCTTAATCAGACGATTCCGGCACCCGAGCGACTGAGTCCCCGTCTCCACGCTGTTTATCCTAGTATAGCTCCAGGACGTTGGATAACGTTACCTCCCATTCTCTATCACTGCAGCCCTGTGACGGAGCTTGTTGCGACCTGTGATACCCATCCACAGATGTAGATAGATGTCATATCCATCCACAAACGTACACAGACATCCCAGGAGGGCCTCAGTACAGGTGCGTGAACCCCAAGCTCATGCCGAATTTATCTCCCTGGTCACCTGTGGCGAAGAGGAAGGTAATTCCGGATTAGTACCAACTCTGGGGTTTAAATCGTAAATAAATATCTTGTTAACTTTCGTTCTAAATCAAAGTGTTTAATTTAAAACAGTGCAAAAATAATACACGCCTTTGACCCTGCTATCTGAACAAAAAAAATTATAAAGGTGCAAAATAAATTCAATAAAATTAATTTTAAGTAAAAACCAGCTCTAAGAGTACACAGGGCGAAGCATTTGGCCCGTTCCAGCCTTTTAAAAACTAATCACCCCAAACTTCGAATCAATCAAAATAAAGTACAAGGAAGGCCTCCAGAGTCTCACTTAAAGCTCTTCAGCCAAAAACATATTATTTTTTCAAAACCGGAGGCACCGTTTGTGTTAAAATAAGTTAAACTGGAATTAAAGTATACAGTATTCCTGTAGTATTGTATACTTCATTACAGTGTTCAAAGGCAGAATAGATTTATAAAAAATTTGGGCACTAGGTGCAGAAAAGACTTGGGGTCACAGAGAGTTGGGAATTAAAATAAAGCTTGAAAAATAGGAAGCTAACTCTCAGTAAAAACCGAAAAAATTAATTTCAGCAATCTCCCGAAGGTCACTAATTACAACTTTCAAACACTATTTTGTTCAAGAAGAAACTATTTCACTCGCGATACTTCTTAAAACACTAATCACTTCCGGAACAGAACTTGCATTCGCTTGTTAAGAGGTGGCTTTTATATGTTTCAGAATGGTTGCGTTTTTCGCGCCCCGCTAATCTCGCATCCCGTTTTAAATAACTACGTGAGGGCTGCTCCTGGACCGGTGAATGAGGTGGCCGAACGGCCGCCGCATTCATCGGTTGAGGACGTAGTTCTCCTCGTTCCGCCAATACCAGAGGGTCTCAGTACCAGACGGGGGATACACCACATAAAAACCCCCGGACCACAAGACTTGGCCAGAGAGGATGAAGAACTTAGTGCAGCGCTACCAGAACGGGCTGACCTCTGGCAAACTGTGCAGTGTATGCCGCTGTTCAACGTTTTTCTCGGGTGGAGAGGCGAAACACTGCTTCCCTACAGGAGAGGGCGGAGCTGCGTATACAAAAGATGGAAGCCAAGATGCGGTCGGCGAGGCAACACGCATCCCGTATCCAATGTGTGATGGACTATATGGCGACCAACAGGCCGTTCACGCCTAAAGTGCGTCGATTAGCCGCCAAGTTAAGACGCGACCATCATACACTCAATGAGGCAGTGCTGCGAACCACCAAACAGCACTGTTTGACAGGATACGGATGCTAGTGACTTGCAAAAAGTCACTACTGAGGCGGGCCAGAGAGATTGCGGAAAATAAACTGTTCCGCCAAAAGCCCTCGCGTCTTTTCCAACCACCTCCGCGTATTGTAGACAATCCGCCGACTACAGATCAGGTGGAGAACTTATAGAAAACGCTGTATGAGAAGAGGCTTCCACTCAATCGAGATTCTCCGGCCCTGATACATTTTGAAGCCTGTTGTCAAAGGTTTCAGCAACCACAGGGAGTGTGCCAACCAATAATCCCAGAAGAGGGCTCTAAGAACTTTGCTGCTCCAGATGCCTCAAATATTTGTTTGTGATAATGGATCTCAGTTTACTAGTCGCGAATTTAAAAAATGTACGGAACAATACAAAGTTCAGAAGGTATGGTATAAAATGCAAATTTCTTCTCAAACACATTTTACCGAACGTTGCAACCGAGTAATTGTAACTGCACTTTGTTCTTATGTTAATGAAAATCATACGTCTTGGGATAAGTCTATTTACCAAGTAGCACAAGCCATTCGGCTTGCCAAACATGGCGTAACCGGATTTACGCCTGCATTCTTAATGTTTGCTCGTAATATTCCTTTATCTGGAGACAACTATGCTCAAATATCGGAAAACGCCAATAATGTTCTTACTATAGGTGAGAAAAATCAGCATATTACTGATGTACAGGAATTACCAGAATTATAATTACTTTTAGCTTATCAACGCAATGCCAATTATTATAATTTACGAAAATGATCTTTAAGATTTTAATAATAATAATAATAAAGGAGCAGGAGGCGCTCCTGCCACTTGCCACTTACTCCAGCTGGGGTGCAAAACCGAACCGGCAGCCGTAGTGCACCCGGAAGGGGAAAGCGTCTTCCCCTTTGGTGTCGGTCGTGTGCCTGCTGGGCTAACCACCCACAGGCCCTAAACTTTGGTTCCGGCAGGCCGAAGACAGGGCCCCACGATCGAATCCGTGCCGAGATTCTCCTGCCCTTGCACAGTTTGAACCCTTTTGTCAAAGGTTTCAGCAACCACAGGAAGTGTGCGAACCAATAACCCCAGAAGAGGTTCGTAGGGCTCCTGAGGACTCAAAGAACTTTGCTGCTCCAGGTCCCGATGGGATAAATAACTTTTGGTGGAAAAAGTTATCGAGCACCCACCACCACTTGGCCAGAATTTTTAATTCCAGGTTGAATGGGGAGCAGCAAATTCCTTCTTGGGTTGTTGAGGGGCGGACAGTGCTGATCCCCAAGAATGGAGATTCGGAGATTCTTTCAGAGTAGTGAAATGGACTAGGGAGGAGCTGCGTCAACTCGATGTAGTAACCCGCAAGAAGATGCATCTCAGTAGGAGCTTGCATCCTAAATCGTCCGTTCCACGGTTATATCTCCCACGACATCGGAGGGGCCGTGGATTCTTGAGCTTGGAGAGTCTCCATAGCAAGATGGTTCTGGATGGTGCATGTAAGGTCATCAGGAGTTCAGAACCCCTCATCTGCATGGTCCGAGACCATGAAAATGCAGAGTTAGGAGCTTTTTTCTTTAAGGCACCACGGAGAGCAGCCGATGAACTTGGTCTCATCTTCGACGTCGAGCGGGTAAACCCCGACTCTGTCACCGAGTTGGAACCCGTTCGACTAAAAGTCCACATTAGAGCTGCAGAACACAACATCCTTCTGCAGCTCCATAAGGATAAGCCATTGCACGGAGTCTTCTATAAAAATATAGAAGACCTCGGCTTATCCGAAAGGCTGATCGTCGCCTTTTTAAGGTCAGGCGGGCTGAAGTCTGAGACCGAGGGATTCATTGTGGCCTGTTATTAACACCTTGGTCTGCCGAAGCCGTGTGATGGGTGTAGGGATTCCGGATACCAACTGCAGGTCCTGCCGTCAGGTGCCGGAATCGCTCATGCATTTACTGTCTGCATGCCCGGTATATGCAATTTCGGCCTACACCCACCACCATAACGCGGCATTACGAGTTAGAGCTGGAAAGAACGGTTCCTCTGGTGGAGCGCTCCAGTCGCGTTTACTCCAGGAAAATACCGCTCCAAAATAATGTTAGTTTGGAACGACTCTACGCTCAAGCCGCTGTTGTAGCAGCTATACGTGTTCTGTACTGTGTATAACGTTTTCATCGGCATGTCGCGAACCGATAGATAAGGATATTTAAATGTTGTAGGTACGGCTTGGACATCTACAGGTACAAGATACACTGTGGCTTGTTGTTTTGTTTATTATTTGTTCAATAAAGACAAATAGACAAATATGCCAAACCAACTAACCAACTACCAAAATAAAATATTAATATAATACCGCGCAACACTGGAACGCAGGAACGGTGAATCGTCAACCGTTTCGACTGCCTCGAGACCCACCGAGTAACCGAAAGTTGGCTGGGCTATTATACATTTTTTTTATACAAGCTAGAAGCCAGCACTGCTGGCGGCAGCGAACGCGGCCCGCTAAAGGGACTATGAATAAGAAGTAATCTCGTAACCTGTAACTCGTTATTTTATCATTTGGGAACGCGACTGAACGCGACGGAAAAATACCGTTCCAAAATAACGTTACAGAAATATCGTCCCACCAATATTACGAGTGCTTTACTACCATTTACGGCACTCGTACGGGGTAGACACCATGCTGCCTTACGTCCCCGGAGATATTGAGTCCGTTGTCGAGAATGAGAGGTGCAGAATATACTGGAACTACTCGTTCCCGACCGTCAGGCTAATTCAAGCCAACAAGCCTAACATAGTATTCCTCGATCATCAGAAGAAGGCGATGTGCATCATCGAGTTTTCAGCTCCTGCTGAAATAAACATCGTCTTGAAAGAGAAGGAAAAACGGGCTGAATATCACGATCTGCGGTACTAGCTCCTAGCGCTGTATCCAGGCTACTCTATCAAGTTGGTAGTCCTTATAATCGGTGTACTCGGAGGTATGAAGCCCACTCTGCTCTCGGAATTACGAACCATATCGGCCTGTCAACACTCGGCCGAATGGCTGGCAGGCCAGATGCAGAAAGCGGTTATCCTGGGTTCTCTTCGTCTACGGCCACTAACTCTGCGGGATGCGGGGAGTGACCGTAGTTAAGTCGCTGGCGCTTCTGCCGTGAGAATGTCGGAGACACAGTAGAACTCTCCAGTATCGCTCTCGCGAAACAAAAAAAACATTATGGTACTGTATCACATTGGCCCCCTCTAGAATGTTAAACAAACAAAAAGTAGGCTACCGACTTCATAACGAAAAACAGATAGATCACCTCGCCTACATGGATGATATCAAGTTAATATCAGCTACTAAAAAAGGGCTTGACACACTACTGAGAACAACTAGAAAATATAGCGAGGACACAAGAATGGAGTTCGGTCTTGACAAGTGTAAAATTAGCGCAATGAAAAGGGGAATATGGGACCAACATCCAGGATTTCACTTGGAACCTGATAAGGTCATAGCAGCTATGGATAGATTAGAGAGCTACCAATACTTAGGGTTAGATCAAGCCTGAGGCATAAGCCACGCCAAAATGAAAAGGGTAGTAAGAAAGAGACTCATGGATAGGGTCAAGGCTATTCTCAAAACTCAACTATCCGCTGCAAATAAAGTAAAAGCTATTAACACTTACGCCATACCGACGATTACTTACAGCTTCGTAATAGTTAAATGGTCTAAAACCAACCTTCACGAGATAAATCGAGCTGTAAGAGTCCTGTTCACGAAAAACAGAGCTAGACATCCAAAGAGCTCCACGGAAAGATTCTATCTGCCGAGATCAAAGGGAGGAAGAGGTGTTGTGGATTTAACCGAGTCTCATCAGATTCAAGTTGATGGACTCTGTAAATTTTTTCATCGGAAAAGCGAGACGTCAACAACGTAACCGTAATTTCGTTGGATAGGATAGATAGATGAAGAGTACAACCCCTTACAAGAGATAATAACTGTGCAAAGACTACAGAACTAGAAATCGAAGGAACTACATGGACGATACCCAGCAGTGCTTGACCTTGATTGATACCGATGCCTCGAATGCATGGCTGGAGAAGGGTAACTTGTTTGCGGAGACAGAGGACTTTATAATGGCAATTCAAGATCAAGTATTGCCTACCTTAACCTATCGCAAGTATATTATCAAGGACCCGAATGTGCTCGAAGATAAGTGCCGAATTTGCCATAATAAATCAGAGACCATATGGCATATAATAACTGGGTGCACTAGCCTGGCCCCGGCGGAGTACTTAAGAAGACATAGTGTTTCATAAGTAATCCATCAGGAAATATGCAAGAATGCCAACTTGTTGACTAAAGTCCTCCCACACTACACCTATACACCAGAGCCAGTCATAGAGAACGAAGCTCACAAGATCTACTGGAACCGAGCGATACTAACAGATCGCCCAATAGAGTACAACAGGCCAGACATAGTAGTTCAGGACAAAACCAATAAAACTACCTACCTGATAGATATTGCTGTACCAGCTGCCCATAATATCCTGGAAACGCAGGTAGAGAAGGTATGGAAGTACATGCGATTAGCGGTGGAAGTCAAGACCATCTGGAGGCAGGAAAAGGTCATCAGAGTAGGTCTTAGGCGCAACGGGAGAGATACCATCAAGGCTGCACAAGAGTATAGAGACACTAAACCTACAACGGAAACTATATCTGGAGCTACAAAAATTAGTCATTCTTGGGACGTGATATATAGCCCATAAGGTTTTGAATGTGAAATCTTGAACACAGTTTTTATTTTATTTTTTTTTTGCTAATACCAACAGAGCTTCGCCCCTTTGACATTATATCGCCCGGGGCAAGTGAAAATTTCCCTCTAGAGGGAGTGAGTCAAAGTCATGATAATAAGCAGGAGGGGCTGACTTCCATCTGTCAAGCTTTTGGTGAATAGCGCCACCACATACTCCAGCTGGGGTGCAAAACCGAACCGGTAGCCCTAGTGCCTCCGGGAGGGTAAAGCGTCTTCCCCTTTGGTGTCGGTTGTGGGCCTGCTGGGCTAATCACCCACAGGCCCTAAAATTTGGTTCCAGCAGGCCGAATACAGGGCCCCCACGATCAATCCCGTGCGGATAGGGGTCAAGGGCAAGGTGGTGGGGCCCAACCGGACAGACCACCCGTTGACAACATTGGCAATGACCACGGACGCTTTGAGTGGACAGATGAACTGAGGGATGAACTTCTGCATTGCTATGAAAGCTGTGAGCCCGCGCGGAGAAGATACATGGCGCGGATGCATATTCTGTGATGTGAGAGGCTACCAGAGCATAGCGCCTTCACTCCACAAAATCTGCGTGACTATGTATCCCACCTTCGTAGTAGGGCTTACGTGAGGGCTGCCCCTGAACAGGTGAATGAGGTGGCCGAAGGGCCGCCGCAATCACCGGTTGAGGACGTGGTTCTCCTTGTTCCGCCAACACCAGAGGGCTTTAGTACCAGACGGGGGTTACACCACATAAAAACCCCCGGGCCACAAGACCTCGCCAGAGTGGATGAAGAACTTCGTGCAGTGCTACCAGAACGGGCTGACCTCTGGCACATAAATTGTGCTGTGTGTACTGATGCTTAACGCTTTTCTCGGGTGAAGCGGCGAAACACTGCTTCCCCACAGGAGGGGGGGGGGGAGCGGCGCACACAAAAGGTGGAAGCCAAGATCCAAGAGGTAACACGCATTCCGTATCCAATGTGTGATGGACTATATGGCGGCCAACAGACCGTTCACGCCTAAATTGCGTCGATTAGCCGCCAACTTAAGACGCGCCCATCACACACTCAATGAGGCAGTGCTGCGAACCACCAAACAGCACTGTCTCGACAGCATACGGATGCTAGTGACTTGCAAAAGTCACTAGTTAGGCGGGCGAGAGGGATAAACTGTTCCGCCAAAAGCTCTCGCGCCTTTTCCAGTCGCCTCCGCGTGTTGTAGACAATCCGCCAACTACAGATCACGTGGGGAACGTCTGAAAAACGCTATTCGAGGCGAGGCTTCCACTCAACCAAGACTCTTCTGCCCTTGCACACTTTGAAACCTTTTGTCAAAGGCTTCAGCAACCACAAGGAAGTGTGCGAACCAATAACCCCAGAAGAGGTTCGTAGAGTTCTTGAGGGCTCTAAGAACTTTGCTGCTCCAGGTCCCGATGGGATAAATAACTTTTGGTGGAAAAAGTTGTCGAGCACCCACCACCATTTGACCAGAATTTTTAATTCCTGGTTGAATGGGGAGCAGCAAATTTCTTCTCGGGTTGTTGAGGGGCGGACAGTGCTGATCCCCAAGAACGGAGACTTGTCCAATCCAAAGAACTACAAACCGATAACCTGTATAAACGCATGTTACAAGATGTTTAGGCGCATTTTGTACATGAGGGTGCTCCACGCAGTTGAACTGGTTGACGAACGGATATATGATCAACGAGGGTCAAAGAGAGGTGTCGCTGGCTGCAAGGAGAACCTGCTGATAGACAGATGTGTCACGCAGGACTCCATGCAGTATAAGCGGAACCTCTCTATGGCCTGGATCGACTACCGCAAGGCATTTGATGATATCGCATGAGCTCATTGTTCACTTGCTCCGATGTCTTGTGGTACCCGGTCCCGTAGTGAGATGTATTGAAGAACTGATGCCGCTCTGGAGAACTCGCTTTACCATAACATCGGGTAACGATGGAGTCCAGAGTCGGTAACATTCAGAAGAAGAGTATTTCAGGGAGATTCCCTCAGCCCCCTTTTATTTTGCATCTCGCTACTGCCATTATCCGTCTCGCTCCGGAAAACCCGCGGTTACAACTGTGGTACCCCCGGTGACAGGAGGCATAAGGCCACCCATTTGTTTTATATGGATGACCTTAAACTTTATGCCTCCGGAGAAAGAGATCTCTAACAATCCCTTAGGGTGGTACAGGAGTACACGCAGGCTGTCGGTATGCAGTTCGGATTGGACAAATGCGCACTGATCTATCTCAAGAGAAGACGATGCGGTGACTACGGAAAGGACGCGCAGCTCGTGGACGAGACCGAGGGATTCATAATGGCTTACCAGGATGGTGTATTTAACACCCTCGTCTATCGAAGTCGTGTCATGGGTATGGAGGTCCCTGATGTCAGCTGCAGAGGCTGCCGCAGGGCGTCGGAGACTGTAATGTACTTACTGTCGGCTTGTCTGACATACGCAATCTCTGTCTATATTCACAGACACGACGCAACATTACGAGTGCTTTATTACTATCTAAGGCACTCGTATGGGATAGACGAAACACCAGTGGTGCCTTCCGCTCCGGGGGATATTGAGTCCGTTGTGGGGAATGTGATGTGTCTAATTTATTCGACTGGTAGTCGAGAGGTGAACACACTTGCCTCTCACCCACAAGTTCCGGGTTCGATTCCCGGTCGTGGCAGTGGAAAATACTGTGAGAGGGACACGAATATTGGGTGTGTGTCCTATGTCTCTAAATGTGTAGCCCCCTCCCACACAAGGCACTTCTAGAGCCTTCCGGGATAAAGGGGGCCGTAATTACCTGTGGTGGTGTTAGTCGTTTCCCACCGTCATTCAAATACAAGCCAACAAGCCTGATATAATACTCCTCGACCACCAACTCAAGACAATGCACGTCGTGGAATTCTTAGCCCTGTTGAGAGCAACATTGTCTTGAAAGAGGTTAAAATAGTGGTACTAATTTTAGGAGCCCTCGGTGGAATGAGACAGACGCTACTTTCAGAACTAAATATCATACCGGCATGCCGAGATTCGGCAGAGATCTTAGCAGAATGCAGAGAATCCTTAGTTCATTGCGTCTACTCAGGGCACACGATTCACGGACCCGGCAGTCACTCACCCTACGGGCATGGGGAGTGGCTATTGGTATTTATTACCAGCTCCCCTCTGTGAGGGTCGGAGCCACAGAGTAGGGTGATTGGCTTTTTGTAAAAAAAAAAAAATTATAAGCGGCTTTATAGAAACAAAGTAAGTATTTAATGTTTATGAGATTTTAAATATTTTATCAAAAAATGACAACAATTTACTCTTGTGAAACTTTCGTATTTTCAGAGATACAACGGTATGAAATTTCCCAAAAAGGTGGGAAGGCGAACGAAAATTGTTTGAAAAAAAATCAAGAAAATGCAAGTATGCTCATTTTTTAAATGCAAACCTTTTTGTCATAATTAACTCTTCCAGCAAACGCAAATCTGCGCGGCTTTCCTGGAAAAACCTATAAAAATTGGAAATACTTTAAGAGGGAAAATGCGGGATAGAAAACGTTTCTAAAAATCTGAAAAAAATTGGTGGAAAAGAACGAGCTCTTCTTAACATTTTTCAACTCTTATGATTTTCCATTGAAAAGCATACTTTCCGAGGTAGGGCGATTTAATTTTCGAAAAAATATTAACAGTAATTATTTGTCTAGAAATTTTCCAATTTTCTGGAATTGACACATCTGTATTTTGGTAATTTTATATACCTGAATGGAACATTTGAGCTTCACAATTTTTATGATAAAAACGTGTTGTTTTTGTATTTTTTTAGACAAAAAAATTAATATTACCCCGATCTGTTCCCGCATGCCTATGACCGGCAGCATGGAAGTGGGGGTGGTTTTTATATTTTGGGGGTAGTTGTGAGAGGGTAGGGTGAAAAATAACATCACCATCGTGATCCCTGCCCTCGAAAACCAATAAGAAAACCTTGTCAAGTCCATATTTTTTATTTTTTGGGAATATTGCTATTACCGACAGAGGTAGATTCAACGCCCGGGGATCGATACGGGGTATCCTAGTATAATTTAAATTAACTGAATTTATTATCATTCCCTAAAAAACCCGATCCGAGCCCTCGCAAGCCCAAGACTGAGAATCTAAAAATTGGAGTAACTTTTTCTTGCCATCGATTTTCTCTCCTTCTACATAAATGGACTATTTGCCGTTTGATTGAGGCAACAAAACGAATAAGTTGCGAAGAATTTCATGAAAATTCATTCATGACAAATTTCGTAAAGTAAACGACAATCGTACTAATTCTAAAACATGCAATTTTCATTATTCAACTGTATTCAAATAAAACCAAATTTCCAAAATTTTGCTGTGTACTCTTTCAATTAGCACAAAAATAATTTCAACTTCTAGAATTTCGATTGGCCGAGCATTTTTTGAAAAACACGGATCCGCATCCAGTTCAAAGGAATATGGCAAGATATTGCAGAAACAATGTCTTAGTTTTGTTACAGGTAAAGAAACAATAATATTTGGTGAATTTAATGTTGACTGTTTATGTTCCCTATAGTCCATGAAAAAGTTGAAAAAACCCCAAAAGTTCTGCTACAGGAATGAAACATGGGCCACCCAGTGTTTTCGAGGGCGCTGAATACGATGGTGATATTTTTAAGTTATCCGACCCTCAACAACTACCCCTATTTCGCGTTTTTTCCATCGTAGACATGCATATCGGTTTTTTGGGCCGGATTTGGGTAGGCCGTATAACCATATAACATCTTATCCACCCTCGGGGTTGAACCTACCCCCTCCCCTAATACTAAAATAACCCCAAAAAAATAAAATGCATGAAAATGTGTTTATCCTCGTTTTCGAGGGTGCTCAACACGATTGTAACATTCATTTCTTCCCACCTTCCACCTACTACCGCTGAAACCACCCCCTTTTCATATTTCTTGATACTGAGCATGTGGGAACTAAAAATATGCCTAGTTCCATAATAAAATCCTATCCAACAAGTCCTCGCATGCCCAGTACCACTAAATGTGAAAGGGGGGTGGTTTTGGGGATTTGGGAATGGGGAGTGAAATATTATAGACATCGTGTTTAGCAGCCTCGAAAACAGAGAAAAATATTTTCCACTATATCGTATTTTTCGGTGGACTTCAATGTTAGGGGTGGTGGTAGTTTCGTCACTCAACTCCCTTTACAATGTCGAAATCCCCTTAAATACCCTGATCTAACGAGTCCCCACATATCCAGTACCAAGAAATCTGAAAAAGGGGTGGTTTTAGGCATGATTGGAGGAGGGTGGGAGAGCAATGAATATAACCATCGTGTTTAGCGTCCTCGAAAACGGGGAGAAAACATTTTCCAAACCGATACGCATGCCTACGATGGAAAAAAACGCGAAATGGGGGTGGTCTCTTGAGTTTAGAGGTAGTTGCTGAGGGGTGGGAACTTTAAAAATATCACCATCGTGTTCAGCGCCTTTGAAAACGTAGGGATACCCATGTTTTATCCCTGTAACAGAACTTTTGTGTTTTAAGCCTGTTTTACAACTTTTTCATGGAGTACTATATTGTTTTATTAAGAGTAAAAGTGATACTTTTGTGACGAGTCTGTAGGTTTACCGGTAGGTAATAATTTTTATTTTTACTGCTTTAATAGACATTCGCAGTACAGTCAGCAACGTTCGCCTGCGAGGTATGTAAAATTTGTTCTAATCTGAAAGACACCATATAATTACAATTTCGATAACTCGTATAACTTCGTATTTTGAGTTTAATCAGTTGACGGTTTGCTCTAAAATTATTAGTAACTTAATTGATATAGAATATGACAGTTTACCAGTACGAGATACGTAGACTAGATGGTCCAATTTCAATAGGAAGTATTCTACTGTGCTATTTTACATACATGCTAAAGAATAATAGTCTAAAAAGTCTAACAAAAGTTTTCGTGCTTATAGGAAACGGTCGACACACACATATTAAATATCATTATAAAATGGACTCAAACGATTCCTAAGTATCAAAACTTAAATCTGATAAAATTATAAGGATATTTGTTCACAAATTTTTAGACAGCTTGTAACAATAGTAAGTGCGAAAAGAGCTCCGCCATTTTGGAGCTATATTTATAATCAAAATTAATTTACATAAAGTTAATGAAAGTATAGAAGTATTTCTATAGTTTGTTGATATAATTAAAGTGTATAATACTTTATCTATCTTTCTAATATGATTTACCTAAAATTTGTAAACAAAATATAATATAGCATCTTTTAACCTACAGAATAGGTATAATACAACGCAATATGCAGTTCACTAGTAGGTCATTATAAAGTCAAAGTAGCACGTTAAGCCCATGATTAAGGTGGTTAAAGTTGCCGCTTAATTGCTGTTTACTAAGCCCATTCTCGCGTTTGATCTGTTGAGATTAACTCCGACCGCATATTCAGTTCTGTGATTATCACCAAAGCCGACAAAACATTCTGGTCCTAGCTACCAATTGAAGCATTCGCATCTTGGGGATAAATATCATCAAACCTCACCATCTTAATTATGTTTCAACCCCAGGTTACCAGTGATAATGCTTATTCAACTGCAAGAAAATATTTATTTTGCCTGTGATCAAAATATTAATTAAAGCTTTTAAAGTAAACTAATAATGTGCTAATTGAGATTCAGAAAAAAATAGTTTTTTAATGTTATTGAGAAAACTATATCTTAACACAAACATGTTCATATATTATTTTCTGAATATTTCTTTAGTTCCTGTCTCTTCTAAGAATAATTTTCAAATTATTGTTAGGATATTTTAAATTGTTTTAAAATTAACCCTAAAATATATCTTTGTGCTCATCTTTAAAATCTAACAGAATATTTTTAGAGTGGCTAATAGTCCAATAAAGGGGACTTTTAAATGTCCATTCGTATACCATGGCTAAATTTTTTACCAGAAATTAGTTTTAAGATGTACATCAAGCGTCTGTAGTCAAAAAGTAGAAATTGATGGGCAGGGGTTGTAAAAAAAATATTTAAGGGTTGAAATCGCGATATGTCAAAAACGGGAAAATTTTCGAAAAAAAGTTTTAGACAAAAGTTGTAGAGAAATAAATTCTGTGTAAAAAAGCTAATTAACATTTTTTTTCTATACGTGACCGGCGAGCCGTGAAATTCGATTATAGCTATTTATGCCATCAGTTACGAAATGCCTAATTTTGTGTAACGCGTGAGATTTATGTTTTCCAAATTTTTATCAATTATATTAAATTTAATTTTTTTATTACTTTCTTCAAAATTAGAAAAAATCTTGTATGCAATACGTTACGAAATGAAATTTTGTGTAACTTGTGAATTTTTGCGAAACTCACTTCGTTCGTTCCGCAAAAATCTCACGCGTTACACAAAATTAGGCATTTCGTAACTGATGGCATAAATAGCTATTGTTGCTGTTACTTCATGTTAGTTGTCAGTTTGACATTTTGTAAAAAAGTCTAGACGGAAGGTTTTTAGTGAGATTGATATATTTTTAGTTTTATTTTTTTTAAATGAGTAATTCAAGTTCTGAAGAGCTACCAAGCGATATTGAAGAGGCAGCAGGTAATGCTCTATTATCAGTAATTCCCAAAAAGTCAAAGGCAGTTTATGATTTGGCATACGAAAAATTTGTTACGTGGTGTGATGAGAAGAAAATTAAACATGTTAATGAGAAAGTTTTACTTGCATATTTTGAGGGTAAGAAAGATCTAAAAGTTTCCACATTATGGACACTTTACTCAATGTTAAGGTCTGAACTAAATCTGAAAAGGAATATTGATATTAAAAAATATACAAATTTGGTAGCATATATTAAAAGTCAAGCGGACGGGTACAGTGCTAAAAAGTCAAAAGTTTTTATTAAAGAAGATTTTGCCAAATTTTTAGTGGAAGCTGATGACAAATTATACTTAATGGCTAAGGTTGCAATGATAATTGGAATGGCAGGAGCATGCAGAAAAGCAGAATTAACATTTCTTCCAGTTGAAAATGTTATAGACGAAGGAAGCTATTTTCATGTTGATATCCCACCTTCAAAAACAAAAGTTATACGGCAGTTTGCAATTACCACTGGAGACATTGAAAATACGAATCTTGTTGAAATATTAAGAAAATATATTAAGTTGCGTCCCCAGGTACTTAAACACAACAGATTTTTTGTAAAATATGCGAATGGAAAATGTACCAGAAATCCTGTTGGAATTAACACATTTAGCAGTCTGCCAAAAGTTATTGCACAATTTCTTCGTCTTTCAAACCCTGTTCTATATACTGGCCACTGCTTTAGAAGAAGCTCTGCCACTTTTCTAGCAGACAGTGGCGCTGATATTTTAAAATTAAAGAGGCACGGAGGTTGGAAATCTAGCTCTGTTGCGGAGGGATATGTCGAAAATTCTATGAATAATAAGAAACTTATAGCGAAAGAAATATTTGGTGAAACATCTAAAGCAATGTGCGCCACTTCCCAAATAACAGCAAGTTCGAGCAATGAAAAAAATATGTCGTCGGGAATTAATTTGAATAATTGCAATAATTGTGTTATCAATATTTATAATAATTAATTAATTTATAATTTATGTTTTTAACTTGTATTATAACAGTTTAATAAATAGAATAATTCTTTTTGTCGCTAATTTTGAAATACATTTTTCGTCACCAATTGCATAAAATTTTACTTTATGCAACTAGTTACAAAAAGTAAGACGTTTCATAATGTCAATCAGTTTTAAAAAGTGCCACTTTATATGTCAAAATTAGAAAAAAGTTTTTGAACGATTTACACAGTCAAATACATAGCTGGCGCGAATGCCTTCTCCTCGCCGTCGCTTCTTTGACAGAACACAATGACATATCGTCTGCGGACCTCTCAAACTGAAGTACTAGACAGGGTGATATTTTGAAAAGTGACACGAAATGTTGCTGCAGTAAGGCATTTTAATGAAATTTTTCTTATAACTCCGGAACGGATAGAGATATCGAGATCATATTTGGCACGTAGGTTGTAATACAGATCTGGGATGGAATTCGAATGAATCTGCTGATGGAAGATAGATATAAGTCCCACATATGTTATCACAAACATAAAAAATCCTTATAACTCGCAAACGGGTAGACATATCGCGTTCATATTTGAGACGTAGTCGTTACTATTGAAGAGAGACGGAACCCAAATGATCCTGCTGAGTGATTGGATTCATATCGGGTCAGTTTGGGTTCCACTGTTTCTTACGGTGTTTCTAAGACTTTTTAAAAGTATGGTGATTTCAGATATGCTGATGGTTTTCATGGGAAAAATCGATCGATTGGATTCACATCAGGTCAGTTTATGTGATATAGCTTCTTAAATTGCTTTTAAGAATTAATAAATGTTTGTGTGGTATAAATTGTTGATCGGTTTAACGCCTGAACCCAAAAATTTATGTTTATCAAGAAACCCGGTAGGGTTTCGCAGCTAATTTTAGAGAGAAACATGACCTTATTCCTATACAGCAAGATACTGCTTTCTGCGCCATCTGGATATTTCTTATCTTTTATATTTTTAGTTGTTTATCGTTTCATCTTTCAAATAAATACCTTTCTATAACTTGTTGTCTTATTACGGCATTGCCATTGATGTTTGAATTTTCAGATCTGTCATTTCCATTATGCTTGTGTACTAAACAGAAATACGTCTTCAAAAACGGAAGTATGACAGTGGCATTTATAAATAACGTGAATATAGACACAAACAAACTAGTATAAAAACATAACCTAAATTTTTTAAAGACATAGTGAAGTTAGGTGCGAGTGGATTCTCTAACCTAAAAATCGAATATTTAAGTAGGATTTTTGCAAGCACACCCAAGGTCGGATGGAGTAGCATTTTCCACTATACCGTCCACGAGGAATCGATTACGACAGTTATCGAATCGATCCGATCACACCCGAAGGCGTTATTCATCGTTTTATCAACGACTCGGGGAATTGAAAAACCGAAACAAGTTTCAGGGGATTTCACACGTGTGAAAGCTAGGATTTTAAGCAAAAATCCGAACTTCGCACGAACATTTCCGAAGATACATAAAGGGACGGGAAGTGTCGTTATCGACTAAGTCGACCACTAGAAATCGATTCCGAGCATTGCCGAATTGATCCGACCAACGGTTCCGGGAAAAAGTGTGCTGTGGCCAAACTGAAAGTCAGAAATAAGTAAAACGTTACTAGAGGATAACTAGGACCGTGATACACCTTTTGCACCACTTTTGATCGATCACCCAAATTTTAACGGGGATCAAGAAACCCAGTCGGGTTTCGCAGCTAATTTTCTCTCATTCTCATGCTAGAGCGAAACGGGATAGGGATTCATATACAGCAAGATATTGCTTTCTGCGCCACCTGGATATTTATTTTCTTCTATAAATAGAACATAATCATTTAACATTGGTAATTACATGCGAAATGAGTTGTTTATCGTTTTATTTTTTCATTTATTTTTTTTTAAATGGAACTCGGGAGGTTGACCCACAGCCAAGCACTAAAAGCAGGCCGGGATGTTGTCACCTGCGAAGGATATTGCGCATCGCGAAAATGATGCAAAAATATAGATGCAGGAAAGTTACACGAGCGTATCGGGGGGTTCTTGTGCCGTCAAGGCCGCCCCCGGCCAATCAACATACAGAAAGTGAAGCAGACAGATATACCGCCGGCCTAGACAGGTCTATAGTTCTTAGACGAAAACTAAAGAAACGAACCAACAGGGCACAGGAAAGCGCGTCGAACGCCAGTGTTGAGAGCGTTAAGCTGGCACCCGGTCGCTTAGAAAGTAACCACAAAAAAAGTACCTGTTTAAGGTGAACTTGTCATCTTATTGTGGCATTGCTATTGATGTTTGGATTTTGAGCTCTGTCATTCCGGTTATAAAAATGTACTAGGTGGAAGTGGCGTCGGTCGACGGATACTGAAGTTAAATCGCTTAATTCAAACAGTGGATAAATAAATGCAAATGAATGTTTCTTTCCTTTTATAAAAAAAAACAATCATTTAACATTGGTAATTACGTGCAAAATGAGTTGTTTATCATTTCATCTTTCAAATAAATACCTGTCTTTAATTTGTCATCTTGTTACGGCATTGCCATTACTGATGTTTGGATTTTGAGATCTGTCAAAATAATACGAAGTATTGAAGTATTATTCACATGTGTGCAATTTTGATTTCTGATTTTTGGATCAAACACCATAATAGGAATTGCGTTAACTTTAAAAACATCTAAAATAACAAATTTGTAATTATCTGATGTAAAAAATGGAAGTGTTTAATCACAAAAACGCATTGAGGGTCGTGTCGGATATTGTTTTACAGATTTTTAGCGGATCGTCGGTTAAGTTTACGTTTGTACCGGAGATTTAAGTAAGCGCGTGAGTGTAAGGGTTCAGCTCTTTTTACATTCGGATTTCTTTTTCATTGTCAATACGGATAAAGAATTTATGTGCAGAGAATTAACGAAAGCAGATGTCAAAATTATCAAAGAAGGTCAGTGGCTCGAAGATTCTCATTTTTTTCCGTACATTTTATGTATAAATGTTTATTACGAAATACCATACCAGTCAAAAAGACACTTTCTTCCTATCTGATCCAACTAGTGAAGGCGAATAGCATTGCTTGAAGCAAATGGTAGAATTATCCTATCGTATTGTACTTTACTACTACTTGCAGTGCTTTTCTCCTTCGCTTGTTAGAAATAATTTATAAGTTTGTCTATATTCAAATTTCACGGTTCTTTTACATAATCTATCTTAATAGCTAATTGTGAAACCACGTACTGTTCCATAATGAAAAAATAAGTGAAATCACCCCCCCCCCCTCAGCACACACACTTCCAATGTATAATACTACAAGCTAATTTTCTATGTGGCTTCCTCGCACCCCCTGACCATCCATCATGTTTATCTTTTTGTATATATACTTCATGATGAGCAACATAACTTTTGTTTAAACCAAATTGGAACACAATAACAAGACAAAATAGAAATTCAAGTAAAGTAATCAATTATTTACCTACGTTTCGAAAATACACTTTTTTCCAACAAGTCCCGTGTTAGATTCTAGCTGTGAAATCTAGCTTCAGATTTTTAGTTGTATTGTCATAAAAACAATGTTGAAACATTAACTGTACCTACATGATTTCGAGAATTTATAACCTGCAATATTTTGCTTTAGGTTATTATTAAGTATTTAAAAAATGTATTTCACAATAAATTAGGTTTAAAATAAGCTCTACACGATTTCCTAAATTTCTAATCTGTATTTTACTGCTAGTAAAAAATCGAATAATACATTATATTCAACTTTCATGCATCTACATCATATTATGCAGAAAATACGATACTATACTCGTAGATTTTCGAGGGTGCTGAATCGATTCCCGGGGTCAAACCAATTTTTTCGCCTCGGCAACCCCCTCAAATTGGTCAAAAACCCACTCCCAAAGTCCCCTTTTCCGTCCCCATTTATTTTTTCCAGTTCTTCGACTAATTGTTGTGCCCTCGAGTAGAACGGAAGGCCCCTCGAGGATTTGACCTCAGCCACCCCTATCCCAGGCTTCCAACCCTTGTAGGGGGTGGAAAATTGAATTAAGGTGAAGACAACAAAATTTCATCCGCAAATGCTGACGTAGAGGAAATTCTATCCCACCAGTGATGCTACGACATACGTGCACTATCACATTACGTTACGGCTTTGAAATTTCGCACATATGTATAAGTCTCGTGACAATACACTTTAACATCTTTATGTAAGAAAAAAACAATATGGCGGCTTCAAGATAGTGGACGACTTTACCGTTTAAGATCCGATTCAACTCAAAATCGATATCTAGGGGTTTTCTAGGTCGCGGATTATGAATTTCAGTCAAAATAAAGAAATTCAAAATGGCGGCGCCAATATGGCCGACGACTTTTGTCATCTACGTTCAAATAGATCAAAATCGATATCTGGTTGTTTTCGGGGTCGCGGATTATGAATTTCTAGTAAAAAATTTAGTTCAAGATAGCGGACGACTTTACCGTTTATGATCCGATTCGTCTCAAAATCGATATCTGAGGATTACAGCATATCAAAAGACTAAAAAGTAAAAAATAAAATTATGTAAAAAAATATTTTAAAAAAAGCTTTTATTTAGACGCTCTAAGAAGTAGAAAATAAACGTTGAAGCAAATCAAATCCATCATTTTGATCAATTATACAATTTGTTTATGATATAAAAGCTTGCCACGAACAATCTCCTTTACACAGGAAAATCTGGCGACAAGCTTTTATATCATAAAAAAAATTATATATTGTAACAAAATGATGGATTTGATTTACTTCAAAGTTTATTTTTCACTTTTTAGAGCATTTAAATAAAACCTTTCTTAAAAAAATATTTTTTTATATAATTTTTTACCATATTTCTAAGACAACTTTATTATAAATTCCCAATTTTACCCATATAAAAGAGTTCCTATAGTATTACATAGTCAATATATACATTTAAAAAAAATCTTCGTGACAAACGAGGCAAACAAAGCGTCTATTACATTGAATTTCAAATTTATTTTACTCTCAAATAAATAAAGATTGTTTCCCAAATTCCCAAATTTTTCCTACAGTTTCCTGGGCGATTCAAAAATAATCCGTGACAAACGAGCCTTCATACGCGAGTAAATTGTTTATTACATTGAATTTCAAATTTATTTTTACTGTCATATAAATAACGATTTTTCCCAAATTCCCATTTGTACCCCCAACAATTTTTTTCCACAGTTTCCTGGGACCCTTATATATATTTGTCACACGAAAGTAGTCCGTGACAAACGAGCCTTCATAGGTGAACAAATCGTTTATTACATTGAATTTCAAATTTATTTTACTGTCACATAAATAAAGATTGTTTCCCAAATTCCCAGCTGTACCCAAACAAATTTTTCCCACAGTTTCCTGACGCCCTTATATACATTTGCCATACAAAAATAATCCGTGAAAAACGAACCTTTAAAAATAAATTCGAAATTCAATGTAATAAACAATTTGTTCACATATGAAGGCTCGTTTGTCACGGATTATTTTTGTGTGACAAATATATATATAAGGGTTCCAGGAAACTGTGGAAAAAAATTGTTGGGGGTATAAATGGGAATTTGGGAAAAATCGTTATTTATATGACAGTAAAAATAAATTTGAAATTCAATGTAATAAACGATTTGTTCACCTATGAAGGCTCGTTTGTCACGGATTATTTTTGTGTGATAAATATATATAAGGGTCCCAGGAAACTGTGGAAACAAATTGTTGGGGGTACAAATGGGAATTTGGGAAAAATCATTATTTATATGACAGTAAAAATAAATTTGAAATTCAATGTAATAAACAATTTACTCGCGTATGAAGGCTCGTTTGTCACGGATTATTTTTGTATGGCAAATGTATATAAGGGTCCCAGGAAACTGTAGGAAAAATTTGGTGGGGTACAGCTGGGAATTTGGGAAACAACTTTTATTTATTTGACAGTAAAATAAATTAGAAATTCAATGTAATAGACGCTTTGTTCGCCTCGTTCGTCAAGAAGAAATTTTTTTAATGTATATATTGACTATGTAATACTATAGGAAAACTTGTATATGGATAAAATTGGGAATTTATAATAAAGCTGTCTAGAAATATGATAAAAAATTATATAAAAAAATATTATTTTTTTAAGAAAGCTTTTATTTAAATGCTCTAAAAAGTGGAAAATAAACTTTGAAGTAAATCAAATCCATCATTTTGTTGCATTATATAATTTTTTTTATGATATAAAAGCTTGTCGCCAGATTTTCCTGTGTAAAGGAGATTGTTCGCGACAAGCTCTTATATCATAAACAAATTATATAATGGATCAAAATGATGGATTTGATTTGCTTCAACGTTTATTTTCTACTTCTTAGAGCGTTTAAATAAAAGCTTTTTTTTAAATATTTTTTTACATAATTTTATTTTTTACTTTTTAGTCTTTTGATATGCTGTAATCCTCAGATATCGATTTTGAGTTGAATCGGATCTTAAACGATAAAGTCGTCCGCCATCTTGGAATCGCCATCCTGTACAAATTTTTTACTGGAAATTCGTAATCGGCGAATCCGTAAACCTCCAGATATCAATATTGATCGATTTGGACCATAAATGACAAAATTCATCCGCCATATTGGCGCCGCCATTTTGAATTTCTGAATTTTGACCAAGAATTCATAATTGGGGATCTCGAAAGAAAACCCCCCAGATATCGATTTTGAGTCGAATCGGATCGTAAACGGTAAAGTCGTCCGCCGTCTTGAAGCCGCCATATTGTTTTTTTCTTATATGAAGATGTTAAAGTGTATTGTCACGAGACTTATACACATGTGCAAAATTTCAAAGCCGTAACGTAATGTGATAGTGCACGTATGTCGTAGCGTCTTACACGCTCTACACTGGTGGGATAGAATTTCCTCTACGTCAACATTTGTGGATGAAATTTTGTGGATATCTTCACCTTAATGAAAATTGATATCTGTTTTTGTGAGAAAAAAATTTATGTTTCGTAGGAGGCGTTTTTTTGAGGAAGGTGGTTGGTGACGAGGATTGTGCAACCACCCCCAGGGGTTGTTTTCACCCATAAGGGGGTGGAAATTTTTTTACAGCTATAATGGAAAAGCAGCATAATAAATATGTTTATTAAAGTGTTATTATATATATATATTGATTTTCCACCCCTTTGAAGGGTGAAAACAACCCCCGGGACAGGTTACACAACCCTGGCCACCTACCACTTTCCTCAAAGAAGCGCTTCTAAAAAATAATACTTAATACTTTCCCCAAAAAAATATAATATTTTATCCCTTTGAAGGGTGAAAACATCCCCCGAGGGTGGTTACACAACCCTGGTCGCCTACAACCTTCATCAAAGAAACACCTCCTATAAAATATAAATTTTGTTCTCACAAAAACAAATATCAATTTGTCACCCCCTACAAGGGTTGGTAGCATGGGGCAGGGGTGGCTGAGGTCAAATCTCTCGAGGGAACTTCCGTTCTACTTGAGGGAACAACAATTATTCGAAAAACGGTAGAAAATAAACGGGTTTACGGAAAAGTGGAATTTAGGGGTAGTTTTTGGTCAATTTGAGGGGGTTGCCGAGGTGAAAAAATTGGTTTGACCACGGGAATCGATTCAGCACCCTCGAAAACGTAGAGGGGACATTGTCTAGTCCAAGGCGCAAACATTCGGTAATTTCGTCATAAATCCCAACTCTTTAAATGGACGACTATTAATCTAAACTCATAATTGTATTGGAAAATAGAAATACTTTAAGGGCCGGTTTTATAATGTTAGATTAACTCCACGTTTATCTTAAGTTTAAACATAAGATTAAACCATGATTTAAACTTTACTTTACAAACTTAAATTTATACAGTTGGCAATACTGTTCAACAGAAATTGCAACTTCACGTAGTTTGATTCTAACCTATTTCGACATTTTGACATGACATTTCAAGTTATTTTTGTAAAAAATGGAGGGATATAGAACGACAAATTAGCTGAACTAATTTTATTAGTGGAACATTTTTAATTAAACAAGAGGCAGTTGATTTGTGTAGGTTTCCAAAGTTTCTGGTAACAATAAGCATATACATATATATATACATGTAGGTGTGAGGAGATCAAACATAAATCTTTACCTTTCTGACAAATGTAATAATAAATCTTGAATTAGCTCCAATAAAATAACAACTGACCCAATCTAAACAGCTTATACGTTTTTCTGATTATATTCTTCCTTGTAACCATAGGTCTGATTCTAAAATTTCCAGAACTTTGAGCGTATTAATAATAAATTTCTGTCATCATCAGATTGTAAATAATCACAAATTTCGAATACATCCATCAAATATTACACCGAATTTTATTAATTCTGAGGTTATGAACATTCTGATATTTGATAATCCAGAGTTTAAACCATCCCTATCCACCGTTTGAAGTTTAACTTTACTGTGACGAAATTAATCTGCAAACTAAAGATTACTGACATTATAAAACAGACTTTTTTTGAGATCTGTAGTTTAATCTGTGCTCTGCAGTTTAAACGGATATTATAAAACCGGCCCTAAATGTTAAAATCGCAAACAAAACATAAAACATCATTCGCCTCATGACGTTTTTCGTTCTCACTCTAGTCACACTCTGCTACGCTTCTCTCTCTGGCGGTGGGTAGAGGGCATACGCGCCAGCTGTGTATTTGACTGTGTAAATCGTTCAAAAACTTTAATCGAATTTCACGGCTCGCCGATCACTTATAGAAAAAAAAGTTAAGTAGCTTTTTCACATAGAATTTTTTTCTCTACAACTTTTGTCTAAAAATTTTTTTCGAAAATTTTTCCGTTTTTGACATATTGCGATTCCAACCCTTAAATATTTTTTTTACGACCCCTGCCCATCAATTTCTACTTTTTGACTACAGACGCTTGATGTACATCTTAAAACTAATTTCTGGTAAAAAATTCAGCCATGGAGTACGAATGGACATTTAAAAGTCCCCTTTATTGGACTATAAATTGAACTTAGGCAAACCTATTGGCAATCATTAATAATGTATGTGCCGCTTTTACGGAGATAAGTTTACTCCCTGGTAGCAGAGTATCACTAATAGTACCCTTCTTGTCTTTCTTTTCGATCACCAGGATGTCAGGGCGGTTGTGATCCAAAGTTCTATCAGACTGGGTTGGTCTATCCAAATACAGCAATGTTTCCTCGTTGATAGATTTATATATAATTTGTATTGTGTTGAATGCATTTTGCTAAGTTGGCGCAAGAGAACTGTCAATCAATTAATTTTAATTACTTACTGTCAACATATATTCAGTCTGTTGGCTATAAGTTGTAAATCTACAATTGAGAAATAAAAGTAAAAATAGCTCAACTTTCATTTAATTCAACGACAACGACAGTCCACATTAGTCCTACAATTCGGATTAACGAAGAAAAAATTGATATCATCCAATTCCAAATCCAAAATAAAATTCAACTAGGCAAAGACGTCAAAGCGAGTAGGAGGTATCCTTTATCTTTTTTTATTGCTTTTCTTTAAGAAAATTACGTTGTCTCTACATTTGCATTTATTTCTCACAGCGTGACTAGATTTAATGAAATATAATTACCTCGAAAATTAATCAATTTTATGACTGAATATTGTTCTTTGTACATGAACCTATTTAACGTTTGACTATATAGTTCTTGGCATTTATTTGTCCTATTAATATTTCTTACTGACGTTTTTAGAAGACAAAACATTGTTCTTTTTTAATCTAAAATACAGTAATAAGAAACAACTTACCTCTACTATTTATTGTTCCTCTTTGTGTGAACCTATTTAACATTTGACTATATAGTTCTTGGCATTTATTTGTCCTATTAATATTTCTTACTGACGTTTTTTGAAGACAAAACATTGTTCTTTTTTAATCTAAAATCACACTAATAAGAAACAACTTACCTACTATTTATTGTTCCTATTTGTGTGAACCTATTTAACGTTTGACTATATAGTCCTTGGCATTTATTTGTCCTATTTAAATTTCCTATTTACGATAGAAGAAAATGACTATTGATAAAAAAACTATTTTTGAATTAAAGATTAGATGTGAGAAGTTTGAATTAATATTCAAATATTTTGAAGAAGTACAATCAGAAATTGAATGCACGTGCGAAGAGGACCGGTTGGAAGATCACTATACAAAACGTAACAATTTTACTGATCAATATTCAAGTCTTTTAGCTAGTGCTAATTTAATTATACATAAACATGGTGTTGTGCTAGCTGATCATGCCGGTGACCATGTAAATGTCGTTCAAGCAGAGAATTCGAACCATGTAGAATCAGTTAATGATTCCAATGTATTCAATAATGTCAAATTACCTACAATAAATCTTCCTATATTTAATTCGAATTCAGAACATCATATTTACACTTGCGATGTGTTTTTAAAACTATTAATTCCTGACAGAATAAAAAAAGTCAGAGGGTTAAAGCTGTTTATGCAAAGGCCATGATTTGAAACAATGTCAATGTGGGCCATGTCGAAAATGCAAAAACCGTCATAATACCTTGTTACATTTATAAAAGGAGATAAGCCCACCTAATGAGTCAACTTACTTAGTCAAGTCAATCAATTTGTATTGCTTTCTACCGCCTCTATCTATGTCCATGATTCAATGGATAGTAAACATATTGCCAAATCAATTTTAGACTGCGGTTCTCAAAGCAATTTCATTTCTTCAAAACTATGCAATTTATTATGTTTACCACAATGTACATCAAACATTTCGATTACTGGTATTCATAATATTACTTCTAATATCCACAAAAAATGCGATATTACTATGGAGTCTTGATTGAGTCAATTTTATACAACAATTTCCTGTTTAATTTAACCGAAAATAACAGACGATTTGCCAAATAGTAATATTGATATTTCACAATGGAATATTCCGGAACATTTAAATCTAGCAGACCTACTTTCTTATGAAAGTGGCGAGGTCGATTTACTATTAGGTACATGTATTTTCTGGATACTATTACGCAATTGTAAGATTAGTTTGGGAAAAACAAAGCCTATCTTACAAAATACTATATTTATATGGATTATTGCTGGTCCTATCAATGAGCCAGTTTTAAAATCACATAACAATTTAAAACAATTTTGGGAACTTGAAGAGTGTACGAGTCCTTGTCCATTGTCGGCTGATGAAGTTCATTGTGAAAACTCCTTTCAAAATACTGTTTCACGAAGTAACGATGGTCGTTTCATAGTACGAATTCCATTTAAACAATGTCCTCAATTAGGAAAATCTAAATCTAATGCAATTAAGCGACTCTTGCAATTAGAGAAACGATTTCAACAAAACCCTACAATTAAAGTCCAATATATAGGTTTCATGAAAACCTATGAATCTTTACGCCATATGTCTTTATTATATGATTCTGATGAATCTCAATTGTCCTAATACTTTCCACATCATGCTGTTATCCGTGAAACGAGCTTGACAACTAAGATGCGAGTAGTTTTCAATGGTTCTGTCCCTTCTGATAATGGTGTTTCTTTAAATGACCTTGAAAATATTGGACCAGTTATTTTAAATGACATTTTCTCTATCTTGTACGTTTTCGACAACATTCAATAGTTGTATCCTCGGATGTATAGACATATTTTGGTGCATCCAGATGATCGCCTTCTGCAACGAATAGTCTGGCGTGATGATATAAACAAACATTTCAATTTACAATTTAATAGGAAAGAACTTAAACACTTGTTTATGGAACTACATCAGCACCATACTTGGCCATACGTTGTATTAAGCAATTATCGCTTGACTTTAATAATCAATTTCCAGTTTCATCTAATATCATTTCCCGAGACTTTTATGTGGATGACCTCATCACGGGATTTGATACAGAGCAAGAAGCTATTACTATTTGTCAAGAAATTTCCAATATTTTAAAGACAGCATGTTTGAATTAACGGAAATGGACTTCCAATAGTGATAATGTCATAAACCATTTTCAAAATGATACTGATGCTATTAGTGTTTTGCGATTTGGCGACAATGAACAAACCAAAACACCAGGTATACAATGGCTGAGCAATTTGGATGTTCTGCTTACATATCATATTTCTGATGAGTTTAAATTTGCCACTACAAAAAGAAACATTCTTTCAGACATTGCCAAAATCTACGATCCACTTGGACTCCTTAGCCCATGTACTATTTTAGCAAAAATTCTCATTCAAACCCTTTGGACTCAAAGGGCGGATTGGGATGAAAAAGTTCCATCCGAAATTGAACAAAATTGGCCACGTTTTCGTGAATATTTTCTAAAACTCTATGAATTGCAAATTCCACGAAATATCATGTGTGAGTACCCTAATGTAATGCAACTGCACGGGTTTTCTGATTCATCACAATCTGCATATTGCGCTTCACTTTATTGCAGATCTATTTCTTCTAATGGTAAAATCCATGTCAGTCTGGTTTGCAGTAAAACCAAGGTCACGCCATTAAAATCTCAAACAATTCCACGATTGGAACTATGCGGTGCCTTGATTCTGGCAAGACTAACAACCCAAGTTTTAAATTCTCTGACAATTAAGCCAAAGTGTTTTTTCTGGTCCGATTCTCAAATCGTTCTGTCCTGGTTAAAATTGCAGCCTAGCCAGTTAAATACATTTGTCAGCCATCGGGTATTAGAAATTCAGAGCCTTATGAACGTCAATGATTGGTTCCATGTTGGATCAAAGGATAATCCAGCCGATCTTGCATCCAGAGGTGTCTTTCCTGATGTTCTGTTAACTGCTGACCTATGGTGCACAGGCCCATTCTGGTTGTCCAAGGCTCAAACAGAATGGCCAACTTTTAGTTTTTCTATGCCAAATGAACTTCCTGAAATAAAAAGGGAATGCAAATCCTTTAATGTAACACAAAATGAAATATTCCATAAATTTTCGACGGTGTCAAGGTTACAACGCCTTACAGCGTATTGATTTCTCTTTAATTTAAGGAAACAAAATCATAATAGACCTACTGGTAATTTAAGGTAACTGAATTAGATTTTGCTATCAAACGATTGGTTAAATTAAGTCAGCTAGAGACTTTTAACAATGAAATAACGTCATTGGCTAACAACCGAATTTTACAATCTAATATACTATGAAGCTTAGCTACATTTATCGATTCTGATGGTTTACTTAGAGTACTTAGTTTACTTAGGTGATCGACTGAAAAATTCGAATTTACAATTGAATGCGAAACATCCCTTTGTTACTACATAGTAAACATGCCTTAACCAAATTAATTTTTGACCGTGAACATCGCAAACTTTTACATGCTGGTCCACAATTATTGTTAAATACTATTCGGCAAACTTATAAAGCATAAAGTGTTTTAAATTTAAACCCCAATTTATCACGAATTTTATGGGAAATTTACCTGAATATCGGGTTACTGCAATGACACCTTTCTACGTCACTGGCATCGATTATGCTGGTCAAATTTTTGTAAAGGGCCGAAAAGGTCGCGGTTGTAAAATCATGTATGTTTGTTTATTTGCTTTGCCGTAAAAGCAGTTCATTTGGAACTAACATCGGATTTAACCACAGAATGTTTTCTTGCTGCTTTGCGACATTTTTCTGCTCGACGTGGTTATCCCCGTCACATATGGTCAGACAATGTTACAAATTGTGTGGGAGGTTCCAATGTTCTTGATCAACTGCATGCATTTTATTAATCTTCAAAAGACGACATATTAAATGAATGTTCAAAGAATAATATTGAGTGGCATTTCATCCCACCAGCCTCACTTCATTTCGGAGGATTATGGGAATCCGGAATAAAAAGTACAAAAAGTCATTTGCTAAAAGTCATTGGTGATGTAAAACTTACCTATGAGGAATTAAATACAATTCTAGTTCAAGTAGAAGAAACACTGAATTCTCGTCCTATGTATCCTATGTCGTCCGATTCAATCGACTTGTCTCCCTTAACTCCTGCTCATTTTTTGATCAATAAGTCCTTGGTGACAGTGCCAGATCCAAATGCCCTGGATATTCAAATCAATAGACTGTCTTGATACCAACTGCTACAACAGATAAACCAGAGTTTCTGGAAAAGATTGTCAAATGATTACCTGTTATATCTTCAAACCCGTAATAAATGGCAACAACATTCCCAGCAAATAAATATTGACACTCTAGTATTGCTAAAAAATTAAAACTTACCTCCATGCCAATGGTTACTTGGACGTATCACCCAGTTACATCCCGGAGCCGATGATGTTGTTCGAGTCGTAACAGTGAAGACTTCCCACTGTCTATTCAAAAGAGCGGTTACAAAGATTTGTCCACTTCCATTGCAAGCCGATTCAGTGAAATAGTTATAGTGTAATGTTGACTCTATATTTAATATTCCTTTGTTTTGATAGATGATGATAGATTTATATATATAATTTGTATTGTGTTGAATGCATTTTGCTAAGTTGGCGCAAGAGAACTGTCAATCAATTAATTTTAATTACTTACTGTAAACATATATTCAGTCTGTTGGCTATAAGTTGTAAATCTACAATTGCGAAATAAAAGTAAAAATAGCCCAACTTCATTTAATTCTACAATTAAAAGCAGTCCACTAAGTCGTTAGCACTCGTCTTGTAAAACAGCTTGAGGTGTATATTTGTGGTCATTATTATTATTATTATTTTAATGTTCTTTTTTAACAAAAACCAGTCACCCTTCCTATGGCTCCGACTCTCACAGAGGGGAGCTGGTAGTACCAGTAGCCACTCCCCACGCCCGTGGGGTGAGTGACTATTGAGTCCGAGTGTCGGGATTATCCCGCTCAACGTCGAAGATGAGACCGAGTTCATCGGCTGCTCTGCGTGCTGCCTTAAACAGAAAAGCTCCTATCACTGCATTTTCATGGTCTCGGACCATGCAGAGGAGGGGATCCAAACTCCTGACGACCTTACATGCTCCATCCAGAACCATCCTGCTATGGAGACTCTCCAAGCTCAAGAGTCCACGGCCTCCCCGATGTCGTGGGAGATATAACCGTGGAACGGACGATTTAGGATGCAGGCTCCTATTGAGGTGCATCTTTCTCCGGGTTCCTACATCGAGTTGACGCAGCTCCTCTCGAGTCCACTTCACTACTCCAAAGGAGTAGAGAAGGATCGGAACGGCAAGCATATTAGTAGCAGACACCTTGTTCTTCCCCGATAGTTCTGAAGACCAGATCTGTCGGAGTCGGTGCTGATACTTGCCGCGGAGAGCGTTTTTCACTACACTCACTTCTTGGGTGGAGCGTTGCTCGACACCCAAGTAAGTGTACGACTCTCCGGCATCTAGATGGTGTAAGATGCTTCCGTCTACGAGCTGCGCGTCCTCGCCGTAGTCCCCACATCGTCCTCTCTTGAGATGGACCAGTGCACATTTGTCCAATCCGAACTGCATACCGACAGCCTGCGTGTACTCCTGTACCACCCTAAGGGATTGTTGGAGATCCCTTTCTCCGGAGGCATAAAGTTTAAGGTCATCCATATAAAACAAATGGGTGACCTTATGCCTCATATCGCCGGGGGTACCACAGTTGTAATCGCGGGTTTTCCGGAACGAGACGGATAATGGCAGTAGCGAGATGCAAAACAAAAGGGGGCTGAGGGAATCTCCCTGAAATACTCCTCTTCTGAATGTTACCGACTCTGTTTGGACTCTATCGTTACCCGATGTTATGGTAAAGCGAGTCCTCCAGAGCGGCATCAGTTCTTCAATACATCTCACTACGGGACCGGGTACCACAAGACATCGGAGCAAGTGAACAATGAGCTCATGCGATGTCATGTCGAATGCCTTGCGGTAGTCGATCCAGGCCATAGAGAGGTTCCGCTTATACTGCATGGAGTCCTGCGTGACACATCTGTCAATCAACAGGTTCTCCTTGCAGCCAGCGACACCTCTCTTCGACCCTCGTTGCTCATATATCCGTTCGTAAACCGGTTCAACTGCGTGGAGCACCCGCATGTACAAAATGCGTGTAAACACCTTGTAACATGCGTTTAGACAGGTTATCGGTCTGTAATTCTTTGGGTTGGACAAATCTCCGTTCTTGGGGATCAGCACTGTCCGCCCCTCAACAACCCAAGAAGGGATTTGCTGCTCCCCATTTAACCAGGAATTAAATATTCTGGCCAAATGGTGGTGGGTGCTCGATAACTTTTCCACCAAAAGTTATTTATCCCATCGGGACCTGGAGCAGCAAAGTTCTTAGAGCCATCAAGAGCCCTACGAACCTCTTCTGGGGTTATTGGTTCGCACACTTCCTGTGGTTGCTGAAGCCTTTAACAAAAGGCTTCAAAGTGTGCAAGGGCAGGAGAATCTCGGTTGAGTGGAAGCCTCTCCTCGTACAGCGTTTTCCAGAAGTTCTCCGCCTGATCTGCAGTCGGCGGATTGTCTACAACACGCGGAGGCGGTTGGAAAAGGCCTCCTCAACCGGTGAATGTGGCGGCTCTTCGGCCACCTCATTCACCGGCCCAGGAGCAGCCCTCACGTAGCCCCTACTACGAAGGTGGGATACATAGTCACGCAGATTTTGTGGCGTGAAGGCGCTATGCTCTGGTAGCCTCTCACACCACAGAGCATGCATCCGCGTCATGTACCCCCTCCGCGCGGGCTCACTGCTTTCATAACAATGCAGAAGCTCATCCCTCAGTTCATCTGTCCACTCAAAGCGTCCTTGTTCATTGCGTACGTCGTCAACGGGCGGTCTATCCGGTTGGGCCCCACCACCTTGCCCTTGACCCCTATCCGAATGGGGTCGATCGTGGGGGCCCAGTCTTCGGCCTGCCGGAACCAAAAGTTAGAGCCTGTGGGTGGTTAGCCCAGCAGGCCCACGACCGACACCAGAGGGGAAGATGCTTTCCCCTCCCGGGTGCACTAGGGCTGCCGGTTCGGTTTTGCACCCCTAGCTGGAGTAAGTGGTGGCGCTACTCACCAAAGGCTTAATAGATGGAAGTTAGCCCCTCCTGCTTATTTATTATTATTATTATTTTTTTTTTACAAAAAACCAGTCACCCTACTCTGTGGCTCCGACCCTCACAGAGGGGAGCTGGTAATACCAATAGCCACTCCCCACGCCCGTGGGGTGAGTGACTACCGGGTCCGAGAATCGTGTGCCCTAAGTAGACGCAATGATCCGAGGATGACAGCCTTCTGCATTCTGCCGGCTAAGATCTCTGCCGAATCTCGGCATGCCGGTATGATCTTTAGTTCTGAAAGCAGCGTCTGTCTCATTCCACCGAGGGCTCCTATAATCAGTACCACTATTTTAACAGAATGGCCTGGATAAAGCCTGCGGAGTTCGAAGAGCAAATCTCGATATTTTGTCCGTTTTTCCTCCTCTTTCAAGACAATGTTGCTCTCAGCGGGAGCCGAGAATTCCACGACATACATTGTCTTGAGTTGGTGGTCGAGGAGTACTATGTCAGGCTTGTTGGCTTGTATTTGCCTGACGGTGGGAAACGAGTAGTTCCAATAGATTAGGCACTTCTCATTCCCCACAACGGACTCAATATCCCCCGGAACGTAAGGCAGCACTGGTGTTTCGTCTATCCCATACGAGTGCCTTAGATGATAGTAAAGCACTCGTAATGCTGCGTTGTGTCTATGAATATAGGCCGAGACTGCGTATGTCGGGCAAGCCGACAGTAAGTGCATTACAGTCTCCGGCGCCCTGCGGCAGGCCCTGCAGCTGACATCAGGGACCTCCATACCCATGACACGACGTCGATAGACGAGAGTGTTAAATACACCATCCTGGCAAGCCATTATGAATCCCTCGGTCTCAGACTTCAGCCCAGCTGACCTTAAGAAGGCGAAGGTCAGCCTTTCGGATAAGCCGAGGTCTTCTATATTTGTATAGAAGACCCCGTGCAATGGCTTATCCTTATGGAGCTGCAGAAGGATGTTGTGTTCTGCAGCTCTAATGTGGGCTTTTAGTCGAACGGGTTCCAACTCGGTGACAGAGTCGGGGTTTACCCGCTCGACGTCGAAGATGAGACCAAGTTCATCGGCTGCTCTCCGTGCTGCCTTAAAGAGAAAAGCTCCTACCTCTGCATTTTCATGGTCTCGGACCATGCAGAGGAGGGGATCCGAACTCCTGATGACCTTACATGCTCCATCCAGAACCATCCTGCTATGGAGACTCTCCAAGCTCAAGAGTCCACGGCCTCCCCGATGTCGTGGGAGATATAACCGTGGAACGGACGATTTAGGATGCAAGCTCCTATTGAGATGCATCTTCTTGCGGGTTACTACATCGAGTTGACGCAGCTCTTCTCTAGTCCACTTCACTACTCCGAAAGAGTAGAGAAGGATCGGAACGGCAAGCATATTTGTAGCAGACACCTTGTTCTTCCCCGACAGTTCTGAAGACCAGATCTGTCGGAGTAGGTGCTGATACTTGCCGCGGAGAGCGTTTTTCACTACACTCACTTCTTGGGTGGAGCGTTGCTCGACACCCAAGTAAGTGTACGACTCTCCGGCATCTAGATGGTGTAAGATGCTTCCGTCCACGAGCTGCGCGTCCTCTCCGTAGTCACCGCATCGTCCTCTCTTGAGATGGATCAGTGCGCATTTGTCCAACCCGAACTGCATACCGACAGCCTGCGTGTACTCCTGTACCACCCTAAGGGACTGCTGGAGATCCCTCTCTCCAGAGGCATAAAGTTTAAGGTCATCCATATAAAATAGATGGGTGACCTTATGCCTCCTGTCGCCGGGGGTACCGCAGTTGTAGCCACGGGTTTTCCGGAGCGAGACGGATAATGGCAGTAGTGAGATGCAAAAGAGAAGGGGGCTGAGGGAATCTCCCTGAAATACTCCTCTTCTGAATGTTACCGACTCTGTTTGGACTCTATCGTTACCCGATGTTATGGTAAAACGAGTCCTCCAGAGCGGCATCAGTTCTTCAATACATCTCACTACGGGGCCTGGTACCACAAGACATCGGAGCAAGTGAACAATGAGCTCATGCGATGTCATGTCAAATGCCTTGCGGTAGTCGATCCAGGCCATAGAGAGGTTCCGCTTATACTGCATGGAGTCCTGCGTGACACATCTGTCGATCAGCAGGTTTTCCTTGCAGCCAACGACACCTCTCTTCGACCCTCGTTGCTCATATATCCGTTCGTAAACCGGTTCAACTGCGTGGAGCACCCGTATGTACAAAATGCGTGTAAACACCTTGTAGCATGCGTTTAGACAGGTTATCGGTCTGTAGTTCTTTGGGTTGGACAAATCTCCGTTCTTGGGGATCAGCACTGTCCGCCCCTCAACAACCCAAGAAGGGATTTGCTGCTCCCCATTTAACCAGGAATTAAAAATTCTGGCCAAATGGTGGTGGGTGCTCGATAACTTTTTCCACCAAAAGTTATTTATCCCATCGGGACCTGGAGCAGCAAAGTTCTTAGAGCCCTCAAGAGCCCTACGAACCTCTTCTGGGGTTATTGGTTCGCACACTTCCTGTGGTTGCTGAAGCCTTTGACAAAAGGCTTCAAAGTGTGCAAGGGCAGGAGAATCTCGGTTGAGTGGAAGCCTCTCCTCGTACAGCGTTTTCCAGAAGTTCTCCACCTGATCTGCAGTCGGCGGGTTTTCTACAACACGCGGAGGCGGTTGGAAGAGGCGCGAGGGCTTTTCGCGGAACAGTTTATTTTCCGCAAGCCCTCTCGCCCGCCTCACTAATGACTTTTTGCAAGTCACTAGCATCCGTATCCTGTCGAGACAGTGCTGTTTGGTGGTTCGCAGCACTGCCTCATTGAGTGTGTGATGGGCGCGTCTTAAGTTGGCGGCTAATCGACGCACTTTAGGCGTGAACGGCCTGTTGGCCGCCATATAGTCCATCACACATTGGATACGGGATGCGTGTTGCCTCGCCGACCGGATCTTGGCTTTCATCTTTTGTATGCGCCGCTCCGCCCTCTCCTGTGGAGAAGCAGTGTTTTGCCCCTCCACCCGAGAAAAGCGTTGAGCAGCAGCATACACGGCACAATTTATGTGCCAGAGGTCAGCCCGTTCTGGTAGCACTGCACGAAGTTCTTCATCCACTCTGGCCAGGTCTTGTGGCCCGGGGGTTTTTATGTGGTGTAACCCCCGTCTGGTACTGAGGCCCTCTGGTGTTGGCGGAACGAGAAGAACCACGTCCTCAACCGGTGAATGCGGCGGCCCTTCTGCCACCTCATTCACCGGTCCAGGAGCAGCCCTCACGTAGCCCCTACTACGAAGGTGGGATACATAGTCACGCAGATTTTGTGGCGTGAAGGCGCTATGCTCTGGTAGCCTCTCACACCACAGAGCATGCATCCGCGCCATGTATCCCCTCCGCGCGGGCTCACTGCTTTCATAGCACAGCAGAAGATCGTCCCTTAAATCATCGGTCCACTCAAAGCGTCCTTGTAGCTCGCGGTCGTCGTCATTAGGCAATCGATCCGGTTGGGCCCCACCACCTTGCCCGTGACCCCTATCCGGATGGGGTCGATTGTGGGGGCCCTGCCTTCGGTTAATCGGAACCGGAGTGTAGAACTTGTGGGTGGTTAGCCCAACAAGTCCACGGCCGACACCAGAGGGGAAGATGCTTTCCCCTCCCGGGTGCACTAGGGCTGCCGTTTTGGTTTTGCATTATTATTATTATTATTATTATTCCTTAATTTTTCTCGACATGTTTGTCGGTTAATTACGTCAGTTGAGAGGGTATTCACCCCATCCAACTGTTGTTATTTCGACAGAAACTTCCTTACTATATGGCAGGTTTGTAAGATAACAGCCTTCTGCATTGCTACGAGTTGAACGTACATAAACAAATAGATACGTTGGATCTTAATGATTATCAGATAATTACGTAACGAAATCACTTGGGCTACCGTGGCGTAGCAGATACCGTAGGCACTGACTTACCCGGAAAGTGATGTACGTGCCTACGATAAAATTTCTCTAGCTCAGACTATCTCAGGGCGTTAAGCCCAAGCTTACACAAACTATGGTAAATTATTAGTTTACTTACTTAACAAATCACTGAGTTTTTCCATATGTAGTGGTCGCAGACGAAATAATGACACTTTCTTTAAAAATGAAATGCACTATATTGAACAATTCACAAAATTGGTTCTCTAGAATATAACCTGGCGATGTTCACAGTTGTGGCCAATATTTCACGATTAATCAGTTATAACATTCATAAAATGCCTCGTGTAGCTACACATCGGTTTACAATATTATCATGAATTGTCATAAATTCTGCCACAAAGGTTTGATTTAAAGAACCTCCTTAAATATATGTAAATATATGCATAAAATATTTAAAAATGTACAGGTTAAAATGCCAAAAAGTATAAATTGATGTCCAGCGGAACCACTGAAGGTGGTCCCCGGTAAGTAAAAATAATAAACACACACTTATTTAGGGTGGTACGATACCGAGTCCGGTGGAAGAACTGAAGCCCTGCAGAGATGCCTTCGGGACACAAGAAATGGACCCAAGGATGGGGTTGATCGTGGCCTCACCAGCCCTGGAACCTTCCACTGTTTGTGGATGCCCCGTCCGTGGAACTTCACTGACGTGCGTAGAAGCCCCGTCCGTGGAACCCTAAAGATATCACAATTTAATTCACAGTCAGAAATGCACGTGAAGCGTGCTTAATGTGAGAAATTCTGACATAACCTACAAATGAAACATAATTTACCTCACTGATGAGGGAACAATCCACCAAAACTCCTGGAAGCCACAGTCGGATAAATGGGGTTGAGTCGCCTTTTAAAGTTGACACTGTATTTCCACAGGAAAGCCTGCAAATTTGCGAAACACGTGGGTAGAGAACGGGCAAGATGGCGTGAAGAGGTTAGCTTACCTTGTGTAATTTAATATCCTGCTTCCGCAGATAAAATTTACTCACAAACACAAAATATTCCGCTAAACGGAACAACAACGGATTGAGGAAATTTTCTTGAGTTGGTTATTCTAAAATCCATGCGGATGACTTGAATAAAATCAAGGTTTACAGAATAACAACTAACCAACAAGCCAAGCCAAGCCAACCAAAAATGTCTGCTTCCGTTGATCACGTGTCACAAATGTGTCGCCCTCCCATGGAGAATAGCGAAATGTGTTACAGACGTGTAGCAGTTGTTATAATGCGGCCCACAAAACGCTAAAGCGTATGGTGGGTCGCATACGCTAGAGGTCCGTAACAGCATGATTGTTATAAGGCCATTAGGAAGTTGCAGTTTCTCCATGTTTGGTTTCAGGTTTTTTGAGCAGACACCTTCAACAGAAATTATCATTGGTATGATTTTAATCTCCCGAAGTTTCCATATACGTTTAATCTCTATTGCCAGATTTTGGTATTTGACCGCCTTATCTTGGCTCTGTTTTAGTTAAATTGTGGGTAAGGGGAATACCAACATCAATTAATAATGCAGATTTGTTGATCTTATCTATTAGTACTAAATCTGGTCGATTAAAATCTACTGTTTTATCAGTTAAAATAAGTCTATCCCAGTACAGTAGTGCTTCAGTAGATTCAAGGACGGCTTCAGGTGAGTACTTATAATAGGGCTCAGGGTTATTAATTAATTGATATTTTAGGGCTAGTTGGATGTGGAGGATCTTCGCTACTTGATTGTGTCGGCTCAAATAATCATTTTCTGATAAAGCTGAGCATCCTGCTGTAATGTGCTCTATGGTCTCTCCAGGGCGACTACATTTTCTGCACATATCTATTGTGTTCAACTTTAAAATGTTTCGCTCATAGTTTTTTGTTTTGATTACTTTATCCTGGATAGATATCATAAATCCTTCAGTTTCGGGGTAAAGGTAGCCCTTTTTTATAAATAAAACAGAGAGTGTTTTGTCAACCGTGTCATCGGCAAGTTGTGTTGGATATCTGCCATGTAATGTCTTTTCATTCCAAGAGGCTATATTGGCTGCATTGGAACGTCCTCTTTCTCTTACAGTATTTCTATCACTCAGGTTAAGAGGGGTATAATGATTATCTGTTCTGACGATTTTCTGTATTTTAGGATTTTCATGATTTTGAAAGTACGTTTGCATTTTTAACTCTTGATCTTTACATAGTCTGAAGATATTTAACAACCCACGTCCCCCTTCTGATCGTGGCAAGTATAGCCGTTCTACGGCCGATCTTGGGTGTAGCATATTAAACTTGGTTAGCAGTCGACGTGTTAGCCTATCTAGTTCTTCGAGGTCAGTGTTACTCCATTTGAGAATCCCAAACGAGTAAATAAGTGCTGGTATGGCCCAAGAGTTAATAGCTCTAAAAAGGTTGTTTGAGTTTAATTTGGTGTTGAGGAGTTTAGTAAGTCTATGTTTATATTTATTGGTAAACTCGATTTTTAGGGCTGTGTGACGTATATCTCGGTTTTGTTGAATGCCAAGGTACTTATAGGTTTTATCAAGTGGAAGTGGTTCTATATGGTTAATGTTTTCGTCAGACTGTGTCAAGATTCCCTTTGATATATGTACTGTAGAGCACTTATCCAGACCAAAGCTTATTCTGATGTCGTCACTGAATATTTTGGTGGTGTTTATCAGTGATTTCAGTTGATCTTTAGATTCCGCGAATAGTTTGAGGTCATCCATGTACAGTAGGTGACTGTATTTGGTCTCATCCCTGGGCTGTAGTTTGAATCCAGCACGAGAGTTGTTAAGAAGTGTCGATAATGGGTTTAGTGCAAGACAAAACCAGGTAGAGCTGAGTGAATCTCCCTGAAAGATCCCTCTCTTTATCTGTATTTCCCCGATATTATCATTATTTAACCTTAGCGTAGTTCTCCAAGTACTCATTAGATACGATAGTAGGGCTTTGATATTGGGAGCAATTTTGTAGATCTCAAGAGTTTTTAATAGCCAGTTGGAAGGGACGGAGTCATATGCTTTAGAGTAGTCGATATAACATGTGTGTAAGTTGCGTTTCCTCTGATATGCATGTTTCATGATTACTGCATCGATGGTAAGTTGCTCCTTGCATCCACGAGATCTTCTAATGCATCCTTTCTGTTCTAATGCAAAGATGTTGTTTGTTTCACAGTGTTCGTAAATCTTATCATTTATAAGTGATGTTAACAGTTTGTAGAATACAGAGAGACATGTAATAGGTCGAAAGTTTTTTGGATCGTTTTGATCTCCCTTCTTATATATCAGGTAGGTAGTGCCCTTCGTGATATATTCTGGTATATGTTGAGGATTTTCAATAGCCTTAGTGAGAGCTCGAGCCAATGAGCTGTATATGGACGGGAATTGTTTTAACCAGAAATTTTGTAAGCAGTCTGGTCCTGCAGCTTTCCAGTTGAGAGCCTTCTTAAGGGCGTTTTTTATATCTCCCTCGGAAAAGGTAGCTGGCGGCATGTGAGGTAAGCCTGTTGATCTACTCATGATGTGTTCAATCCATGGAGCGTTGAGGTCAGCTTACACGGGTTCTGCCCAGATGGAGTTCCAAAAACGAAAGAATTCATTATTATTTACCTTGAAATTGAAGCTGTTGGATGGATTATCTTCAAGTGATTTATAAAACTGTTTCTCATTTAAACAAAATTCTCGGTTCTGTTGTTTTCTCTTAGATGCCTCATTATATCTCTTAAGTCTTGCCCCTTTAGCTTTAGCTCTCTGTCGTAGGTTGTCCCTGTGGTCCTTTAATTTCTCATCTAAATCGGGACAGTTATGTTTCACTTATTATTTTTTTTTTTTTTTTTTTTTTTTACAAAAAACCAGTCACCCTACTCTGTGGCTCCGACCCTCACAGAGGGGAGCTGGTAATACCAATAGCCACTCCCCACGCCCGTGGGGTGAGTGACTACCGGGTCCGCGAATCGTGTGCCCTGAGTAGACGTAATGAACCGAGGATGACAGCCTTCTGCATTCTGCCGGCTAAGATCTCTGCCGAATCTCGGCATGCCGGTATGATCTTTAGTTCTGAAAGCAGCGTCTGTCTCATTCCACTGAGGGCTCCTATAATCAGTACCACTATTTTAACAGAATGGCCTGGATAGAGCCTGCGGAGTTCGAAGAGCAAATCTCGATATTTTGTCCGTTTTTCCTCCTCTTTCAAGACAATGTTGCTCTCAGCGGGAGCTGAGAATTCCACGACATACATTGTCTTGAGTTGGTGGTCGAGGAGTACTATGTCAGGCTTGTTGGCTTGTATTTGCCTGACGGTGGGAAACGAGTAGTTCCAATAAATTAGGCACTTCTCATTCCCCACAACGGACTCAATATCCCCCGGAACGTAAGGCAGCACTGGTGTTTCGTCTATCCCATACGAGTGCCTTAGATGATAGTAAAGCACTCGTAATGCTGCGTTGTGTCTATGAATATAGGCCGAGACTGCGTAAGTCGGGCAAGCCAACAGTAAGTGCATTACAGTCTCCGGCGCCCTGCGGCAGGCCCTGCAGCTGACATCAGGGACCTCCATACCCATGACACGACGTCGATAGACGAGAGTGTTAAATACACCATCCTGGCAAGCCATTATGAATCCCTCGGTCTCAGACTTCAGCCCAGCTGACCTTAAGAAGGCGAAGGTCAGCCTTTCGGATAAGCCGAGGTCTTCTATATTTTTATAGAAGACCCCGTGCAATGGCTTATCCTTATGGAGCTGCAGAAGGATGTTGTGTTCTGCAGCTCTAATGTGGGCTTTTAGTCGAACGGGTTCCAACTCGGTGACAGAGTCGGGGTTTACCCGCTCGACGTCGAAGATGAGACCAAGTTCATCGGCTGCTCTCCGTGCTGCCTTAAAGAGAAAAGCTCCTACCTCTGCATTTTCATGGTCTCGGACCATGCAGAGGAGGGGATCCGAACTCCTGATGACCTTACATGCTCCATCCAGAACCATCCTGCTATGGAGACTCTCCAAGCTCAAGAGTCCACGGCCTCCCCGATGTCGTGGGAGATATAACCGTGGAACGGACGATTTAGGATGCAAGCTCCTATTGAGATGCATCTTCTTGCGGGTTACTACATCGAGTTGACGCAGCTCTTCTCTAGTCCACTTCACTACTCCGAAAGAGTAGAGAAGGATCGGAACGGCAAGCATATTTGTAGCAGACACCTTGTTCTTCCCCGACAGTTCTGAAGACCAGATCTGTCGGAGTAGGTGCTGATACTTGCCGCGGAGAGCGTTTTTCACTACACTCACTTCTTGGGTGGAGCGTTGCTCGACACCCAAGTAAGTGTACGACTCTCCGGCATCTAGATGGTGTAAGATGCTTCCGTCCACGAGCTGCGCGTCCTCTCCATAGTCACCGCATCGTCCTCTCTTGAGATGGATCAGTGCGCATTTGTCCAACCCGAACTGCATACCGACAGCCTGCGTATACTCCTGTACCACCCTAAGGGACTGTTGGAGATCCCTCTCTCCAGAGGCATAAAGTTTAAGGTCATCCATATAAAATAGATGGGTGACCTTATGCCTCCTGTCGCCGGGGGTACCGCAGTTGTAGCCACGGGTTTTCCGGAGCGAGACGGATAATGGCAGTAGTGAGATGCAAAACAGAAGGGGGCTGAGGGAATCTCCCTGAAATACTCCTCTTCTGAATGTTACCGACTCTGTTTGGACTCTATCGTTACCCGATGTTATGGTAAAGCGAGTCCTCCAGAGCGGCATCAGTTCTTCAATACATCTCACTACGGGACCGGGTACCACAAGACATCGGAGCAAGTGAACAATGAGCTCATGCGATGTCATGTCGAATGCCTTGCGGTAGTCGATCCAGGCCATAGAGAGGTTCCGCTTATACTGCATGGAGTCCTGCGTGACACATCTGTCAATCAACAGGTTCTCCTTGCAGCCAGCGACACCTCTCTTCGACCCTCGTTGCTCATATATCCGTTCGTTAACCGGTTCAACTGCGTGGAGCACCCGCATGTACAAAATGCGTGTAAACACCTTGTAACATGCGTTTAGACAGGTTATCGGTCTGTAATTCTTAGGGTTGGACAAATCTCCGTTCTTGGGGATCAGCACTGTCCGCCCCTCAACAACCCAAGAAGGGATTTGCTGCTCCCCATTTAACCAGGAATTAAAAATTCTGGCCAAATGGTGGTGGGTGCTCGATAACTTTTTCCACCAAAAGTTATTTATCCCATCGGGACCTGGAGCAGCAAAGTTCTTAGAGCCATCAAGAGCCCTACGAACCTCTTCTGGGGTTATTGGTTCGCACACTTCCTGTGGTTGCTGAAGCCTTTGACAAAAGGCTTCAAAGTGTGCAAGGGCCGGAGAATCTCGGTTGAGTGGAAGCCTCTCCTCGTACAGCGTTTTCCAGAAGTTCTCCACCTGATCTGCAGTCGGCGGATTGTCTACAACACGCGGAGGCGGTTGGAAAAGGCGCGAGGGCTTCTCGCGGAACAGTTTATTTTCCGCAAGCCCCCTCGCCCGCCTCACTAATGACTTTTTGCAAGTCACTAGCATCCGTATCCTGTCGAGACAGTGCTGTTTGGTGGTTCGCAGCACTGCCTCATTGAGTGTGTGATGGACGCGTCTTAAGTTGGCGGCTAATCGACGCACTTTAGGCGTGAACGGCCTGTTGGCCGCCATATAGTCCATCACACATTGGATACGGGATGCGTGTTGCCTCGCCGACTGGATCTTGGCTTCCATCTTTTGTATGCGCCGCTGCGCTCTCTCCTGTGGGGAAGAGGTATTTCGCCTCTCCACCTGAGACGAGCGTTGAGCAGCGACATACACGGCACAATTTATGTGCCAGATGTCAGCCTCTTCTGGTAGCGCTGTACGAAGTTCAGCGTCCACTCTGGCCAGGTCTTGTGGCCACTTATTATTATATTATTATTATTATTATTATTATTATTATTATTATTATCATCTACTTTCTCAGTACTATTACTGGAGTTTCTTTAACCTATCCTCCGCGGTCTTGTAAGGTTCAGGTTCGGTGGCCATCTGAGGAGAAAAAATTCATTCCAACCCTCAGCGTTAAAAAATTTTCTTAAAATGTGAGTTGTCTGGAGAATGACTGCTTTCTGTATAAGGAATACTAAATAAGTTGGTAAATTTAATTTGGTTATATTCCTTGTTGCCATTCCATCCGTCGATATCACTATAGGTGTTATTTTGACTTGTTTCAACTTCCACAAGTGTTTCAGCTGCAAGACTTTCATATTTTGTTATTTTATGGATTTCCGTTCTAGATAGGTTTTGGCGTGGAGGGACTGCGATGTCAATAATTGTTCCAACACCATTCTTTTTATTTATGTCAGGCCTATTAAAATCTATTGTTCTATCGGTTTGTATCGGCCTATCCCAGTAGAGCAAAGCTTCTGCAGACTCGAGCACAGGGGTTGGATTATATTTATAATAGGGCGGCGTGTTATTCAATAGCTTAAATTTTTGGCCTAATTTTTGGTGAATAATTTTGGCCACAGCGTTATGACGACTTAAGCAGGCATTATTAGCTAATGCAGGGCATCCCGCCGAGATATGTTCTATAGACTCCCCTGTGGTATTGCACTTTCTACACCGGTCTTCTTGGTTGTTTTTAAGGATGTGCTTCTCATAATTACGGGTCTTGATGACACCATCCTGAATTGCTATCTTGAAGCTTTCGGTTTCAGGATGCAAGTAACCTTTTTTTAGCCATAAGATTGAAGTGTTTTTATCAATTTCATTCCTTTCCAGGTCGCTTGGGTACTTGCCATGTAACACTTTGCTCTTCCAAGACGTTTTTCGTTCTATTGTAGATCTTTTCACATATTCCTGATGTGGATCTTGCAACTTTAGAGGTGTTAAGGAGTCATCAACTAAAGCTAACTGTTTGTATAGCGAGTTTTTCGATTTCTGAAAATAAGCCCTCAAAATATTTTCCTGGGATAAGCATAATTGGGAGATGTTCAGTAAACCTCTGCTTCCTTCCCTTCTTGGTAAGTAGAGTCTATCCACGGATGAGTTAGGGTGTAGCATACGAAATTTGGCCAGGAGGCGTCTTGTTAATCTGTTGAGCTCTTGCAAATCTGTAGTAGACCATTTCAGAATGCCGAAAGAATATGTCCAAGAGTTTATCGCAACTATTAGGTTCTTTGCGGACAACTTGATATTGAGAAGCTTGGTAAGTCTTTTGCGATAACTCTCTTTATTTCAGTGTTCAATCTCGTATGGTCAATCCTGGAGTTCTGCATTATACTCAGGTATTTATAGGTTTCTTCGGGAGGGAGATTCTGAAATTAACATACTACATTTGCAACCTTTTCCTGCTTCCCACGTCGAATGGAGACAGTGGCACACTTTTCATTTCCAAAGGTCATCTTGATATCTTTGATGAATATTGTACATGTCTTAATTAGAGATTGCAAATACTTTTGGGTTTCGGCATAGAGTTTTATATCGTCAACATAGAGGAGATGTGATAGTCGCTCCGGGTCTTGCTTGCTAGGTCTATACCCCATCTGATTGTGGTTCAGGATAGACGATAATGGATTTAGCGCTAGACAACAAAACCATAAAGGACTTAAGCTGTCGCCTTGAAAGATACCACGTCTTATATTTATTGTACTTAATGTTTTCTGGTTAAGTTGTATAGATGTTCTCCAGTTTTCCATGATGTGGCAAAGCACTCGAGTTATTTTTGGACATACCTTGTACAGCGTTAAGACTGGTGCAACCAGTCATGAGGAACAGAGTCGAATGCCTTCCTGTAATCAATATAGCACATATACAGGTTACGTTTTCGTGCTCATGCTTGTTCTAGCACTAGGGCATCAACAGTTATTTGTTCCTTGCATCCTGCTGATTTTCTCATGCATCCTTTTTGATGGAAGGACATCAGATTATTATTTGTACAATATTCGTAAAGACCTTCATTAAGGACTAGCAATTTGTAGATTGCAGAGAAGCATGTTATTGGCCTGTAGTTTGATGCTTCTTTTTTGTCACCTTTTTTAAATAACATATGTGTTACAACCACTGTGAGAAATTTTGGTGTAAGGTCTGGTTTTTCTAAAATTTTATTAAATGCTTTTGTTAGATTATAGTGGGTAGATGGAAAATTCTTGAGCCAAAAATTTTGTATTCGGTCTGGACCAGGCGACTTCCAACTGCGCATTTTTTAAATGACATTTGATGCTTCCTCAGCTGTAATTTCATGGAAATTGAACCCTGGTAGCGCCGATGCAGGCTCTTCTACTTGTGACATCCAGACAGGTCTTGGATTAGCGGTTATTGGCTCGGACCATATCGATTCCAAAAATTTTCTAAATTTCTTTTGGTCTATTTCATCTGTATGTATGTGTTCTTGATTACCACTTACTTCCAAATTAGTATAGAACTGCTTTGATTGAGATGGAATAGTCTATTTTGTTGCACTCGCTTAGTTGTTTCATTATACCTCCGCAACCTAGCTGCTTTTAATTTCAACTTTTGACTCAGGGTGTCTCTGTATTCCGCTAGGATTTCCATAGCTCTTGGATCTTGTAGAGTTACTCTGGCCTTTCATAATTAAAGATAACTTTCCGAATACCTTCGATGTTCTAATACCATTTAGATATTATTGTCTGAAAGTTATTTGTGGCATTCTTCGAATATTCTTTCCTATTATTTGGGTTTTCTACCACATGTATTATTATCCTCTTCAAAACAAATCACCGAATCTACAAAATAATAGAATTATTGGGAAAGAACCTCTGCGCCCGTGGCGTTTACGCCAAAGGAAAAGTCAGAGGTTATGTTTTGCAAATAATATAAATCGGAATAAACACAGAAATAATGTATTTTGCTTTCCGTTTTCAAAGCTTTTTTTTGGAAGAACTCTTATTTTGCTGTGTATGTCAAATACACAGCTTTAAGATTCTGTTTATGTTATTTCCATAGATACTTACTACTTACACAGAACATAGAACTGATGATATTTTCTTTTATATAATGTTGAGTTTGTTAAGTTCTTCTTTTAACATTGGTAGCCAGGTTGTACAAATATCTACAGAACAATTCGATACGCACTTATCTTCATTTAATAAGATTATTGCTGATTCCTTAATTTTTCTTTTTTTGGTATCTGTTTCTTTTGTTAAAATTTTTGCCGAGTCCCAGTTTATTTTATGTCCGTTTTCCCAAGCATGTTCACAAATCTTTGATTTCTGAATTTCATTCCTTCTAATGTAATTCTTGTGCTCATCCAACCTCACACTGAAAGGTCTGGATGACTCACCCACATAACATTTATCACATTCACACGGGATATTGTAAATACAGTTTTTTGAATTTGTGGTGCTCACCCCCTCCATTAACTGGGTGGGCGAAAAAAAAATTATAAAAATACAAAATAATAGAAAAACTAAATAGAAAAAAATAAAAATAAGGTAACGTTTGTTGCTGCCACCACCCTGTAATATTACAAGGAAATTAAATTAACCATTTAAGGTATGCGTGCTTCGGGGACGTTAGTCCGTAGCCCTAATTCTGAAAGAGGGTTTCTGAGGTATGATGCTCTAGAGTAAAACACTTGTAAAAAGTATAAATAAAATTTAATAAGAAAAGTTAAATTTCAGTGAAAATATATAAACAAAAAAAAAACATTTACGATCTCTTTAAGCGCCAACACATTATACATTTAGAAGGAGATTACATACAAGAACAACAAATCAATTACTATGAATTTCAAAAGAGAATAGAGCATTTCGACACTCGGGTATCACGTTAAAACGAAACCTTTCAATCAAGATAAACGAAAATACAATTAGATGGATCTCACCCATATCCTGATGTAGTTCCACTCACTGACACACTCGTTACATTAATTTAAATATAAAACAAAACAAGCACAATTGACATATCAAATAAATTTTTAAGTTTCTTCATTGCTTTCAAATTTTAAGAACAACAACGTTACTTTACTTCATCGCGCCTCATCGTCGTCTCTGCTTTTCTCGCGTCTCTCCACACCCCTACAATTTTGCTGTCTCAGCAGTCTGTCAGACTATCGTATCTACATAGGGATATACATGGTGGACCAATTACATATAGATATACCGAGTGGCACAATACTCCCCCCAAAGAAAAAGATTGCCTACTTTCACAAGTAGCAGTCTTTTCAACAAAATCTACCTAACTAGAGGGACCAAAACGCCCTTCACTCACATCATGAGGAACAAGGTGGAAGAAAACTTCCCTATCATTTCTTTCATTCGAACTATAATAAAATGTTATCTATATCTACAAACTAAAAAGGCAGGTATACACAACCCCAAAAATAATACTAAAACTATTCATCAGTTATAACATATACAGTTAGTTTCAAAAAAAAATAAATTAGCGATGTCTTCTATATTCATTTCCCATCCGAACTCACGAATAGCATAGTCGTAGACCGCACTCGGGATGATCGACTGTTTGTTTCGCGTAACCACGTTATACCCGCACTGGCGCTGACCTCTTTTCCTTCTCCGTCCAGTGTAGACTAGGATAAATTCCGGCTGAGTTACTAGCTGTGGTTGGGGGCTCCTTTTCTGGTATGGCATCCTTAGGGCTTTCGGGGGCATCCACAGACGGTTCATGATTAATGTTACTATTATGGTGGTGGACTACCCACATTCCCAGCAAACATTTATGGAAGGCAATTGGAAGGCCCTGTACTCTGATCCCGGTATTGGCCGGTACGGCAAATCAGCGGCTGCCAACGTCTGAGGGGTACCTATAGGAGACTCCGGCCGGCATCAGGGTCCATACATATGTGCCAGCATTCTACACATTGGGCCACTACTGGCCCACAACTACAAAATGTGCAGGCCCTATTGCGGCTAATCTACTCTTGGCCCACTGATATTAACCCTGCATTCTATTACTGGCCCGTCAACATCCCAGTAAACATTTAACAAAGGCAATTTACGGGTGTTATGCCTGCAAATTGTATAAGGCAAATCGATGGTTGCCGATACCGGAGGAATATTTATAGAAAATTAGGGCCAACATCAAGATCCATACGTACCTGCCACAGTAGACTCAGCACTGTATATACTACTACGACCACCTCTAGTCTCGGTCTATACCCACAATACCACACATCTTCAGCACTGGGTCCAGTAGAATATTTGCACAACACTAAATATGAGAGCAATACACATAGGTCCAATACTTTGTGCTCGTCATGGGCAAGTCTGTGGCTGCTGTTATACATATATTAAAAAATATTATATCCACAGGAATAATATGCAGCATTATTCATTTACCGATAAATTATGCTGTCTCAAAAACTCATAATGTAAACTGTGGATATGTAATCACACAAATAAAACAGATTATTATTTATACATCTAATAGAAATTAACTAATAAAAACGGTGAATTAATGCTATTAGCTATTTAATATAATATTTTGTTTTTTTAGTTTATTTTGTATTCTCATTAGCTCGTTATCTGTTTTAGTTAAGGATTGGTCCCAGATTGTCCGCAAATATAAAAATAATAAAATGTTATAATCACTATATATAACCATTTGGTGAGTTTTAATAATACTTACGGTTCTGATTTTATAATTTTTTAAAATAAAACAAAAGATCAAGAAAATGTCAATAACTATAAAAACTTTCTAACCAAGGGCGACAATTGAGAACCTTTTAATCAATAGTGCTTTTTACATTACACAATTTCAGGCAGAAATATCAGTATAATGCTCAAGATAAATGTTCTTGTCATGAATAAATTTCATTTGAAAGTAAAAAGCAAGAGTTTTTATAGTTCGCATGTGTATCAATATATACAAAATGTTATTGCTGTACCTACTATGAAAAAATCAATTAGAAAATATTTACAGGCAACTTAACATTTTTTATTAGAAACATATAACATAACATATACTTTCAAATAAAATAAAATTCAAATTTTATAAAATAAATAATATAGGTACTTAAAATCTTATTCTGATAAAAAAATATATTTATATTCTATAATCCCATATATCCTACGATTCACTTCTTAGTTGGTATGGTCTTCATTCTCATTAGGTCTAGTTTGTTTCTCACGTCGTTTGTCCCTGCCACCATCCCTGTCATATGCAGTTCTAAACCATACTTTTATGACGTTTTCTATTTCCTTCTCAGTAGCGTCAAAGGATTTCTTCTCACAATTGCTACAAATATTTAAAAATCCATGTATTTAATGAAAAATTAAACTCCCTTAAATATAGAACAGTAGGAGTTAAATAGCAAGTGAATTTGTTTTCCCCTTTTGTGGACTACATTTTTGAAGATAATTACTAATTACGTACTATTATTGCGACCAATTAAAAAGTAGTTGACTGACTTCTCCGTTGTAAACATGGTTCTATCCCCTGACCGCGAATTTACTTAATTATTTGTTAGTGTTTTTTTTTCTTAAAAAAGTTAAACACGACCCCCGCCAATGATTTCTTATCAAAATATTTGATTTAACTGACGTGAAAACAAATACTAATTTTTTCAAAAAAACATACAATTAACTTGATAAAAAAATCGATTACTGTTTATCGCCCGCAATAGCACTTATACCTACATTCTGTAAATATTAAATTACGATACTGAAAAGTGTGTTACATAATATATGGAAGGCCCCTGATTAAAACACATTGTAAAAAATATTTTCATATTTACCTAAAATTAACTTTAAAATATTTTTGTACTTCATAAAACATGTCTTGTTTCCTCTTCCTGACCAATTGCACTTTAGTGCCAGTTCATGGGCAATTCTTTTTGGCAGCAACCTTCTGACACCATCTACAATATCTTTTCCGCCTACCGTTTGGAATGCAGCACACTAAAAAAATATAAGTACATGTTCACTTACAACTGTAAGTAGCTAATTGTATTATATTGCTGGTAGCTCGACTTAATGAAAATTAGACATTTATAAAAAAAAATTTGTGTAACTTACCACACTATTAAAAACTTCTGAATCCGTAAGTCGATTGTTGAAATCAACCAGCTCCGTTTCTAAAGATAAAGGAAAATTTTTTATGTGCGGATTTTCCTCAGATACTTTCCACCATTGATGACTGTTGGAGTAATTGCGTCAAATATTTTATGTCTCCTGAGATAATTTCCACTTTTGTTAAAAGCTTCCTTACTAAAACTACAAAAAAAAAATGTATTTTTACATTTCCAAAATACAGTATGAAAAAAATATACCTTCAGTTTTTTGACAATACGTATTATTGCTACAATTTAGCACCTTATCAGATTCTACGTTCGTTAAAGTTCTATCCATATCAAATACAGTAGGTTGCGTTCGAGGTTGAGTTTCATTTTTGTCACTTGCAATGGCATTAGGTAAATTTAACGTTTTTTCTGAATTAAGTTTTTTATTTGTAGTATTAGTGTTACCCAAAGATGTCTTCGATATATTTTTTTGTTTTTTTTTTTAATTTATAGGTTATAATAACAGTAATAACACCGCCTTCTAAAGTAAAAGTAGCTATGCTTTTGACAGAGGCGAAAAATGTAACTTAATTTACCTTGATAATTGGTACATTCAGTTTTATCAAGATATCATTATATCAGTTACGCATTTACAGATACAGATTACTTGTAGGTATTATTCATAGATAGATTATTTTGTATTATTCATTTGATTTGATAATGAGTCATGTCATAACCTAACTAAACAAGCAGTAGTTTGTCGCAAAACAATAACAAATTAAATACATAGTAGCAACAGAACGTTCGGTAACTGATTTTTAGTAGTTTAATTAATTTAAAAGATGTACTTACTTATTTATGTTCTCGAGAGTCACAGCCACATTACAAGAAACTTCCAAGCGCTTACAAAACACAAAAACGAATAATAATGGCTACGGCTACGGCCAGTGACACGCGACACCCCCACCTCAGTCGTGTGCTTTTGGCCCGACAGGCGACGCTGGCAGCGGACTTTGTGCTAGTAACCAAAGCATAAAAATGTACTAACGATACTACCAATATCAAAAATATTTCAATCCCTTTATTTTTGTAAATGATGAAATCGACCACTGACACTGAAATTTTCTTGAGATGATGAATTAACTAGTTTGATAGTAATATAAACGGGCCATACTGACTGTCCAGCATCGATTGTTTATTTCATAACGAGTATTATTACATTTTAACAACCAAAAACCCCTAAATAAAGAATATATATTTTGTAGAGCCTTTGCCCCGCCCGTACTGGATAAGCATATGTTATTGTTAACCAGCAAAAGAATAAAAAGAATACTTGTTACGGGCCGGCATAAAATATTTATAGGTACGCCTTTATATAAAATCCCTGCAAAGACCCAGTACTTGACCTAAATATGAAATCCAAATTACTTTTGGCAGGCATCTTAAAAACACTTTGCCGTTACTAGATTGCCTTGGCCAGCATTTAGCCCGAATTGTCAGTACAGGGCCGGAAGGCGGCCACACTTCCAATGTTTGCTGGGATTGTTAAGGTGCTCCATAAACTGGCTAGAAGGGTAAAACTAAATCCGACTAATTTATATAAATGGAAGCCATTAATGAAAACTCCTATAATATATTAAATTCCTCTGCAAACTATATAGAATATAGAATTCCACTAAAAAATATTCCCACGTCGGTGAACCATCCCCATACCTGCTGTAGGGTTGATCGCGCTAACTTTTCTAGATCCGTTTTGTCGAAAATATTTAAGGCCGAATATCCTTGATTATTAACTTCAAACCCATCTACTCGTCTAGCAATGATATTTTCTACGGCTGACCTTTCGAAACCAAAAGTAAGACTTCTTTGTGCTTTATTAATTTCTTCCACTGCGCAAACGCCACTGGAGCTTATAGGTTGGATAGGAGTGAATTTTAAGCGCTTCTCGGGCTCGACTTCAATTCTTCTAGGAGGCTCGGAAATAACTGGATGCGGGGTTAAACCTATCCACTGGCCGTCAATCTGGTACAAAGGGGGGTGTTAAGGGATTACATTCGATTTCCTCTGCATGTAACTGAATAACATGAGTTACGGCTGACATAAAATATGACTCATTGTTGATGGAAATTGGTAATTCATTGTAGCACTGGTCCGTCCTTCTAATTTCTACTTTTCTGGGGACACATTTCATAATATATAGGACTTCTCCTAAAACTCTTCCAGTATAACCAATATTTTTACTAACTAACATTCCAATGGCGGCGGGGGTTAATGGAGCCATGGTTAAGCGATTAATAAGTATTTCTCTATGCACCATACATCGGCGATATACAGTATCATTGTAAAGATTTTGAACGGTACGTTTGTAAGCCTGTTCCACATACATGAACTTACTGTTTACATACATCATCAAATTAACATTTTGTACAGGGTGTCTCGACTTATATTTTCTTCCTCTATCTCCTCGAGTCTCATTTATTACTATTATTTGAGGATGTTCTGTGGTCCAGACGTTTAAATTGCAAATGTCATCCTGTTTAACTAAGGTTAAGGCAAATACTTTGGTATTTTGTTCCACAACTAAATATTTTCTTAATTTTTTCTCTGTCACCAATCGAGCGGTACCTTGATATAACATCGTCAATTCTTCCTCGCAGTTTTTTCCCATATCTAAATCCCATGTAGTTTCTCCAAAAGTTGAATCAAAGCACTATCCTTGGACATAAGGACATGTAACACCACCTAGTAAGCTGACCTCGTTTTCCCTTAATTTTACTGGTGCTATATAATCTTTTATAATGATTTTTATTGTAGCAATAACTCGTTCCCTCTTTCGACATAGTTTCCTCCGTAGCAACCGCCTTCCGTATCTACTGAGCCGGCAATAGTAATGGATTCACTAGTTGTACCATTCATCAGAATTTGACTAATAAGTCGATTAAAAATTGAGAAGGTTCGATAACGATGAATGTCTTTACAAGAGTCACTTCCTAGCGGATGAATGTAATTGTAAAGTCCGTTTTTCACTAAAGAGCTGTGACTATGCATGCCACAATACGCGATTAGACGTGTCACTTTGACAAGACACGATTTTACTGCAACCTGTTTAACTTCGTCCTTTTGTAACACGGTGACCTTAAGAGCGGTCTCGGTATAGTCCGACACTGGGTTTGGGCAGGGTGTAACGTCCTTAATCGAAATTACCGAAATGTTAATGTTTGGGTCCATGCAATCGTATGCAACTAACGCAACACTTTTATTTACGGAGCACAAAACAGTCAATAGTATGAGGGACAACATATTAAAGATAAACGTACTAACAATTAAAACAACAACACAAATAGCAAATGATATACATACATATAATTGGGTTGCTTATACCTGCTATAATCACGACCATGTGAGAGAGTAGACTATCACTAAGATCCATTATAAAGACGATTTCACTATCGGCAAACTGTTTACTAAGCTTAATTTGTGAACAATCAGGCATCTATACTTTCGATGCAAGTTTAAAGAAATGTGTAATTTTTCCCTGCAGTGAAATAGAATTCATATATGTGTTATTTTACAAGTATAACATTTTGGATTGTAACTCGGTCTAACCCCATCATAGGTGTATTTCTAAAATAAAAAGGCAACTTACATATGCCGGGAAATTAAAAATTAGGTTTATTAATTCTACAGAAAATCTAACACGTTAAAGATTTAGCCTATCCGGTGGCTTACGAATACGGGTAGAACGTCGCAACGGCTGTGGTACGTCCTCATCCCTAACTTCTACGATATCCTCTAAGGGATTATAATCTAAGCTTTGACTAAAAGGTAATAAGTACTTGTAATGTATTTTGATAAATGTCGTCCTCAACCTCTATAACTTCGAGGTCACTTGTATTCTCATCAACTAAATTACCTCGGTCCTCTTTATCTAGGGTTGAATCTATTGTATCCCCTGCCTCGATATCGGCTAAACGACATAGCTTAAGCTTATTAGCGTGGACGACTCGATCCTTCCGAGTATATAGCCTTCTAATTTTAAAAGTAACTGGCCCCTTTTTCTCTATAATTCTAAATGGCCCTACCCAAGGTTTGCGTAGCTTTCTCGATAATCCTATCTTAGCGTTCATATCTAACATATACACTAAGTCTCCTATCTCAAACGTCTTTTCTTTTGCTTTTTTATTAAAGTGATTTCTCCTATCTTCCGCAGATTTTTCTAAATTAATTTTTACCTGTGTATAAACATTATTTAGTCTAGCTAACATTTCAGATGCAAAATTTTGGTCATAATCGTATTTAAGAACTTGCGGTTTAATAATATCATCATATGGTAATACTGGGTCTCTCCCGTGTAGTAAGAAAAATGGACTATACCCGGTCGAAGAATGTCTACTAGATCGATAAGCAAGCAAAATATATGGAATCCATTCATCCCAATCAGTTTGATCTACAGCAATATAATGTGACAGAAGGTCCTTAAATACTCTATGTACTCTCTCGATACTATTTGAGCTTGGATTAAACGGAGTAGTTTGTAATTTTTCAATTTGCAATAATCTACATACTTCTTTAAATAATTTTGATAGAAAATTTGAACCTTGATCTGTTATTAATTGTTTAGGAGTACCATGTCTTGTAATGATATGAGTAACAAATATTTTAGCGATAGTTTCCGCTTTCTGGTCGGGTATTGGAATTACCTCTACATACTTAGTAAAATAATCTTGAAATGTTAAAATATATCTATTATTATTTCTTGTTACTACTAACGGTCCGACAATATCCATATTAGTACGTTCAAATGGCTCACTTACATCTGGAAATTTCTGTAATAATGCAGCACGCATATGAGGGGATGTTTTTCTTTGGCAACAAGAGTGACATTCCGAACAAAATTTTATTATATCCCTACGCATATTTAACCAAAAGAATCGCGATTTAATTAAATCTATAGTTTTTTGTTGACCTTGATGTCCTGCAAAAGGCAAGCAATGAAAATCGTGTAAAGTTTTATTTACATAGTTTCTTGGCAATACCAACCTATCATTATTTCCGTTTTCACCTAACTTGTACAAAATCTTGTCATTATCTAAAAAATAATCTATATATAATTCGTTTTCTGATGGGCCATTCAAGTAGTCGATTATTTCCTTACAAAACTTATCTTTATATTGTTCTTGTTTAATATTATCCCTATCCCAGACAGGTATACAGAGTGGTTCATTAATTGCATCTACCTTCAATATATTCAATCTGGAATCACTTTGATCGATCTCTTTAACATAGATATATATTTTAATATTTGTATCTTTAAAAGCATAGTGAATCAATTTAAGTACTACCTCTCAATTTAACTTATCTAATCCGCAGGCAATTCGCGGCATTGCTAAGTGCTTAACATGATTTAATTGACAAATTTTCTTTAAATTTTGTAGAGCTAAAAGTACATTTTGATAAGAAGGTTTAATATAATATCTTGTCTTAGTGATCATATAATAAATATTTTGTTCTGGTAAAATAAGCTCGGCAACTTCCCCTAAGTTTTTATTCTGCGCTATTAGTTCATTTACACAACCAAAATATTCTTTAAATGTTTTCGCTATACCTTGACTCATATGAAAATCTTGTGATACACAGTGTGCCAACGAAAAATACTCTGGACAATTAAATAAATCACCTTTTACTTCTTGTACGTATGGGTTTACATAATTCACTTTATCAACGAATTCTAAAGCAAAATCGATATTATTATCTACATTTTCAGATTGTATGTTACAAATTCTACTTAGCGCGTCAACATTTCCGTGCTTTCTTCCGGGTCTATGTACTATATCGAAGTCATATTCACTCAAAAATAATGCCTATCTTGCTAATCTGGAAGTAGGATCTTTAAGGTTAAGTAACCATTTTAAAGGTCGATGATCTGTTACAATAGTGAACTTTTTACCGTAAAGAAACCATTTATGAGCCTTTATTCCTGTAACTATGCCCACGCATTCTTTTTCCGTAACTGTATAGTTTCTCTCCGCTTTATTAAACTTTCTACTTCCAAATGCGATCGGTCTTTCAAACCCGTTTCTTAATTGACTTAAAATACTACCTGTTCCAAAATCACTAGAATCAGTAGCTAAAATAAATGGTTGATTAAAGTCTGGATATATTAGTATCGAATCTAAAGTAATAGCTTTCTTTAGTATGTCAATTGATTGTATCAGTAATTTCAAATTTCTGACCTTTCTTCGTAAGATTAGTTAGAGGTAACGCAACCTCTGAAAAGTTTCTAATAAATTTTCTATACCAACCGGCCAAGCCTAAAAACGCACGGACATCTCTTACATTTTTCGGTATCGGATATGAATTTATGCACTCAATTTTCTGTGGGTCTGGCTTAATGCCTTCTTCAGAAATAATATGACCTAAGTACTTGACTTCTTTTAACAAAAATTTACACTTACTAGGTTTTAATGTTATGTTTGCGTCAATAAGTCGTTGAAATACTAAAGCTAATTGTCTAATATGATCGGCTACCCCCGTTGAATTAAAAACGATAATATCATCTAAGTATACCATACACATTTCTGTGGTTAATCCTGCTAGCATAGCGTTAGCAAATCTTTGAAATGTTGAGGGGGCGTTTACTAACCCAAACGGCATCCTAGTATATTCGTAGTGTCCATCCGGTGTACTAAAGGCTGATATTTCTATCGCATCCTTGGATAAAGGGATTTGATGATACGCGTTATTGACATCGAACGTACTAAATAAATTAGATTTACCAAAAAGTTCCAAAGTTTCATTTAAATTTGGCAAAGGGTAGAAATCGCGCTTAGTTACAGCGTTTAATGCTCTATAATCGATACACATTCGAATTTTATTAGTCCCATCCTCATTCTTTTTATTTACAATAACGACGGGTGTGCTCCACGCGGATTGTGAATATCTAATAACCCCTGACTCTAATAATCTGTCAATTTCTTTTCTTAAATTTTCCCGTTGATAGTAAGGCACTCAATATGGTTTCTTAGCAATAGGCAACACGTCTTCGGTTATTATTTCATGTTCTACATCGTAAGTATTCGATAAAATTCTATCCCCTTGACTAAAAACTTGTCTATATCGACTAATGAATTCACACAATAAATTTGGAGTATCTTCATCTAAATGAGTTAAATCAAATTCATCCTGTATCTCTCTATAATCTGAAAGCTCAATTTTATTTATTTGTATGTTAGCCTTCGAAGAATTTACTTCTTCCCAAAATGGCTCTGCACTCCCTACAACACATTTTCCTTTTAAAGTAATAGGGAATGGATTCAAATTAACTACTCGTACTATTAAATTTTGCGGTCCCATTAAGGTACGTGCCGCGTGAACGCCCTGTATATTTAAATTTTGTGGTTCGACTAAAATCATATGGCAACTCAAATCTTTCCGCAATTGGATAACACAACTGTCTCACACCGGCCAGGTATAACAACATCATCCGCTAATATAGCATCACATTTAATTCGTGGTTTATTTGTCCCTAAATTCCTTGCATTAAAACATTCATTTTCAACGGCACATTCGTAGTCGTTTTTAAGCTGAAAGAAATCATTCACATTGATACGCTGTAACCCTGATAATTCTATATTTAGATTGTTTGTTAAATACGAATTGCTGACTCCTTGAGAATTACCTGATCTCATATGGATCGAATCTTGAACATTTTGTAATCGCCTTATGCCTTGCTTAAGATAACTTTTATTTTCCGGTTCAATATATGTATCGTTTCTTAAATTTAATTCCGATTTATGCATACCTGGATACTCAGAAATCTCATAATGTTGTAGTTCTTGTTCGCCTTTGTCAATTTCTCCTGGGTTTACGGTTCGGCCTATTACCTTTTTATTATATTCATATGAATCTATTTTTTCTATATCACACGAAAGATTATCGTTGCAATTAACCTCCTTTTTACCTGTTTTACCTTTGGTTTCATTGTATATAATATCACTTACTGACTCCCTGGTATTTGTTACATGCTTATTATCTTTACTGTCACTGAAATATTTCACCTCGCGGTTATTCTTGTTATCTTCGACTTTTTCCCCAATAATACTAGTGTTACTGTTCTCAATATTATTATTTTCTATACAACTATGATTCACCTCGCGTTTATCTGGCTTACTACTTATTTCCTCATTAACAATATTCTCCGCAGTACTCAATATTACCTTATTAATATATTCCTCATTAACAAAACTCATTTTTTCTTTATCTATTTCACCTTTATTTTCCTCATCAATGCTACTATAATCACCACTGTTAATATAACCATCATCAGTAACCAAATTATTTTTCCCTTTATATAAATCATAACTTTTTCCCTTAGTTATCTGTTTGTCATCGCACTCCCTCGATAGAGCCTGTGCCGCATTTAAACAAATATCGTGCCTACCTACAGTTTCCTTATTTTCCTCATCATTATTACCCCAATTATCGTCACTATCCGTTAACCTCTTATTATGTTCCCCTATATATCTATTATAGTCTTCTACAAAATTATCGGCAATTACTTGTTCTTCCCCGTACCCTTTCGATCGAATCCGCACCGCAGTAAAACAAAAATCGCCTTCCTCCTCACTGTCCTTGTTAATAATCTGTTCTCCACCGCAATCTATCGAAAGATTCTTTGCCGCGTTTCGAAAAGAATTATTTTTATTCGCATTTTCTCTATTTTCCGTAACACTAATAAAATTCTCATAGTTTATTATATCTATTTCTAACGGTTCACTCAACTGTGCGCCCTCATTATTATATTTTCTTTCCTCAACGTTTATTTCCTCATCAGCATCTCTTAAATTCTGTATAGATAGGAGCGGTATCTTGACATTACATACGCTCAGTACATTTTTATCATAACAAATATTAGCTTTATTTTTTACCAAGAAATCTCTACCTAAAATTCCCGCGACGCCCAGTGGTACTTGGTCATCACAAATTATTAATTCGATCTCCCCTATATAAAAATTATTAAAACCGAGTTTCGCTATAGTTGTACCCAAAATTGGAATATTATGGCCTGTAACCCCAGTTAATTTAATATCCGCTCTTTCAAAAATTTCACTATTTTTATCTACATAACTTTCTTTAATTATAGAAACAGCCGATCCGTTATCTACTAAAAATTCCCTTGGGTTATTATTTATAAAAATATTTACGTAACCTGGCGAGTTAATCTATATATATTAAAATCGTGTTGGTGCGTGCCCCTTGCGTTTTGCAATTTTGCTGGCGCATATTCTCCGGTTTGCGGCAGAGCCAGAGGTCGGGAGCGGGACGAGCGGAAGCGGGAGGCCGAACTACGTCCCAAGTTCGTATTGGCGACGAGTGCCTTTCGGGGTTGATATTTTTAATTAGGCTAATAATGTCGGCTATCTCTTTCCCTACACGCTTTTACGACCCACAAAATGAATTTGCGTCGCTCCTTTTTGATGACGTAGGCGCCCGCTTATTTTGGTAAACGTCAAAAATTTCCGTTTTTGTTTCGTTCCTGGCGGCCTTATAATTCGATTGTGCCGGTGGGAATTACGATTTGCTTTCATTGCCATTCATGTACTTTCCATATCGACATCGTACGGCCGTCTGCGAGGTGTTTTTCGCCAGATATGAGCGTTTAAAAATTGCGTGTTTGGTGGTTTTTCACGATTCTGGCGAAATACGCACATTTTCGGTTTTCCTTCAATAACTTCTAAACCGCTGGAAATTTCTTAAAAATAAAAACTCCCAAAGGACAAGATTATTTAATGAGGAATCGTTTCCATTTTTCAGATATCACCTTCGACGAACCGTTTTCGAGCTAGAGCGTTTTGAAGGAAACGACGTCGGGTGGCCAAAATACGTAGCGTTTTCGTTAAAAGCCGAATATCTCGGCAAATAGGCCGTTTTCGGCGAAAATGTTCGTACCTAACGAAAATAAAGCTAAATAAATTATCTACCGCTATGCAGAGTTTCATTTCTCTACTATAAATATTAAGAAAGTTGTGGCCTTTAGAAAATGCTACTTTATAGTAAAACGGAATATTTTGTTGCCGTCAAATAATTCTTCTGAATCTCATGATGTACGTGAAACATTTCGTAAAGGCGACGCGGTAGCCGGACGGTAATAGTCGACGCGTTCCAAGCGGCAGGTCTCCGGTTCCATCCTCATCCGAACTGCTCGGTCATGACATCCAACTGACGAGACAGCAATTTCTTAAAGTCATGACCAAGCCTTCGGAGGTGGCAGACATTGTCAAAGACCTACCAAACAATAAAGCACCCGGGGCGGACTGTATCGAATACAGGCTGCTCAAATATCTCCCGAGGAAAGGTATTGTGCAATTAACTTACATCGTTAATGGGATCCTGCGACTCCAGCACTGGCCTAGCCAGTGGAAGGGCGCCGTGGTCGTACCCATCCTGAAGCCGAAGAAGAACGCGCAGTTCGTCGGCAGCTACAGGCCCATCTCGTTGCTGTCGGCGATCTCCAAGTTAGTGGAGAAGATCATCCTGATCAGACTCGATGCTGTTCAGGATGAGCTTCACATCGACGACGAGTCCCAATTTGGCTTCAGGAGGGGCAGGAGCACGGTGCAGCAGGTCGTTAGGATAGTTAACGATGTCAAGATACAATATAACCTCGGGAAGAATACCGTTATGGTGCTCCTCGATATTGAGAAGGCCTTCGATACCGTTTGGATCCCGGGCCTACTCTACAAGCTACACCACTATAACTTCCCGACTCACATCACCAAACTCATTCACTCGTTCCTGACGGGCAGAACCCTACAGGTTCGGGTGAATAACAAGCTATCAACTCGGCGAGACATTCGTGCGGGCGTCCCGCAAGGATCGTGCCTGTCACCAAAGTTGTACAACCTGTACGTCTCCGACTTCCCAGAGTTCCCGAATACCAAGCTGGCCAAGTACGCCGACGACACGGCCATGTACGCGCATTCGCACAACGCACAGGCGGCAAACATGCTGCTGAAGGCGCACATGGCTCGTGCCACGGCTTATTACGACCAGTGGAAGATTCGGGTCAACGCTGAGAAGTCTGAGGCGATATGCTTCACGCGTCGCTTCACGGAGAACCGCATTATCACTCCAATTTCGATCAGGGGCAACCAAATTCCCACTAAAAAATGCGTGAAGTATTTGGGGATGAGACTCGACCAAAGACTGACGTTTAATACGCACATTAATGAAACCATACGAACGGTCTACTCCCTGTCCAGGAGTCTGTATCCGCTCATGGTCAGGGGTAGCAGACTTAACAGACAAAATAAAAAATTGTTGTACACGACGGTGATCAGGCCGTCTATCACATACGCGGCGCCGGTGTGGTGCAGCATATCGGCCAAGACAATGAAAAAACTAAAAGTGCTAGAACACAAATATATGCGCCTCATATCAAATTCTGGAAGATACACCTCCCTCAGAGACCTCTACGAACGCTGCAACGACATAATCCCGATAGCCGACTACGTCCAGCATATCTCCCAAAACTTCTATTCGTTCAAGCTGGGCGATAGTCCGCTAACAAGACACATTACACAAATTAGACAGCATAATGCTCCATTTCGGATTAAACACCCCTTACCTTACCAGACGTTGCCAATCTTCCGGCAGCCACTCTAGCCAAACTTTCACCTACTATACCTTCTCTAATACTATCCACCTTTCACTGATATTTCATACCTTTCATCCACTTTAATTCTTTCCTGTCCCCCTCTTCTTTTGTTTTTGTGTATTTTTGTGTGTGTCGCGTTTGTTTGTTCTTCGTTTCTGTTTGTACATTTTTGTCTGTAAATTCATCCTTCCTTCATTAAACTCGTAACAGAATCCAAATTTTATATCAGAACAATCAAAATTTTTAGAATCCCAGTTTAGGCCTGCTTTGCGCAACCCGTAGTTGGAGCAATTCGCGGATGGCACCCCGTGCAAGTTACGGAGTCAGCGTCAGTGCCCAAATTAAATTCAGTGAAGTGTACGAACGGCGAAAGCCAAGTGATCGTTTTAACCAGTTTTAAGTTAAGCTTTCTTTTTTAAGCATTTTTTGTCACAGCACTTAATTTTATTTACTTTTGTAAAAGGAGTTTGAGTTTTTATCGTTTCCATTTTTACCTAGCCAAACCAGTGCCGCCTCGGCCCGACTTTGCGATACACCACCGCGTTAACGCAGTGGTCGCAGGGTCGGTCCCGATGGGCTCTGGGGAGGCACATTTACTGTATATTAATTTTAATAAAGTTGTTTTGAATTTTGGTTCCATCCTCATCCACAGCAGCTTTTTTTTTTTTTGTTTTGCCGTACATTTTATCTTAATTGAAAATTCATCTTTATTTCTGTCTTTTAAATTTTTTACCTTATGTATATAACAGATAGAATACCCTTATTTATTTTTAGAACTAATGATTAATTTAAGTAGGTTTGAATAAATTTTCCTACACAATATAATAGATAAAATATAATCAATCATAAAGAAAAAATATCATAAAATGTTAAGAAATGATAAATTAAAACAACAATAAATAAATCTAAAGCATATTGATTTCGGCTACCACCAGCCAACCTGTATCTATGAGGAACTACCTATTTTAGAACAGGATAATTAGTTTTTGTATGTTGTTTATAAAAACGTTAGCTCCGGGAAAAATCAATATAAATAGAATGAATTGTACTTATAAAACAATAAAAAAAAGCTTTTTATTGGTAATTGGTTCCATCCTCACCCACACTCCTTTTTTTTGCCGTACATCTAAAATTTTGTCTCTATAATGATTTAAAAAATATTTTCAGTGATATACCGTTTTTTGGGAAGATTAGCTGTGATTGACTGATTTCATATCCATTCCATAGATTGTTCGGCAAACGGCAAATTTACGCAAGGGAGTAGAAAAAAATTTAAATAGATTTTCCTCATCTTTCATTACATTTTATCGATATTTCTTTCATGAATTCGTGGCTCGAACGATTCGGGGAATGTCGTTTCAATATTTTATAACGTATACGAACTTAAAATATATGTTCGATAATATTGAAAAATGAAAAACTGAAAAATGAAATGCTGCAAAATGAAATAGGTACTGAAAAATGAAATACTGAATATTGACTTTGATATTTATTTTGATAACGGTTTTGATATTGATTTTAATATTGACTTTGATACTGAATTTGATGTTGATTTTGATATTCTTTCATGTTCATTTTGACATCCTTTCATGTTGATTTTAATATTGATTTTAATTCTGATATTGACAATAATAATGATTAATTTTGAGGCGCATTCAGAGACAATTCCTTAGAATTTTGAGGCTAATCCGAGGACCGATCCTAGAATTTTGAACATATCTCCGACTTCCATGCGTCCTCAACCGCGGGGATGCGACCGGAGGGAGCATCACCGCATGGCGCCGAAGGCGCCACATCGAGCGCGAAGCGCGAGTGCCTCCGCAGGAGCTAGAAATGGCCGTAGGCCATTTCTAGTTGTATTATAATAAATTTGAGGTATTTGCATCGCGTATATATTGTTTTCTTTTGCCCCAAAATCACTTACTAATTTTAATTCCGCGTTCCCTCTCGAGGCACTATAGGGGGAACGACTTGAGAGTTTAAATATTGCCCGTTATTTGTCCCCAAGTTTGAATTTAACCCTCTAGGTATAGCTCCTGTACCTCTTTGTACCTGATTCTGCGTACCTGTACTAGCACTCATGTTTCTACCTGTTCCCTCGTTAAAGCGTCGCTGATTCTCCCCGTAATTATTCTGTCTCTCCTCTGTCCTATAGCCTATATTTCTCCTTCGTTCATAATGAAACTGTCCCCGGTTTTCACTAAAATTACGGTGCCCTTCCCTTGTCTTATAATCTGTATTTCTCCCTTGTTCATTGTTAAAATATCCCCGATTTTCACTGAAATTACGTTGTCTTTCCCCTATTCTAAAATCTGTATTTCTCTCATAAGTAATTGTTTGGTTATTTCCTCGATTTCCCTGATTATAGTTATAACGGTTTTCCTGAAAATTTTGGCCCCGACTGCCCTGAAAATTCTCACCCCTGTTCCCAAAATCTCTGAAATTATTCTCCACACGGCAGTCTCTAGCATAATGTCCTGACCTACCACATTTGAAGCAACTTACATTATTAATCTTTGATACTTGAGATTGGCGCGGTTTCAACATTATCTCATTTAGTTCCTCTTGTCTCGCGAATTCTTCCGCTTTATCTATCGTTAAATTCTCCTCTCGCATGAATACTGTACCCACATTTCTTAATAAATTTTTATTCAGCCCTGTTGTGAATTGGTTCAGCACTAATTGCTCTACTGTTTTAGTTAACCCGGGTTTCTCGTTATCGCTTGCTGTGGCCAAATCCTCCTCCAAAATTAAGACGCCTAATAACTTAACTCGAGTGGCATATTGATTTACCCCTTCGTCATGTCTTTGATAACATTTATTTAAATTATTCAAGGCTTGTCCTGGTATTATAACTGGCGAAAACCTTTTAATAAATTTCGCTTTAAAATCTGTATATTCCAGCGCATCTAATGTAGGGTCGGTTTTAAAATAATCATACGCGTCACCTACCAGTCTGTATTTAACGATTTTTAAGGTCGTTTCCTCACTCCACTCATCTAACTTAGACCTCTGTTCGATTTTTTCAAAATACCTTTTAACATTATATTTGCCTGAAAATTGTTCTACCGTGTTTGCAATCATTCCCCAACTCATTTTTTGACCTGGCGTTATAGGTTGAACCTGAGGTGGTTCTGGTGTATTATTCATTTGCAAATATTTCGTTAATTAGCTAACTCAATATTCAACGTCAAATTGCAAACTAATATTATATAGCTATAAAAATTGCAAATTTTATTTATGAGATAAAAAAAAATATTCTTTTCCGAAAAATACTGAAACTTTCTAAAACTCTAGAGGATCCTATTCCCTTCTCTTTCAAAATTTTAATCTCACTTAGCTGCCACCATTGTGGTGCTCACCCCCTCCATTAACTGAGTGGGCGAAAAAAAATTATAAAAATACAAAATAATAGAAAAACTAAATAGAAAAAAATAAAAATAAGGTAACGTTTGTTGCTGCCACCACCCTGTAATATTACAAGGAAATTAAATTAACCATTTAAGGTATGCGTGCTTCGGGGACGTTAGTCCGTAGCCCTAATTCTGAAAGAGGGTTTCTGAGGTATGATGCTCTAGAGTAAAACACTTGTAAAAAGTATAAATAAAATTTAATAAGAAAAGTTAAATTTCGGTGAAAATATATAAACAAAAAAAAAACATTTACGATCTCTTTAAGCGCCAACACATTATACATTTAGAAGGAGATTACATACAAGAACAACAAATCAATTACTATGAATTTCAAAAGAGAATAGAGCATTTCGACACTCGGGTATCACGTTAAAACGAAACCTTTCAATCAAGATAAACGAAAATACAATTAGATGGATCTCACCCATATCCTGATGTAGTTCCACTCACTGACACACTCGTTACATTAATTTAAATATAAAACAAAACAAGCACAATTGACATATCAAATAAATTTTTAAGTTTCTTCATTGCTTTCAAATTTTAAGAACAACAACGTTACTTTACTTCATCGCGCCTCATCGTCGTCTCTGCTTTTCTCGCGTCTCTCCACACCCTTACAATTTTGCTGTCTCAGCAGTCTGTCAGACTATCGTATCTACATAGGGATATACATGGTGGACCAATTACATATAGTTATACCGAGTGGCACAAATTCTGCTCCCTGTTTATCGGTTTTGTTTTTGTTAAAATAGATCTTAAAGTGTTCCCCGTTTGAAATACCGTCCTAACATCAAATTTGTCACCTATACGGACTATCGGAAAAGCTACGCCGTATAGGTGACAAATTTGATGTTAGGACGGTATTTCAAACGGGTAACACATTAAGATCTATTTTAACAAAAACAAAACCGATAAACAGGGAGTAGAATTCAAAAAAATGTATTTACAATATCCCGTGTGATTGTGATAAATGTTATGTGGGTGAGTCGTCCAGACCTTTCAGTGTGAGGTTGGATGAGCACAAGAATTACATTAGAAGGAATGAAATTCAGAAATCAAAGATTTGTGAACATGCTTGGGAAAACGGACATAGACTAAACTGGGACTCGGCAAAAATTTTAACAAAAGAAACAGATACCAAAAAAAGAAAAATTAAGGAATCAGCAATAATCTTATTAAATGAAGATAAGTGCGTATCGAATTGTTCTGTAGATATTTGTACAACCTGGCTACAAATGTTAAAAGAAGAACTTAACAAACTCAACATTATATAAAAGAAAATATCATCAGTTCTATGTTCTGTGTAAGTAGTAAGTATCTATGGAAATAACATAAACAGAATCTTAAAGCTGTGTATTTGACATACACAGCAAAATAAGAGTTTTTCAAAAAAAAGCTTTGAAAACGGAAAGAGATTACTTTCCGAAACGTCAGCTAAATACATTATTTCTGTGTTTATTCCGATTTATATTATTTGCAAAACATAACCTCTGACTTTTCCTTTGGCGTAAACGTCACGGGCGCAGAGGTTTTTTCCCAATAATTCTATTATTTTGTAGATTCGGTGATTTGTTTTGAAGAGGATAATAATACATGTGGTAGAAAACCCAAATAATAGGAAAGAATACCATTTAGATATTCTTGAATAATGTCTGATTCAGCTCTTTAATTGGCTTTTTCTTCCATCTAGGCTCATCTCTTTTTAGTGCGGTTGTTATCATTGACTGAGGTGATTTCAATTGGTATCCCTCAATTTCATGGGCCATGCCGGCGGCACAGTATATCGCCTCATGTATTCCTATTGAGATGCATCTTCTAGCGGGTCACTACATCCAGTTGACCCAGCTCTTCTCTAGTCCATTTCACTACTCCGAAAGAATAGAGAAGGATCGGAATGGCAAGCATATTTGTAGCAAACAGCTTGTTCTTCCCCGAGAGTTCTGAAGACCAGATCTGTCGGCGTAGGTGCTGATACTTGCCGCGGAGAGCGTTTTTCACTACACTCACTTCTTGAGTGGAGTGTTGCTCGACACCCAAGTAAGTGTACGACTCTCCGGCATCTAGATGGTGTAAGATGCTTCCGTCCAAGAGCTGCGCGTCCTCTGCGTAGTCACCGCATCGTCCTCTCTTGAGATGGATCAATGCACATTTGTCCAACCCGAACTGCATACCGAGGGCCTGCGTGTACTACTGTACCACCCTAAGGGACTGTTGCAGATCCCTCTCTCCAGAGGCATAAAGTTTAATGTCATCCATATAATACAGATGGGTGACCTTATGCCTCCTATCGCCGGGGGTACCGCAGTTGTAGCCACAGGTTTTCTGGAGCGAGACGGATAATGGCAGTAATGAGATGCAAAACAGAAGGGGGCTGAGAGAATCTCCCTGAAATACTCCTCTTCTGAATGTTACCGACACTGTTTGGAATCTGTCGTTACCCGATGTTATCGTAAAGCGAGTCCTCCAGAGCGGCATCAGTTCTTCAATACATTTCACTACGGGACCAGGTACCATAGGATATCGGAACAAGTGAACACTGAGCTCATGCGATGTCTTGTCAAATGCCTTGCTGTGGTCGATCCAGGCCATAGAGAGGTTCCCCTTATACTGCATGGAGTCCTGCGTGACACATCTGTCGATCAGCAGGTTCTCCTTGCAGCCAGCGACACCTCTCTTCGACCCTCGTTGCTCATACATCCGTTCGTAAACCGGTTCAACTGCGTGGAGCACCCGCATGTACAAAATAATAATAATAATAATAATAAGAAATAGAGGACAATGAGTTAGATGATAGCATAAGAAATAACTTCAAAACGCTTCTCACAACATATGATGGTACCGACCCGGAAAAAAGACTCAAATTACCAAAAGTAAGACCGAATACGAAAACAAAAGAGTGCTTAAAAGTTTTAAACACCGAGATAGGAAAAATTTTGAATGAAGATGACACCATAGAAAAAACACAGACGGTGGTAAACTGCGCTGCCATGTCAACCATACAGCACATGGGCATAAAATTAGACCAGAGAACATACAAAGGGAAAGAAGAGCCAAAATCCTGTAAGTAGCACGTTCTCGAACGTTTTCATTTCAAACTATGAACTAGTTTTCTTTATTATTCAGTTTCTCCGCACCTCAGTAATCGAAGGCCATTTAGCAGCAAGTTTAGAGGGGCCTGAGGCTATTTTTACAATTTGGGAAAGAAACCCTCTGGCAAGAGGTAAGGTTACGTTCGCTTATGTTATATTTGGCTATTTTCTGGAGTGAGTAGTTGCTCATGATGATGTATTGTTTTAGGGTTTTTTTTACCTCCGAAACTTTTTATGTCGAAGTTTCTCTAACACAGAAGTTTCTCGCAAGAGTTTTTATAGAACATTTTTTTGCCCATCACTAGTTTTTTTCCAAAGGCATTCCACAACATTAGCCAATCCTTATCCTGTGACTGTGAAGAGCTGTGGATGGTGAGACTTCTTGTAGCTTGGGTATAGTGTCCTAGACTTCTGGGGTCTGGGACTTCATTCGTCTGAGCCTTCGGATCCTACTGCATCTTCTTGTCTAGGGCAAGTAACATCCGCCCAAAAAGGTATGTGTTGTGTATGTGTCTGTGCAAACATTATGGAACCAGTGGACTGGGTTGTCGCTGCCAAATTTTGAGCAAACTGCTATTTAGTTTTTTATATGAAGTACCTAACGAGCACGCCTTACTTACCTCTTTGTTTCTTGTAAACAATTTGGTTATATATATGTATGTATATATGTATGTATATATATATATATATATATATATATATATATATATATATATATGAAGTGTTGTTGTACTTCCGCGTCGATGATCGACTTCTCCAGGAGTCACGGTTGTCTAAAAAACAACATATATATATATATATTATTATGGTATTTACACAGTAATACAGTATCAATTCAAACAAAAAAAAATCACATCCTAAAGGAAAAACATATACTGGTACAAAATACCACAAATGTCTTATTAAAAATCAAAATTTTACATTTTCTTTTACCTTACAAGATTTTCAGGAGGTCATTCCTACTTACATGTTGAATATAAAACTTTAAAAACGAATAACGTTGCAAATGGGTAAAAAAAAACTAAATGCACCTTAAAAATTTATGTAAAATAGAATAATTATAATAAAATGTGACTAAGTACTTTATAAATCACATCCCACAGGGGTAGTGAAAGCCCAAAATGGGAAAACTAAATATAAACTCCATTGAAGTACTCATACGCTGCTTCTGGATATGGAAATTCAGCTCAATTAGTGAAATAAAGATCCAAGCCCTTTCTTGCCACCGCAGAGAAACGGTAGATCTGAAACAAATATTATTATTACAAATTACTCGAATAAATACCTTTTGTAAATAACACAATCCATTAAACTAAGTGAATGAATACTATTAAAAGTAAAAAACAGGCCACAGGCCTGGTTTGAAGAAAAATATTTGGAAAAAACTTGTTAAAAAAATTAGAAATTTTGACATTTGAGTGTTATTATGAACTTTACAAAAAAGTGAGTTAGTAATTTAAGAAAACTATTTGAGAACTTTAAAGGTACAAACCTTGACCAAATGTAGTGTGTAGCAGCTCTTAAACTACGTGGACATTTAGTAGTTTTTCAGGACATTTTATGCGCAGGTGACTTGAGAAGCGTAGCTTCACCAGTAAAATTCACACAAAATATTTGCTGAACTTCAAATGTAATAGACATTCAATCCACAGGTCTCAGTGAGTGTTTTGCGGTATATTTCATAGGTAGAGACTGTGTATTAAAAAAGTTGTGGACATAGTTTGGGGTATGACACTCCTTAGAAAAACATTATTAATTAATTTTAAGAAATCAGGCTTTGTAGCTACTAGAGGTATAGAATAGGTTGTAATAGCATGTAAGCAAGGTGTTTCAAGCAATATAAGTGGTATAAATAGCTAATTTTAAGTAGAATATAAGAAAATAGTAAAAAATTTAAATTGTTTAAAAAAGACTTTTAGAGTATTAAATTGCATATCAAATCGTTCAGGACACAAAAATAAAGAGCCTTCAGCTAAAATAAATCCAATTTATTCAAAAATAAGCTAAATAAACGCAAAAAAAGAATATGACAGTTAAAAATTTGTCAATTATAGGAGGCCAAGATCCTTCAAATTTACCGTTTCTATGGAAACAATGCCAAAAGAGAGTAATTTTCAATTTTATAGAAGACAGACGCGTTTTCGTTTTGCTCTCCAATTTAAATTCAATTGTTCAAGATTGAGAAAATTTTTAGAAACGTCAAAGTTGACAAGTTGGGAATTTGACGTAAATATTTAAAGATTTCATGTTTATCATAATTATAAAGCATTTCAATTAAATTTGTTTAATAAACTTACCTGAAATTAATAAAATAAATCCAAATATATAATTTCACATAAACATCTCAATAGAAAATAAGTAGTGCACCGATCGTACCGACAACTGACAGAAATAGCGGAACCAAGAAGCTGTCTGTGAAAAGGAAGAAGAAGCGCCGTAGTTTGTTCGGAAATTGGATCGATGGTCGAGGAAAACTTCGCTGGAATCGCGAGGTATGGTGTGCACACTTTTAATAAAATATAAAGAGAGCTCGTACTACAATAGTACACATTAATTTATTTACATTGTTAGTTTTAAGCTGTTTATTTATTCACTCTGCATGTACCATTTAAAATTCAATTGTTTGTTCGTTTGTTCTTTACCTTTTTCCATATTAATATCGTAAATGCCACTTATTTGTTTATACTAAAATTTGTTCTACCTATTTGTGCGTTTGATTGCTACCCAAAACTGTAAGTATTCAAAGAACTCGCCTCTGAAGAGAGTCTCCGTCCCACAAGCAGTGAGGATAACCATTGAATTATTATTTATATTGTGTATACTATATTGCTCCTCAAATACAATTCATTCTTGGCGATAATTCCCTTAAGGAATTCGCAAGCGATTTAAATTTAGCAAGTATACATCATTATAATATATATATATATATATATATATATATATATATATATATTGTCTGATCCAAATTTTATTCCAATAAGTCGCGTCACATATTGCCAGAACTCTTGTTTTTGTTTGCTAAAACCCTAGTTACCCTGCTGACCGAAGGAGACCCTTGACCTCCGTTTCTTTGTCTTGACAATCAAGCGACATAAAGCTATATCCTAAGGGGTAATCCTTATTTGTCAACAAACCACCGTCGACATATACAGTATATTTATTGTTAAAGAATTAACTATATTTACTTTTGTTCGAATTTTTTGTATTTTCTTGTGACCATTCATCGTAACCGCTTACCCACGCCACCATCGCTGAGGTAGCCAGGTATATAAATTGTTGATCATTCACCACCTTCAAGGTTATTGACACCTTTTTATTTTTTTTTATGGATAACACTTCCGAAGAGGGGTGACGTGACAATATTTATAGCTAAAAATTAAAGTAGCTGCAGACCTCTGCCGATATACATTTTTTCTCTTAAAATGATCCGAGGCTTACATACTTCGCGGACGACCCTTAAGTATTAGCGTGCTATTCTGAACCTGAAGTACCCTATATGTCTTATAAAAATATTTTTATCGTATTTTTCATTAAATATTTTCATAATAATAATCTAATCCAAAGAGAAATTATTCATAAAAAATATTCTGTACTTACATATACGTTATTAGATTATTCTAAAGTTATCTATTTATTAAATGATCATAAACTATTTGGTTATTTTGAGAATAATTTAAGATAATATTTATAATTAATCAAATGTCGTTATTCATTCAGAACTTCTGAGATTATTCTGAGAATATCTTGTGCCGTCTGGGCTCACGTTTTCCAAGCTGCATTCTCGATCTGAAAAGTGTCAGTTAGGTACCGTTCATGGTACGTAATAGTATTAATATACTATTATTAAGACAAACTACGGGGATTTATAAATTATATAATTATTTTATATTTCAAATATTATCACTTATTGAAGCAATTTTGCGCATTTTAATTATTTTTAATTAATTTAGGCTATTTGGAATTAAGGTCGCTATTGTACCATATGACTATAAATATATTTTTGTATGCACACCGCCTTGTGCTAAGAAGATGTACTGTCAGTTTAACTATTCTTAGCATGCCAGCTCGTAAACTGCCTCCGGGTCAGCACAGGTGTTAGCGCTCCATCTTACAGCTTAGCTCGGTCTCATTAAACTCAATTATAGGGTCGGTTTTATCAAAAGATTAAATTTAGAACAATGCATTTTTATTGCTCATAAATAACCTTCTCACAATATCATTTAAAGGAAACCTGTGAATATTGCATGTATTATTCTTATGTAGCTTTTTGTTTGGGAGATGTTCGTGATTTAAATCGTTTTTGCTTACAAATCATGGAATGTTGTATTTATGCAAACATTAGGTTCTCTAATGGTGTATTATTGATTTTCTACCTATTATGTAGTGTAATCGAATTGAGGACAACTTTCCAGGGAAAATTTCATTACCGGTTCATATACAGTATGTCTTATTTAAAATGAAGACACCCAGATATTTTCGTCATTTTTTGAAATCCGTGTATAACAATAACAATGACAATAGCAATAACAATAACAACCCCCCCAGGGATCGGAACCTTTACGCGGTGGGGTGGGCTCAGTAGCTCTGACGTCCACTGTTCATCTGTAATTCAACATCAATACAATTATCAGAGTGAAGCTAAAATCGATCCACCTGGCTGTAAGGTAAAAAAGCGAAATAAGATAATGAATGAGAATAAAAGGAATAAAGGTAACGACGTGAACGGGATCCATGACCCAAGGTTCGGTAGGGCACCTGATATACCTCCAGAACAAGATGACCTCCCCATATATTCAGTTCAACGGGGAGAAGAACCAGAACAAATAACAAGAAACAAAAAGCATAACTGGTCAAAGGAGCAAAATTATGAAGTAATATGGGCATACTACTATGCGGTAACAAATAAGGTCCCTGCCGCAAAAACAAGAGGAACGTTCCAAACCTGGAGAGAGCGCAACCCAACATTGTTCCCTGAAATGAATGAAACAAAGCTAGCCCATCAAAGACGATTAATTGAGAGAAATCTTACAGCAAGTGAGATTCACAAAATTACGGACGACGTGAAAAGATCACCAGATCACCCGCAACCTGCTAGACCAATAAATAAACTGGAGACAATACAAATGAATGAAGATAATGAAACCGTCCAAGTGCTAGACCAACCACATGGTAAGTTAATTGACTTAGAGGAACAAATAAGAGCTAAGCTCCGCGAAGTGCAAGTCACAGAAATCTCACAACGTAGGGGAATAAATAAACCAAAAATTAATAAAGAGTGGTTTGAAAAAGTAAGAGCTGCTAATAAATCTTTAACAAATATATGTAACGGCAAACGCCCAACAGTTACAGAACTTAACCACCTGATGTATGCAGCCGCAAGAGTGACAGCAGGTGACATTGAAATTAAACTCCCTGAAAAAACACTTCATCAAAAGATCCCCAATGGAAAGTGCTGCTTAAAAACAAAATTTCCCAATTCCGGAAAAAAATTTCAGTGCTATATGAGCTAAAGGAGTTGCGAGTAAATCGGTGCATGAAAAGGCAGACCGAATAAAAAGAAATTACAACTATACTACTATAGTCGACCTAATAAATATCTAAATGAAGTTCCAAGCCAAGGCACAAAGGTTACGAAGATACACGAAGAGATCGGAACGATTTCACCAAAACAGAGTCTTTCAAACTGATGCCAAAAAGTTCTACCATGGACTTAACACAGATAAGAATAATGTAAAGGAACCACCAATTCGAGTTGAAGTTGAGGACTTTTGGCGAAACATTCCTGAAGATGAGAAACTACACAACAACGAAGCTCCCTGGATTGCCCGTGAACAACACAATTCCCGTGCCATAACACCAAAGACGTGGAGGGAATCTCCATTAGTGAAATTAAAACAGCTATTAAATCACTTCAGAGCTGGAAGGCTCCAGGACCAGATAAGCTCCAGAACTACCGGCTAAAAAGTTTTGACTCTCTCCATTGACACCTTGTAAGAGCACTCAGTGAAGCCATCTCCGACCCGAACACAATACAATGACTTACCACCAGCACAACATACCTACTATCCAAAGGGAAAGATACAAAGGACCCAAAAAGCTATCGCCCGATCACGTGTTTGCCTACAATGTATAAAGTCCTGAACTCTCTAATCTCCAACCGACTTTATGAACATCTCGCAGACAACAATATACTAAACATAATATTTTTTTAGTCGCAAACTCCTCTATAAATCCTTATTTTACTATAAGGAACGTAACCAGACTGCAACCAACAGCTACTCTCCGGGCTATGTGCCCCGCCGAGCGCTGAATTACAAGTTACAAGTCTGGCGCGTTAAGTGTAATAATTGCATATTACCATCAAAACGCTAATGCTTCGATTGCAACAAACACCAGCCGAAAGACTGATCCTACTTAAAGGAGCTCCCTTGCCAGTCGTCACACACCACTTGCAGACTGCAGTTTCGAGCTGTTGGCTCTTGTCAGTGCAAGGTAGGTATGCGACGACCGACATCAGAATCCTTTGACTATAGTACATCCCGGTATTTTTACAATAGCGACATGTAAAACAGCCAGCAGGCGCCATCCAGCAGTCCAGTGTCTGTTGCAATCGAAAAATAAATAGCCTGACTTGGCTTAGCATAGATCAAATGTGCTTTTAGAGGGCGGAATATTAAACATATTATTTTTTTTAGTCGCAAACTCCTCTATAAATCCTTATTTTACTATAAGGAACGTAACCAGACTGCAAGCAACAGCTACTCTCCGGGCTATGTGCCCCGCCGAGCGCTGAATTACAAGTTACAAGTCTGGCGCGTTAAGTGTAATAATTGCATATTACCATCAAAACGCTAATGCTTCGATTGCAACAAACGCCAGCCGAAAGACTGATCCTACTTAAAGGAGCTCCCTTGCCAGTCGTCACACACCACTTGCAGACTGCAGTTTCGAGCTGTTGGCTCTCGTCAGTGCAAGGTAGGTATGCGACGACCGACATGAGAATCCTTTGACTATAGTACATCCCGGTATTTTTACAATAGCGACATGTAAAACAGCCAGCAGGCGCCATCCAGCGGTCCAGTGTATGTTGCAATCGAAAAATAAATAGCGCAAACTCCTCTATAAATCCTTATTTTACCATAAGGAACGTAACCAGACTGCAACCAACAGCTACTCTCCGGGCTATGTGCCCCGCCGAGCGCTGAATTACAAGTTACAAGTCTGGCGCGTTAAGTGTAATAATTGCATATTACCATCAAAACGCTAATGCTTCGATTGCAACAAACACCAGCCGAAAGACTAATCCTACTTAAAGGAGCTCCCTTGCCAGTCGTCACACACCACTTGCAGACTGCAGTTTCGAGCTGTTGGCTCTCGTCAATGCAAGGTAGGTATGCGACGACCGACATGAGAATCCTTTGACTATAGTACATCCCGGTATTTTTACACTAGCGACATGTAAAACAGCCAGCAGGCGCCATCCAGCGGTCCAGTGTCTGTTGCAATCGAAAAATAAATTGCGACTAAAAAAATATTATGTTTAATATTCCGCCCTCTAAAAGCACATTTGATTTATGCTAAGCCAAGTCAGGCTAGTATTTCAAATATGTGCCATCCCCTATTTTAGAAAATGATATATACCGTCTACACTGGGACCACCACAATCCTCACTGATAGGCCGGTAGCGAACAACAGGCCGGACATAACGGTAGTGAACAAAAAAGAGGAAGTGGGTTATTTCACCGACATCGCGAATCCGAATGATCACAACCTAGAAAAGACCGAGAGAGACAAAATTAACAAATATTACGCACTGTCCGAAGAGTTTCGAAAACAATATAAATTAAAAAGAGTACACATCATACCACTCGTAATCTCGGCGACCGGGCTAACAACAAAAAACCTGAAAACGAATCTAGAAAAGATTAAACTTAAGAAAAAGGCATCCTTACAATTATTCAAAATTCTGTAATATTAGCAACATGTAGGATAGTGAGGAAGACGTTGAACTTATCTGAAAATATGGCGGTCTGAAACACCGAAGCGGAGTTCACGAATGTTATTTGATGTAATTGATACCTGAGCTTAGTGATTGGTCAATTTGACCCCACTAAGTGGAAACCCCATATGGAGGAAAAAAATAACAATAATAATGACAATGACATTGACATTGACAATGACCATAACAAAAAGGGTCTAAAAGGAGTAAGTTGCGTCATATACAGCCCTTCTTGCTCAATTTTCCTATTCGCACCTCCAAGACTGGTGGACCCCGGTAACCTGCAGTCCGAATCTTGAGATCAGGTGAAAATCCTGGTAGATAGAAAAAGATTGCGTGGCAAACGCGAAGAGAAGAAATCCCCTTCTGCCCTGAGGGAGCTGCCCAAGCACAGTGTAACCGTGCTATGAGAACTAGGAGACAAGCACAACAGGGCGGGATAGAACGGCAGACTGGCTGTATTCGGATCCGTCAGGAGGTTCAGTCTGAGCCAGAGGTAAGCGGACCGAATGGCGCACTTCTAGACAATGGTACCACAAGAAGGCAACCGACAACGGAGAGAAAGAAATGAGCCTCAAGATGAGAGAACGGTACTCTATTAAAACTAATAATCTATTGACCGACCAAGAAATGGAAGAAGTAAAAGACGAAATTCAAAGAAGTCTCATGTCTGGAAGAAATGTGCCGATGCCAAACGGAGCAATACCTGAGCACCACATTGAAGAAGTAGAACAACAACCACCTAATCTTCGTGATAAACCAGAAACAGAGGACAACGAGTTAGATGTTAGCATAAGAAATAACTTCAAAACGCTTCTCACAATGTATGATGGTACCGACCCAGAAAAAAGACTCAAATTACCAAAGGTAAGACCGAACAAGAAAACAAAAGAGTGTCTAAAAGTTTTAAACACCGAGATAGAAAAAATTTTGAATGAAGATGATACCATAGAAAAAACACAGACGGTGATATATTGCGCTGCCATGTCAACCATACAGCACATGGGCATAAAATTAGACCAGAGAACATACAAAGGGAAAGAAGAGCCAAAATAGATAAAAAAATGGAAGGGAGGATTCGAGAACTAAGAAGTAAAATTACAAAACTATGTACATGGGAGAAAGGAAATAGTAGTAAGAAGCTGCAGAAGGAGGTGAAGCAACACTTAAATAGCAATAATATATGAAGCAAGGATTCCAGCTATCAGGAAAAGCAAAGAATGGCAGTGTTGGGTAAAAGGTTACGGAGATATAATAAAAGCTACAAAAGCAGAGAACACAACAATACTTTTTACAAGAACGAAATTTTTTTTTACAAAAGAATGCAGGAAGGCAACACATAGGACAAAGAACCACCTGAGGAAAATAACTTGTATCATACTGGAAACGCATATGGGAATTAAAAGGAAAATATAACAGAGAAGCAGTGTGGCTTAAGATCGAGAAGGAAAAGTGCCAGAAAATTATTAACATGGAACCGACGGTAGTAACGGAAAAAATGTGAGGAGCGCAGTTATGAAAACAAAAAACTGGAAAGCTGCTGGGGTGGACTTCATTATCAATAATTATTGGTGGAAGAACATTGATGATTGGAAACCACTAGCAGCGCAGCTTAATAGGTAATAAACAATCAAGAGCCCCTGCCACAGTTTTTAACAAAGAGTATCACATTCGTGATACCTAAATCCGATAAAACCACCAAACCAAAAAATTACCGTCCAATTACCTGCCTACCAACCCTGTATAAAATCATAACATCGATTTTAGCTGATAAACTTAACAAACACCTAATAGAACAACAAATCCTAACCGAAGAACAAAAGGGATGCAGACAGAGAACCCAGGGCTGTAAGGAACAATTAGTTATAGACAGTATTGTAACTCAGGACGCAAGGCATCGAATGCGTAATCTCTCTGTTGCATGGATCGACTACCAAAAGGCATTCGATTCTGTGCCACACAGCTGGTCAATAGAGAGCCTTGAGTTATATAAGGCAGATAAAAAACTTGAGGAGTTCCTAAAAATATGCATGAGTACTTGGAGAACCAAACTGCAAGCCAAGTGAACATGAAATATAAGCAAATAGCCACAGAGGAAGTACCCATGAAAATTGGAATTTTTCAGGGGGACTCATTAAGCCCATTATGGTTTATCCTAAGTCTTAATCCCCTCTAGCCCTAGAAAGATTCAATTTCGGGTACGCGTTAAGAGCTGAGAACATTTGTTACTTAATGAGTCATTTATTTTATGTAGATGACTTAAAGTTATACGCAGATTCTGAGAGAAACTTGAATCGTTTGATTGAACTAACCCAGAAATTCAGTGACGACATTAAAATGAAATTTGGGCTGGACAAGCGCGCAAAGCTCATAGCACACCGAGGAAGACCTAAAGAATATGACAACTTGGAAAACATTGGCATTAAATATCTTAATAATGACCTATACAAATATCAGGTATACGACCAACAACTAGTTATCAATGTGAGAGAGACGAAACAGAAATTAAAGAGAGTACTAGAAATTATATTAAGAAAAATCCTGAAAACTGAATTGACCGGGAAAAATAAGATTAAGGCGATAAATACCTGGGTAGTACCTGTCATTGGGTACTCGTTTAGAGTAATAGGATGGTCTGACACTGACTTACAGGCACTGAATAGAACAATTAGGGTTAAGTTGACAGAACACCGGCTGCATCATCCTGAGGCCTGCACAGAGAGATTATACCTGCCACGATATATGGGCGGTAAAGGACCTCTACTATAAGCAAGTTGCCAAGCCGAAAAAATATTTCGGGGAAAAAGTGGCATCGTCGCCGATGCATGGTGCTATTGTAGCGCTGGATAAATACTCAGCAATCCATCTCAACGAAGGAAACGGGGGAGACTCACGAGCCATTAATGATGTAAGAGACCGATGGCTGGCCAAGCCCTTACACGGAAGATATCCGAACCAACTCTTAAAAGCGTGCCAGGAAACATCCACAGAATGACTCAGAAAAGGTTACCTATATGGAGAGACCGAAGGGTTCATAGTGGCAATTCAGGACAACGCAATTCCAACAAGAAATCACATCAGATATATCCATAAGGTTGCCATAATAATGATATATACCGTATATACTGGAACACCACAAGCCTCACTGATAGGCCGGTAGTGAACAACAGGCCGGACATAACGGTGGTGAACAAAAAAGAGGAAGTAAGTTATTTCATCGACATCGCGCATCCGAATGATCACAACCTAGAAAAGACCGAGAGAGACAAGATTAACAAATATTACGAACTGTCCGAAGAAATTCGAAAAAAATATAAATCAAAACAGTACACATCATAGCACTAGTGATCTCGGCGAATCTAGAAAAGATTAAACTTACAGAAAAAGGCATCCTTACAACTATGCAAAAGTCTATAATATTAGAAACATGTAGAATAGTGAGGAAGACGTTGAACTTACCTGAAAATATGGCGGTCTGAAACACCGAAGCGGAGTTCACGAATGTTATTTGATGCAATTGATACCTGAGCTTAGTGATTGGTCAATTTGACCCCACTAAGCGGAAACTCCATATGGGGGAAAAACCACAACAATAACAATAAAAATAATGACGATGACGACTATGACGACGATGACGAATAATAATAATAAGAATAAGGGGGCGAAATTCTGCCTGGCTGATGTCGGACGTGGATCCCGGTGCTAACCACACTAACCAACAAAGAACACGCCAAAACCTTCGATGAACTTTTTGAAACTCTAACGAAATCCGACATTTCGCGTGAAAGCATGCTTCACGTAAAAACGCCGTTGAAAGAGGTTTTTATACATTAAATCACATTTTCGCCCTACGGAGCGTTTTTGATGCCAAAATCTTGGAACTCCTCAAGAAGTGTAATTTTAGAAAGTATACTAAATGTCGCTGCACGGGGACGTAATGTCACGCCGACCATAAAATTTAGAAAGTATAACGAAAACCGAAGTTTTGAAAATAAAAACCCTTTTACGAATCCATGTTGTGCAGCATTGCAACTCATGCGTTATGTTATACGAGGACAAGTTATCCAGTCTCTAGTCAAAGTATTTCGGGAATTTTAGCGAAAATAGCCCTTAGCGTAGAGGGTGCCCTTTCATTTTCTAGCAGTCGATTTTGACGGGAAAATGAGGAGTTTTAAGCGTGTTTGCCCTAAACCGGTTCCTCAGTGATTCGGTGTCAGAAAAGTATAGTTACCATGCACTCAGAACGTGCATGGAACCGCCTTGCCTAAACGTGCGAATTTATAGAAGTCGTTGCAGTTCAAGCACTTTTAAGCTCCGAGGAATGAACTAAATTGATATTGAACTGAAAATACGTCAATAGACAGGCAAGCAAAAGCCCACCAAAATTATAAACATTGAACTTTTCTTGAATCTTTTTGTGTAATCGTTAGCTATAAACCGCACATTGGATGGTAGTTGGTTATATTATGAGTCATTCAGTTCCTCATTATGTGTTGTACATGGGCCAGACTATAGTTTGTCAATGCATTTTTCTTGAACGTTTTTGTAAAACATAATTTTTCTTAAAAAGATATAATATATATTTTTGAACTTTATATTGTCTTTTTCTTGTGTTTTCAAAATTCCTTTTCAGGGTAAATTTTAAGAAAGTGTTAGTATTTACTGTGTTAGGTTTATAGTGTATTTATTTGGACCAATTGGTCCAATTGGTACCATCAGTGAAACAGTTAAGCAAAAAGGAACAGTAAGTATAGATTTTGTATTATTCTCCATCTGAAACAATCGGTTTAAACCCTTCTTTGTGAACGTTTAATATCCATTTTGGAAAGAATAATAAAAGTCCTTCAGACGTGTAAAGATGGATCGTTCACATGATTCACGACTCTGGTTCCAACGGGCAAAGAAAGGGACCCTCACAATCGACCCCATTCAGATGGAGGTCGGAGACAAGTTGGAAGGGCCCAACAGGACCGTCTCAATGGTAACGATCCTGGCAATGGACAAGGACGCCTTAGTGGACGGGGGAACTCCGGGATGATTTGCTGACCTGCTACGAGAGCAGTGAACCTGCGCGCAGGAGATACATGGTGCGATTGAACTATATCTGGTGCGACATGCAGCCAGAGCTTGGTACCTTCAAGTATCCTTCCTGCGTAGGTCAGGTTATCTAAGGACACCCTCTCAGCAGGAAGAAGTGCCAACCGCACTTCCACCGCGGCAAATACCAGCTGACGCGGAACATCCCAGGGAGAATGTTAAAGAACACGCCATAACCCTCGATACATTTTTTGGTACTATAACAAAATCATTTTCCCTCTACGGAGCGGAGCGTTTTTATGCAGAAATCTCAGAAACTCAGCAAGGAGTGTAATTTTAGAAAGTATTCTAAATGTCGCTGCACAGGAACGTAATGTCGCCCAGACCACACAAAATTTTAGACAGTATCATGAAAACCGACTTCGAAATTTCGAAAATAAAAACCCTTTTACGAATCCACGTTATGTATCACTGCAACTCATGCGTTATGTTAAATATAAGGACACGTTCTCTAGCCTCTAGTCAAAGTTTTTCAGAGTTTTAGCGAAAATAGCCCTTAGCATCGAGGGTGACCTTTCACTTTTTACGAATCAATTTTGGCTTAAAAACGATGTGTTGTCCGCGTATTTGCCCTAAACCGGTTTCTCAGTGATTCGGTGTCAGAAAAGTATATTTACCATGTACTCAAATGTGTATGGGACTGCCTTGCCTGAACGTATGAATCTATAATTGCCACAATATAATTCAAAGTCGTAGCGATTCAAGCATTTTTAAGCATTGTCTCTCAAAATTCCTTTTCAGGTTAAATTTAAGAAAGTGTTAGTATTTACTGTATTAGATTTATAGTGTTACGACGTCCAATTGGTATCGTCAATGAAGCAGTTAAGCAAAAACGAAAGAGTAAATATAGATTTTTGTATTATTCTGTCTGAAATCAGTCGCCTCGAACCCTTCAGGTGAACAATATAGTATCCACTTTAGGAGGGGTAATAAAAGTCCTTCAGACGTGTAAAGATGGATCGTTCACAAGAACACCGACGTTAACTTAAGGACGAGGGTTAGCCTTAACACCAGGGCTGCCCTATAGCCACAAGACCTGGCACGAATGGACGCGATCATCAAAGAGGAACTTCCCGAATATGCCGTCATCTGACAGATGCCTTGTACAACGCCGCCAGCCAATTCGTTCCCCGCACAAGGGCAGCTACGGCCTCAAGCAGAATCCTGAATGTTAAGCGGCGCGTACAAAAAGTCGAAGGCAAAATACAGTCGGCCAGACAGCACGCCTCTCGAATCCAGAGTCTGGTAGAATATATAACAACTAATAAGGCATTTACGTCGAAAGTCCGGCACATAGAGACCGGAGAAAACTCCAACTCCACACTCTAAATCTAACAGTGTTGCTTACAATCAAGCACCACTGTTCAGATTGGATTCGAGCACTTATGGCAATCAAGAAGAGTCTAAGAAGGCGGCTGAGGAGTATGGAGCAAAATACGCTGTTTCGTACGAGTCCCTCCCGCCTATTTCAAGAGCCACCGCGTGTTGTCAATAATCCGCCGACTATAGCATATGTTGAAGTTTTCTGGAAGGGAATCTACTAAACGACGCGTCCGTTCAATAGCAACACTCTAACAATCGCACACTTTCAAGCTCTGTGCCACAGAACCTTAAGAGAGCCAGAGGAAGTGTGTCCGGCAATCAGTACGGAGGAAGTCCGGCAAGCACTTGTTGGCACCAAGAACTTCGCTGCCCCGGGTCCAGACGGCATAAGAAACTCATGATGGAAGAAATATCCTTCCACTCACCGCAGTCTGTCCCGAGTTTTCAACTTATGGTTGAACGAGGGGCAGCAGATTCCGGACTGGTTTGTCGAGGGACGTACTGTGCTTATTTCAAAAAAAAAGGATCTGTCCGACCCAAGAAATTATAGGCGAAAATCTAGAAACCCTCACTGAGAAAAAAAATTTGTAACCACAACTAAAAAACTCATAACCACAGCAAATTTTCCTAATAAAATAGAGGACAGGAAGGTAGGTTTGTTACCGCAATTAAATTCAATTTGTTACAGGTTCTTAGTAGACATTACTAAAAATTTTAGTTAAAATCAATTAGTTGCACTTATCAAATATTGTTAGTTACTGTAAAAAATTAAAAATTTTATTACAACTACATTTCTGTAGTTGCGACTAAGTAATATCTAAATATTGTTGGCTACTGTAATAAATGTTTCTAGTATTCACATCAATTAAACTGTATTATGATAACTACATTTTTTAGTTGTGATTACAGGCACTTTCTAAATATTGTTAGTTATCCTTACAAATATTTTTGTTGTCACATCAATACAAAGTGCCATGACAACTATATTTTTTTAGTTGTGACTAAGCACTTATTAAATTAAATACTTTTAGTTACAGTAATAAATGGTCTTAGTAGTCACAAGAAATACAAAGTCTTGTAACAGCTACATTTTTTAGTTGCGGCTAAAAAATATGGTACGTTCTTTTAACTAATTTATTTTATTATGATAACTAATTCACTTAGTTGTCACTATTAGTAAGAAATAGTAAAACAGCAGTATAAAAGTGCAGCGGCAGCTGGTGAAATTTTTGAGATACTCATATCTTGATTATGAACCAAGGGACTTATTCCCTTAGGTAATGACTATTAGGCCTCATAGTAATATAGCGAAATTTTTTGTATCGTATTTGCAAAAAAATTATACAAAAATGGGGTCATGGATACCTGATGTCTATTTGCAGTATTGATTTGCAAGATTTTTAAAATAATTAATAGACTATAGTCTATAGTACAAGAACATGTATTTATTTAGTGTTTACAAAATTTGTGCTTTCCTAAAAGTTATTACCGCGTTTTAATTTGGAACCAACTCTCTATTTCTCAAATTTTAAAATCCTGATAATAATTTTAAGAGAAATCAAGTTATAAATAATTAAAGAAAAGAACATGTTCTTGTATTATAATAGTCTGATTGGGAAAAAGGAATTTTTGTAAATATTTTACAGACCCTTCTATTGATTCGGTAGTCGACCCCATTCTCAGAACATTTATTCGCAAATTTCAATCAAAGTTATTTCGCTATATATAAATCGTTATTAGGAACCAGTCATCACCTAAAATATGTTTCATTATCAAGATACGAATATCTCAAATTTCACCAGTCGCCACTGAAAAGTAGAAGTCTTACGATGTCAGCAAAAACATATTAGCTTCGTTTTTGACATGTTTCAAGTTGGTTTGACATTTAACTAAAAAACATATTGCTGCTTTCATTATATATACGTAAAAACACTACAAGTAAAATGAGTGTATAGGTCTTCAGTGGAGTTGTATGCTGTTGACTATGGTACAAAAAAACACAAATTAGTAAATATTATATATTAAAAAAGTTGTGGAAAGTCATCGACAAATAAATAAAACGTAGTAAGAAAATAAAAGTCATGCACATATACAAATAAATAAATACATACAGAAATATATATATATATATATATATATATATATATATATATATATATATGTAATGATATAGTTGATGTCTAGACACATATTTTACAATTGTAGCAATATATATATTCACATAAATTTTATTATTTTTCTTCATTACTGGTAATGACCTTTTATAGTGAAGGTCTGTAAAAAATAAGTATTTCATGTTATTTGTGAGGCATGCTTCATAAGAAAACAAATGTTCATTAAATCCTAAGATCTTGAGATCATGGTATATAATACAAATTTTTTCTATTTTATTAACTATCATTGTATGTATGCGACCAAACGAAGGATGATCAACATCTTTTATCAAAATTACATCTTTTTCTCTTAGTGTTCTGTTGTCAAATACTATTTTATAGATTTGGGAAACATTATCTTGAAAGGAGTATAATCTTTCATCATTAATAGGATTTAGAATATTTGATGGGAATGAAGAAAATGCAATGAGCGACTTGTTTTTTATTTTAGTAAAAGAAAAAATAATTTATTTTGAAAGTTTGTCTTGGAGCTGAATTGGGAAACTAATTCCAGTTGATTTTTTATAGCTAACGTTTTTGTGATATTTACTCTAGAACACACAACATTGGCTGCTAGTTTTGATACCCGATGCTTTGATTCGAATCTCAATGTTGACAATTTTGCCAGAGGACCTACTTTTTCCATTATAAAAGGGTATTGTGTCATGAAATGAAATTTTGGTGTAAGATGTCTAAATATTTCAATGTACAAACAATGATGTTGGTAAATTAGTCTGCCCAATTCATTACACATACTTACTGTAACAAATTCGCTCAAGATTATTTTTAATATCCGTCTTAAGAGAATATACAGTTGCCAATATTTATTATTTACTGGAACTAAATTTCCAAATATCAGTCCAGCATAAATAACGAATGATTTCATCTCAGAAGCAGACATTTTAATGTTTTTCTTTTTTAAATTGTCAAGTGAAATAATAAGAGGTCGATTGAAATCTGAAGTGAATTTAAAAAATCTAATTTTGTTGTTCAGTGTTTCGATGTTAAAAAACTTATCTACTAATACAAAACGATTAAGTAAATTAGCCATAACTGAAACAGCAACTCCCTCAAAAACATCATGTGCAATATCAACACTGTAATTTTTTTTACATGAAATTGTTCGATATTATTCAAAGTAGGATTAAATTTGATACCTCTCAATGAACTATCATTTGTGATCAAATCCTCCGTGTAGTTTGTTTCATTTCTTACTGCTGAAGATAAATGATAACAAAGTTTTTGTGTTTCGGATTTCAAGCATTTACAAAATCTACAAAATGAATTAGCGTTAAAAGATTCTTGAAAGCCTAATAATGTATTCAGCCCAAGATTATCACCCAAAATTAGTGCCAAACAAAAATAAACTGTAACTTCCTTAGTATCGGACAGTTTTAATGTTATACCATTTCTTTTTAAAACATTTAGATCTTCAACTAATTTTGAAAATATTACTTTTTCTCCAAACTCCTTTAAGCCACTTGAGTGGAAAAGCATGGCTATAAATATATTTTTTAATTTTGATTGAAATGCTGGATTCAAACATGGTACTGTATAGTAAACTGCACCTATTTTATGAATACCAGCATGACTACCCAAGGGGTTACCACTTTCATAATCGTCATAATAGAGGTATAAAGGTAAAACAATATCTTTTTCATTGGAATATGAGATTTTTTCTCTCCAATATTCGGTTTGAATAATATTGTACACACAATCTTTTTTTAAATGCTCGATATAATTTAAGGTGTCATGAAGTATGTCAGGCAGTTCAAAAAATGTTTTTAACAGAAATCAAAGGAATATATTGGCATGTGTAGTTTTTAAGGAGAGGTTCTTCTTGTGATGTTTTTTTTTCTAGATGCTGTCCAACAATAAATTCTACTGGAGGAATATACAATCCAATTTTTTCAAGCAACTTAAATCTTCTATATTCAGTTTGAAAATTTTCGAATATACTTTGAAAATCATCTAAATATCTTCTAATTTCAAATTTATCTGAGTTTGTTAATGATGGACATGAAAGTATATGTTCTTTGAACATATTTAAAGGCATGTTAAGTAATTCTTGTATATTATCAATTATAAATTGAATATCTTTACGTGTAATATTTGACTCTGAATATAATTTACTCAAAAATAATATACAATTGTCAGATAATTGGCTTTTAAAATTTTGATATGGCTTTTTTTTTATAATAATCAACATTTGTTGCTCCTTTTCAAAATCTGTAGAATTATGTGAACCTGAAGGCTGCTGACATAATTGTGAAAGAGCAATGTCATTGTAGATGGGTGTATTATTTGGAATGCAATGCCCTAAGCTTTCAGTTTTAGATTCATGCACTCTTAAATGTTTCCGAAATGAGTTAAGTGAGGGAAAGCGTCTGCCGCAACCTGATTGCCCACAAGTGAAACAGCTATTATTATGGCATTGGTGTACAATTTTCATATGTGTTATCAATGCATTAATCTTGAAAAAAGAACTTTCACACAAACTGCAATGCATTATTAAACTACTTTCTCTTTTTATAAAATATGAGTCTAGACACTTATTATCGCTAAGCTAATTTTGTATCTTTATAATACTTTGAGTCTTATATTACAATGAAGCTTTAAACATTTCCACATTTAAAATGAAAATTTAAATCTGATAGTACAGATGCAGTACACGGGTTTTTCTTTTTTGGTTTCATCTTAAACAACACTTCCTCAAATAATAAACCATATATGTTCGGACTCCGGTGGATATTCTACATCTAGTGCATGGTACAACTTGAAGCTTACCTCAAGTACACGGGCTGCACCTTTTACACTGTATCTGACAAAATCATCAATGACTAGGTAAAACTCGGGTGCTGATATTTGACCAACTACAGCTATGTACGGTTGTAAAGTCAAACCATGCGATTCCAATTTAGCTTTTCTTAATTTATGTCGTGCATCAATCTCATCATAGTTCTGCAAAAAAATATATATATATATATAAACTACTACTATAAATCGTTAGGGGAGCATCTATGCCCAAGATCACTTTAATTGATGAATTTCTTGCATGAACACTATCTGCTAATTTAGAAGGTGTAAAAAGTCTTCTTTAAGATTGTAATTGCAATGGTGATGAAATATGGAAAATGTGAGCACATTATTCATGAAATACTTTGATGTAACAGATCTTCCACCTACTTATGACTTCTTTACAAAATGATAATCAAAACAATAACTTGAGGAGTCAAAAAAATTGTAATCAAGAACATAAGCAATGCATAATTTAGGTAAGCGATACTCTCATACATTAAGCTACAGCTTACATCCTCAATGACAATTTAAAACCACAGATGACTTTAGACATAAATAACTATGCAGACTACACTAGGCAGGCATATCCAATGGCATTATAGGGTTGATGTCAGTATTTCCCTACACCCCATATTTTGCATTATTGAGGAATGAGGAGTTGTGGTGTTCCGATATTTTGCGCCCCTCACCTAGGTTTCCCATGACATATTCTATCCCAGTATTCTTTTAATTCCTTTATTTTGTTAGCCCAGTTGGTCATAAAGGAAGTCGTCTATTATATTTTAGATCACAAATCTATAAGAACTGCACAAGGATATCTTCACCGAAAATTACTGATTTCTGTTAAAATACTACACACCATTTTGGTCCTGCCACCTCTGATGGTGTCACCTGATACAATGAGCATGAGCAACCCCTAGCAATGCCATTTGATATTTCTATTAATGTACACTTGAAATGTTAGAAAGAAAACTTTTACTGTGATCTGTACTACTCACCTCAAATGATGCAAAGAAACTTTCTACAATCTCAGTTCTTGTGGGTCTCCAGCTCACTCCTTTTCGAGATTTCCTTAATGTAGTTGGTGGAAACAAATAAGGTAAACTTAAAAGAGCTCGAAGAACATCATCTACAACAAAAATATTTATGCTGTACTATGTCACAATCTTCTTAACTTTGCAGTCAAGTATGTACATCGGGCCGGATTAACATGCAAAATAAATGGGCAACTGACTTGCACCACTAGTACACTACGTTCCTAGTCTTGGTTTAACTTCAGCATTGTCCTTGAACGCTCCATTATCCATGAATACGCAATGTCTAGTTATGCCCATAAATTGGTAGTGTATATACTTGGCTGACACTATCTACTCTGTATATTTATATATCAGAAATGCACAGGGAATCATGGCCACAAGGATTTACATGAGGTAATACAGTCACGTTTCTTTGATGTTTTGTTGATTCTAAGATTGCAATAAGTTTAGCACATATATTGATTCATTTACTTCGAATTTAGTTAAATCAGCTACTCTACACTCTACTAAAGTTATTTAAATGCTAGAACCAACCAAAAAACAAAGAATTGTAACTTTGTGTTGTCCCAGGTAAAGTTTAACTAAGCTGAGTTGGAAAATCATAAAAAAAGGCTGGCAAAAACTTTAAAGTACCGACAGCTGTAAAGATCAAATGTCAGAGTTTCAATTAACATTAGCAAAACTTTACATCCCTATGCATTTGAATGACAGTGAACTATATTATTGTATACACATGTTCTTCTGATAAAATTCGTATAGGCAAAGTCAACATTACAATGAATTAGTTACCTGCACATTCTAAATTGCTACTTTTTATTTTTCCCTCATCCACTTCTTTGATTATAGCACTGACAAGTTTTGGTAAAGTCGAATAAAGTATATCTATTTTATCTGGAAACTTTTTATGAAAATCGGTTTCAATCTGAAAAAAAAAAAAAAATTGGTTATGATGATTTTTAAGTCGATGGTGATGGGCTTGGGGGGGGAGCGTTGAGGTCTAAACCCTCCCTATTCAAATAGTACTTGTTAAAAATTTTATTAATTTTAATTTTCAACCAGAGCTTAAAAATGCATTATCAGGAAAAGTCACCTGCATTACAGCACAAGTGAAATACTGTAACTAATAATGAGCTTAAAATGTTTTTATTACTATAGTATTTATCACCTCAACCAGAACAAGTGAATCGGCCTAATCTATATACCTACTAAAAACTAAGTTTTTTAATATGTTTTAGATTCTACTAGCCTTTACTTTTTAACACAAACCAATAGTCACTTAATTTATTTTGAGAGAGTCTGTTATATTAGTCTGCTCACGTTACAAGTAACACATAATAATATATTATTCTATAAAAATTCATGGTAAAAAATGACGGCTATAAAATTTGCATTATGGCCAAGATGTATAACGTGTTGGTGATAATCATAAGTGAATTACCTGGAATATATATATATATATATATATATATATATATATATATAAAATCGTTGTCATGCCAAATTTTAAAATGTTAAATTTAACCATTACAGTTCTTACCAGTTCAATTCCAGTATCCAGTTTAAGGCAAAGGAAATTATTAAATATGTCTTCAAGGCTTGCATTCATGTATAGTCTTCTTCGTGTTTTATAGGTTGCCTCCCAAAATTCTAAAATTTTAGCAAATGGTTCAGTGGCAACCTTTAAAAAATCTAAATAGGATTGATCCTCCTCTCTTATCGGACTTGGTGGTTTTATATCTACTTTCTTATGAGTATTAGCTGCTTTAAGAGCTGCACGTACATTGATGTATCGATACCATAATTTACCTTTAGGCCCTCCCTCATTTGAATGAATATAATATGTATCTTTTTCTTCACAAGGAAATATTTGTACGATTTCCTCGGCAGCTTTGACGAAAGTTGCCCCTTTAATGCTAAAAGATGAAAGTGGATGTAACAAAAATCTAAACAGGTAACAAATCAGATTGACCAAGAAAAGTTACATGCCAAAATTAGAAATATTACATTATGAAATTTTACAACTTGCAATTAGAAAAACTTGTTAATATCTCAGGCTGTGATATGAAAAGCAAATATAAACAGTAATACTACAATACTCACTCTATACCATTAATGGCAGTCAATTCTCTAATTATTATGTTCGTTAGTTTTTGTCTATGGTCATTATTCAATTTTTGCTTATTAAGCCAAACTATTTGCCCTTCTGTGGACTTTTCTAGAAGTGTTTGCAAGCCCTAAAAATTAAAGGAATATGCTTTTAGCAATTTATAAAACCGAAAGTTGGCCTCTGCATGTTGTTTAAAACTGTATACTAGCAGAACAAGCCATGTATAACCGGTTCAGGAAATAAATAAAAAATTGACATATTCTTCATATAACTACTTCCACTCACTCAAAAAACCATAGAGGTAAAATTTACTTACTTCAGGAAAAAGAGTATTCAGTTTTAATTTTTTATTCAAAATGGTATTTTCTTGTAGTGGCCGCTTATTCGACGCTACACAGATAGGTCTATCTTGATCGGTGATATTCTCACTCGCTAAAACCTCTTCAAGAGCATGTGCTAGTTCGTCATCTGGTTCGTAACTGTAATTACTTGAAGTATCTATTGTATTAGAGGATGCCACTGACAATGTTTCATTTGAAGGCCCTGGCTGTAAATTAAGTTAATGTTTTAGAAACATTGTATTATATTTTGCTTTTTACATCCTTACTGATTGACTTTGTTTAGCCAAATAACCTCTATAGTATTGGGAAAACTTGAGCCTTGGTCCGCTTTTAACGAAAATCTTTCGAATAGTTTCTTCGTCTAGAAGCATAAAGCTTTCATCATCTATTCCTTCTTCTAATTAACAATGGAACATTATTATTTTCTTATGCTAAGACCACCCCAATTTTGATGCATTTTATTTACTGTGAGTATAAAAAAGTCCCATATCAATCTTAACTTAACCCTATCTTGGTCTTAACTTGTTTCCGAAAAAATATCTTCGGTCTCAAAATATTTCACGGGTTTATAAAAACTCGTCTTTGTCCTAAGTTGATCTTAAAAAAGAGAAAACAGACTAATTGAGCCGGCCATTGAAATTAGCAGGCAAGCCGTTGAAATTAGCGACATAATATTGTCAAAGAAGTGTTCAAAAACGAATTGTCTTATTAAAATTCTGCATTTTTTTTTAATATATTTTATTATCGAAAAGAGAATTTTACGCTCTGTCTCATTATTATATATTTGCAAAATTATACTTTATTTTGTTAGATAAAGAACGTCATTTCTGCGTAAACCGGAACTGACATTAAAAGTTTGTATACAATTTTTTACTTCCCATTAACAGTTAATTTAAAAAATACAAATATCCGTAATTTTGAATTTAAAAAAAATTGTTTATTTAGCTATAACTTTTTCATTGATGCTCAATTGTTTATTTCTTAGCGGCATCAGATGCCTCGGAAAAAAGTAGGTACACTAAATAGGGTTTTCAATTAAAAAATTATCCTAAACATTAACTGAGAATATCGAGTATAACGCGCTAACTGGGACACCCTGTACATATGAAAATGGTGCGAAAAAGACTTACATGTTCCTTTTCGCAAAGATTTTATTATATATATCCTCGTATATATCCATCAATCGTATAGCTAGATGTTCTAATCAAAAATCCTATTTCTGAAAAGATGATGATGTTGGAAGTAGGTACATCAAGTGTGGACGTGGGTTCCGGTGCGAATGCTTATTGTATGCTTATTAATCAACCAAATTAAAGACTAAATCGCATAAATTTATACAGCAGATAGAAGTTAAAAATCAATGGAATTTTCTCAAAAATTCTATATCTGCAGATGTATAAAAATAAAAAAAATCAAAAACATTTTATGATTCATATGAATATAAATTGTTTCGGCATTTTTTGGTCAAAGCCACAAAATCAGATCTTTAACATCATTCTTTTAAGTAAAAATTTATTTCACAGTATCGATGAAAAAAATTATATGCAAAAATTTGTCCGAGTCAAACAATTTAATGTAAAATTTTCAAAATAATTTATATTGTAATGTGTAATCAGCAAGTTCCAAAGTAAAATTATCTTAATGCTGCTTTAAAAGAGAATGTGTGCATGATTTTTCATATTAAAAATAAATCATACACGTTGCAGTTTTAATTGTAAGGTCTGTCTTTTTTCCATCAAAACTCATCAATGATAAAATTTTCCGTATTAAAAATAATAAGTCATACCTATAAATCGAAAATTTTAACTAAGTTGGTTAGTACTTTTCCTCATAAAAACTGATGGCAAAGTTACACTTACGCTGCTTTAATTGAGAATGTGTAATTTTCCATATTAAAAATTGAGTTTTAAATAGGTTGGTGGTGGATACTTTTTTAATCAAAACTCATTGATAAAATTACACTCATTGCTTTAAATAATAACAGTAGGTATTTACTATTTTAAAAATAGTAAGTCATAAATAAATTAATATAGAAAAGGTTTAACTAAAATTAATATTTTCTTCCATCAAGACTTATTTAAATTACAAAATAACACATTTTACTGCCTACCTACTATATCCTATCCTATATTTTACTGCGATGCAGACAAACGTTCAACAAACTGAACAAACGGCACGCGTGGCGTCTTAGCGTTTGCGCATGAATTTGATTGATGGACTTCGTCCTAATTTTATTAAAAAAGTTCTAAGACTGGATCTGGAAGTTTCTATACGTTTCTAGGCCGCTTTTTAAGATTAAGTTAGGACGATTTCGAGTAATATGCACATTTAACAACTTGTTAGGGGAAAAATTACGACTAAGATAAGATTTGGCCTTTTTTATGAACTCACAGTTAGTAGGTACATGAATTTACTTCCATTTTGGGGTTAATAATCATTGTATAGTTAAAAACTTCTTTCACTTACCTTCGAATCCTTCCACAAAATTCGTTAATCCCCATTCAATTAACAACGTTTTGTATAAATGCATATTTGAGCTCTTTTATTAAGTATAAGTGGACGCACACAATCACGCAGCACATCTGACACTCAACAGTAAAGACAGAATGGTCTAAATGGCGGGAAATGACCGACTAAAAAGATGGAGATCGTATAAGATTTATCGAAATCGGAAGCAGCCGAGTGTTATCGAATGCAAAATTACAAACATTTATTATTGCTATAATTATTTATTTTGTTACAGTTAATAAAAATGCAGCTGTCTTTTAGTTATCACAAATAACCAACTAGTCGTCATAAATCGAAGTAAATTATATTTTACTGTTAGTTGTTCCAAATAGAAATATTTTAATAATAACAAGTTTGGACTATTCAATGAAGAGAATAACACACTTACTTAATTGTGACTACAGATATTCGAATTTACTGCCGCTAGAGGTGGCAAAGTAGATTTTTCAGTACTGGCAAATATAGCTAAACCGTGTTACTGCAACACACATTACATAGAAATTTATTTCTAGTAAGTAACTAAAAAAACCCCAACTAACATTTTTAGTAGAAGGGATTTTCTCAGTGTAAAGTAGAGACTGGCCAGTCGAGTGGGAGGCACTGATTGGTTCGTATGAAAAGAGTTGCTTTTATTTTGACGAGCATAGTGTCATTAGACTCAATGTAATAGGATAAAATTAAAATAACAGTCTATTATAACTGATTTGGTCACGAAATAATTAATAGTAACGTTATTACATACATATATTTCCACTTTGTCAAAACACATTCTGCAACCTGCTTTTGATACTTGCGTTACGTTGTAAACACACTGATGCCGCCACCACTACCTAGATACTAGGTGGTGTTGCTGATGCACACATGCTATAGCCCCTATACACGCGCACACTGAAACCATCGCCGCCATGATGCATCCAATTGGGTGGAGTGGGGGCCGAGTGGCCAGTCTCTACTTTATAGGGTCTCTACAAAAATCACGGAGTGGGCGACATCTACATTTGAACAGTATAACCATATCTATAGTGAACAACAAATCAATTTACTATTGAGGTTAAATGGAGCCCAATTTTGTTCACGTGATAATTAAGTAACTTCTATGATTTTTCAAATAAAAAGTACTAAAGAATTATTTTGTCTAAACAGGTAAAACCGGTTAACAAAATCATTTCTTTGAAATCGAGAACGTTTTGTTATGTTTATCAGTGTTCCAGCTGAAATACTAATCTTCCCTGCAGATCCAATATTACCTTAAGATTGAAATATACAGGGTGGAGACTATTAATAATAGGCCATAGTTCAGAGTTAGATTCTTTGGGCCAAAATATGAGAATAACTTGTGATAATGCTTTAGTAAAATGTTGCTGTGGATTATTTTTTAGTTTTTTTTGCAATAACTCTTGCCTCTTGACTGATCTTCGCCAAATTTGCTAGAGGAACTTTTTTTATTCTAAGAAAGAATAATTTATGTATTACATCACGTTAGATCATAGACGCCGCAGGACCTGTATATGATGATGATTTTTTTCATATTTTTTTTTACGAAACGTTGTGGTACTTCTGACCATAAAATCCAATGAGGGCGTCATTTCCACGTATAAAAGGTACACTTGGTAGAACTTTATAACTCCAACCGTTTTCGAGGAAAGTGCCGCTAAACATTTCAATAATTTTTTGAAAGAAAATTCAAATTTAATGAAACAAAGTACATTTATTGAATAGTATGCTTTGGTTACATGTTAATTCTGTCATTTACGTCATTTCATTATTTTATTTTGTTCTTGTGTTCCTCGAACTAATTTCTTTAATTTCTTTATTTACAATGCCTAGACATAATAATTTTTCAAATAGGGATATGATATGTGTTTACACACAGAATAATTTTAGCAGACGTGTTGCAGCGAGGAGATACTGATTGCAATGTAAAAATAGAATACAGCCAGACCATAAGATTTTCAAAGATCTGTTTCGCGTTTGGGAGAAAAAAAATTTCGCTATAAAAATGATGTAGGACGACCGAAACGAATTACTCCAGATCAAGAACTAAAAATTTTAGTTCGTTTGGATGAAGATCCTCAAGTCGTTTAGCGGCGGCAATAGGGGTGAGTAAACAATCTGTCCTGAAGGTCTTACGTAAAGAACGCTTCTACCCATATCATCTCACTCCTGTACAAAACTTACTTCGAAGTGATCTTCCACAAAGGCTACAATTTTGTCAATTTGATCTAAATAAACACAACAGGGATCGGTTAGGAACACCTTATTTACCAACGAAGCAACTTTTACTCGCCGAAGCATTTTTAACTGGATGGAGAAATACCCATTACTGGGAAGTAAAAAATCCTCATGCCGTTAAAGAAAAGTATTTAGAGCAAGAATTTAAGAACGATTGGTGTGGAATCATCGGCGATCAATTATTGGGACCATTTGTGCTTCCTCCAAATTTAAATGGACAGTCTTAATCTGTTTTTTCTTTAAAATACTCTTGCTGATATATTACATGCTTTGATGCTAGACATATGGAACAGCATGTGTTTCATGCAAGATGGAGATCCCCCTCATTTTTTCATTGAAGTCAGGAATTATCTTGATGAGACTTTCCTAAGCAGATGGATAGATCGAGGAAGTGAGTTTGCTTGGCCACCACCAAGGAGTCCTGATTATAATTCTTTGGATTATTATGTGCGGGGACATATATGAAGACCTTAGTCTATGCAAATACTATCAACTCAAAAGAAGAACTGTGGGAATAAAACAAAACTCAGCGAATTTTATTAGAGGATAGGAAAATGTATTTTTCAATGTAAGAAAATCTTTATGAATACATATACGAGAAAAGGCATAGAAGTAGGTGGAGACCATATCGATCATTTACTCTAAGTTGCAGCAATGGGGTTTTTGCATGGGGGGAAAGTTTATAGTCAACTTTTACGTTATTTTTTGGTCTTCTAATAAGATTAGATCCTTATTTTAGACAATCTTTTGATTTATGTATTTATTTAAATACCATGAAAATAATCCATTAATTCATAAGAAAGTGAGAAAGAGTTTACACTATTACGATTTTATTTTCCCTTACATTTTGTACTTTTTTCAGTAAATACACTTTGTTTCATTAAATTTGAATTTGTCTTTCAAAAAATTATTAAAATGTTTAAGGCACTTTCCTCGAAAACGGTTGGAGTTATCAAGTTCTACCAAGAGTACCTACCTGTTATACGTGGAAATGACGCCCTCATTAGATTTTCTAGTTAGAAGTACCGCAACGGTTTCGTCAAAAAAATATGAAAAAAAATCATCATCAGATTCTCTCTATGATTTAACGTGATGTAAAACGAAAAAATAATTTGAACTTTGACACCCTTGTATCTTTTTCTACAGCAACATTTTATTAAAGCATATTTAGTTATATCCTCATATTTTGGCCCAAGGAATCTACCCCTGAACTATGGCCTATTATTAATGGTCCACCCTGTATACTGAAAATTTGAAAGTCTATTAGTAAATTTATGTGTGTGTGGGTGTGTGTGGGTGTGTCTGTGTGTGTGTATGATGGTGTGTGTGTGTATGTGTGCGTGGTTGTTTTAGGTTTTCTCTGTAAAAGTATTCAATTTAATATGAAGTTAACAAAAAATTCATGTCTTGATTATTATTACAATTAAAATACAATAGTAATTAGTAAATAATTGATTTCTTTTTAAATAATAAAATAATTTGGTCAATTTCTTAATTTAATTATGGAAAATTTATAATCAGAAAAATTATTTTTTCTAATTAAGTGTGTCTATATATATATATATATATATATATATGAAGTGTTGTTGTACTTCCGGGTGCTCTCCCGCGTCGATGGTCGACTCCTCCAGGAGTCACGGTTGTCTAAACGACGTTTCGGCAGAATCTCATCTGCCATCTTCAGGTTCTGCCTACTGCTGCACCTCGTTGCTCGAACTGACGTTCCCCGCGTTGTGCGGCTCCTTATACATGCTCTAGTCTAGGGCGCGCCTGCGCGTTTGGCTACGTGTTACCGGTCCCCCACCACCTGTGGTAGGCGTGGCGGGCGCCTGAGCCAACCCGACAAGTGGCCTCGCTGAAACGTCACGCTCCACGTGACTCCTCGCCGGTGGTCGGGCATCCTCGTGTCCGATTGGTGCCGCAGAATGCCGTGGTTCTCCTTGATTGGTCCACGCTCGGCTCTGACTCCTCGTGATAGGTCCATTTCGGGCAGGTTGCTGTGCTTCTTCACTATTTGTCAATACTTGAACATGCCTCCTCGTGATTGGCTCGTCCACGGTGGATCGTCGTGTGTTTTCGGTTACGTATTTTCCCACAAGAGCGGGCTTCAAGGAACGGGCCAATCTCTGCGTATCATCTCGTTTATTAAGATTTTGTGATCTTTTTTCGATCTCTATGGCCTCTCTGGTAATCCTTGACCTATAATACTCGATATTAGCTACTGTTCTGGTGTTGTCGAAGCCTATCTTGTGTCCTGTGGATTTTACATGCTGTGCTAACGACGATGTTTTCTCCTCTTTTCGAACTGCATTCATATGTTCCTCCTTTCTTACACTAATACGTCTGTTGGTCTGCCCTATGTATGATTTGTGGTAATCTTGGCACGGGATTTCGTATACTCCTTGATTTTCTAGAGTAGTTTTTGATTTTGCATTACGGAGGACTGCACTGATTTTTCGGTCTGTCTTAAATATTGTTTCTATGTTATGTTTACGTAGCAGTTTGCCAATTTTATCTGTCGTCCCTTTCACGTAAGGTAGATATGCCTTTGATACTGGTTTCTCGGTTTCCTCCTGAGTTCTTTGTCGGTATGGCCCTAGCGACTTTTGTATTGTATACCTCGAAAATCCATTTTTCATTAGTGTTTTCTGAAGTGAAGACATCTCTTCGTTGTTATGGTCGACGTCTGCCAACCTCTGAGAACGTGTCACTAGAGTCTTCACTACTGAATTTAATTGGATGGTGATGTGATGCCGCATTTAGATATCTGTCCGTGTGAGTGGGTTTTCTGTATACTGTGTGACCTAGTGTCCTATCTTGTTTCTTTTTCACTAATACGTCTAAAAATGGAAGCTTGCCTTCTGTTTCTACCTCCATGGTAAATTTGATCTTGTCGTGGATGCTATTCAGGTGGTCTAAGAACCTATTTAGTTGTTCTCTTCCATGAGTCCAGATTACGAATGTGTCGTCCACATATCTCAACCAAAGTTTTGGTTTGAGTGGTGCCGTATGTATTGCACTAACTTCTTCTAGGTCCTCCATGAAGAGATTAGCGATGACTGGAGATAATGTGAACGATTCATCTTTATGGTGTCTGAAGGACGTCTTTAAAAAGCTTAGAAAAATTTAAAAAAATAGGAAAAAGAAAAAATAAATTTTCTTTTTCCTCTACTCTTTCTTTATTTCTAAAAAATAAATATTACGTTCACAAAATTTTAGCGTTCAACACGACTGCTTCAGACGGAGAATAATATAAAAAATCATACTTACTGTCGTTTATGCTTAACTGCTGCTTCGATGGTGTCAATTGGACGTCGTAACACTATAAACCTAACACTGGATGTACTACACTTTCTTAAAATTAAACCTGAAATGGAATTTTGTTAGAAAACACAACTAAAAGACAATATAAAGTTCAAAAATATATATATTAAATCTTTAAAAAATTATGTTTTTACAACAACTTTTATTTCAAGAAAAATGTTGAACAAACACTAGTCTGGCCCGTGTACAACACATGGTGTGGAACGGAACGATTTATAATGTACCAACTACCATCCAATATGCGGTTTTGTAAGCTAACGATGTACAAAAAGATTCAAGAAAAGTTCAGTGTAACTGAAATTTTGGTGGACTTTTGCTTGCCTGTCTTATAAACGTATTATATAATTCACATGAATTTTGGTCGCTCCTCGGAGCTTAAAATTGCTTGAAGCGCTACTACTTCGATTGTATTCTACAATAACAACTTTTTACGTTCAGGCAAAGCGGATTCCATGCACGTATGAGTACATGGTATAGATACTTTTTTGACTCCGAATCACTGAGGAACCGGTTTAGGGCAAACCCCGTCAAAACACATCATTTCCCCGTCAAAACCGACTGCTAGGAAATGATGGGGGTCCCATGTCGCTAAGAGCTATTTTCGCTATAACTTCCGATATACTTTGAATAGTCGTTGGACTAACTTGTCCTCATATTCAATACCTCGTAAGAGTTGCAGTGCTTGACAACGTGGATTCGTAAAAGAGTTTTTAATCTTGAAAATTTCGAAGTTAAAGTCAAATTTTATGATACTTTCTAAATTTAGGTGGTCGGGGCGACATTACGTCCCTGTGCAGCGACATTTGCTACACTTTCTAAATTAACGCTCCTTGAGGAGTAAGCGAAAAATTTTGCATAAAAAACGCTCCGAAGAGCGAAAATATGTTTACAAGTATTAAAAATCTCTTCCACGGCGTTTTTACGTGAAGCACGCTTTTCGTACGAAGTATTTCCTAAGTCGGATTTTGTTACAACGTCGTAAAGTATATCGGGGTATAGCGTTCTTTAACACCCCCCTTCTTTCCGTGAATCTTTTTGTGCAACATTTGGTAAAATTGGTTTTTGAAAAGAAAATGGATCATTGGATGGAGTCTCCCATGTGTTGTACTCGGTTATATTTCAGACCGGCCTATCTGAACATAACGTATTTTGCAAATCTAAATTGAACATATATCAATGCATAGCAGTCGATTGAATATTGAACATTGGCTTTCAAAATGGCATAAAAAAAAAGAAAAAATCGAAAATCCTCAGATTTTCGATGACACAACACAAACACTTTCGACGCACTTATCTTTCTTAGTGTTCTTCCACTAATGCTGGCTTGCGTCCGCTCCTCCTCGTGTCTATGCCTCGTCGATCACCTTCGGTGTCGAACTGCCTTCTGGAACAGCTTAGGTGGTCCTCGGACTGCTTGGCTCCAGCTATACAATGGCTCTGCTCATTTATATGAAACAATATAAAACAAAATTTTAGTAAATTGTATTGTTCATTAGGCTCATGCTTTATCCCATCTGGGCATAAAGAGGAATCTGCGACCGATAACACATCGTCGTCTTTGAGAATAGTAACACTGAATTTTGTTGACTTATATTGATTGAAATGGTTTCCGTGTAGTTAAAAAATCTCTTCTTGGGAGAAATCTGCGGCCAATATCGCATCGTCGTCTTTGAGAATATGAACATTGAATTTTGTTGACTTATGCTGATTGAAATGGTTTCCGTTTTTATTAAAATCTCTTCTTGGGAGAAATCTGCGACAGAATCTGCATCCGTCGGATCGTTGCATCTGCTCATCCAGCAGACGTGGCGGCATCTCGCCCTTGAGTTGCTAGACTCGTCTGAATCGCGCTCTTGCGTCAGAGTTGTCGTCTTTCCATGCCGTGCCAATGGAACATTTGTTTAGACCCTTTGGGTCGGACTCTGCTTACAGATGAATATGTTTTGAACATATGAGGACTTAGAAAAATTATAAAAAATACCAACTATGCCGGACACGGTCAGAGTTGCTGCAGTGAATTTGGAAGATTTGTATGGTCGATACAATATCCTCAATAAAAATAACTTGTAAAAAATGCATAAAAAATACCAGACACTCTTGCCAGACACGACAAGAAGTTGGTATGGAAATTTTGATATAAAATAAACCTAGCACTAAGTTAAAACTTAGCCTAGATTGAAAAAATATTATAAAAATATAATAGAATCTCCAGAACTTGACTCTGAATCAGAAAGGGAAGCATCTCGTGGCGGTGCATGGATTTGTACAACCGTTTGCTCCGGCGGTGGAGGTTCTGTGGAATCGTCTGAGAACGGGGAATCATTTCCATCGAGTGATGTTCCGCCTGGACTAGCATTTTCTTCGTCGGAAGATTCGATTTCCAAATTGTGCTCCTCTGGCGGGGCTGGTCTCAAATCATTTACATGGACTCTAGTAGTTACGTTTCCCTTCTGAACGAGGTATACTTCGTCTGAAAACTTCTTTAAAATTCTGGTTGGGCCTGACCAAGACGGCGTGAAGGTATGTACCTTCCTTTTTCTCTTACTCATGACTTTATCTCCAACTTTGAATACGACTGGAATGACGGCCTCTTTCGGCGCGTATTTCTGCTTATAATTTTGCTGAGCCTCACGGGCTTCCTTAACTCGCTCGTATCGTGGAAGCGTTTGTTGCTTGGCTCTTTCTTGCCTCCAGGCGTACAAATCCCATTCGCCTCTTTCGACTGGTTCATATCCTAACACTATCATGCTAGGTGTTTGATTTGTAGCGGCGTTCCTACGATTTCTTAAGATGTATGTCATTTGATGCACGTAGCGATCCCAAGTGCCGTTTGGCTTTTTAAATAAGAGGGTATTTAAAATTTTCTTACACTCCTGAACCCGTCGTTCCACGGGGTTGAATTGTTGGTGATATGCCGGAATTAAGTATCGTTCGATACCATTTCTTTCACAAAACGTGATGTACCATTCGGAATTGAAATGACCTCCATTGTCTGAAATTATGACTCGAGGGACTCCGAATCTTGCTACTATCTCTTCGTCAATAAATTTGGCTATCGTTCTGCCATCGACCTGAATGTATGCCTTTGCCTCTATCCACTTTGTAAATACGTCTTCAACGATAATCATATATCGATCTTCGGCGTCTTTGGTCCTCTGCAGTGGGCCAATTACGTCGATGCTCAAAGTTTCAAATGCATTCTGCGGTGCATGACTTCTAAGTGGAGCATTCGGTTGGGCTTGCCGTGTTTTTACTGATTGGCATATCAGACAGTCGTTTATATATTTGCCGACGATCCTGGCCATATTATTAAAATAGTAACGTTTTGCAATTTTCCTAAGAATCTCGTCTCTTCCTGGATGACATGCTTCATCTCGGTCATGATAATGGTAAATCAATTCCTTAGTTTTCCTCTTTGGAACTATCAATTTAAAATTTCGATCGCAATCTTTCAAAAGTACATCGTCTTGTACGTGAAAATTTTTCATAAAAATAAGATCCGCTTCGGAACGTTGTTCCTGCTGAAATAGATCATTCCAACGGCGGATCTTGTCTTGGATATCCCTCGACCTTGATTGGGCCTGTACGATATCTTCGTATATTTCTGAATGCGTTAAAACAGAAATACGTTCTGGACACTTGTAATTTGGTAGGAACATTCTTTCCTCTTCATCGTCGGTCTCGACATACTTATCTTGTGGGTTACGACTGAGAAAATCTGCTAATAAATTCTCTTTGCCCGGACAGTGTTCAATTTTGAATGCATATTCTTGCAATAATAATGACCATCGTGTGAATTTAGTTTTGTCGTCTTTGTGCTTGTTCAACCAAAGTAACGCCCTGTTGTGTCCATCTTCACCAAGAACGGTTTATCTGCCAAGTACATCTTGTACTTTTTAATATAGTTCACCACCGCCAAGCATTCCAGCTCGTTTATGTGGTAACGTCTCTCTGCTGGAGATAACGTGTTGCTTGCATATGAAATAATATGTTTTTCGCCGTTGTCGCCTAATTGATATAATACGGCTGAAAGACCTTGTAGGGATGCATCGGTTTGTAAAATGAACTGACGTGAAAAATCCTGCCGATGGAGGTCCAGCGGTCCGGATAATAAATCTTTTAATTTTCTGAAAGCTTCATCGCATACATGGTTCCAATGAAAGCGATTTTCCTTCGAAAGAAGTTTCGTTAGCGGCTTCGTGATCATCGCAACATTTGGTAGATATTCTCTTACCCGATTGCAAAGTCCAAAGAAACTTTGAAGCTGCTTTTTGGTGGCTGGAACAGGATAATTTTGAATTTGTAATACATGTTTTTCCAATGGTCGAGAAGTATCAGTTCTAATTGTGTGGCCTAAATATTGGATTTCATTCGTCGCTATTACACACTTTTCCGGTGACACTTTTAGATTGTGCAAACGTAGTCTTTCGAAGACTAACCTCAGGTGGGACATATGCTCCTTCACGTTTACGCTGTAAACGATTATATCATCTAAGTAGACTTTACAGAAATGGTGCCGGTAACCCGTTAAAACGTCCTTTGCCATGAATTTCTGAAAGGTACAGGGAGCTGTCTTGAGGCCGAAAGGCATGACATTAAATCTGTAAGCTGCCCCATCAGGAGTGGTAAAAGTTGAGAAATTTTTTGATGCTTCATCGAGCGGTATTTGCCAATATCCACTCTTTAGATCCAACACAGTAAAAATTTTCGAATTGCCTAAATCTTTAATACTTTCATGTATTTTTGGTAAGACGGAAGCCTCGTCTTCAGTCATTTCGTTCAAATGGCGATAGTCGATGCAAAAAAGTGGTTTCTTATCGGATCGTTTTATTGTCACGGGTGGTGAACTATATTGGGCAGTGCTAGGTTCGATGACGCCAGCTTTCAACATCTCTTCAATTTGGTCGTACATAATTTTCTTAATACTCGGAGACATCGGATATGGTCTGATATTAAAGGGTTTTGTATCTTTCACGATAATTTTGTGTTTAACAGTCACTGTGGTTGCTTGAGTCGGTTCCGCAGTGAACAGATCGACAAATTCCTCGAACAGCGGCCGTAGAAATTTGTCCTTAATAACAAGCTCTTCAGGAAGCTTTGCCTGCTGTCTCTCCCTCTGAGAAGCTTGATTCCAGAAGACGGTAATACGCTCTTCCGTGCCGGCATATAGGCATTTTCGGCCATAATCATATGCGACGTTGTTCATGTATAAGAATGGTGATCCTAATATTATTGTTTCATTCAAATTTTCGATGACTTGAAAATCAATTTCAAAAGAGGTGCCTGAAATTTTTACGTTTAATTTTGTCGTGCCAAGAGAGCCCACCATTCGATCTCCCCACGCCATAGCAAATGATCGACGTGTCGTGAGATCTTTAAAATTATCCAACATCTTCAGATGGATAACATTTCGTGTCGAGCCTGAATCAATCAGAGCGTCGACTGTATGTTCATTAATTTGAACTTTTATACGAGGCAAAGGGAACGCTTCGCTCATATAATTTATCGATTCCCGTGTCTTATGCATGGGAGCGTCGTAGTGGTCATGAGTATTAGAAAAGTTTAATGGACATTGCTGCCGCCTTGGTTCGGCCGTTGTGCCGGGGATCTTGCAGATTGACCCTGGCCTGGGTCTCTGGCCCCTTGAAAGTTTCCCGGTCCTCTATTACGATGCGGGTTATTGGGACATTGGCTATGGAAGTGCCACTGCATTGTGTCTGTGCAGTATCGGCACGGGGTTGCCGGTCGGTCGAGTACTCGGAATTTCCCCGATCCGCCATTAAAATTGTTTGTCCTACGGTCAGGTATTCCGAAATTCGCTGAACCGCGCGAAAAATTATTCATAAAAACAGGACGACCAGGTGCTCCACCTGGACCGTCCTCACGAGAGACATCCTCTCGGAAATGCACCCTCGGTGCTGTCGGAGTTGGGCTTCCATTGCTCCTGTTACTAGAATTTTGTTGACTGATGTGTCCCGGCCCTTGATAGTAAGACGCGCGGGACAGACGTTGATCGATAAGCTAGATTAGCGACGTCTGTTCGTCAGCTGAATCCCGCTCGACGTTAGTAGCTGCTGCTATTAACATTTCTGTAAATGAAATTAGGTTGCTTCTCAAGCGTGACCTAATTTCTGGACGCAGTTGGTCCATGATGATCCGAGCTCTGATGGCTTCGGATTTGAAGGGATCAATACGATCGAAAAGGCAGGTCTTCTTTGTGATGAACACTGCGGTGTCGTCTAAAGACGTTTGCTTGGTGGCATACAGTTGAGCAATAGCTCGTGACTGTATGTCGGGAGAATTAAATCTCGTAAGGAATCTTTCCTTGAATAAGGCGTACGAAGTTGTCAACGTCCTAAACTGTTCGGACCATCGTTGAGCTTCGCTCTTGAGTTGGCCGGTCACGTTATGGAGGCGATCATAGTCGTGGCTTATGCGAGCTCTGTCGAAATATTCCTCCATAATTTTCAGAAAAGCTTCTGGATCTTCATGATCAAGCCCATGGAACGTCACGTTCGGACATCTCTGTCTCTCATGGGGCGTACAGGTCGACACATTCTGTATCGCCTGCACGAAGCCCTCTGCCATTTTCAGAAACATACTTTCCACCGAATTAACATTTTGTGGCCGTGAAGCAGATAAATTTTGATTATTTCCCTCCGAAAACAGTCGTTGTGGTTCTATCCCTCTAGAACCGTCGTCGACGAGCGGCGCGGTGGCTCGCTCGTAAAATTCCCTTGGGGTTGACTCCTCGGAGTCTTCCGCCATGAAGGAGAATGGATTAGTTGGGTTTCTGAAGGACGTCTTTAAAAAACTTAGAAAAATTTTAAAAAATAGGAAAAAGAAAAAAAGAATCTTCTTTTTCCTCTACTCTTTATTTCTAAAAAAATAAATATTACGTTCACAAAATTTTAGGGTTCAACACGACTGTTTCAGACGGAGAATAATATAAGAAATCATACTTACTGTCGTTTATGCTTAACTGCTGCTTTGATGGTATCAATTGGACGTCGTAACACTATAAACCTAACGCTGGATGTACTACACTTTCTTAAAATTAAACCGGAAAGCGAATTTTGTTAGAAAACACAACTAAAAGACAATATAAAGTTCAAAAATATATATATTAAATCTTTAAAAAATTATGTTTTTACAACAACTTTTATTTCAAGAAAAATGTTTAACAAACACTAGTCTGGCCCGTGTACAACACATGGTGTGGAACGGAACGATTTATAATGTACCAACTACCATCCAATATGCGGTTTTGTAAGCTAACGATGCACAAAAAGATTCAAGAAAAGTTCAATGTAACTGAAATTTTGGTGGGCTTTTGCTTGCCTGTCTTATAAACGTATTATATAATTCACATGAATTTTGGTCGCTCCTCGGAGCTTAAAATTGCTTGAAGCGCTACTACTTCGATTGTATTCTACAATAACAACTTTTTACGTTCAGGCAAAGCGGATCCCATGCACGTATGAGTACATGGTATAGATACTTTTTTGACTCCGAATCACTGAGGAACCGGTTTAGGGCAAACCCCGTCAAAACACATCATTTCCCCGTCAAAACCGACTGCTAGGAAATGATGGGGGTCCCATGTCGCTAAGGGCTATTTTCGCTGTGTGAGTTGCAGTGCTTGACAACGTGGATTCGTAAAAGGGTTTTTAATCTTGAAAATTTCGAAGTTAAAGGCAAATTCTATGATACTTTCTAAATTTAGGTGGTCGGGGCGACATTACGTCCCTGTGCAGTGACATTTGTTACACTTTCTAAATTAACGCTCCTTGAGGAGTTAGCGAAAATTTTGCATAAAAAACGCTCCGAAGAGCGAAAATATGTTTACAAGTATTAAAAACCTCTTCCACGGCGTTTTTACGTGAAGCACGCTTTTCGTACGAAGTATTTCCTAAGTCGGATTTTGTTACAACGTCGAAAAGTATATCGGGGTTATAGCGTTCTTTAACAATAACGGTGAACCCATCGGTGCTCCTTCCGTTTGCTTGTAGCGCTGGTTATTGTATGTAAAGAATGTGTTGTTTAAACAGTGTTTAGTTAGGCTAAGAATATGCTCCTCTGGATGATACTTTCGTTTAATCAATTCGAGTGACTCCTCTATTGGTACGTTAGTGAATAGTGACACTACATCGAAGCTCACTAGAATATCTTCAGGTTGGGCAGTCTCGTTGTTTAGTAACTCGATAAAATGTTGTGCGTTTTTCACATAAGACGTTGCTTTTTCCGCTAGTGGCTGCATCTGTCTAGCTAGATATCTCGCTAACTCCTGTAACGACGACCCTACAGAGCTAACAATAGGTCTTAATGGGGCTCCTTCCTTATGGATCTTGGCTAGGCCATATAATTTGGGACACCTCGAAGATTTCTCTCTCGGTATAATCTGTTTTTTCACTTGATCGTCGATAGGGCTGGCTTTAATTTTGGATTTGGTGGTCTTCTCCAGGTACGTAGTGGGATCTGTTGTAATCGCTTGGTATGCGGTGTCTTCCAGTAGTTTTTCTATTTTGCTGTGGTAGTCCTTGCTATTCATTACTACAGTGGCATTGCCTTTATCTGCTGGCAAGATTAGGATGTTCTGGTTTTGTGGTAATGCTTTCAATGCCCTTAATTCGTCACGTGATATATTTCTCTTTGGTGTCCTTGCTGCTCTCAGTATACGTGATGCATCTTGGCGTATAGTTTCAGCTACGTTGTTATCCATATTATAAATTGCTGATTCTACTCCACAAATTATATCTTCTACTGGAACACGAGCTGGTGCGATTGCGAAATTAAACCCTTTGGCTAGGACATTTAAAGCGGCCTCATCAAGAGGATAGTTGGACAAGTTGTGGACTACACTTGTGGGTTCCAGCGGCTCGACTTTCTTAACTGGCTTCTGTTGGAGTTGGAGGCGATCATATTTCCTCTTCTGTTTCTCCGTACCTAAGATAACGCCATTCTCGGCTCGAAACTCTGCAAGTTGGTCGATAATAATCCATAACTTAGGATGGATGATGCTACTCAAATATAGGTGCACATCTAGTAGCTGTCTATTAATCCTATCCAATGTGCGCCTCGTATCATGAATGGATTCCCTAAGTAATGCGAAGCTGGTTCTTCTGAGAATCCTTTTAGTATGATGGTCATTTCTATGGAACGTCAGCTGCATACATTTTGGAACGAAGTTTTCATCTCTGCAGCGTTGTAGGAATGTAAGGTTGCATAGAAGTTTCCCTCTTTTTGACCTCAATTTTTCAAAGGTTAAGGTCTGGTGGAATGTCTTCTCCCCGTAGAGACATATTATGTTGTTTTTTAGGTTCTCGCGGGTGTTAAATAAAGTGTTGTTGTACTTCCGGGTGCTCTCCCGCGTCGATGGTCGACTCCTCCAGGAGTCACGGTTGTCTAAACGACGTTTTGGCAGAATCTCATCTGCCATCTTCAGGTTCTCGCTGAAAGCTGCCTACTGCTGCTCCTCGTTGCTCGAACTGAACTGACGTTCCCCGCGTTGTGCGGCTCCTTATATATGCTCCAGCCTAGGGCGCACCTGCGCGTTTGGCTACGTGTTACCGGTCCCCCATCACCTGTGGTAGGCGTGGCGGGCGCCTGAGCCAACCCGACAAGTGGCCTCGCTGAAACGTCACGCTCCACGTGACTTCTCGCCGGTGGTCGGGCATCCTCGTGTCCGATCGGTGCCGCAGAATGCCGTGGTTCTCCTTGATTGGTCCACGCTCGGCTCTGACTCTCGTGATAGGTCCATTTCGGGCAGGTTGCTGTGCTTCTTCACTATTTGTCCGAGCACCGATGGGTTCACCGTTTTCTCCAGTCATCGCTAATCTCTTCATGGAGGACCTAGAAGTTCATGCAATACAAACGGCACCACTCAAACCAAAACTTTGGTTGAGATATGTGGACGACACATTCGTAATCTGGACTCATGGAAGAGAATAACTAAATAGGTTCTTAGACCACCTGAATAGCATCCACGACAAGATCAAATTTACCATGGAGGTAGAAACAGAAGGCAAGCTTCCATTTTTAGACGTATTAGTGAAAAAGAAACAAGATAGGACACTAGGTCACACAATATACAGAAAACCCACTCACACGGACAAATATCTAAATGTGGCATCACATCACCATCCAGCACAATTAAATTCAGTAGTGAAGACTCTAGTGACACGTTCTCAGAGGTTGGCAGACGTCGACCATAACAATGAAGAGATGTCTTCACTTCAGAAAGCACTAATGAAAAATGGATTTTCGAGGTATACAATACAAAAGTCGCTAGGGCCATACCGACAAAGAACCCAGGAGGAAACCGAGAACCCAGTATCAAAGGCATATCTACCTTACGTGAAAGGGACGACAGATAAAATTGGCAAACTGCTACGTAAACATAACATAGAAACAATATTTAAAACAGATCGAAAAATAAGTGCAGCCCTTCGTAATCCAAAATCAAAAACTACCCTAGAAAATCAAGGAGTATATGAAATCCCGTGCAAAGATTGCAACAAATCATACATAGAAAGTATTAGTGTAAGAAAGGAGGAACATATGAATACAGTTCGAAAAGAGGAGAAAACACCGTCGCTAGCACAGCATGCAAAATCCACAGGACACAAAATAGACTTCGACAACACCAGAACAGTAGCTAATATCGAGCATTATAGGTCAAGGATTACCAGAGAGGCCATAGAAATCGAAAAAAGACCACAAAATCTTAATAAACGAGATGATACGCAGAGATTGCATAGTTACTGGAAGCCCGCTCTTGTGGGAAAATACATAACCGAAAACACACGACGATCCACCGTGGACGAACCAATCACGAGGAGGCATGTTCAAGTATTGACAAATAGTGAAGAAGCACAGCAACCTGCCCGAAATGGACCTATCACGAGGAGTCAGAGCCGAGCGTGGACCAATCAAGGAGAACCACGGCATTCTGCGGCACCGATCGGACACGAGGATGCCCGACCACCGGCGAGAAGTCACGTGGAGCGTGACGTTTCAGCGAGGCCACTTGTCGGGTTGGCTCAGGCGCCCGCCACGCCTACCACAGGTGGTGGGGGACCGGTAACACGTAGCCAAACGCACAGGCGCGCCCTAGACTGGAGCATATATAAGGAGCCGCACAACGCGGGGAACGTCAGTTCAGTTCGAGTAACGAGGAGCAACAGTAGGAAGCTTTCAGCGAGAACCTGAAGATGGCAGATGAGATTCTGCCGAAACGTCGTTTAGACAACCGTGACTCCTGGAGGAGTCGACCATCGACACGGGAGAGCACCCGGAAGTACAACAAGACTTCATTTAACACCCGCGAAAACCTAAAAAACAACATATATATATATATATATATATATATATCGCCTTAGTCGCCTCCATGTATTGTACAGGCATCCAGCCCTCCATGATAAATATTAAAGTTTTCTGTGTGTATTTTGCACAAATGGCAAATAACAGCAATAAACTATAAGAGCAACAAGAGAGGGGTAAGAAATTATCATTTTTAAATAAATACAATTTTTTGCCATAATCGTAAATGTAGCACGCCTCCATATATCAAGTGGTAGACACGCCTCTCTTGTATAAGTTTTTGCTATACAACAGCTCGCTTACGCCTCCAAGAGTGTTGCCAAAGCGAATGTGATGCGCAAAAGTCCATTTCAAGGCAGTGGGAGGTAAGTTCGTCTACCGTTTCATTAGATTTGGTAGTATTTCAGAGTGAGGCGCATTGTAATGATAATATAAAGTAGTGTATCTTATAACTAATGAGTTAAAAAAAGTGGTCATATTTCAATAGCTATTTATGCCATCAGTTACGAAATGCCTAATTTTGTGTAACGCGTGAGATTTTTGCGGAACGAACGAAGTGAGTTTCGCAAAAATTCACAAGTTACACAAAATTTCATTTCGTAACGTATTGCATACAAGATTTTTTCTAATTTTGAAGAAAGTAATAAAAAAATTAAATTTAATATAATTGATAAAAATTTGGAAAACATAAATTTAGTTTGTTGCTGTTACTTCATGTTAGTTGTCAGTTTGACATTTTGTAAAAAAGTCTAGACGGAAGGTTTTTAGTGAGATTGATATATTTTTAGTTTTATTTTTTTAAAATGAGTAATTCAAGTTCTGAAGAGCTACCAAGCGATATTGAAGAGGCAGCAGGTAATGCTCTATTATCAGTAATTCCCAAAAAGTCAAAGGCAGTTTATGATTTGGCATACGAAAAATTTGTTACGTGGTGTGATGAGAAGAAAATTAAACATGTTAATGAGAAAGTTTTACTTGCATATTTTGAAGGTAAGAAAGATCTAAAAGTTTCCACATTATGGACACTTTACTCAATGTTAAGGTCTGAACTAAATCTGAAAAGGAATATTGATATTAAAAAATATACAAATTTGGTAGCATATATTAAAAGTCAAGCGGACGGGTACAGTGCTAAAAAGTCAAAAGTTTTTATTAAAGAAGATTTTGCCAAATTTTTAGTGGAAGCTGATGACAAAGAATACTTAATGGCTAAGGTTGCAATGATAATTGGAATGGCAGGAGCATGCAGAAAAGCAGAATTAACATTTCTTCCAGTTGAAAATGTTATAGACGAAGGAAGCTATTTTCATGTTGATATCCCACCTTCAAAAACAAAAGTTATACGGCAGTTTGCAATTACCACTGGAGACATTGAAAATACGAATCTTGTTGAAATATTAAGAAAATATATTAAGTTGCGTCCCCAGGTTCTTAAACACAACAGATTTTTTGTAAAATATGCGAATGGAAAATGTACCAGAAATCCTGTTGGAATTAACACATTTAGCAGTCTGCCAAAAGTTATTGCACAATTTCTTCGTCTTTCAAACCCTGTTCTATATACTGGCCACTGCTTTAGAAGAAGCTCTGCCACTTTTCTAGCAGACAGTGCCGCTGATATTTTAAAATTAAAGAGGCACGGAGGTTGGAAATCTAGCTCTGTTGCGGAGGGATATGTCGAAAATTCTATGAATAATAAGAAACTTATAGCGCAAGAAATATTTGGTGAAACATCTAAAGCAATGTGCGCCACTTCCCAAATAACAGCAAGTTCGAGCAATGAAAAAAATATGTCGTCGGGAATTAATTTGAATAATTGCAATAATTGTGTTATCAATATTTATAATAATTAATTAATTTATAATTTATGTTTTTAACTTGTATTATAACAGTTTAATAAATAGAATAATTCTTTTTGTCACTAATTTTGAAATACATTTTTCGTCACCAATTGCATAAAATTTTACTTTATGCAACTAGTTACAAAAAGTAAGACGTTTCATAATGTCAATCAGTTTTAAAAAGTGTCACTTTATATGTCAAAATTAGAAAAAGAATGTTTTATTCTCTAGTATTATTTTTTTTTTACAAAACAAAGATCATTTGAAGTTTTCAATGTATTTCTATATTTTCTATTTACTATACCCCCTTTTGTCCTTATTTTTTAGAATGCAGAATAAAACGTGATGTATTATATGACCAGGATGACACTATGTGACATAACTATAAGTTTTTCCCCTTCCGGTTTCACCGGAAATGGTCCCAACTTTTGATTTTTAAATGGAACACCCCGTATATCATTATATTTTTGGAATCCTTGAAAAATTCTGAGTAAGATGATGCCCCACAAGTGACATTTTGACTCCATGAAAAAAATTTCATTCGAAAGGACCCCGCACCAAATGCATGGGTAATTTGTTGTCGACGGAATCACTCCAAAATCTAGGAACAGAATCTTGAGGTCGTTCTGAATAAAAGCTGTCACGTACATAATATCACAAAATGCCTTTAGTTCAAAAATACAGCAGGTCGAAGCTTCGAAATTCGAAATTTTAAAATCACGATTTTACGTATTTTTTTTACCAAAACGAGCTTATGTATTGGTTTATATGAAGTAGTTATATATGTAAAAGTTCTTCTTTTAACATTGGTAGCCAGGTTGTACAAATATCTACAGAACAATTCGATACGCACTTATCTTCATTTAATAAGATTATTGCTGATTCTTTAATTTTTCTTTTTTTGGTATCTGTTTCTTTTGTTAAAAATTTTTGCTGAGTCTCGAGAAAATATCACCAGTTCTATGTTCTATGTAAGTAGTAAGTATCTATGGAAATAACATAAACAAAATCTTAAAGCTGTGTATTTGACATACACAGCAAAATAAGAGTTTTTCCAAAAAATAGCTTTGAAAACGGAAAGAGATTACTTTCCGAAACGTCAGCAAAATACATTATTTCTGTGTTTATTCCGATTGATATTATTTGCAAAACATAACCTCTGACTTTCCCTTTGGCGTAAACGTCACGGGCGCAGAGGCTTTTTTCCAATAATTCTATTATTCTGTAGATTCTGTGATTTGTTTTGAAGAGGATAATAGTACATGTGGTAGAAAACCCAAATAATAGGAAAGGAAAAGAATGTGTTGAATAACTTGTACCTGCATTAGTCTTCCAATACACTTTAATATTTTCAAAAAAGCTTTATTTTTCTCAGAATCTCTAAATCTTATTCCAATTTGAAATTTTTACTAATCAATCAAATCAAAAACTATTATTCTTGACATCTTTCACCTCTTTGATATTTTGATTTTTTTAAATCTAATTTTGAGATTCTGAATTTAACACAAATTACTTTAAAACTAAAATATATATTCAAAGCCATTTGAAATCATTTTATTCAACAATTCTTCTACTATTAATAAAAAATTTAAATAATTAAACTAGTTAGGTATACCTTTATTTTAACTATCGAATCTTAATGACTGAAACTAAATTGTATAAACTACGCAATGCATTCGCACATGTCCTTAACATTTACAATGATTTTGATAAAATTCTATTATTGAATGTCATTAATGTTTCTCACTAGCTGTCTGGTATATATTAAGTATAATTTTTTTATCCTTTGGGATCGACATAACATTATTATATATATATATATATATATATATATATATATATATATATATGTTCCGAGAAGCTTCCGCGGTCGTTGGTATGAAAAATACTAGGTTCTCGGGTTGAACCGCGTCTGAGATTGTTAATGTCTCGACGTTTCGGCTCCCGTTTTGGAGCCATTTTCAAGAGAAAAAAAAGGGAGTCAAGTAAAAATTGTCAAAGAAAATAATGCTAGGAGTTCGTGGAACTGGTTCGATTCCGGGGTCTCAATCTGCCTACTCCCCAGATCTCACCGCGATCCGTCTCTAAGGCCTCAACCTGCCTACTCCTTAGAGCGAACTCGCTGGCAGTATCGGACGAAGTGTTATTTATACGAAAGCTGTCTGTGGATGGGAGAGTGGTGGGGGGTTGAGAGTCTGTTGATGGAGGCATCAGAGCAGAACGGCTGCTATCAGGATTATGAGGTGTGGATGAATATTGTGGGGCTAGCCTGGAGATCAATGATTTCCAAGCGACTGGAAGACGATGACCGTCATCCCTTTTGTTTAGACAATTGGGACGTTTTTCAATCTCAATTGCTTCGCGGATGATTCGCGGTTTCTGGAAAAATGATGGTGCTATGGTTTTGGTGTTATCGAAGTCTATATTATGGCCTGTTAGACGGCGGTGTTGGGCAAGTGATGATGTGGGATCGGATTTTCTAACTGCAAGACGATGTTCATATATTCTATTGTTAATCCGTCTGTTGGTTTGTCCAATGTAGGTTTGGGGACAGCTTGAGCAAGGTATTTCGTATACACCGTGGGAATCATTAGGTATTTGGTCTTTTGGGGTTCTGATTAAATTGGAAATTGTTTGGTGTGTTGTGAATATGGTTTTTATGTTATTGGATTTCAGGATTTTTGAAATTTTGTCTGTGACACCTTTGATGTAAGGTAGAAAAGCTTTTTGCTGAGGAGGAGTTTCTGTCTGATCAGTTTGGGAAGGATTTTGTGCTTTGTGTATGGATCGCGTTATATGTCCTTTGTCGTAACCGTTTTGTAGAAGTGCTTCTTGTAATGTTTGTAGTTCGGATTGTCTGTTGTAATTGTCTGTTAGTCTGAGGGATCTGGTTACAAGAGTGTTGACAACGGAATTTATTTGTGATGGATGGTGGTGTGATTTTGAGTTAAGGTAACGGTTGGTGTGGGTTGGTTTTCTATACACAGAGTAGGAGAGTTGATTGTTGTTTTGTTTTGTAATGAGGACGTCTAGGAAAGGGAGAGAACAATTATTTTCGATTTCAATAGTGAACTGGATCTGAGGGTGTATATGATTAATGTGAGACAGAAAGTTGTTTAGAGAATCTCTACCATGTGGCCAGATAACGAAGATGTCATCTACGTATCTTAGCCAGCAAGTAGGCTTCAGTTCGGATGAATTCAGGGCTTGGGTTTCGAAGTTGTCCATGTAGATGTTGGCTATGACAGGGGACAGAGGTGATCCCATTGGAGCTCCTCTCACTTGTTTGTAATAGTTGCCTTCTCTTTCAAGGCAACTATTACAAACAAGTGAGAGGAGCTCCAATGGGATCACCTCTGTCCCCTGTCATAGCCAACATCTACATGGACAACTTCGAAACCCAAGCCCTGAATTCATCCGAACTGAAGCCTACTTGCTGGCTAAGATACGTAGATGACATCTTCGTTATCTGGCCACATGGTAGAGATTCTCTAAACAACTTTCTGTCTCACATTAATCATATACACCCTCAGATCCAGTTCACTATTGAAATCGAAAACAATTGTTCTCTCCCTTTCCTAGACGTCCTCATTACAAAACAAAACAACAATCAACTCTCCTACTCTGTGTATAGAAAACCAACCCACACCAACCGTTACCTTAACTCAAAATCACACCACCATCCATCACAAATAAATTCCGTTGTCAACACTCTTGTAACCAGATCCCTCAGACTAACAGACAATTACAACAGACAATCCGAACTACAAACATTACAAGACGCACTTCTACAAAACGGTTACGACAAAGGACATATAACGCGATCCATACACAAAGCACAAAATCCTTCCCAAACTGATCAGACAGAAACTCCTCCTCAGCAAAAAGCTTTCCTACCTTACATCAAAGGTGTCACAGACAAAATTTCAAAAATCCTGAAATCCAATAACATAAAAACCATATTCACAACACACCAAACAATTTCCAATTTAATCAGAACCCCAAAAGACCAAATACCTAATGATTCCCACGGTGTATACGAAATACCTTGCTCAAACTGTCCCCAAACCTACATTGGACAAACCAACAGCGGATTAACAATAGAATATATGAACATCATCTTGCAGTTAGAAAATCCGATCCCACATCATCACTTGCCCAACACCGCCTTCTAACAGGCCATAATATAGACTTCGATAACACCAAAACCATAGCACCATCATTTTTCCAGAAACCGCGAATCATCCGCGAAGCAATTGAGATTGAAAAACGTCCCAATTGTCTAAACAAAAGGGATGACGGTCATCGTCTTCCAGTCGCTTGGAAATCATTGATCTCCAGGCTAGCCCCACAATATTCATCCACACCTCATAATCCTGATAGCAGCCGTTCTGCTCTGATGCCTCCATCAACAGACTCTCAACCCCCCACCACTCTCCCATCCACAGACAGCTTTCGTATAAATAACACTTCGTCCGATACTGCCAGCGAGTTCGCTCTAAGGAGTAGGCAGGTTGAGGCCTTAGAGACGGATCGCGGTGAGATCTGGGGAGTAGGCAGATTGAGACCCCGGAATCGAACCAGTTCCACGAACTCCTAGCATTATTTTCTTTGACAATTTTTACTTGACTCACTTTTTTTTCTCTTGAAAATGGCTCCAAAACGGGAGCCGAAACGTCGAGACATTAACAATCTCAGACGCGGTTCAACCCGAGAACCTAGTATTTTTCATATATATATATATATATATATATATATATAAAACTTTCCTCCCAGTTATCTTAATAAAGTACTCTTAAAATGCTACAATCATGTACATTTTTCGGTTTTGATGGCAGGATTTCACAAGGTTGCAAAGTTTTAGCAACAATTACGATTTTCAGTTGTTTCGGAGCCTATGTTAACTACAGATTGTACTCTGTAACAGCTACATTTTCTTAATTACATTATCCAATTTCTTAAAAAAAAAATTATAATAATTTCTTCTCAAAATTGTTAATTTTTATTTTTTTTTTAAATAATAATAATAATTGGAGTGAATTCCAGTTTATATAATATTTATTTTACAATTCGCAATGGACATTTTTCATTTCTTCAGTTTGTCTCATAGGACTTATAGATCTCGGCTCAAGAAAAAACCGGAGATAAAGACAACCTAAAAACTACCCCCGACCCAATCTCTATTCCCAATTTGAAAGTAATTACTCAAAATAATTATACTCACATCAAATTCACGTGGCATTTTATTTTATTTAAAAAATATGCAGCTGACACAGTCAATTACATGAATATCTCTATAGAGCAATAGGCACTAACCACATCAATATATATATATATGTGTGGAAATCAAAGAGACATTAGTACCAAAATTACACAGGAAGTTCTAAATTTAATATAGAAAAACAGGAAATAATAAAATGGCCATTAAAATAAAAGACAGATGACAATTATGAAACCATTTAATTTGTTATTTTTGTGGACCTAGGGGATTATACTGTATATTACCATATTATAAGTATTATATTATACTATATAGCTTATTGAGACGTCACTTATCACGTAATATGTATTTATTTTACAAAAAGGAATAGTGAGACATATTTAATTTAAATTGCAAGAACAACGTTTATAAGCAAGTAAATCCAAATAGTACCAATCATTTATCTATTTACAAATGTTTAGTTTGTGCCACTTGGCTACCAAATGATTTGTAAGGTATAATTCAATGCAGGTCGGGGTATTTGCCCGCTGAGTAGTTGTTTCCTGCAAATCATTTATAATAACAGTATATAGGTTAAGTCCACCAAGGGCTGAAGGTCACCGCTCTCGGTACTTGCAAAATGGCAAGTCGCTATACATCATGGAGACATCTATGATGTCTGATGTATAGTAGCATTAGACCACATGAGAGGATTCACTTACCTCTCACCATTACGCCACTTGGATTCTTTTGCACGTTTGTTGGAACATCATCAGTATAACAGATATAACAAAAACATTTTAGCAGTTCTCTTGCATAGGACATCGACTATAGTCCAGCACAATTAGCTTGAAAATCGTGATGCTGCGAAGTTTGCGGAAGCATTCATTTCCGCACCACCTTTGAGGTAGAATGCGCGGCATCATATCTCGAAAACGGTAAGGTATGTGAAAAGTGTCCTTTTAGTTAGATAATTTCATGATCTAACAGCAATAACTTGTTTCATTTTTGTGTGAGCAATAGAGAGCGAGATAATAGCGTTCAAACAGATGTAGTATTTTTTGACCAAAATTTATATTTCATGTCTCATATCTCGAGAACATGTAGGTGCACGAAAACCAAACTGGGCTTTTTAGAAACGGCGTTTATTTATAAGAACATAATTATATAGGTATCATTGCCGTTTGAGCAGTAGGAAGAGAGAAAAATGCGGCGATACACGTTGCATAACCGAATTTGGCTATTTTTGCATTTTCACACATATTCAGCTTCATATCTCGAGAACGGTTAGGCGTATTTACATCAAATATTTTTTTTTACGTATTAAAAATTCAGATGTTCAACTTTTGTAATAGGTGTTTTTCACGTTGGAGCGATAGGAAGCGAGATAACAAAATCTGCGAACTTTGACCTCTTATGTGGCACGAAGCTGCAGTGCGTCGGTGGCGTAACTTTCAGGCGTATATCGTTATATCATAATAAAAAGTTTTAAAAAACTAAATTGCGGGGAGGTCGATTTTTGAAAGACGATTACTAATTGTCCTGGATTAATAATGCTGTATTATTATGTAACAGATTGCAAAATAATATTCAGAAAAGCATCATAAATTTAAAAATAATATTTAAAAAAAATTGTAAAAAAAATCGATGACATTGTAGAATGATTTTTACACGACAGTAATTTTTAAACTGTAACTTCATGTTTGTACTTAAATCTCTATATATTATGCACGTCTTTATATTTTTATTGCTTCTCTGACCCATTATTCATGGTAAATTAATGTTTTACTTTTAACTTCTGTTGTTTTTTACCTTGTCGTTATTTTTATAATTAGTTTTAAGCATTTGTGTGGGCAAAGTAAGTGAGTCGTATATTCATCGCCTCTGGTTAAAAGATATAACATAGTCAATCAATCGCGATGTCGCAACCAGCAAATGAAATTTTAATAGATGATTTAATAGTTCCGATTCATGATCAATACGTCACAACCGTCAGGCTTCCACATTTTTGAGTCTCGAAACCCGAGGTTTGGTTTGCCCAGATTGAGGCGCAATTTGCCGTGGCTCGTATTACTAATGATCGCAAAAAATATGACCAGATAGTTGCAGGTTATCAACAATATTTATGATATTGTAGCTAACCCTCCGAAAAGGGATTTATGTATATTAAGTTCAGATTAGCACAAAATGAATTTAACCTTATGTTGGAATTAGGCATATTTAAACCTTCGTCTTCTTCCGTCTCTTCGCCGCTTCATATGGTAGCTAACAAAGAGCTCAATGACTGGCGCCCTTGCGGAGATTATCGGGAATTGAATATGGTTACAATTCCTGACAGGTATCCCTTACCTCACATTCACGATTTTAATTTCCAAGTTTATATAATAAAAATATGTTGGCACCCATCTATACAGTTAACGTTAATGGGTCATTGATACAGTGTGTTGATAGTACAAAATTTTTTGGAGTACACATCGACTCAAATATAAGGTGGCAAACACATAACACCACAGAAATTAGACACCACAGAAATTAGACAACCCCCAATTCCAGAAGCCAGGGCATGTGCGGAAGGGGGTTACACATTGAAAAACGCGGACATACAACCATTTCCTCCGACAGTGCTGGAGCCAGGATTCGAACCCGGTGGTGCGATGTCCGTGTGATTAATCGCGATTGACACCTCGCGCCTTAACCCACTCGGCTATCGACCAGACATATAAACATAGTCATGAAAAAATTAACAGCGGATATTATGCAATTGTGCAACTAAAATCTTCCCTCGAATACAGCCACTTAATAAACATATATTATGCATTAATCTATTCAGCTATACAATATAGGTAATATATCACTTTGGGGAAACCCTTGTGATGCTGAAAGAATTCTTATCTTACAAGAAACGAGTAGTAAGATTATTATTCAATTTAAACCCAAGACAATCCTGCAGGTCATATTTTAAAAACAATAATATTTTAACTGTGTCATGTGTGTATATACTAAAATCTATAATTTTGATAAAAATAAACTTACAATCAGAATTTCAGAATAGAAACTTTCATGAATATTCAACTCAAAAAGGCAATGACCTGTGAACTGAGGCACATTCTACAAAATTATATAGAAACTCACCCTTCCATTCGGGAATAATATATATAATAAATTACCAGATGTTATAAAAAATATTGAATTTTATATATATATATATTGCGATGTATTTGCATATTGGACGATTACGAAGATTGCATGTTTGTGTTATTTGCTGAATCAAGGTTTGAATTTGTTTATTTCCTTTAGATGGTTTTCAAAAATTATTTAAATTAGCTAAAGATCCGAAAGATATGTGTTTTAGAATGTTAATACTTATTTTGAGTTGTTTTAATAGTTTTAAAGTTTTCATTTGATGTCAACAGTAAGTTTGATACTGACATCTGTTAGTAGTATTAAGTTATTGTTGAAATAATTTCTGACATTTAAGTCATTATGACATTTCTTTTAAGTAGGAAATTTTATTTTATAGTTGGTAAATCTTTTCCTGGAGAAAGACAAGGAGGTTTAAGTTAGGTTATGTTTGGCATGAAATTAATCAAAATTCATATGGTGTTTTGTTTTGTTTATTTTGGATACTTTGATATTTAGTGAGATAGAACAATAAACAACAGATAAAAGAGAGGTTGTAAAATTGGAAAAACAAATTTAAGAAAAAAAAAGAACAAGTGAAAATTAGGGAGTGAAGAAGAAATATAATAAACAAGAGATTAAGAATTTTGAAATTGAATTGAAAGTCAGAAATTGTGGAGATCAGCGAAGAAGAGAAAAATAGACTGTAAATAAGAAGGTAGAGGTGTTATTGTGGTTTGGAGTTGCAGAGGAGATAAGGACGAGATAAGGTGAAGAATTAATGAAAGGAGAATTGTTGGATTTGGAAAGAGAAGTGTGTAGCTACGAAGAAGGAAGGTCGTATATTAAAATTTAAATAGTGTACTTATTAGACTTTCGTACCTGTTATAAAGCTAAATTATCTAAATATCAAAGAAAATAAATTATTTATATCAGATTAAAAATTTTACTTTAATAAAAATTTCATTTTAAATAGGAACTGAATTTGAACCTGCTCCTGAAGGGAAAGATAAGCTAGCCGGCCTATTAAATATTTTGACATACTTTCGGATCAAAAGGTAAGAGATTTTAATTTGATCTTTTGGTTTTAAAGTTTTTTTTTTATCTATTGGAAATAAGCAAGTTAAGGTTTGATTAGTACTGCAAATTATTAAGTACAATAAAAAATAAAACAGCACATTTGGCGCCCAACGCGTGGCGATTGTAAAATTGTTATTTAATAAAGTGTGCAGTCTTGGTGAAAGTTTGTGAACTGTTGATTGTGGTACATAGTTTTAAAATTCAATAACAATTGCATTTATTAAGGGTATATAAAGTATTAATTCTTAATTGTGTGGTATATGTATGAAATTAAGATCAGGAAAACAAACAAAAATGGAGAATAAAAATCAAACACCAGAAACTTCTCAACAAGGTGATACATCCCAACAAACACAAGATGATGATAAATTTATACAATTAATGAACATGATAGCGAACAGATTTGATGAAAATAACAAAAAAATGCACGAAAACAAACAAGACATGAATAATAAATTTGATGAAAATAACAAAAAAATGGACGAAAACAAACAAGACATAAATAATAAATTTGAAGAAAGCAAACAAGACATGAATAATAAATTTGAAGAAAGCAAACAAGACATGAATAATAAATTTGATGAATCAACAACAAAATGGACAATAAATTTGAAGAAAGTAAACAAGATATGAACAAAATAATGGATGAGAACAATAGGAAATTGGAAACGAGTATAGTAGAGTTACACAATAAAGTGGACCAGAAAATTAAGAAAGTAGAAGAAAAAGTAGAAAAGGTTTATGAAGAGATAAGTGAATTTAAAAAAGAAGTAAGAGTAGAAGTAGAACATGTTATAGTAGATGGTATGAATGAAATAGATATACGCATGAAAAAATAAGAAGATATAATCAAAACACAATTAAAAGAACAGGATGGTAAGATCGAACAGAATACGAAGATATTGAAGGACACATACACACCTATATTTAACACATATGCTACACAACATCAAACACTGGTAAATCATTTCTATGGTGATTCCAGAACCCACCCAAAAGTATTTTTAGAACGTTTAAGGCAATATCTAAAAACTATAAATTTAAACTTTAATTTAAAACATGAAATTCAAAATTCATTAAAAGGTGAAGCCGAAATTTGGTATCAAATTGTAGAATCTGAATTTAAAACTTTAGAAGAATTTGAAACGTTATTATTAAAAAAGTATTGGTCTGAACATTGTCAGGAAAAAGTTCGTTTCAATTTATTTAATGGAAAATATTCAGAAAATAGTGGTATGTCTAGGGAAAATTATGTCATGCGTAAAATGTATAATATTAAATTCTTAGAGCCAAACTTGATAGAAAATGAATTGATTAAATATCTAGCAAGACATTTTTCTGATGACATCCACCAAGTAATCATTTCACAACGCATTACGACATTAGATGGTTTGAATGAGTACTTGAGAGTGATCGATGATCTACATATGGGATGGAATAAAAATTATAAATCATTTAATAGAAAAACATACAACCAAGCAGATGGTAATGATCAAAATTTCAACAGACAAAATTATTATGCAAATAGACAACAAAATGTGTATAATAATAATTATCAAAAAAATTATGACAGTAGAAATTTTAATAATCAAAATAAAGGTAGAGATTATGACGAAAATAGGAGGTACAACGGTAATGATAATTCTAATAAACAACAGAATAGGTATGATAATAAACGTGATTCAGTAAGATATGCACAGGTAAACAATACAAATGTCAGATCTGATCAACAGAATGACATGAATAAAATTAAGACGATAGCAGAGGTAAATTCACATTTTCCAAGGGAAAATTTTTAGATAGGGAAGTTTTAATTGGGATGACGACATATGGACATATGCGAGAATTTATAGGTATTGAGAATGAATCAAATTTAGATAATAATAGAATTAGTAATTTACCAATCATCAACATTAAAGTTAATGAAATAAATTTAAAAGCATTGATTGATACGGGATCAGAAATCAGTTTAATAAATGGAAAAATAATAGATAGTAAAAAAGAGTTATATCAAAAAAATTGTACTAAGATTTCAAAAATTAAATTATTAAATGCAAATGGTAAGAAATTCACAGAATGCAATAAAATCATAAATTTAGATTTTGAAGTAAAAGAGATACGTTTTAGAGGCGAGTTTGTAATTGTTGACAATTTGAGTTTTGATGTCATAATTGGTGAAGATATTTTATCACGACTTAAGGCAAAAATAGATTTTGGGGAAAAGTCCCTAGTTTTAAAAGGTACTGCGGTGAAAATATTTAATAAAAATGAGTTAAACATAGTGGGTTATATAGGTAATTGTAATAATAATAATTTAAATGATGAAAAATATAAGCCTACATGTGAAATGAATAATTATAAAATGCCTAAAAGATTGGAGATAAATTGTCCTACTAAATATGAAAATCTAGTAAGAAAATTGTTACAAAATTATATATCGTTAATAAATTACAAACCGAGAATAGCTAAAAGTTATGTACACAAGTTGATAGTAGATGAAAGCAAACCGTTTAAATGTAAAACTTATCCTATACCCTTCAAACGTCGAAATAAAGTACAAGAAGAAATCGGAAATATGATAAAATCTAATATTATAGAACCAGCAAAGACAGACTTTATAAATCCTTTAGTAATAGTGAGTAAAAAGGATGATTCCATAAGAATATGTCTCGATGCTAGAAATTTAAACCAAATTACTAAGTCTCAATTTGATGCACCTCAAACCATAGATACTACGCTTTATAGAATTGGAAAGAATACCATATTTTCTAAATTAGATTTAAAAAATTCATTTTGGATTATTCCTTTACATGTAGATTCTCGTAAATATACTGGTTTTAGTGTAGATGGACATATCTATCAATTTAAGGTAGTTCCATTTGGTTTACAATCAGCGTCATCTGCTTTAGTTAGAGCTATACAATCAATTTTAGATAGATACGAAAATTTTTGTCTTCATTACATAGATGACATTCTTGTATTTTCAGATACAGAGGAAGAACATTTTGAACATTTAAACATAATATTAAATGCTTTAGATGAGGCAGGTTTAAAATTAAACATAGAAAAATGTGACTTTTATAATACTTCGGTAAAATATTTAGGGTATATTATAAATCAACAAGGAATATCGATAGGTAAAGAACGTATTAAAGAAATCAAAGAATATCCAGCTCCAAAAAATTTAAAGATGTTAAGAGGGTTTTTAGGTATATTAAATTATTATAAGAAGTTCGTACCTCGACTTTCAGAGTTAGAAATACCGCTAATAGAATTACTTAGGAAGGACACAAAATGGGAATGGAATAGAAGACGTGAAAAAGCATTTAACAAATTAAAAATTAATTTTCATGATAATTTACTTTTATATAGTCCAGATTTTAATTTACCTTTTCTTTTACGTACAGACGCTTCAGAACAAATAGTTGCGGCAGAACTTATTCAAATTATAAATGGAATTGAAACGCCAATATATTTTGTATCTAGCATTTTAAAACCGTATGAAACTAGGTATTCCACATCAGAACTCGAGATGTTGTCAGTAATACACGCTATATCTAAATTATCTTATATTTTAACATCAAACCATTTTACAATTGAAACAGATCACTCAGCTTTATGTTCGCTCATGAAAAATAGGTTTGCAAACAATCGAATTTATAGATGGTCTCTCTTAATTCAAGAGTACTCGTTTACTATTAAACATAGACCGGGTAAAGAAAATATAACAGCAGATGCACTTACTCGAAATAAACAAGTTGATATTGATAAAAGAAATAATTTTATAGTAGGTTTAAATATTCTGTTGGGTGAAAATTCGTTATATACAAATGAAAAAATTATTGAAAGTCAAGAATATTTGAATGAACTTAAAAATACAGTACGTGTATGTTCACATAGAGGATATAGTATTAAAAACAATATGCTCATTAAGACAGTTATGGATGAAGAGAAATACGTGATACATGATAAATTAGCTTTAGATATTTTAAATGATTTGCATATTCATTTTGGGCATATTGGGGTGAGAAAAACTTGGATGATTTTTAGAGAAACGTTTTTTTGTAAGAACGATTTACCATTAACGAAAAGAATAATTTCATTATGTCACAATTGTTGTTTGGGAAAAATTAAAAACCATAAAAATAGAAATAAAGTAAATAGTATTTTGACAAAACAACCTCTAGAAATTATAGCTATTGATTTTATAAGCAATCTAATAAAGGATAAAGGTGGTTATAAACACATACTGGTTGTGGTTGATGTTTTTTCAAAATTTACAAAGGTATATCCCACAAAAAGATGTAATACAAATACGGTTTGTAGAATACTTTCTAAATATTTTAAAACTGTAGGCACTCCTAGAAAAATTTTAGCTGACAATGCGACATATTTTGACAATGACAGATTAAAGAAATTTTTGACAGACAAACAAATACAAATAATTTTTACGACAATTAGACATCCACAAGCAAACCCTGCAGAACGTTATATTCAAGAAGTAATAAAAATTTTAAGATTAACTGTACAACATGATCATACTGATTGGGTATCATTTCTCTCATATGTAGAATATTTCATAAATAGTGTACCAAGTACGATCACTCAACTATCACCAATAACGGTAATGTTTGGCGTTACACCTGTCAGGCCATGGGAGTTTGAGTCAAGAATAAATTTAGAACAAGTTAGAAATCAAGTAAGGACCAGATTAGAAAGAAATGTAAAGAAGTATCAAGATAGAGAAAATAAGAGAATTAAAAGACAGATAGTTTATAAACAAGGTGATGTAGTAATAAGTAAAAGTCTGAAAGTATCAAAAATTGACAGGAATATATGTGCTAAATTTCAATATCCATATGAAGGACCATATATGATAAACAGGGTTTTAAATGAAAATACGTATGAACTAAAAAACATGAATAATGAAAACATAAGAGGTAAATTTCACATAGAAATGATTTATCCAGACACATTGACAAATTAAAACGCACAAAGAAAACACAACAAAACTGATGATAAATACACTATTTTGCAAATACGGCATAATTGAATAAAATTAAACAGTTTTACATAAGTAAAAGCTTATAATTTGGGGAGGGAAATGCGATGTATTTGCATATTGGACGATTACGAAGATTGCATGTTTGTGTTATTTGCTGAATCAAGGTTTGAATTTGTTTATTTCCTTTAGATGGTTTTCAAAATTTATTTAAATTAGCTAAAGATCCGAAAGATATGTGTTTTAGAATGTTAATACTTATTTTGAGTTGTTTTAATAGTTTTAAAGTTTTCATTTGATGTCAACAGTAAGTTTGATACTGACATCTATGTTAGTAGTTATTAAGTTATTGTTGAAATAATTTCTGACATTTAAGTCATTATGACATTTCTTTTAAGTAGGAAATTTTATTTTATAGTTGGTAAATCTTTTCCTGGAGAAAGACAAGGAGGTTTAAGTTAGGTTATGTTTGGCATGAAATTAATCAAAATTCATATGGTGTTTTGTTTTGTTTATTTTGGATACTTTGATATTTAGTGAGATAGAACAATAAACAACAGATAAAAGAGAGGTTGTAAAATTGGAAAAACAAATTTAAGAAAAAAAAAGAACAAGTGAAAATTAGGGAGTGAAGAAGAAATATAATAAACAAGAGATTAAGAATTTTGAAATTGAATTGAAAGTCAGAAATTGCGGAGATCAGCGAAGAAGAGAAAAATAGACTGTAAATAAGAAGGTAGAGGTGTTATTGTGGTTTGGAGTTGCAGAGGAGATAAGGACGAGATAAGGTGAAGAATTAATGAAAGGAGAATTGTTGGATTTGGAAAGAGAAGTGTGTAGCTACGAAGAAGGAAGGTAAGGTTTTTGTGTGTTTAATTTTGGACAAGGTCGTATATTAAAATTTAAATAGTGTACTTATTAGACTTTCGAACCTGTTATAAAGCTAAATTATCTAAATATCAAAGAAAATAAATTATTTATATCAGATTAAAAATTTTACTTTAATAAAAATTTCATTTTAAATAGGAACTGAATTTGAACCTGCTCCTGAAGGGAAAGATAAGCTAGCCGGCCCATTAAATATTTTGACATACTTTCGGATCAAAAGGTAAGAGATTTTAATTTGATCTTTTGGTTTTAAAGTTTTTTTTTATCTATTGGAAATAAGCAAGTTAAGGTTTGATTAGTACTGCAAATTATTAAGTACAATAAAAAATAAAACAGCACAATATATATATATGTATATATATATATATATATATATATATATATATAGATCAAGTGTGCTTCTAGAGGGCAGAAATATTAAAACCTAATATTTCAGTCGCAAGCTCCTCTATAAAAGCCTTATTTTACTATAAGGAATGTAACCAGACTGCAGACTGCAACCAACAGCTACTTTCCGGGCTATGTGACCCGCCGAGCGCTGAATTACAAGTTACAAGCCTGGCGCGTTAAGTGTAATAATCGCATATTACCAACAAAACGCTAATGCTTCGATTGCAACAAACACCAGCCGAAAGACTGATCCTACTTAAAGGAGCTCTCGTGGCAGTCGTCCCATACCACTTTCAGACTGCAGTTTCGAGCTATTGGCTCTCGTCAGTGCAAGGTAAGCATGTGACGAACAACACGAGGATCCCTTGACTATTTAGTACATCTCGGTATTTTTATGATAGCGAGATGTAAAATAGTAAGCAGGCGCCATCTAGCGGTCCAGTGTCTGTTGCAATCGAAAAATAAATAGCCTGACTGGGCTTAGCATAGATCAAGTGTGTTTCTAGAGGGCAGAAATATTAAAACCTAATATTTCAGTCGCAAGCTCCTCTATAAAAGCCTTATTTTACTATAAGGAATGTAACCAGACTGCAACCAACAGCTACTCTCCTGGCTATATGCCCCGCCGAGCGCTGAATTACAAGTTACAAGCCTGGCGCGTTAAGTGTAATAATTGCATATTACCATCAAAACGCTAATGCTTCGATTGCAACAAGCACCAGCCGAAAGACTGATTCTACTTCTCTCATACCAGTCGTCCCACACCACTTGCAGACTGCTGTTTCGAGCTGTTGGCTCTCGTTAGTGCAAGGTAGGCATGTGACGACTTACACAGAACCCCTTGTCCATTTGGCACATCTGGATATCTTTAGGATAGCGACATGCAAAATAGAAGCTTATCCGCTTTCCGATATTACGGCCGAGACAGTAGCACGCATGTAGTGAAGTATACAATACTACAGGAATACTGTATACTTTCATTCCAGTTTAACTTATTTTAATCATGCATGGATCAAGTAGTTCAGTTTTAGATTAGTTCAATACCTGATTAGTTCTTTTGTTAACTTTTAATTCTAACTTCACCAGGCCGCAACTTGCGTGCCGTGTGCATTTCGTGCCGGGTGCAAAACACGTGACCGTGATTTTTGGGTATAAAATAGCTAGCCAGAAACCAGTAAATTCAGAGCTTGACTTTCACCTTTCTCGAGTGTGTTGAACTGAGATTGTTAAAGAACGCTATAACCCCGATATACTTTTCGACGTTGTAACAAAATCCGACTTAGGAAATACTTCGTAAGAAAAGCGTGCTTCACGTAAAAACGCCGTGGAGGAGGTTTTTAATTCTTGGAAATATATTTTTGCTCTTCGGAGCGTTTTTTATGCCAAATTTTCGCTAACTCTTCGAGGAGCGTTAATTTGGTAAGTGTAGTAAATGTCGCTGCACAGGGACGTAATGTCGCCCCGACCACCCAATTTTAGAAAGTATAATAAAATTGGACTTGAACTTCCAAATTTCCAAGATTAAAAACCCTTTTACGAATCCACGTTGTCAAGCACTGCAACTCTTACGGAGTGTTGAATATGAGGACAAGTTAGTCCAACGACTATTCAAAGTATATCGGAAGTTATAGCGAAAATAGCCCTTAGCGACATGGGACCCCCATCATTTCCTAGCAGTCGGATTTGACGGGGAAATGATGACTTTTGACGGGGTTTGCCCTAAACCGGTTCCTCAGTGATTCGGAGTCAAAAAAGTATTATTACCATGTACTCACACGTGCATGGGATCTGCCTTGCCTGAACGTAAAATTTGTTATTGCATAATACAAACGAAGTAGATACGCTTCAAGCAATTTTAAGCTCCGAGGAGCGACCAAAATTTATGTGAATTAATAAAATACGTTTATAAGACAGGCAAGCATAAGCCCACCAAAATTTCAGTTACATGAAACTTTTCTTGAATCTTTTTGTGTATCGTTAGCTTTTCAAACTGCATATTGGATGGTAGTTGGTACCGTATGAATCGTCCCGTTCCTCACCATGTGTTGTACACGGGTCAGACCATTGTTTGTTAACATTTTCTCTGAAGAAGTTGTTGTAAAAACATAAATTTTTTAAAGATTTAATATACATTTTTTGAACTTTATATTGTCTTTTACTTGTGTTTTCTAACAAAATTTCCCTTTCAGATTTAATTTTAAGAGAGTGTGAAACAGACAGTGTTAGATTTATAGTGTTACGACGTCTTCCAATTGATACCATCAGAGCCGCAGTTAAGCATAAACGACAGTAAGTATGATTTATCCATTAATCTCCGTCTGAAACAGTCACTTTGAACCCAAAAAATTTTGTGAACGTAATATTTTTATTTAGAATTTAGAAAAGGTTGAGGAAGAAGAAAATTAATTTTTTCTTTTTCCTATTTTTTTTTAATTTTTCTAAGTTTTTTCGAGCAGAAAATACGTCCTTCAGACTTCCATCAAAGCATGGATCGTTCACATGGCGCCCGAACAGGGACCATGCCGTCCCCAAACCCAACAAATCCTTTCTCATTCATGGCGGAAGACTCCGAGGGGTCGACCCCAAGAGAATTTTACGAGCGAGTCACCGCACCGCTCATCGACGACGGTTCTAGAGGGATAGAACCACAGCGACTGTTTCCAGAGGGAAATAATGTAAATCTATCTGCTTCACAGCCACAAACTGCTAATTCGATGGAAAGTATGTTTCTGAAAATGGCAGAGGGCTTCGTGCAGGCGATACAGAACGTGTCGACCTGTACGCCCCATGAGAGACAAAGATGTCCGAACGTGACGTTCCATGGGCTTGATCATGAAGATCCAGAAGCTTTTCTGAAAATTATGGAGGAATATTTCGACAGAGCTCGCATAAGCCATGACTATGATCGCCTCCATAACGTAACCGGCCAACTCAAGGGCGAAGCTCAACGATGGTCCGAACAATTTAGGACGTTGACTACTTCGTATACCTTATTCAAGGAAAGATTCCTTACGAGATTTAATTCTCCCGACATACAGTCACGAGCTATTGCTCAACTGTATGCCGTCAAGCAAACGTCTTTAGACGACACGGCAGTGTTTATCACAAGGAAAACCTGTCTTTTCGATCGTATTGATCCCTTCAAATCCGAAGCCATCAGAGCTCGGGTCATCATGGACCAACTGCGTCCAGAAATTAGGTCACGCTTGAGAAGCAACCTAATTTCAACCACAGAGATGTTAATAGCAGCGGCTACTAACGTCGAGCGGGATTCAGCTGACGAACAGACGTCGCTAATCCAGCTGATCGATCAACGTCTGTCCCGCGCGTCTTACTATCAAGAGCCGGGACATTTAAGTCCACAAAATTCAAGTATAAGGAGCAATGGAAGCCCAACTCCGACAGCACCGAGGGTGCATTTCCGAGAGGACGTATCTCGACAGGACGGTCCAGGCAGAGCGCCTGGTCGTCCTTTTTTTATGCCTAATTCTACGAGCGGATCAGTGAATCCTGACCGCAGGCAAACCAATTTCAATGGCGGATCGGGGAAATTCCGAGTACCCGACCGACCGGCAACCCCGTGCCGATACTGTACAGACACAGTGCAGTGGCACTTCCATAGCCAATGCCCGAATAACCCGCATCTCAACAGGAGACCGGGAAACTTTCGAGGGGCCAGAGACCCAGGCCAGGGTCCATCTGCAAGATCCCCGGCACAACGGCCGAACCAAGGCGGCAGCAATGTCCAGTAATTTTTTCCGATACTCATGACCACTACGACGCTCCTCTGCACAAGACAAGAGAGTCGATAAATTATATGAGCGAAGCGTTCCCTTTGCCTCGTATAAAAGTTCAAATTAATGAACATGCGGTCGACGCACTGATCGATTCAGGCTCGACGCGAAACGTTATCCATCCGAGGATGTTGGATAATTTTAAAAATCTCACGACACGTCGATCATTTGCTATGGCGTGCGGAGATCGAATGGTGGACTCTCTTGGCACGACAAAATTACAAGTAATAATTTCAGGCACCTCTTTTGAAATTGATTTTCAAGTAATCGAAAATTTGAACGAAACGATAATATTAGGATCACCATTCTTATATATGAACAATGTCGCATATGATTATGGCCGAAAATGCCTATATGCCGGCACGGAAGAGCGTATTACCGTCTTCTGGAATCAAGCTTCTCAGAGGGAGAGACAGCAGGCAAAGCTTCCTGAAGAGCTTGTTATTAAAGACAAATTTCTACGGCCGCTGTTCGAAGAATTTGTCGATCTGTTCACTGCGGAACCGACTCAAGCAACCACAGTGACTGTTAAACACAAAATTACAGTAAAAGACACGAAACCATTTAATATCAGACCATATCCGATGTCTCCGAGTACTAAGAAAATTATGTACGACCAAATCGAAGAGATGTTGAAAGCTGGCGTCATCGAACCTAGCACTGCCCAATATAGTTCACCACCCGTGATAATAAAACGCTCGGACAAGAAACCACGATTTTGCATCGACTATCGCCATTTGAATGAAATGACTGAAGACGAGGCTTCCGTCTTACCAAAAATACACGAAAGTATTAAAGATTTAGGCAATTCGAAGATTTTTTCTGTGTTGGATTTAAAAAGTGGATATTGGCAAATACCGCTAGATGAAGCATCAAAAGATTTCTCGACTTTTACCACTCCTGATGGGGCAGCTTACAGATTCAATGTCATGCCTTTCGGCCTCAAGACAGCTCCCTGTACCTTTCAGAAATTCATGGCAAAGGACGTTTTAACGGGTTACCTGCACCACTTCTGTAAAGTGTATTTAGATGATATAATCGTTTACAGCGTAAACGTGAAGGAGCATATGTCCCACTTGAGATTAGTCTTTGAAAGACTACGTCTGCACAATCTAAAAGTGTCACCGGAAAAGTGTGTAATAGCGACGAATGAAATTCAATATTTAGGCCATACAATTAGAACTGATACTTCCCAACCATTAGAAAAACATGTCTTACAAATTCAAAATTATCCCGTTCCAGCTACAAAAAAGCAGCTACAAAGTTTCCTAGGGCTTTGCAACTGGGTACGAGAATATCTACCAAATGTGGCGATGATCACGAAGCCGCTAACGAAACTTCTTTCGAAGGAAAATCGTTTTCATTGGAACCATACATGCGATGAAGCGTTTAGAAAATTAAAAGAATTATTATCCGGACCGCTGGAACTCCATCGGCCGGATTTTTCACGTCAGTTCATTTTGCAAACAGATGCATCCCTCCAAGGCCTTTCGGCCGTATTATATCAATTAGGCGACAACGGCGAGAAATATATAATTTCGTATGCAAGCAACACGTTATCTCCAGCAGAGAGACGTTACCACATAAACGAGCTGGAATGCTTGGCGGTGGTGAACTATATTAAAAAGTACAAGATGTACTTAGCAGACAAACCGTTCTTGGTGAAGACGGACAACAGGGCGTTACTTTGGTTAAACAAACATAAGGACGACAAAACAAAATTTACACGATGGTCATTACTATTGCAAGAATATGCATTCAAAATTGAACACTGTCCAGGAAAGGAGAATTTGTTAGCAGATTTTCTCAGTCGTAACCCACAAAATCAGTATGTCGAGACAGACGATGAAGAGGAAAGAATGTTCCTACCAAATTATAAGTGTCCAGAACGTATTTCTGTTTTAACACATTCAGAAATATACGAAGATATCGTACAGGCTCAATTGAGTTCAAGAGATATTCAAGACAAGATCCGCCGTTGGAATGATCTATTTCAACAGGAACAACGTTCCGATGCGGATCTTATTTTTATGAAAAATTTTCACGTCCAAGACGATGTACTTTTTAAAGATTGCGATCGAAATTTTAAATTGATAGTTCCAAAGAGGAAAATAAAAGAATTGATTTACCATTATCATGACCGAGATGAAGCATGTCATCCAGGAAGAGACGAGACTCTCAGGAAAATAGCGAAACGCTACTATTTCAATAATATGGCCAGGATCGTAGGCAGATACATAAACGACTGTCTGATATGCCAGTCTGTAAAGACAAGACAAGCCCAACCCAATGCTCCACTTAGAAGTCATGCACCACAAAATGCATTTGAAACCTTGAGCGTCGACGTAATTGGCCCGCTGCAGAGGACTAAAGACGCCGAAAACAGATACATGATTATCGTCGAAGACGTTTTCAGTAAATGGATAGAGGCAAAGGCATACATTCAGGTCGACGGCAGAACGATAGCCAAATTTATCGACGAAGAGATAGTAGCAAGATTCGGAGTCCCTCGAGTCATAATTTCAGACAACGGTGGTCATTTCAATTCCGAATGGTACATCACGTTTTGCGAAAGGAATGGTATCGAACGATACTTAATTCCGGCATATCACCAACAATCCAACCCCGTGGAACGACGGGTTCAGGAATGTAAGAAAATTTTAAACACCCTTTTATTTAAAAAGCCAAACGACACTTGGGATCGCTACGTGCATCAGATGACATACATCTTAAGGAATCGTAGGAACGCCGCTACAAATCAAACACCTAGCATGGTCGTGTTAGGATATGATCCAGCCGAAAGAGGCGAATGGGATTTGTATGCCTGGAGGCAAGAAAGAGCCAAGCAACAAACGCTTCCACGATACGAGCGAGTCAAGGAAGCCCGTCAGGCCCAACAAAATTATAAACAAAAATATGCGCCGAAAGAGGCCGTCACTCCGATCGTTTTCAAAGTAGGAGACAGAGTCATGAGTAAAAGAAAAAGGAAGGTACATACCTTCACGCCGTCTTGGTCAGGCCCAACCAGAATTCTGAAGAAGTTTTCAGACGAAGTGTATCTCGTGCAAAAGGGAAATGTAACGACAAGAGTACATGTCAATGATTTGAGACCAGCCCCGCCAGAGGAGCACAACTTGGAAATCGAATCTTCCGATGAAGAAAATGCTAGTCCAGGCGGAACATCACTCGATGGAAATGATTCCCCGTTCTCAGACGATTCCACAGAACCTCCACCGCCGGAGCAAACGGTTGTACAAATCCATGCACCGCCACGAGATGCTTCCACTTCTGATTCAGAATCAAGTTCTGGAGATTCAATCATATTTTTATAACATTTTTCAACCTAGGCTAAGTTTTAACTTAGTGCTAGGTTTATTTTATATCAAAATTTCCATACCAACTTCTTGTCGTGTCAGGCAAAAGTTGGTATTTTTTATGCATTTTTTACAAGTTATTTTCATTGAGGATATTGTATCGTCCATACAAATCTTCCAAATTCACTGCAGCAACTCTGACCGTGTCCGGCAGAGTTGGTATTTTTTTATAATTTTTCTAAGTCCTCATATGTTCAAAACATATACATCTGTAAGCAGAGTCCGACCCAAAGGGTCCAAACAAATGTTCCATTGGCACGGCATGGAAAGACGACGACTCTGACGCAAGAGCGCGATTCAGACGAGTCTAGCAACTCAAGGGCGAGATGCCGCCACGTCTGCTGGAGGGGCAGATGCAACGATCCGACGGATGCAGATTCTGTCGCAGATTTCTCACAAGAAGAGATTTTAATAAAAACCATTTCAATCAATATAAGTCAACAAAATTCAATGTTCCTATTCTCAAAGACGACGATGTGATATCGGTCGCAGATTTCTCCCAAGAAGAGATTTTTTTTAACTACACGGAAACCATTTCAATCAATATAAGTCAACAAAATTCAGTGTTCCTATTCTCAAAGACGACGATATGTTATCGGTCGCAGATCCCCAGACGGGATATGAACAAACATATTACTAAAATTTTGTTTTATATTGTTTCATATAAACTGAGCAGAGCCATAGTATAGCTGGAGCCAAGCAGTCCGAGGACCACCTAAGCTGTTCCAGAAGGCAGTTCGACACCGAAGGTGATCGACGAGGCATAGACACGAGGAGGAGCAGACGCAAGCCCGCATTAGTGGAAGAACACTAAGAAAGATAAGTGCGTCGAAAGTGTTTGTGTTGTGTCATCGAGAATCTGAGGATTTTCGATTTTTTTCTTTTTTTAATGCCATTTTTGAAACACAATGTTCAATAATTCAATCGAATGCTATGCATCGATATATGTTCAAATTTATCACCATTTTTAGATTTGCATCTATGTTTTGTTCAGATAGGCCGGTCTGAACTATAACCGAATACAACACATGGGAGACTACATCCAATGATCCATTTTATTTTCAAACAATCAATTTACCAAACGTTACACAAAAAGATTCACGGAAAGGAGGGGAGTGTTAAAGAACGCTATAACCCCGATATACTTTTCGACGTTGTAACAAAATCCGACTTAGGAAATACTTCGTAAGAAAAGCGTGCTTCACGTAAAAACGCCGTGGAGGAGGTTTTTAATTCTTGGAAATATATTTTTGCTCTTCGGAGCGTTTTTTATGCCAAATTTTCGCTAACTCTTCGAGGAGCGTTAATTTGGTAAGTGTAGTAAATGTCGCTGCACAGGGACGTAATGTCGCCCCGACCACCCAATTTTAGAAAGTATAATAAAATTGGACTTGAACTTCCAAATTTCCAAGATTAAAAACCCTTTTACGAATCCACGTTGTCAAGCACTGCAACTCTTACGGAGTGTTGAATATGAGGACAAGTTAGTCCAACGACTATTCAAAGTATATCGGAAGTTATAGCGAAAATAGCCCTTAGCGACATGGGACCCCCATCATTTCCTAGCAGTCGGATTTGACGGGGAAATGATGACTTTTGACGGGGTTTGCCCTAAACCGGTTCCTCAGTGATTCGGAGTCAAAAAAGTATTATTACCATGTACTCACACGTGCATGGGATCTGCCTTGCCTGAACGTAAAATTTGTTATTGCATAATACAAACGAAGTAGATACGCTTCAAGCAATTTTAAGCTCCGAGGAGCGACCAAAATTTATGTGAATTAATAAAATACGTTTATAAGACAGGCAAGCATAAGCCCACCAAAATTTCAGTTACATGAAACTTTTCTTGAATCTTTTTGTGTATCGTTAGCTTTTCAAACTGCATATTGGATGGTAGTTGGTAACGTATGAATCGTCCCGTTCCTCACCATGTGTTGTACACGGGTCAGACCATTGTTTGTTAACATTTTCTCTGAAGAAGTTGTTGTAAAAACATACATTTTTTAAAGATTTAATATACATTTTTTGAACTTTATATTGTCTTTTACTTGTGTTTTCTAACAAAATTTCCCTTTCAGATTTAATTTTAAGAGAGTGTGAAACAGACAGTGTTAGATTTATAGTGTTACGACGTCTTCCAATTGATACCATCAGAGCCGCAGTTAAGCATAAACGACAGTAAGTATGATTTATCCATTAATCTCCGTCTGAAACAGTCACTTTGAACCCAAAAAATTTTGTGAACGTAATATTTTTATTTAGAATTTAGAAAAGGTTGAGGAAGAAGAAAATTAATTTTTTCTTTTTCCTATTTTTTTTTTATTTTTCTAAGTTTTTTCGAGCAGAAAATACGTCCTTCAGACTTCCATCAAAGCATGGATCGTTCACAAGATAACCGGAAGCTCAAGTTTCTCCGGCGTCGTGGCAGCCGCTGGCCAAGTATCTGTTAGGGATGATCCGAGTGCGTTGAACTGGACCTCCTGCCAGATTGATTCCAGTGTGTTGAACTGGATCTCTCCTGAAACAGATTTCTTAGTCGCGTCTGTTATGTCCTGGAACTTCGATTAGAGAATTGGGGTTACGACGACGTACATAGAGGAACTATGTTACACTCTCTTTCTCTCTCTCTCTCTCTCTCTCTCTCCGATTACTATGATGTACTTATGTAATAACAAGATTGTCGCAACCTAAGCCATAAAAGATATGGCCACACTGTACATATAATTATTAGGAAAATAAATGTCTTATTTTGGATCTCGATTTTAATTAATATTAACATTGAACCCTGGAATAACCTCCAAACCAGCTACCCGAGCAAAACAAGCATCACATTTTGGCGCCCGAGCAGTTCAACAATCTAATCCAGATACGCCGGCTATTACATTTCACAACCAGGACAACTTTGTACAGAAATTGTCAATATTACATAGTTTTTACGTTATCATAGTAACGGAGTAAAAAGATACATATTTTAAGAAGGACAACTCACCAGTCCCACCAGAGAAACAATTAATTATCCGAAATGAGTTTGTCCGAATCGGAAGGGGCATATGGTCTCGAAGTTGTAGACGAAACTGTAGGATGGATCTACAAACTAAAGAAGGATGAACTACAGCAAGAAATTTCAAAACATGGTGGAAAAGGCACCGGAACGGTCGAAGAATTACGTTCAAGACTAAAAAACATTATTCGAGAAAACAAACCGGCCGCTAGCCCGAATCTCATTACTTCGAATCCACAACTAGCAGCTGTTAATGCCGTCCTCGACCAAGTCCGCAAGTGGAATGTCCATTTTGATGGAAAAAGAGATGCTATCTCATTTTTAGAAAGAGTACAAGAACTACAAGATGGCTACAATTTCTCTAATGAACAAATGTTGCGGGCTTTGCCAGAATTATTGCAAGGCGATTGTTTATTATGGTACCGGAATAATAAATGTGCTTGGATGACATGGAATAACTTTTTTACAGACTTTAAATCATTTTACTTACCTGCAGATTATAACCTTAACCTGGAAGAAAAAGTAAAGTCCCGCATTCAAGGAGAATCCGAAGGTATAAAAGATTATGTCATTGCCATTCAAACATTGCTAAGACGATTAAATAATGTCTCTCCGGAACAACAATTATACAGAATATACACGAATTTACGCCCTGAATATAGGAAATATATTAGGAGGCGTGATTTTGTGACACTCGCAGAACTTCTAAGCCTAGCAAACGATTACGAGATGGTCTGTAAACAAGAATCGGCTTTAAAGAAACCGGTACAGCAGACACAGATTTCTACACAACGCCCTGGGTATAACACTTACAGTAGAAATTTCTCTGGTAACAATGAAAATAAAGGTACCGCAAGTTTCAATAGAAATGCACTAAATAACAAAGAAAGACCAGCCGGTTATTACACAAACGCTACACAACAGATTTCACGTCCCAACGAAACCACAAATTCAACACAACCCTCTCAGCCTTCACCTGGAAATTATGACAGTAAAACTTCGTGTTGGCGTTGTGGTAATGTTGGGCACACACGATTTAATTGCAGATCTCCAAGAAAACTTTGTTCGAGATGAGGGCGCGCAGACATATTATCCCGAGATTGTAATTGCCTAGAACGTCAAACCATGGGAAACGACGAAGGAACTACGCAAGTCCGAGGTCGGCGCAGTTTCGACTAGATTCTACGTCGTTTTCACAGATGACGTTGACGCACGAAGTAGACAACCGTCTCAAGTTACAACTTACTATCGAGAACTACTCGTTCGAAGCGTTAATCGACACCGGTTCGGCACGCTCATATATAGGTGACGCTGTACACACCTTGTGTGAGAGAAATAATGTGAGTCATTTTGCCTGTGACCAAAAGGTGGAGTTAGCTGATTGTTCAAGAATTGATATTAATAGAGGGTTCACTATTAAATACTCAATAGCTCAAAAACAATGGACGGACAATTTCCTATACTTACCTAAATTGGCTCCCGATATTATATTAGGTATGGATTTTTTGCTAAAACATGGATTTAGCGCAGATTTAGACAAACAGAAGTTGCGAATAATGGGAAATTGGTATGACATAAAGGGCACAACCAAAGAAAGTACGCGATTGGCGAGTATTGCCCAGCCGACAATATCGGAACAAGAACGCCTGTCACAGTTCTTACAAGCAGAACTACCGAAGTTCAATCGAATTAAAGGCGTTACCCAACTGATCACACACAAAATACGGCTTATAAAAAAATACCCCTATTAAACAAAGACACCGGCCTTTAAATCCAGCCATGCAGGAAATAGTCAACACAGAACTAGACCAAATGTTACAAGATGGTATAGTAGAACCTTCTAATAGCCCGTGGAATAATCCCGTCGTCATGGTTAGGAAAAAAGACAATAAATTTAGATTTTGCATTGATTTCAGAAAGGTAAACGAAGTTTCAATGAAAGATGCATACCCGTTACCGTTTATAAATTCTATCGTAGACAAGCTAAAAGAAGCTAAATTTATATCAACTTTAGATCTACGTTCTAGCTACTGGTTGATACCTTTAACCGATGATAGTAAACCAATAACGGCTTTTACAGTTCCAGGCAGGGGTTTATATCAATTTAAAGTTTTACCTTTTGGCCTCCACTCTGCTCCGAGCACATTTCAGAGACTTTTAGACAGAATTATTACTCCCGAAATGACGTATGCTTTCGCATACCTAGACGACATCGTGATTATAAGTAAAACATTTGAAGAACATCTGAAACATTTAAAAGATATTTTCAAACGGCTTTTAGAAGCAAATTTACAATTGAATCCAGATAAATGTAATTTCTGTAGAAAGGAACTTAAATATCTAGGCCACCTAGTATGCGAAGAAGGCATTAAAACAGATCCAGATAAAGTTAAAGCAATTCTAACTATCCAAGCATCGAAAAACGTCAAACAATTACGTCGTTTTCTCGGAATGTCGTCCTGGTACAGAAGATTTATACAGGGATACTCAGAAATTGCTGCACCATTGAATAGACTTTTAAGAAAACACACACGCTGGAAATGGTCTCAACTCGAAGAAAACGCTTTTAATACTTTAAAAAAATCATTAACCGAAGCCCCCATATTAAATTGCCCTGATTTCTCAAAAACATTTTACCTGCAGACGGACGCATCAACAGAAGGTTTAGGTGTGGCCCTCATACAAAAAATCGACAACCAGGATCGAGTTATAGCATATGCAAGCCGTTCTTTATCCAACGCTGAAAAGAAAATGTCGGCGGTCGAGCTCGAATGCGGAGCAATTGTTTTCGGAATAAGGAAAAACCTACATTATCTGATGGGATATCATTTTGTAGTCGTAACAGACCATCAAAGTTTAAAATGGTTAAATTCTATAAATTCCCCTAGTGGACGATTAGCCAGGTGGGCAATAGAATTGCAACAATACGACTTTGAAATAAAATACCGAAAAGGAGCACTAAACAAAGTTGCAGATGCGCTTTCCCGCCAACCAATCGTCGAACAAAATACAGATATCGACGAATTTCTTTTTACTATTGGAGAAGCCGAAAACTGTGAATGGTACCAGAACATCGTCAGATTAGTTAAAGAAAGACCCGATAAAAAACCAGACTACTGCTTGGAAAATGGAAATCTTTATCGTCATGTTTGGACAAATAACGGTTTTACTGACGACGAATTCTCCAACCCATGGAAGCTGTGTATCCCGCAGCAGAAAAGAAAACAAATTTTGGTGGCCTTTATTTAAAAATTTTATTTGACGTTTTGGTGTGCCGTTATATGTCACTACGGATCAAGGCGTTCAATTTGAATCAAACGTATTTGGTGAGTTTGCAAAATTTTTGGGGTTTCATAGAATACGTACCAACGCATATCATCATCAAAGTAAGGGCATGGTGGAGAGGTTCCATAGAACTCTTAAAACTGCGTTAATAGCTAAAGCTAACACGTCACATTGGGTAGATAAACTTCCTGTTGTACTACTAGTCTTTAGAACTACCCTCAAAGACGCTTTACAAGGCGCTTCAGCTGAATTTGTGTTTGGTCAGAATTAGCGGTTGCCTGGCGAATTTTTTACTCGGTCAAGTGAATGCTCTTTTTTTTTAATCATTTATTTAACGTCGACCTATTTCCGCTACCAAGGCCGATCACCGACGCCAGGGGATAAGCTCATCAGTGTCTGTGTAGGTGTGAACGATCCATCTTTAGGGTGTCTGAAGGACTTATATTTCTATCTTAAAAAGTTGGAAAAAAATTTAAAAAATAGGAAAAAGAAAACAAATTTTTCTTTTTCCTCTAGTCTATCTTTAGTTCAAAAAATGAATATTTACGTTCACAAAATTTTTAGGGTTCAACACGACTGTTTCAGACGGAGAATAACATAAAAAATCATACTTACTGTCGTTTATGCTTAACTGCTGCTCTAATGGTATCAATTGGACGTCGTAACACTATAAACCTAACACTGTCTGTACCACACTTTCTTAAAATTATACCTGAAAGGGAATTTTGTTAGAAAACACAACTAAAAGATAATATAAAGTTCAAAAATGTATATATTAAATCTTTAAAAAATTTATGTTTTTTACAACAACTTTTATTCTAAGAAATATGTTCAACAAACACTAGTCTGGCCCGCGTCCAACACATGGTGAGGAACGGAACGATTTATAATGTACCAACTACCATCCAATATGCGGTTTTATAAGCTAACGATGCACAAAAAGATTCAAGAAAAGCTCAATGTTACTGAAATTTTGGTGGGCTTTTGCTTGCCTGTCTTATAAACGTATTTTTAATTCACATTAATTTTGGTCGCTCCTCAGCTTAAAAATGCTTGAAGCGCTACTACTTCGAATTGTATTCTGCAATAACAACTTTTTACGTTCAGGCAAGGCGGATCCCATGCACGTATGAGTACATGGTAATAATACTTTTCTGACACCGAATCACTGAGGAACCGGTTTAGGGCAAACCCCGTCAAAACTCATCATTTCCCCGTCAAAAACGACTGCTAGGAAATGATGGGGGTCCCATGTCGCTAAGGGCTATTTTCGCTATAACTTCCGATATACTTTGAATAGTCGTTGGATTAACTTGTCCTCATATTCAATACCTCGTAAGAGTTGCCGTGCTTGACAACGTGGATTCGTAAAAGGGTTTTTAATCTTGAAAATTTTATTATACTTTCTAAATTTAGGTGGTCGGGGCGACATTACGTCCCAGTGCAGCGACATTTGCTAAATTAACGCTCCTTGAGGAGTTATTGAAAATTTTGCCTTCGGGAAAATATGATTACAAGTATTAAAAACCTCTTCCACGGCATTTTTACGTGAAGCACGCTTTTCGTACGAAGTATTTCCTAAGTCGGATTTTGTTACAACGTTGAAAAGTATATCGGGGTTATAGCGTGTTCTTTAACACCCCCCTTCTTTCAGTGAATCTTTTTGTGCAACGCTTGGTAAAATTGGTTTTTGAAAAGAAAATGGATCTTTGGATGGAGTCTCCCATGTGTTGTATTCGGTTATATTTCATACCGGCCTATCTGAACATAACGTATTTTCAAATCTAAAATTGAACATATATCGATGCATAGCATTCGATTGAATATTGAACATTGCATCTCCAAAATGGCATAAAAAAAAGAAAAATACATATATCGATGCATAGCATTCGATTAAATATTGAACATTGTATATCAAAATGGCATAAAAAAAAGAAAAAATCGAAAATCCTCAGATTTACGATATCTTCGTATATTTCTGAATGTGTTAAAACAGAAATACGTTCTGGACACTTATAATTTGGTAGGAACATTCTTTCCTCTTCATCGTCGGTCTCGACATACTGATCTTGTGGGTTATGACTGAGAAAATCTGCTAGTAAATTTTCTTTGCCTGGACAGTGTTCAATTTTGAATGCATATTCTTGCAATAATAATAACCATCGTGTAAATTTAGTTTTGTCATATTTGCGTTTGTTCAACCAAAGTAACGTCCTGTTGTCCGTCTTCACCAAGAACGGTTTATCTGCTAAGTACATCTTGTACTTTTTAATATAGTTCACCACCGCCAAGCATTCCAGCTCGTTTATGTGGTAACGTTTCTTTGCTGGAGATAACGTGTTGCTTGCATACGAGATAATATGTTTTTCGCCGTTGTCGCCTAATTGATATAATACGGCAGAAAGACCTTGTAGGGATGCATCGGTTTATAAAATGAACTGACGTGAAAAATCCGGCCGATGGAGTTCCAGCGGTCCGGATAATAAATTTTTTAATTTTCTGAAAGCTTCATCGCATGCTTGGTTCCAATGAAAACGATATTCCTTCGAAAGAAGTTTCGTTAGCGGCTTTGTTATCATCGCAACATTTGGTAGATATTCTCTTACCCAGTTGCAAAGTCCTAAGAAACTTTGAAGCTGTTTTTTTGTGGCTGGTACAGGATAATTTTGAATTTGTAATACATGTTTTTCCAATGGTCGAGAAGTATCAATTCTGGTTGTGTGGCCTAAATATTGGATTTCATTCGTCGCTATTACACACTTTTCCAGTGACACTTTTAGATTGTGCAAACGTAGTCTTTCGAAGACTAACCTCAGGTGGGACATATGCTCCTTCACGTTTACACTGTAAACGATTATATCATCTAAGTAGACTTTACAGAAATGGTGCAGGTAACCCGTTAAAACGTCCTTTGCCATGAATTTCTGAAAGGTACAGGGAGCTGTCTTGAGGCCGAAAGGCATGACATTAAATCTATAAGCTGCCCCATCAGGAGTGGTAAAAGTGGAGAAATTTATTGATGCTTCGTAGAGCGGTATTTGCCAATATCCACTCTTTAGATCCAACACAGTAAAATTTTTCGAATTGCCTAAATCTTTGATACTTTCATGTATTTTTGGTAATACGGAAGCCTCGTCTTCAGTCATTTCGTTTAGGTGGCGATAGTCGATACAAAAACATGGTTTCTTATCTGATCTTTTTATTATCACGGGTGGTGAACTATATTGGGCAGTGCTAGGTTCAATGACGCCAGCTTTCAACATCTCTTCGATTTGGTCGTACATAACTTTCTTAGTACTCGGAGACATCGGATATGGTCTGATATTGAAGGGTTTTGTATCTTTCACGATAATTTTGTGTTTAACAGTCACTGTGGTTGCTTGAGTCGGTTCCGCAGTAAACAGATCAACAAATTCTTCGAACAGCGGCCGTAGAAATTTGTCTTTAATAACAAGCTCTTCAGGAAGTTTTGCCTGCTGTCTCTCCCTCTGAGAAGCTTGACTCCAGAAGACGGTAATACGCTCTTCCGTGCCGGCATATAGGCATTTTCGGCCATAATCATATGCGACATTGTTCATGTATAAAAATGGTGATCCCGATATTACTGTTTCATTCAAATTTTCGATTACTTGAAAATCAATTTCAAAAGAGGTGCCTGAAATCTTTACGTTTAATTTTGTCGTGCCAAGAGAGTCCACCATTCTATCTCCGCACACCATAGCAAATGATCGACGTGTCGTGAGATTTTTAAAATTATCCAACATCTTCGGATGGATAACGTTTCGTGTCGAGCCTGAATCAATCAGAGCGTCGACCGCATGTTCATTTATTTGAACTTTTATACGAGGCAAAGGGAACGCTTCGATCATATAATTTATTGATCCCCGGGTCTTATGCATGGGAGCGTCGTAGTGGTCAAGAGTATTAGAAAAGTTTAATGGACATTGCTGCCCCCTTGGTTCGGCCGTTGTGCCGGGGATCTTGCAGATTGACCCTGGCCTGGGTCTCTGGCCCCTTGAAAGCTTCCCGGTCCTCTATTACGATGCGGGTTATTGGGACATTGGCTATGGAAGTGCCACTGCACTGTGTCTGTGCAGTATCGGCGCGGGGTTACCGGTCGGTCGGGTACTCGGAATTTCTCCGATCCGCCATTAAAATTGTTCTGCCTGCGTTCAGGTACTCCGAAATTCGCTGAACCGCGTGAAGAATTAGGCATAAAAAAAGGACGACCAGGTGCTCTACCTGGACCGTCCTGATGAGAGACATCCTCTCGGAAATGCACCCTCGGTGCTGTCGGAGTTGGGCTTCCATTGCTCCTTATACTTGAATTTTGTGGACTGATGTGTCCCGGCTCTTGATAGTAAGACGCGCGGGACAGACGTTGATCGATAAGCTGGATTAGCGACGTCTGTTCGTCAGCTGAATCCCGCTCGACGTTAGTAGCTGCTGCTATTAACATTTCTGTAAATGAAATTAGGTTGCTTCTCAAGCGTGACCTAATTTCTGGACGCAGTTGGTCCATGATGATCCGAGCTCTGATGGCTTCGGATTTGAAGGGATCAATACGATCGAAAAGGCAGGTCTTCTTTGTGATGAACACTGCCGTGTCGTCTAAAGACGTTTGCTTGGTGGCATACAGTTGAGCAATAGCTCGTGACTGTATGTCGGGAGAATTAAATCTCGTAAGGAATCTTTCCTTGAACAAGGCGTACGAAGTGGTCAACGTCCGAAACTGTTCGGACCATCGTTGAGCTTCGCTCTTGAGTCGGCCGGTCACATTATGGAGGCGATCATAGTCGTGGCTTATGCGAGCTCTGTCGAAATATTCCTCCATAATTTTTATAAAAGCTACTGGATCTTCATGATCAAGCCCATGGAACGTCACGTTCGGGCATCTTTGTCTCTCATGGGGCGTACAGGTCGACACGTTCTGTATCGCCTGCACGAAGCCCTCTGCCATTTTCAGAAACATACTTTTCATCGAATTGGCATTTTGTGGCTGTGAAGCAGATAAATTTGGATTATTTCCCTCCGAAAACAGTCTTTGTGGTTCTATCCCTCTAGAACCGTCGTCGACAAGCGGCGCTGTGTCTCGCTCGTAAAATTCCCTTGGGGTCGACTCCTCGGAGTCTTCCGCCATGAAGGAAAATGGATTGGTTGGGTTTGGGGACGGCATGGTCCCTGCCCGGGCGCCATGTGAACGATCCATCTTTAGGGTATCTGAAGGACTTATATTTCTATCTTAAAAAGTTAGAAAAAAATTAAAAAAATAGGAAAACGAAAACAAATTTTTCTTTTTCCTCTAGTCTATCTTTAGTTCAAAAAATGAATATTTACGTTCACAAAATTTGTAGGGTTCAACACGACTGTTTCAAACGGAGAATAATATAAAAAATCATACTTACTGTCGTTTATGCTTAACTGCTGCTCTAATAGTATCAATTGGACGTCGTAACACTATAAACCTAACACTGCCTGTACCACACTTTCTTAAAATTAAACCGGAAAGGGAATTTTGTTAGAAAACACAACTAAAAGACAATATAAAGTTCAAAAATATATATATTAAATCTTTAAAAAATTATGTTTTTACAACAACTTTTTTTTCAAGAAAAATGTTTAACAAACACTAGTCTGGCCCGTGTACAACACATGGTGTGGAACGGAACGATTTATAATGTACCAACTACCATCCAATATGCGGTTTTGTAAGCTAACGATGCACAAAAAGATTCAAGAAAAGTTCAATGTTACTGAAATTTTGGTGGGCTTTTGCTTGCCTGTCTTATAAACGTATTTTTAATTCACATTAATTTTGGTCGCTCCTCAGAGTTTAAAAATGCTTGAAGCGCTACTACTTCGAATTGTATTCTGCAATAACAACTTTTTACGTTCAGGCAGGGCGGATCCCATGCACGTATGAGTACATGGTAATAATACTTTTCTGACACCGAATCACTGAGGAACCGGTTTAGGGCAAACCCCGTCAAAACTCATAATTTCCCCGTCAAAAACGACTGCTAGGAAATGATGGGGGTCCTATGTCGCTAAGTGCTACTTTCGCTATAACTTCCGATATACTTTGAATAGTCGTTGGATTAACTTGTCCTCATATTCTGCATATTCAATACCTCGTAAGAGTTGCCGTGCTTGACAACGTGGATTCGTAAAAGGGTTTTTAATCTTGAAAATTTCAAGTCAAATTTTATTATACTTTCTAAATTTAGGTGGTCGGGGCGACATTACGTCCCTGTGCAGCGACATTTGCTACACTTGCTAAATTAACGCTCGTTGAGGAGTTATTGAAAATTTTGCATAAAAAACGCTCCGAAGAGCGAAAATATGATTACAAGTATTAAAAACCTCTTCCACGGCATTTTTACGTGAAGCACGCTTTTCGTACGAAGTATTTCCGAAGTCGGATTTTGTTACAACGTCGAAAAGTATATCGGGGTTATAGCGTGTTCTTTAACATAGGCACTGGGACCCCTAACCTGGAAATTTTGCCGAACCCCCACAGTTTGTCGTGAGGTGGGGATTTTTAATGTGCTCACATCGTAGATACACGGAACCCACAGTTTTATCTCTTTCGAAAGATGGTGACGAATTTAAGTTCGTTTTCTCCATTTCACCACAGTACTCAAAGATCATTTTGTCAGTCTTGACGTGTTGACCTGTGATTATATTTTTGTTCGGAGAGGGCCCATTTAAAGTTTTGTCCCGTACAGATAAGTTAATGTCTTTTCATAATGGAACTAAAGAATATTGATATTGAATGTATGATAGAAGAGATAAAAGCAGCTATTTTCTAACTTATTTATTTATTTTATGGTGTTAAGCCATATATGCCTTAAAATACTTCGTAAGAAAGCTATAGCTCTATAAAGATGGCTTCCAAAGAGTCATTTTCAGATAATATCTCAGCAACACTTCATAATTTCGGCACCAGCTTTTGTAGTCGCGGCAAACAGTATAGTAGAATGCGGTCGAGGTGAGACGGGACGCCTCCTTACACATATCCGCATTTAATTGTATTGTTCGCTTGTTTCACTGGGTCAAAATATTATATTATTAGATTTAGTATTATTAAATTATACACTGAGAAAAAAGTTTATTAGCTACAATTAAAGTTTTAATATTGGTAAGTAAAAAGTTCATCTGTGTATGGGACTACTCTGCCGCTTCTTTGCTATAAGTAAAATAGGAGTCCTGACACAAGTTGCTAACAGGAATTGAACAGTTTTCAAGCAAAATCGACTTCTTCCCCCCTAAGCCCCCGTATTTATAATCAATAAATATAGTAGTGTATTTATATTTAAAAAAGTATGTCTCTACGTTTAATGAACTGTGTATTTATCATCATTAGTTTGGTTAGTTCTAACAAAGAAAACGACTACTTTCCATCAGTAATCGACTGAAATTATGATAAATATAGAAATGTATTTATACTTAATGAACTATGTTTCTATTTTTTTAAACGGTGTATGTATCATCATTAGCTTGGTTGGTTGTAACAAAGAAAGTGAATATTTATGTCAAATAGACTATTTATATAACACCTTAAAAGAGTCACTTGCTAAGTTTTCTGAACATTCTAGCTAGTGAACTAGCTACTATTCATTAATAAACAGTCAACTTGTTTTAATCAATCTTTGATCTAGCTATTAGTAAACAATCTTATTAATATGAATGGATTGGGTATATACAGTGTATACCAATTTTAATGGCCACTCCTCTGATCTTAGTTATTATTGAAATCCAATTTCAGTCAAATTTGGACCAATATCGAGGACCTTTACTATGATTTTTTTGAATAAAGCAAAACTTTTTTATTCAATCATTATATAGCGTCCAGTGGTTATATAAGAATAAAAGGTCTATTTTTCGAGAAGTCATATTAGGCATTTTTTTACTGAAAAACTAACAATATTATTGATCAATTTGCTCAAAAATCATAGTAGAGATGTCTTTGATACCGATTCAAATCTGGTTGAAATCGGATGACTAATAACTGAAGATAAAAGGAGAGAGGCCATTAAAAGTGGGGCATGCCGTATATACAGTTTGTGATCACACATTTTACCCATTTCTCAGAAAAATTAATTTTTGATAAAAGTTGATGGCGGCAAACTAAAAATCAAATTAAAATTTATACTCAAAGATATGAAATCTCACCTATATCTTATATGGCTATCTGCATGAAGGCTTTCAAAAATAAGAATTACTTAGAACAGACCTCGGAACAGACGATCGGTGCAATTTTTTTTAAATCCGTTTAATTAAAAAATGTGAAAATGTTGCAAATAATTGAATGTGCAGGATATAAAAGAAACAGACAGGTAATAATTAAATATCTTTAATAAATGAAATTGTAAAACCTGACAGTATATAAAATTAATATACGAAATAACAACTGGGTTAATACAAACAGAAATAAGACTACTTAAAAACTGTGATATTCATCAACATAACACAAGAACTAATCAACATTATTCACTAATATCTTTCACAACTACACAAGCCAGAAAAAGAATAACATACTTTCGACTATAAGAAATAAAATCACTCTAGAGACACAAAGTTGTTTGTTAAAAATAAATATCAAAACACAATATATATTATGGATATACATATAAGGTATCAAATACAACAGCACAAATTAGTAATCTGTGAACAGTGCTTATATAATGATTTTGTATAGAATGAGCTTATAAATACGCCTCTAAATACGCAATCAATTTTAGTTATACCTTCCATTAAACGCCTCTATATGGTCTTTCAGCCCCCACTGGTTAAATAATTTTGTATAATCTTTTACATGAATATATAGTATACACACAAACTTAAAATGCACATTAAAATACCATCCAAGAAACAACATATTCCATAACAAGACAACTGAAATGAAAAATAAACCAGTGTATGTGACGTCCCTGAAGTTAGCTTCAGATTTAGATTTACTTTTTCCTCAAATTCATTTTATTACATTCGGCCAATCAAATAATTGTGAAAAATATAAAACCAACGGTATTTATGTTTCCAAACTAAGAAAAATAATATATAAAATGAAACAAAAACACCTGCACTCACAAATCAAAATAATGAATTAATAAACAAATATAAAACATTGGCCCCTATTCCAATAGTTCCATCAATAATCTGGTGTTTGTTCAGTATGTCGCCAGTTGAAAAGAATTGCTAATTATTAGAATGACACTCTGGTCTTAGATGAGCTATGGGAGTTTCGTTACTCATGCATTCTAAGTATTTATATCGATATATCCGTGTCCTTGAACTACTATGATTATGTAATATATTCCATAGTTAGTCTATTTACGGCTTGCGTAAGTAAAATAAATGTGTACTTGGTTTACCGAATGCGCCAAAATTCGGGGAGTGATTTTATACTTATAAAAACACAAACTCATATAAAAATAAGCCTGAAAATGCTTCCTGCCGCTCTGACGACAACTAATAATTTTTTAAAATTTACAGTATCCATGGTATATCCCAGATAATCGTCAGGGCAGAAATATCATCCACTACACAATTTAGGAATGAAACCGACTTAAAAAATTTCCCTTTTGTTGTCCACCATTCTGACTAGCAGCTGCTAATTGTAATAGACAACGCATATCCCAAATAACCAGAAGGGCGGAAATATCTACCACTGTACAATTTAGAAAATAAATTGACTTAAATAGGTTCCTTTTCGATGTCCACCATTGTGACTAGCAGCCGGTAGTTGTAATAGGTATACTTAATTTATTGTATCTGTGGCATATCCCAAATAACCGTCAGGGCGGAAATATCGATATGAAATTTTTATATTGGCGTATCACCAGTTCCTCCGCCATTTTTTAAAATATATTTGAAAGCAACTATTAACAAATTTAGAAATGAAATGGATTGAAAAAGTTCCTTTTCGTTGTACACTATTCTGACTAGCAGTTGCTAATTTTAATATAGTTAATTTACTGTATCCATGGCATATCCCAAATAACCCTAGAAATTCTTAGAAATCAGGTAGCGTGCCGTGCAATTTTTTTTTTTTTTTTTGACGAGGAGGGGAAACCCTCATGGGCTCCCAACCTAAGTTGGGTCAGTGTCAGACTCTTACTGACTAAAACCCCTCCCCACAGGGTCGTCTGTAACACTCCGAGGGCACTGCAGCCTCTTGGGCTTATTGTGCACTCCCTGTTCCGATTTACACTGCCCATTTTAATACTCCTGTGCCACTGACAAGGTGATACAGGTCTACGAATGGGCGAGTTTTAACGCTTTGCGGGTCTGTTTGTGTTTGCCCGTAAATATTATATCTTCTGCGGGCCAGTGCCTCACATTCATATATGATATGGTCTACTGTCTCTGGTACCTTGCCACATAATCTGCAGTCAAGGTCGCCAACGAACTTGCCAATTCTATGCAGGTACTTCTTAACAGGAAAATGTCCCGTCAAGAGGCCTGTTAAAATTCTCAACTGTAGCCTGTTCCTTGGGAGCAGTTCTACAGTTTGTTTTGGGCATGGTCCTTCAACAAGTGTTTTCCCATGTCGATTACCTGGTATGTTCCTCCAGTAATCATTGTGTTTATTCCTGACCCAGTCTTTAATTACCCCTCTAGCTGAGCATTTGGTAATGCCCAGCACGGGTTCTGGGCCATAGAATTTATTAGCTGCTCCTTGTCTAGCAAGTTCATCAGCTTTTTCGTTGCCGTCTATTCTGGTGTGTCCCGACACCCAGAGTAGTTTAACTCTGTTCTGCTCACCCAGAACTTCGAGCTCTTTATGGCAGTCCCATACCAGTCTGGAGGACACTTTGTTAGAGGCTAATGCCTTTAGTGCCGCCTGACTGTCAGATGCAATGCAGATCTGCTGGTTCACATATCGTCGTTTAACATTCTCACGTATACACTCAAGTATAGCCAGAATTTCAGTTTTAAATACAGTGGCGTGAAGTCCAAGAGAAAGGCTTATACTTGCCCTCGGTCTCACTCCATGTATTCCTGCTCCAGCTCCTAATTCCATCCTGGACCCGTCAGTATATCAGGCCAGGCCTTTGCGTAGTAACTCAGGAGCTCCTGTTGACCAATCCCCTCTCTCTCCGATAGAGATACTGAAGGGCTTGTTAAATGTGATTTTTGGGACCATGTAGTCTGACCTCATGCACAATAGAGGATCTACTATAATGTTGTTTATTCTCATATGTCCTGACTCCCCTGTGTGGAGAGCCACATCACGTGAGTTTTGCACCCTGTATGCCCCCATTCTTGCCTCTCCCTGAATCACTACGCTGAGTGGGGGGAGGTCCAATAGGGTCTCCATGGCTGCTGTGGGGGTGCTTTTCATGGCACCCGTGATTCCCAAGCAAGCCAGTCTCTGTACCCGGCTTAGCTTGTTGGCTGCAGTTATTTGAGTGGCTTTAGGCCACCAAACTAAGGCAGCATATGTAATGGAGGGTCTTATTACACTGGTATGGAGCCAATGCACCATACCAGGCTTGAGCCCCCATGTTTTGCCATATAATCGTCGACATGTGGCCAATATGGCCACCGGTTTATGTGTTACCCTGTCTAGATGTTGGTTCCAGGTAAGTTTAGAGTCTATAATAACTCCAAGATACTTTACCTCCCCCGACATCCTCAGTATTGTACCTTGAAGAACCAGAGGACCCAATCCCTCCAGGTTTCTTCTTCTAGTAAATGGAACGATATTGGTCTTTGAGGGACTTATTCTCAGCCCCTCTTCATCGGTCCATTTCTTAACCATATTCAGGGCTTTTTGTAAACGGTCCCTAACTATGTTGTTAAACTTTCCTCTTGATATGATGACTATATCGTCAGCATACCCCTGAGCTTCAAACCCCTCATTGGTAAGTAACACTAATAGGTCGTCAACAACCAGGTTTCATAGCAAGGGAGATAACACACCCCCCTGCGGGCAACCCCCTGCAACTGAGGCACCTAAAGTTTCACCCATCATGGTGGTAAATACCATCCTGCCCTTGAGCATGCAGCCAACCCACCTGCAGCAGGTGTCCTCAACGCCACGCTCTCTTGCAGTTCTGATGATGGAGTTGAAGGAGGTGTTGTCAAATGCCCCCTCTATGTCGAGAAAAGCACCCAGTGCCACCTCCTTATGTTCCAACGTCTTTTCCACCCTTCTAATTAAATGGTGAAGTGCCGTTTCTGTGGACATGCCTGCTCTATATGCATATTGGTCTTGATGTAGTGGGCTTCTAACCAATACATCATCCCTGATATGTCTGTCAAGCATTTTTTCCATCATCTTAAGTTGGAACGACATAAGACTTATAGGTCTTAAGGACTTGGCGTGAGTGTGGGAGTTTCTCCCCGCCTTTGGTATGAATACCACCTTAACTGGTTTCCAAATTTTTGGTATACAGCCCAGCGCAAGGCTGGCTCTATAGAGCATACATAGCTTTGATGCTAGCAAGTCTAAACCTTGCTGAAGCATTATTGGCCAAATTCCGTCATATCTCGGAGATTTGTACGGTTCAAACGAGTTTATTGCCCATCTGATTTTCGATTGATCAATCACCTTTTTAGACACTGCTCAGTCCACCCTGGTGACTCTGTTACCAGTTGTCTCCAGTTCCGTTCCTAGCCATTCCTCTGGTGATTTTTCAATTATTGTGGAACCAGGAAAGTGCACGAGGAGTAATTCCTCCATTGTTTCTTTACCTGTTTCGGTATATTTCCCTCTCTCAGTTAAGAGAGAGTTTACCACGCACCGATTGTCCTTTGAAAGAATTCTCTGGAGTCTGGCACATTCCGAGATACACTCGATGCTCTCACAATGTTTCCTCCAGGCGTCTCTCTTGACCTTCCTCAATGCTCGGTTGTACTCAGTCAAAGAGGACCTGTAATCATCCCAATTTGCTGATCTTTTTGCAATATTAAATTTCTTTCTCACTTCCTTCCTCCTTGTGGCAAGGTCATTGTTCCACCAGGGCACGTTCCTAGTGGATTTCCTTACCGCTAGAGGGCAGTTGTTCTCATATGCGGAGATTATTGCGTTCTGTATTTGTTCCGCAACTAACTCCACAATCCTCCTCATTTTTAACAGTGTTCATAACCCTGGTAAGTTCCTGGGCAAGGTCTACTTTGTAACCTTCCCAGTCCGCCCTACGTGGGTTACGATATGTTTCAGTCACACGGTCCATACCCGTTATATTAAATCGTATGTGTCTGTGGTCTGAGCAACTCTCCTCCTCAGACACATGCCAGTCGCTAACTAGGTTACACGCGTACGTTGTACCTATTGTTATATCTATCACTTCTTGCCTTTGTGTAGTTACAAAAGTCGGAGTATTACCTACATTTGCTATGTCTAAATTATATTCCATAATAAATTCAAAAATTGACTCACCTCTGATATTGGTGTTCGTACTTCCCCAGATCGTGTGATGCGCGTTTGCATCGCACCCGATGATGACCTGAGATCCTCTTCCTCTACAGCTCCTTACCAGTTCTTCCACGGCTCTGGTTGGTGGTGGCTCAGGGTCATCATATGGAAGGTACGCAGAGGCCAGTATAAACTCTCTCGGCACACCCCCACACGAAGCCTTGATTTTGACTGCCGCTAGATCACTAGAACAGAAATCAATTAGTGACATTATTTTACAGTTATTTTTAACTAATATGCACGCTCTGGGAATTGCAGCGGTTCTACAACAAATAAGTTCACCGCCAACTCCCTTCAAGCCACTTACCTGTCCCTTGTGAATCCAAGGTTCCTGGATCAGCGCCACATCACACCCCTGCATAACTTTAGCAAGGACCGCCGTGGCCGCCTTGCTATGATGCAGGTTTATCTGCACCACCTTCAGCATCTGGATTGAGTTCTCCTCTTTCCTTCTCCTGAAGTTTCCTGAAAGATACCCTCCCCAGGCCAAGATAGGGCTTGAAGTCCAAACCTTCAAGCACCTGGACCGACTTTTCGTCTAAGGAGTAGGCCAGCGTTTGCCCCTTCTCCTCGACTCTGCGGTTCATCAGTAGCCATTTCTCCGTGCTCAAGCCTGCATTTTGCTTCTTGAGACGGTCCCTGACCACTTTCTCCTCCACTGGCTCGGGAGCCCAGAAGAGAAACTTAGGACGCTTTGGGAGGTCTTTGGTATTGACAGCGGTCACTGTCACCTCCTCCCCCAACCCCCTCATCCCCCGAACTGTGTTCCCAAGCCAGTTTTCCGTAGAGGGGTCCGCGCATGTGATGCTGAGCACCCCCCTTCGTATCTTGGGAACCGCTGGAACCGCGGAGACGCCCCCCCCCGTGAGGAATGGCATCTATCGCCTCCACCAGTTTTTTCTGGATCAGGTCTGACTGCTCCTGATCCAGTAAGGTGTCAGGATGGTTGACATGAATTACAGCCATCCTGATACCTGTGACCGCATCCCTGTAGGAGTGAGTCTGTGCAGTAGCACCTCTCACCCTTTTGGGATCTGGTTTCCTGGGAGACTCCGTCATTGGCCTCTTAGAGGATTTTGCCGGAGCTGCTCCCAGATTCTTTGTTGGCTTCGGTCGCCGTGGCTTCTCCACCGTTCACGTCCCCGCAGCCATTTTCTCCGCTTTCGCGAGCTTCTTTCTTTGAGCTCCCGAAAGTCTTTTTGTGTTAGAGCCGTTACCTGCCAAGTCTGCCTGGGCTACTTGGCTGGTGCTTGCTCTCTCGGTCACAGTACAGTTCATTGCTTCCTGTACTGTAGGTTTAGAGGTCCCACTCCCTGAGGAGGCTGCCTCTGTGTTTGTCTTTGTGTGTTGGTCCTCCATATTTGTTCCCACGAGTGAGGGGGAAAGGATGGTCCACACGCACGGAGCCCCCTGCGTACGTGCAAGGCATTAATACAACGGGGTGCGCCATGTGCCCCGAGGTTAGTCGCTGTAGGCCGGACCCCCCCCCCCCGACCATGCACCCTTCAGCGCGCACAATACCTTGGGATTGGGGAAGTTTTTATAGTGGTATTTCATCCACGCGGTCCAGGCAATTAAGCCAAGACGCCCGTGCCCCCTGGACTGGCATACCCCCGACCTAGATCGGAGGGTCGTTGTCGCCCCAGGCGGTTTACGGTGTGTGTCACGAGCTGGTCCGCGACGTGGCTTTAGCTGGGCATGGACTGGGCTGTTAACCCTACCTCCCAGCAGTATGACCGACGTTAACCCTACTCCTTGCGGAGTCTGGCCATTCTCCTATCCACCACCTCGGAGACTCGCCTGGTAGGTTGCTCAACCTTCCCTATGGTGCCGTGCAATTGCTTCTCAAGTAAAGTTAGTTTTGAACCGAATGAATCGAAATTAAAAAGCTTAAAGTTAATTGGCAGTCCGTTGTTGCAATTAAGGTAATTGTGTTTCAACTCTGTTTGTGTTTTTTTAAGAAACATCAGTTAGTGAACGGTGTGTCCTAGAAGATTCGTTATTTTTACTTAATCCTAACTGCCCGCCAGTGGCGGAGCAGTTTCATGTTTCATGTTTCATGTCGGGCTGTGAAGGAATCTGTAATAAATGCTTTCACAACTCATGTGCTGACCTTTCTAACGCGTTTATTCTACCTGTGTGATAAATGCAAGCGTATATGTGAAATTATTGAAAAAACCGCAGTTTCTGCTTATTCCGAGAATCTTACTGCTCCTAATGAAACAGTCACCAATATTAGTTCGCAGGTCTTACTTACTGGGTTTACTTCTATGATTGATAACATTAAGCTCGAAATTACTAACTTAATCAAAACCGAGGTCCAGAAAGTTATCCGCCACAATATCGATAAACTGGTTACTCCCAAAATTGATGAGCACAAGCCAAAATTAGACAACATTTCGACCTCTGTTTATAATTCTGTTAACAAGAAAATCTCATGCTACTGCTGCTAATCAAACATTCTTTATTAAACCAATGAATAAGCAAACTGTTTCTACTACCAAAGCGGACATGCTTCAGAACATCAACTCGGTAAGCTCCAGTATAAGTCTAAGTAAGGTTCGAACTGCTAAAGATGGAGGTCTAGTTGTTTCATGTGATATAACTTACTCACAAAAATTCAAATAATTCAAAGAATAAATATGTTGTTGAGGAGTTGGCGACTCTACATCTGCGTGTGCATATAGTCGAAATCACGGAAGAATTAGATGCTGAAACTATCCATAATTTTCTAACGTCACAGAATAAAAATGTTATGTGTCTAACAGTGAGTGTAAAGTTATATCTGTGTCACATTTAAAAAAAAACAGCAAAATATTTCAGGCTATCCTTTAAGTAGATAAGACTACATATGGTAATATATTAGAGCAGGACAAATTATTCGTTGGCTATGACTATTGTAATGTTTTTGATGCTATTGAAATGTGACGCTGTTTTAATTGTAATGGTTTTCACCATCTGTCAAATAAATGTGCCTTCCAGCATGAGATCTGTCCGCGTTGTTCTCAAAAACATAACATCTCAGAGTGTAAATCACAAGATCTTTGTTGTATCCACTGTCTAACCTTCAATAAGGGTAATAGAGACTCAGTAATTAATACTAATCATGTAGCATGGAATAAGAATTGCTTTGTCCTCCAACAAAATCTTACAAAGTTCAGGAATAACATTTTAGGTATTCGGTAGCAATCAGCTCATTTAAGTTCTAACCATGCGCTATCCACAAAATCATTTATAAATACTGAAAATGCAATGGCTAAGAACTTATTTTATGTCGTTCTATTATCAGAATGTTCGTGGACTAGGGACAAAAACTAACGAGTTATTTATATTTACTAATTCACTCGTTGACTAGTGCGACTGTATTGCTCCCGCTCATGCGGGATTGTTTGATATATGTATGAGTATTTCGCGCTGATAGAGATTTTCAAGCTTGTAATAAAACACGAAGAGGTGGAGCATTGCTCGCACTTAAAATTAAATACAATGCTTATTTACTTAACGTTCGTTCCCCATGTCCAGGTTTTAATAATCTCAAGAGCATCGATATACTGGGCGTAAGAATTAAAATATGTAATCACTATTTTCTTATTTCTATTTTATATATTCCCACCGACGCTACCTGTGAGGATTATGAATGTTTATTTGATAATATTGAATCACTTTACGACTTGTATGGATCTGACATTCTCATTATTGGCGACTTTAACATCCCTGAATATTTCCCAAAAACTCCCAGTCGAGAATATAATTCCCTGCTGCATTTTATGAACATTTTTAATCTAAAACAACAAAATAATGTACTCAACACTAATAACAGACTATTAGATCTCATTTTAAGTAATATGTCTTGTAACGTCCAAAAATCAACCTCAGTTTTGTTAGTGGAAGATCCTCATCATCCTGCTCTTTGTGTTGATGTGTGTGTACAAAATCTTCCTCTATTTAGTTATGAGTCGTTTAATTTTAAAAAAGCTAATTACCCTGCACTCTAGAATGAGCTAGCTCTAGTTGACTGGAGTTTTATTTCTAATCTGGCAGGAAACGAAGCTCTGTTTGAATTTTATGACAAAATATATTCTGTTTTTAAGAAACACGTCCCTAAAAAAACACCATCACACAAACAGTATCCCCCCTGCTTTAATTTCAATACAATTAGACTGCTTAAACAGAGGAACAAGGCACGTAATATATACAGAAGGACTAAAAACCAGGATGATTAGATTGAATATTATTAATAATATTCAATGAATTAAGAGCTTTGCTAAAAATAACTATAAAATATGCTTATGCTGCATACATGCAGGATGCCGAGAATGCCATAAAATCTAATCCAAATAAGTTCTGGGGTTATATTAATTCAAAAAATAATGTCACATCTATTCCTAGTACTATGAACTACCACAATGCCACTCTTGAAACCCCCCAAGACATAGTTAACTCCTTTGCTGATTTTTTCTCTAATGCGTATATTAATTATAGTGAATATTTACCTGGTGACAGTGTACATAATAACAATGTTATGCATATTCGAATATTCACTGAGAGCGAAGTCGTAAAGTCAATTAAAAAACTCAAGGCAAACATGACTACAGGACCTGATGAAATACCCGCGTTTATTATAAGAGATTGCGCTATTGTTTTTTACAAACCTCTCTGTATTATATTTAATTTAATCTTAAGCACAGAAACATTCCCTGACAAGTGGAAACAATCCAGAATTTGCCCAGTGTTAAAAAAGGGTAGTAAAAATAAAATAGAGAACCATCATCCCATCGCAATTTTATGCAATTTTTCTAAAATTTTTGAATTTTTGTTGCATGATTACTATCCTTCCATACTAAAAGTTCAACAATTGAAGAACAGCATGGCTTTATGGGCGGTCGGACAACTGTTATAAACCTGGTATGTATCACCCAATTTATTTCATAGATCGTAAGGGTCAGGTTGATGTAATTTATACCGACTTCTCTAAAGCATTCGACAAACTAGATCATGGCATTTTATTGACAAAATTAGAAACCTTTGAAAGCAGTACTAAATACTACTAAATTTATTTATATCTTATTTGTCCTATCGGTCTCAATATGTTCAGTATCGTGGTTATCGGTCTGATCATTACAGCCAATTATCTGGAGTACCACAGGGCTCGGTACTTGGACAATTGCTTTTTGTACTGTTTATTAATGACATTGTTGATGACTTGGATGTTCACTATTTGCTTTATGCTGATGACCTAAAAATATACTTTCCTATAAATTCCGACTGCGATTGCCTGAGAGTCCAGCGTAAGCTGGATCTTCTTAATACCTGGTGCATTAACAACCGTCTTCCTCTTAATTCTGTTAAATGTAATGTCATGTCTTTTACACGTAAAGTAAATACAGTTTCATTCAACTACAAATTAAACAACTGTACTCTAAATAGACCTAAGTTTATAAAAGATCTTGGCGTTGTTTTTGATACTACATTAACTTTTTCTAAACATATCGAGGAATGCACCAGCAGTGCATTTAGAAATTTAGATTTTGTTTTGAGAAACAGCAAAGATTTTATTGAATTATCTACTCTACGTATGTTATTTGTTACTTTTGTCAGATCCAAACTGGAATATGCGTCCATTGTTTGGAGTCCTAGTTACAATATTCTCATAGCGTCCTTGGAAAAAGTACAAAGAAGATATTTTAAGTCCGCAACTTTTATTCTGGAGGACACATATCCAATAAGAGGGACACAACAAGAATTTTTTTAAAATAAATTTAGTATGAGCAGCTTAATGAGAAGACGTATAATGCATTCAATAATGTTCTTACACAAAATTATCAATAATAAAATCAGCTGCACCTGCCTCACCTCACTTCTTAGGTATCGAATTCCGAGATTAAATTCTCGCACAAATAATGCACTGATGCTTGCTACTCCACGCACTAATATATTAGAATCATCTCCCCTACATCAAATGTGTTTAAATTATGATGGTATTTAGGCTAGCTGCTGATATAAAGAACATTTACTTAAACCCCATTTAAACACTATCTTGTCTATATTTCTGTTTTACACCTGTGATATATATATATATATATATATATATATATATATATATATATATGTTGTTTTTTAGGTTTTCGCGAGTGTTAAAGTGTTGTTGTACTTCCGGGTGCTCTTCCGCGTCGATGGTCAACTCCTCCAGGAATCACGGCTGTCTAAACGACGTTTCGGCAGAATCTCATCTGCCATCTTCAGGTTCTCACTGAAAGCTGCCTACTGCTGCCCCTCGTTGCTCGAACTGAACTGCTGTGTAGTATCACCAGATCCTCCGCCATTTTAAAAAAATATATTTGAAAAGAACTACCAATAAACTAAATAAAATCCATTAAAAAAGTTCCTTTACGTTGTCCACCATTTTGACTAGCAGCTGTTAATTGTAATAGATATACTTAATTTACTGTATCCATGGCATATCCCAAATAACTGTCAGGGCGGAAATATCGTTCACTACACAATTTAAAAATGAAGTTGATTTAAAAAATTTCCCTTTCGTTGTCCACCATTCTGACTAACAGCTGCTAATTTTAATAGATATGCTTAATTTACTGTTCCCATGGCATATCCCAAATAACTGTCAGGGCAGAAATATCGCCCACTACACAATTTAATAATGAAGTTGATTTAAAAAATTTCCCTTTCGTTGTCCACCATTCTGACTGGCAGCTGCTAATTGTAATAGATATACTTAATTTACTGTATCCATGGCATATCCCAAATAACTGTCAGGGCAGAAATATCGCCCACTACACAATTTAAAAATGAAGTTGATTTAAAAAATTTCCCTTTCGTTGTCCACCATTCTGACTAGCAGCTGCTAATTGTAATAGATATGCTTAATTTACTGCATCCATGGCATATCCAAAATAACCGTCAGGGCAGAAATATCGATATGAAGTTTTGATAATTGACATATTACCAGATCCTCCGCCATTAAAAAATATATACAGGCTGTCTCATCGGGAACTGAATCGATCGATATACCGGGTGACACAGGAGACATGTAACACCCCGTAGCATGTTTATTTAAAATGATATTATTTTGAAATTTGGTACACTTATATAATGCGTGATTGTCCTTTTTTAAGTACAACATTTTTTTCCCACCACTTCCGGTTCCACCGGAAGTGACATCTACTCTGTTATTTTAAATGGCACCCTGTATATTTTTTTACCGATCTGATTCGTTTCTAGATTCTCTTTTTAACCACGCAACGGAACACGGCATTTGCTTTTAAAATGACAGTTAATATCAATTTTAATTTGTTAAGTCTAGGTGGCCCTGATATGAACCTTGGCAAATATTGATGCGTAGTGAAATCGATCGAAAGACCTCTGGAATGCGACTTTGTGCCTCATATTTTTTTGGGAATAACCAGTAGCTGAAGAGACTAATAAGATCTAATTTATTTAAAAAAAATATCTTTAAACAACCCACGATACCCAACCCAACCCCATTTTTTTATTTCACCTAGTTAAAAAATACTTATTTATCTTTTACTTTTGTTCAATACAATTAATAATAATAATAATAAATTTATTATTTACCCAAAGAAAATAGATACAGTAATATGAGAATAAAACACAAATTACAAGGTAAATAAAGGGCTAAATGGTTCAGAATTCTGAATAAATCCAGATTCTGTTCTTCCACCAATGCCCACACAAAATAATATAAATAACCACAACTAGACATCACAATAATCAATAATTATAAGTCGGATCAGCTTCTTCGTTCTTTCTCTCCCCCGCCAAATCCACCTAGTGGACAATATTCCTGGATGCAGTTTGTTAATAAATAAATAAATAGTATGATGTTTCCATGGAAATCATCCACCAAGCGAATTCAGCGGGAAATGAAACGAAGAAGAAGGAAATGGTACCCTAACCTAAATAGTTTAAACTAATTATACACAATACATGCTATAGAAAAAAAAATCGACAAAAAAATTCGAGATTGTAATATAATAAATTAACAGAATATGATGAAGGCACAAAAAATAACACAGTTACGATTTTACTGAGCGTTTAGTAAATAATTTTTGTAATTAAGCTTAAATGTCTGAAATGATGAATTGAAATTTAATAAATTTAATCTAATCAAACCGTTAACGCAAGCAACAACATTGTAAGAATATGACCTCTTAAAAATTTCCTTATGGTGGCGAGGGATGGTAAGTAAATTTCTTCGACGAATATTTACATTATGTACATCTGTTCTGTAAGTTAGTTTATTGCATAAATAAGAAGGAGTGTTTGATTTAATTATTTTAAAGAAAGAGCATAACATATGGAGTCTCCGCCGATTGTACATATTTAGCCATGAAGATTCTTTGAGTTTATGAGATATCCTTTGCCGCCGCCTAATACCATAAATTAAACGAATATATGAATTTTGCGCCTTTTGTATACGCCGGACATCGTCGTTGTCTAAGCAGGGTCCATAAACGCAATTACAATGATCAAAAGGGGAAAGGACAAGTGAGTCACATAACATTTTCTTGACGTCACGATCTAAATACTGTCTTTGATTATAAATTAATTTCAAAGAGCTGTATGCTCTCTGCAGTTTGTACGTGATATGTTCCTTAAATCTAATTTTCGTGTCAATGATTGTTCAGTAATATTTTATCAGAGCCTATCTTTAATTTAATAATATTTGTTACGTGATTTCTAATGTTTTCTTTACAAAATAAAATAGCTGATGATTTGTTAGGGTTAATTTTTAACATATGTTCAGTCGAAATTGTATGAAGGCAGCTTAAATCACGGTTTATTAATACATTTGCTTGTACCATTTCTTCACTGTTAAAAGAACAATAAAGTCGTGTGTCATCAGCGTAGAAATGATAACTGCAAAATTTTAAAGACTCTGTGAAATTGGATGTGTAGATTGTATATAAGAGGGGTCCTAATATGCTTCCCTGCGGAATGCCAGTTGTAACTCTAAGTAAAGTAGAAACCTGATTATTTATTTTTACTTGCTGAAATTTGTCACTTAAAAATGAAGATAAGAATGTATTGGCACTTTCACTGAAACCTACAAAGTGTAATATGGATAATAGTATTTTATAGTTAATCATATCGAATGCCTTCGAATAGTCCAATAATATTAATATTGATATTTTGTCATTATCATATGCTGTAATAATATCATCCATTACATCTGCTAATGCTGTTGCACAAATGTGACCTTGCCTGAACCCAGATTGTTTTATTGGTAATATATTGTTAAAATTTAAATATGATCTAATCTGTAGTTCCCTAATTTTTTCTAGAACTTTTGATAGTAGTGTGAATTAGGGGTCCACAGATCCTCATCAAAAAGTAATGACCGGAGGAAGGTCAATTCCAAGGTCAAGGACATTGTTCAAGGTCGAGAGTGTGACAACTGTCGAGGGATATGTCAAGGTCATCGGGTCAAGGTTGAAGGTCAAGATTTCCGACAAACGGTCAAAGTTAAAAGGTTGCGGTCGTGGTCAAAGTTAAAAATCAAAATGACATGTAGATGCAATTATTGATAAACACAAGGTTACAACATTTATGGAGGGGGTAACTAGTATATAACAAGTTCAATTCGATTTGTCCAAAGTAGTTTTAGCGTCTGTTCCAATATGAGCCTACAAAATAACTTATTCAATTTACCACATTTTAATTAATGACCTGAGGAAGGCCACAGCCAAGGTCACGGTCAAGGTCAAATTCAATACCAAGGCCTCAGTCCCTGTCGAGGTCACGTCCAAGGCCAATGTTTCACTCAATGCCGCCATCACAAATCGCTATCAAGGTCGCCAGACGATTGCAAGGCCGCGGCCAAGGTCAATTTCCCGTGCGATGTCAACGTTCAAGGTTGAATCCGCAGTCAAGGTCATACTCAAGGCAAATGTTGCTGGTATTTGCCATACGGTGATCAAGGTTAAACAGACTGGTGCTACTCAAAAGTAAAGGTCAACGCCTTCATGTTTAATCATGTTTAATTGTCTCACAGACATAACATTTCTTTTCTAGTAATTTTTAAAGATAATTAATAAAAATATATAAAGCAGTTTTAAAAAATGTACTGTTGCAATCAGCTGATTTTTCAATGAAACTAGTTAAAGTTAAGGTTACATCAAATTTGAGACATTTAAATCCCCCACATTATATTATGTAACGTTTCTTTTTTAAAATGAACTTCATAAAGATATACTTAAGCTAAAGAACATAAAGGCAGTTTTGTAAATTGAAAACAATTTATTATTTTTTATACAAGCATCTAATACATTCATATACAACATTACTTTTCCAACCAGTTTTGTCACTATGCTTTGAACATGAAAGTTTGGATTTCAGAATTTTATTCTTCTTGTTTTCTTCAGATATAGCTGACCATCTATTCAATAAGCATTGCCCACTAACATTATACATTAAATAAAAAAGAGGAAACAGTTTAATCTCATCATCATCGAATCGAGAAAAATTTCCATTTAAAAATATATCTTTCCAAATCAAGTCTTCAACTTTCTTACTTCTTTGAGGGATTTTACTTAATATGAATTCATAACAATTGATCCTAAACGGTAGAGGACAATCAGGAACGTCACCTTCTATCGGCCAATGATCATGACAACGAAATGATTTTTCAATTATAACTTCATTCTTCCTATATTCTGTAGGAAGTTTATGATATGTCTTGGATAGATCTTCACATTTTAATTGTTGTAAATATTCTAAGGGAAATTTGTGTAATTCTTCTTCGGTGAAAGTTTCAAGAGGTTGTCGTGGAAAGTGTCTTGAATATATTTCTTCATTTGGTGATATCTTGTCTGTGGTAGGAAAGAACTTCGAAACTATATTTCTGATATGCAACATCATTGTAACTAACTGTACACTTTTACTTCACTGTTTATATATTTGTATGTACCCCCACTTTATAACATTGACCTTCAACTAAACATATAACCTTAGCCTCCACATCTAACCTTGACATTCAAATATAACCTTGACATTCAAATCTAACCTTGGTCTTCACATCTAACCTTGACCTTCAACATAATCATCAACCATTCCACCTCGGATGGTAACCTTCAACTCAATTTATCAAGCATATAAGGTTATGCCGGAGGAGTTGAATTGCAGTTATTTATTGAATTTGTATTAGTGCTGAGCTTATAAAATTATGTTTAAGTGTAGTGGTTGTGATGTGCCCTTCACACGCAAGGATAATCTTAAGCGACATGAGAAATATAGTTGTCGAAAACGAAGATTGATAGATAAACTTTCATCAGATGGTGAACCTCATGTAAAAGTAATTAAAAATAATACGCAACCATCCAGTATTTCATCACAAAATATCAACTCTTCCACTCAAAATAGTTCTGTAAACCACAATACTAATAAAATGATGAATTGTGCGTCATGTAATATAGACGTGATACCTACTTTTTACAATTTACATTTAAAAAGTCAATTGCATAAAGACGCTGTATTGGAACGGAGAGAAGAAGGAGTTGAAATAATCAAAAGTGCCTTCAAAAGCAGAATTATTACTTATCGCTTTTCTGGAAAAACTGCGCATATAGATTTTAATGATTTTTTCGATGAAATAAGGGAAAAATGTCACAAAATTGTCAACGAAGAAAGAATAAAACATAAAATGGCTAAAATTAATATAGAAGTATATGGCATTTACATGCTCCCTTCTGATTATACATATGAAATTAAAAGTTTTAACACCAAAAATGAAATATGTAGCTTATCATGTGATATAAATGAAATTTATGAGAATTTTAAATCAACAGTAATAACGAAAGCGCAAGAGTTTCAAGAGCGAGATTGTGGTATGTTTATTTTTTTTCTTTTTTGCATTGCTATATATCTAATATTACTTTTTTAATTTAAGGTTGGACTCTTATAAAAATTCTCTATTTGGAATTAAATGTAAATAAATTCAATCCACTTAGATCTTCATCCTATATTCCGCTACCAAAAAGCATAGCTGCCAAAAAAGCAATCATAAATATTATTAATGATGATGTACACTGCTTTGCATGGAGCATAGTAAGTGCTTTGTATCCGGCTAGATTGAATGCGAATAGAATGTCGTCTTATCCTCATTATTTGATGTCTTAATTTAGAAGGCATTAAATTCCCAATGAAATTAGAAAATATTAAAATATTTGAAATGAATAATAACATGTCAATAAATGTATATGGATTAGAGAATGTTCAAACTAATGAAAAAATTGTGACGGAAGTTGTTGGCCCATTATACTATTCAAAAAATAAACAAGTGACTCACATAAATCTACTTTTAATAAGTGATGATGTTGGCAACAGCCACTATTGTTGGATTAAGGATATGTCAAGACTGTTACATTCACAATTAAATTCACATAATTCTAAGAAATATCTCTGTGATGGATGTTTCCAATTTTTTTATACGAAAAATAAATTGGATCAACACCAACAATTTGATTGCAATCATATAGTAACAAAAATCCCTACAAATAATTTAAAAATAAATAAATATGGTGAAATTATTCCAGAAAACATTCTACAATTTGAAAATTTCGAAAAACAGTTAAAATTACCATTTGTCATTTATGCTGATTTTGAATGCATCTTAAAACCGCTTAATTATGGAGAACCCGTTTCTTCAAACAAGCCTTACACAGTAGATGTTTCTAAACATAAACCTTACGCATTTGTTTATTTCATAAAATGTTCTTATGATATGAATCTATCGAAATTGGAATACTATTTTGGAGAAGATGCTTCAAAAGTATTTTGTGAAAAATTAGAATTAGACATTTTTCGAATATATAATGATCATCTTAAACGCGTTGTGCCCATGTTAAATTTAACACAAGAAGAACATGATGCTTTTAAAAATGCTACTACATGTAATATATGTGACGATGTTTTTCCATATGCTGAGACAAAAGTTCATGACCATGATCATTTAACTGGTCGAGTGAGAATAGGGGCAGCTCATAGTATATGCAATTTAAATTTTAAAATTCCAAAATTTATTCCAGTATTTTTTCACAATTTACGCGGTTATGACTCTCATTTATTTATTAAAGAGTTGTGTTGTTTTCAGGATCAAATAGATGTTTTGGCTCAAACAAAAGAGAAATATATTTCATTCAGTAAAAATATTCATGTAGATTTTTATTGGAATCATGAAAAACAAATAAATGAAAAAGAATTTCTTAAAATTAGATTTTTAGATTCTTTCAGGTTTGTTTCGGAATCTTTAGAATCCTTATCTAACAATTTAAATTCTGACCAATGTGTGGAAATAAAAAAACATTTTAGTGAAATAGCAAAATTTGACATTATAAGAAAAAAAGGAGTTTTTCCATATTCATATATTGATCATATGGATAAATTAAAAGATGCAGAACTTCTCTCAAAAAATGATTTTTTTAATAAATTATCAAATGAAGAAATTTCCGATTCTGATTATGAAAGAGCTAAAAATGTTTGGAATATATTTGAATGTAAATCACTACAAGATTATGCAACTGTCTATTTACTGTCTGATTGTTTGATATTGACTGATTTCTTTGAAAGTTTTAGATCATTATGTTTAGAAAAATATAAATTAGATCCAGCTCAATACTTTACTTCCCCCAGCCTGAGTTGGGATGCAATGATGAGAACTACACGTGTTAAGCTAGAACTTTTAACAGATATTGATATGATTCATTTTTTAAAGGATAATATTCGCGGAGGAATTTGTCATTGCAGCGTGAGAAAGTCAATAGCAAATAATCATTTCTTTTCAGATTATGATAATTCAAAACCTACTTCATATATTATGTACCTCGATTGCACGAATCTGTATGGGTATAGTATGAGTCAGACTTAACCAATTAGTAATTTTGAATGGTTAAAAAATAATGAAATTATTGATTTGGTTATTATGAATATATGTGATGATGGTGAATTTGGTTACATCTTGGAAGTAGATATTACTTATCCTCAACATTTGCATGATTTACATAACGATTTACCCTTTTTAGCTGAAAATATATGTCCTCCAAATTCAAAAAATAAAAAGCTTATTTGTGATTTTAACAGTAAATCTAAATATGTAATTCATTACAGAGTTTTAAAACAAGCTCTAGAAAACGGACTACAATTAAACAATATCCACAGAGTACTTAAATTCAAGCAATCTGCTTGGTTAAAACCTTATATAGAATTAAATACTGAAATGAGAAATAATGCAAAATCAAAATTGGAAAAAAACTTTTACAAGCTGTTTAATAATGTTATTTATGGAAAATCTCTTGAGAATATTGATAAAAGGGTAGACGTTAAATTAGTTACACATTGGGAAAATTTGGGAAGAAAAAGTGGAGCACAGGCTTTAATTTCAAAACCATATTTTAAAAACAGTGCAATTTTTCACGAAAATTTTGTTGCAATTCAGTTAAATCATAGGAATATAACTTACAATAAACCAGTTTATGTTGGTTTTTCTATTTTAGAAGTTTCAAAAATAGTTTTATATGAATTCTATTATAGTTATTTAAAAAATGTATATAATGTAAACGTGTCTTTATTATATACTGATACAGATTCATTAATTCTGAATGTAAAAACATATAATTTCTATGACGATATGCGAGAGAATTTAGATAAGTTTGACACTTCCAATTATCCACAAGAAAATATTCATAACATAACACCAAATAAATCAATAATCGGTAATATGAAGGATGAATATGCTGGAAAAGTAATAAGAAGCTTTTATGGTACTGGAGCAAAAGCTTATTGTGTGTCAGGGTTAAGTGGAAGAGCAGAGAGTGTCTCACTCTACTGAACTTCGCCCTTTTATTATTATATTCAATAATAAATAAAGACATATTTTTTTTTTTTTTTTTTTTTTTTACAAAAAACCAGTCACCCTACTCTGTGGCTCCGACCCTCACAGAGGGGAGCTGGTAATACCAATAGCCACTCCCCACGCCCGTGGGGTGAGTGACTACCGGGTCCGCGAATCGTGTGCCCTGAGTAGACGTAATGAACCGAGGATGACAGCCTTCTGCATTCTGCCGGCTAAGATCTCTGCCGAATCTCGGCATGCCGGTATGATCTTTAGTTCTGAAAGCAGCGTCTGTCTCATTCCACCGAGGGCTCCTATAATCAGTACCACTATTTTAACAGAATGGCCTGGATAAAGCCTGCGGAGTTCGAAGAGCAAATCTCGATATTTTGTCCGTTTTTCCTCCTCTTTCAAGACAATGTTGCTCTCAGCGGGAGCTGAGAATTCCACGACATACATTGTCTTGAGTTGGTGGTCGAGGAGTACTATGTCAGGCTTGTTGGCTTGTATTTGCCTGACGGTGGGAAACGAGTAGTTCCAATAAATTAGGCACTTCTCATTCCCCACAACGGACTCAATATCCCCCGGAACGTAAGGCAGCACTGGTGTTTCGTCTATCCCATACGAGTGCCTTAGATGATAGTAAAGCACTCGTAATGCTGCGTTGTGTCTATGAATATAGGCCGAGACTGCGTAAGTCGGGCAAGCCGACAGTAAGTGCATTACAGTCTCCGGCGCCCTGCGGCAGGCCCTGCAGCTGACATCAGGGACCTCCATACCCATGACACGACGTCGATAGACGAGAGTGTTAAATACACCATCCTGGCAAGCCATTATGAATCCCTCGGTCTCAGACTTCAGCCCAGCTGACCTTAAGAAGGCGAAGGTCAGCCTTTCGGATAAGCCGAGGTCTTCTATATTTTTATAGAAGATCCCGTGCAATGGCTTATCCTTATGGAGCTGCAGAAGGATGTTGTGTTCTGCAGCTCTAATGTGGGCTTTTAGTCGAACGGGTTCCAACTCGGTGACAGAGTCGGGGTTTACCCGCTCGACGTCGAAGATGAGACCAAGTTCATCGGCTGCTCTGCGTGCTGCCTTAAAGAGAAAAGCTCCTACCTCTGCATTTTCATGGTCTCGGACCATGCAGAGGAGGGGATCCGAACTCCTGATGACCTTACATGCTCCATCCAGAACCATCCTGCTATGGAGACTCTCCAAGCTCAAGAGTCCACGGCCTCCCCGATGTCGTGGGAGATATAACCGTGGAACGGACGATTTAGGATGCAAGCTCCTATTGAGATGCATCTTCTTGCGGGTTACTACATCGAGTTGACGCAGCTCTTCTCTAGTCCACTTCACTACTCCGAAAGAGTAGAGAAGGATCGGAACGGCAAGCATATTTGTAGCAGACACCTTGTTCTTCCCCGACAGTTCTGAAGACCAGATCTGTCGGAGTAGGTGCTGATACTTACCGCGGAGAGCGTTTTTCACTACACTCACTTCTTGGGTGGAGCGTTGCTCGACACCCAAGTAAGTGTACGACTCTCCGGCATCTAGATGGTGTAAGATGCTTCCGTCCACGAGCTGCGCGTCCTCTCCGTAGTCACCGCATCGTCCTCTCTTGAGATGGATCAGTGCGCATTTGTCCAACCCGAACTGCATACCGACAGCCTGCGTGTACTCCTGTACCACCCTAAGGGACTGCTGGAGATCCCTCTCTCCAGAGGCATAAAGTTTAAGGTCATCCATATAAAATAGATGGGTGACCTTATGCCTCCTGTCGCCGGGGGTACCGCAGTTGTAGCCACGGGTTTTCCGGAGCGAGACGGATAATGGCAGTAGTGAGATGCAAAAGAGAAGGGGGCTGAGGGAATCTCCCTGAAATACTCCTCTTCTGAATGTTACCGACTCTGTTTGGACTCTATCGTTACCCGATGTTATGGTAAAACGAGTCCTCCAGAGCGGCATCAGTTCTTCAATACATCTCACTACGGGGCCTGGTACCACAAGACATCGGAGCAAGTGAACAATGAGCTCATGCGATGTCATGTCAAATGCCTTGCGGTAGTCGATCCAGGCCATAGAGAGGTTCCGCTTATACTGCATGGAGTCCTGCGTGACACATCTGTCGATCAGCAGGTTTTCCTTGCAGCCAGCGACACCTCTCTTCGACCCTCGTTGCTCATATATCCGTTCGTAAACCGGTTCAACTGCGTGGAGCACCCGCATGTACAAAATGCGTGTAAACACCTTGTAGCATGCGTTTAGACAGGTTATCGGTCTGTAGTTCTTTGGGTTGGACAAATCTCCGTTCTTGGGGATCAGCACTGTCCGCCCCTCAACAACCCAAGAAGGGATTTGCTGCTCCCCATTTAACCAGGAATTAAAAATTCTGGCCAAATGGTGGTGGGTGCTCGATAACTTTTTCCACCAAAAGTTATTTATCCCATCGGGACCTGGAGCAGCAAAGTTCTTAGAGCCCTCAAGAGCCCTACGAACCTCTTCTGGGGTTATTGGTTCGCACACTTCCTGTGGTTGCTGAAGCCTTTGACAAAAGGCTTCAAAGTGTGCAAGGGCAGGAGAATCTCGGTTGAGTGGAAGCCTCTCCTCGTACAGCGTTTTCCAGAAGTTCTCCACCTGATCTGCAGTCGGCGGATTGTCTACAACACGCGGAGGCGGTTGGAAAAGGCGCGAGGGCTTCTCGCGGAACAGTTTATTTTCCGCAAGCCCTCTCGCCCGCCTCACTAGTGATTTTTTACAAGTCACTAGCATCCGTATCCTGTCGAGACAGTGCTGTTTGGTGGTTCGCAGCACTGCCTCATTGAGTGTGTGATGGACGCGTCTTAGGTTGGCGGCTAATCGACGCACTTTAGGCGTGAACGGCCTGTTGGCCGCCATATAGTCCATCACACATTGGATACGGGATGCGTGTTGCCTCGCCGACCGGATCTTGGCTTCCATCTTTTGTATGCGCCGCTGCGCTCTCTCCTGTGGGGAAGAGGTATTTCGCCTCTCCACCTGAGAAGAGCGTTGAGCAGCGGCATACACGGCACAATTTATGTGCCAGATGTCAGCCTCTTCTGGTAGCGCTGTACGAAGTTCAGCGTCCACTCTGGCCAGGTCTTGTGGCCCGGGGGTTTTCAGATGGTGTAACCCCCTTCTGGTACTGAGGCCCTCTGGTATTGGCGGAACGAGGAGTGCTACGTCCTCAACCGGTGATTGTGGCGGCTCTTCGGCCACCTCATTCACCGGTCCAGGAGCAGCCCTCACGTAGCCCCTACTACGAAGGTGGGATACATAGTCACGCAGATTTTGTGGCGTGAAGGCGCTATGCTCTGGTAGCCTCTCACACCACAGAGCATGCATCCGCGCCATGTATCCCCTCCGCGCGGGCTCACTGCTTTCATAGCAATGCAGAAGTTCATCTCTCAGTTCATCTGTCCACTCAAAGCGTCCTTGGACATTGCCAATTTCGTCAACGGGCGGTCCGTCCGGTTGGGCCCCACCACCTTGCCCTTGACCCCTATCCGCACGGGGTCGATCGTGGGGGCCCTGCCTTCGGCCTGCCGGAACCAAAGTTTAGGGTCTGTGGGTGGTTAGCCCAGCAGACCCACGACCGACACCAGAGGGGAAGACGCTTTCCCCTCCCGGGTGCACTAGGGCTGCCGGTTCGGTTTTGCACCCCAGCTGGAGTAAGTGGTGGCGCTACTCACCAAAGGCTTGATAGATGGAAGTCAGCCCCTCCTGCTTATAAAAAGACATATATATTATTATTATTATTATTATTATTATTATTCTCGGTGAAAAACTAGATTTTTATCAAAATTATTTAAAACCTAAATTCAATAATAATATAAACATCGTAGACTCAACAAATGATCATTTAATATTAAATATAAATAAAAACGTATTTAATACCGATAACCAACAATTATTAATAGAGAAATTAGTTGAGAATTTCAATACAAATATTAACATTGAAATTCTCAAAATTTCCAATGATTTTTTAACCATTAAAGTGCAAGATAGTTTAACAAAAAAGGCAAAGGGAATTAAGAGATGCATTATCAAGCAAGAGATAACCTCTGAAGATTGCCAAAGTGTTGTTGAAAAAGACACAATTTTGTTTAAAAAAATGAATATATTTAAATCAAGTTTGCATAATATGTATACTCAAATAAAGAATAAAGTTGCTTTATCTCCAAAAGATGATAAAAGGTGTATTTTATACGGATCTCCAAAGACATTAGCTTGGGGACATTACATAATATCTAATTCTGATAATAATTTGGATAACCTAGTTAACATTATGGACTACTTTTATACAAACCAAATTGGTAATTAGTTGAAATACTAAAATACATTACTTCAATTAGCAATTTGGTATTAAAAATATATCTATTTTAAATAAAAAAATATTGTATATGTATTTAAAATTATATTGTAATTATGTGTATAATTAAATGTAAATGAAATTATAAAATTATTGCTTAATTTAACCAATACAAATAAATTTTGTTTAATTGTATCAAAATGTATATATTTAAAACTATGTATACAAATAAATGTATATGAATAGAAAATGATTGCCTAATTTAACCAACCCCCACCAGCATGTCCGTGACAGTGGACACAAATGTCACTTAAAACTAATTGGAACAAATACTTTTTACATGCATAACAGCGATCGTGAAATTTTCTTTGGGATAATTTAGTTTTCACATGAGCGTTTACATGCAGATGTTCTGCACTTAAAAAGCTCCTTTGATATATAGCGTAACATGGAAAACATAATTGTCTATGCTTATTATTGATCAATTTTACTACTATGAATGCTAAATTTGCGCAATATGTTCCACTACCTCTTAACTGTTCCATTGAAATGGTTTGTGACATACCACGTATCATTTCACCTTCTTCTGCAACATAATCGTCCTCAACACCACTGTCAAAATCATAACCGAATGCTTCCTCTTCTTCTTGTTCTTGCACCTGCATCTGTTCTTCTTCTTGCTCTTGCGCCTGTATCCGTTCTGGCTCTTGGACCTGCATCTGTTCTGGTTCTTGCATCTGCTCTATATTTTGTTCATTGACATTCACTTGAACAAAATAATTCACATCCAAATCTCTCAATTCTTTTAATCTGAGTTCACGTTGGTAATCGACATGATTCTCCATTTTTCTCTAATATTTAATCACTAAGCACAATTTATTAATTTTACTTGATATTTTCACGCACCTTAGTACATAAAATACTACAAGTTAATACTCTATACTTGCTGTCTGGAAGCCTTTTTAACTAAGTTATAAGGCAAAACTGACAATATGTTGTATACTCCCCCCTTCATTGGACTCCCCCTCGCCCTCCCCCCCTTGCCCCCCCCCCCAACCCCTTCCCGTAAGGGTTGCTGATTCCGAATTTCGTATCCACACCCTTCTAGCACCACTGGAAATGGAAAATCCGGAAATGACATTTCCTATTAACCCAACATTTTAACATCATATATGAATAATATAGGCTCTAAAACTAAACGTTATAGACTTTTTTTTTTATTGCATCAGGGACCTGCCAAATTGCATTACAAAAAAAAACTTTTTTTTGGATTTGAGCTACAAAAATTACGCCTACCTCTTTTAAATATCTTTTACTCAAATTTTGATTCTACATTTTTATCAAAAAAATCATTGAAAAGCTGGAAAAGCGATGTCATTTTTCTTAATTTTCATTTGATTTTCTTCCTCTTTACTACAATTATGGTCCTAAATTCTAGCAATATAATTCACCCAAAAGTTTCATTCAAACATCAAAAAAAAGTCGGAAAATGCTCGGAAAACACTTACAGAAAAAACAAATTTTTTTAATCTTTTCCACATTCCATCTATAAACGCATCGATCTGTGCAATTTAAAAAATTCTATTACTTTGCTTTCCATTTTTTTTTGCGATTAAAGTTAACAACTTCACCATAGAGGATCCGCATGTTGCCACATAGGAATGCATGGGGAAGAGAAGGGAAAGTTAAAGCGCACTCTAGCATGATTTCAAAAAAAAAATTAATATTATTCCAAAAACAACTTTTTCAAGGTCAAGGTTTCTCAGGTCTTTGTTCGAGGTTAACCTGTCTGGTTTGCTGCTCCGGTCTTCTTTATATACGTTAGTTAGTTAGTTACATTCATTCAGTCCAGCCGTTGTGTTCGTGTTCAAAATGTCTGCAAATATTTTACAAGATTTAGTGCTTGCACCACAACAACAGCAGCCAATACTGTATCAATATTTACAGCAGCAGCAGCAGCAGCAACAACAACAACAACAGCAACAAACAAATTTCATGGATATTGAACAGTTTTTCAATATCCCAAATTATATGTGTCCACTCGATACCATTACTCTTGCCTCATCAATTGAGGAAGAGGAAGAATTAGTGAAGGCATCAAGAGGCGGCTGAAGCGTTGAATGCCGTGGACGAAACCATGGTGACGGAGTTTCCTGAGGTGGCGGCAACGTCGGCAGTAGATAAATTAATAGCGGCGACTTTAGAAACCGTCGATGACATGGGCCCGGAAGCTGCTGGTGCACCAATTAGAAAGAGAAGGGTAACAAAAAAAATAAGGTAAAATTTAATAATTTTAAAAATAAATCTAAAATAAACAAACCAAAAATTAAATCAAAATTTAAATTAAAAACCATTTTCAAATCCTCTTCTTCCCCCGCTGTGTCACCAGCAGCCAATACAGTGAACGAGGAAAGTGATATAAACATTAAAAGACACGAACAATTTGTGCAGGAACAGATAGAGTATTTAAAAGTGATAAAAGACTGTGAGAGTGAAAAAATTAATATCAAGAACAAAATTAGTGCATTAGAAAAGGACATTTGCAAGTTACAACAAGAAGACAATAGATATAGTGAAAAAATTAAAAGATTTCGAAACATTATTAATTGTAAAATAAAAAATTATTATTTTTAAGAACTTTTTTTAATTTTAAGAATGTTATTGTAGTTAGTTTTTACTTTTTATTATAAATATTGTGTATATTAGTAGTTTTCTTGTTATTTTAAGTACTGTGTATTATCCATTTTTAAATTTAAGAAATTTCTTTGTATTTGTACATATTTTTTTACTACAGTATATATATATATATATATATATATATATTTTAATAAATCAGTTATACAAACATGTTTGTTTTATTTTCTAACATATACTCATATAAAATTAAGGTAAATAAACTACAATCATAAAAACTGCTAAAAATTGAAAACATTTTTTAAAGATCCACTGAATATTGTTGGAACAAAAAAATTATAAGTGAAATATATTCCAAGGTTTAATAATTATTGGAACAAGAACATATAAAACATGGAACCAAACAGTGTATTAAAATAATTGAAATATATTTAATTTCAAATTTTATAGTTATACAGTGTACCTCGAAAGGTAAAACACCTTCTCTAAAAACAAAAAATTAAGTTTATATTCTCATATTTTGTGGTTCAGACCTACTTGGTGGGAAATTAATTTGTGCCATGATTTTACTCCAGTGTGCATTATAAAATATTTACAAAAAAAAAATAGTTTACCCCACTCATAAACTGTCTTTTCTGTAGGAGATATGACGAAATCTTATTAAGAAAATTTATTTAAAATGAAAAACTTTCAATACATACTTTTTCTATATTATTTTTATCATAAAATTTCACAGTAAAAAGAATCCATATAAGTGTGCATAGGGCATTATAGATTATTTACAAAAAAACTAGTTTATCCCACTCGTAAGCTATCTTTTCTGTAGGAGATATGACTAAATCTTATTACAAAAATTTATTTAGAATGAAAAACCATTACTTTCAATACATATTTTTTTGTATATTATTTTTATCATAAAATTTCACACTAAAAAGAACTCATGTTATGTATGAGAGTAGTGAATTAACTGATAATAAATTGCTATGTTTTGTCATGGGCCCTCCCCATTCCTTAAAATATATTTTCTTTATCAATGAGTGAATAAGAAATAGTGTGAAGTAAAATATTGGACACGAAGAGGGGAGCTAGTAATATATTGAGACGTTCATGTTTTTCATCAGTAGTATTCAAGTGACTAGAAATTAATTCAAAATGTGGATGGCATACTGCAGCGATATTGAAATTGTAGATTTAGAGAGTGGTGTGAAACATATAAAACAACAATTTAATCGACTTGAATTTGATGCTGAACATGAATCGGTCTATGGAATGGGCCAATTCTATTCTGAAGAGGAATGTTTGGAAATGGCTGAGAATTATGCAAAAGGTCAAGAGATTTGTACTTTATTCTTGAATGGGCTTATTACCATTGAATGTCTCGTGGAAGACCTTATGGAATTGGATTTACATCAATTTTTATATCGATTGAAAAAATATTTACCAGCTCACCTCGTACTAACATTGGATTTTAGTGAAAGCGATAGTGAAAATGAAAATAGTTAGAATTGTATATATATGTAGGTAATCAATAAAGTAATAAATAAAACGGATCTTTTATTTCTTTCAATTTATTTAAAAAATTCCTGCATTATGACATAATAAACGTCTCATATAAATAATAAACATTCGATATTGCACAGATACAATTTGGTTTTGAGTGATAAAAACATTTTGGATTTGACATAACCAGAGATGGATGTTCCTCAAATTCTGTAATAGGTTTAAATATAAATTGTCTTATATAATCGGCTTTTTCTTTTCCTTTAACGTAAATGGTTTCTGCTGAATTCTCCGTTAAATCCTGAATTATTTTTTTAAAGTGGTGTAGTGGTGTAAATCCCTCATTCCAGTGAATACCATGGTAATTTCTTGTTAACCAATTAGCTTGTTTTTGCAAATCTGGTGATAACATCGTCAGAGGAAAAGGCGGTTTAAAAATATAATGACATATTTAGTCTCCATCGTATGCTGTTAATTCCTTCGCTATAAACGTATTGTTTTCTACTTTAAATCCTTGGACATCTAATATTAACATATTTTTAAATCCAAAATTTTTTTTAATACATTAACTTTAAGACAGTATAAATCCAAAGCTTTTCTTAAATTTCTAAGTTTTTTTTTATGCTCTCTTAATGCGTTTTTATACACTGAAGTCATTATTAAACTGACTAGCCATACTGAGTGACTTTTTCTTAAGTATTCTTTAATGATCATGCGCGTTTAGACTTGCCTAACGATTTTTGTTAGTGGATTGTAGCGGAATAGACGATCATGTAAAATTAAGCAATATGCCGTAGTATCGTCTGGAATATTTTCGATTGTTTCGAATTCAATACGCATAACAACTGATCCAGACTGAACGGTTTCTTTCTGGCGAGAGCAGTCGATATGGGTTATAGGTGAAATGGATTTGAATTCTTTAGGAGTAAATATAGGCTCATTTCCTGTTTCGTAATATGTGTGACGAAAATTTGAAAACATTTCATATAATGTGGCGTATTTGTTGTTTTTAAAGTCAAGATATAAATCGTTGTAAGGATACCTCTCAGAATTTAAAAATACTCTAATATTTGTTAAATTGCAATTGTCAAATGTACTCATATTAGACGTTGTTTTATTCTTCTTATTGCTTTGAAAAGCAACTACAACATGTCGAGGAGTTTCTAACTTAGTGGTAGTTTTCACTGGCCAAGTATGCCTTGTGGTTTGAGAAATTGAAGGATATTCTACAAGTTCCCAACTGCGAAACGGTAGTAGAATTTCAACATCTTTGTCTAATATTTTGGTTAACGCTAACTGCTGTGGTATTCCCACAGAAACGTGTGGGACTTTCCAATAAACTTTATTAATATTGATTTTAGGTTTTACCGTGTCATTGATACTACTCACTGCATCTAAATCATTACTACTCCGAATTAAAATCAATTCTTGTTTCATATTTAATATAATTTTTTTATAATCGTCAAAAAAGCCCATTAACATTTTAAGCGGAATGCAAACGTTAAACTTACTACTCTCTGGTATTGTAGTATCTTTAGGAAACCATCCCGCATTCTGAAGTTTAACACTTTCACCTTCATTAAATGATAGATACCCCTTAAGTGTAGACGTCAACCCAACGTTTCTAATTGAGTCAACACAAACTCCATTTACCTCATAACGAATTTCTCTAAAGTGAAAATTAAAGGCATTATTTATCAATTTTAACTTGGTAACTGGTGTTCCATCATCTTTAGTTAGATTTCCTTCTAAGTACAAAATACTTTCACATGGTAGAGTATAAGCATTAAGCTCTTGAATTGGAATTCTAATTTCGCCATTATAGTCAAATTTGGCCGTAACAAATGGTTGGTAATTGTGGTATGCAAAATCAACAATAGAATTATCTATAAGAGGTTGTTGCGTAACATTTAAAATATTCATTATATGAGCACTTCAAAGCCGAGAGATTGTAAGAAAAGTTTATTCTCATATGTTACTGGATGAACGTTCTTTTTATTACTAACCGGAAATCTATTCTTAGGTTTTCTTTTATAATTACGATTGGCTCTTCTTGGAATATAATTTATAACATTGTATCGAACTACCATTTTAGGATAACTTTTTTAAATGCAGTCTAACCGTGATGGTTTCTTCTCGGAAATTGACGAGATTACCGTCTTGACCAACTATTTTAATGATAATTGAGTTAATCATCTTAACACTGACTGGAAAATATAAAATGTTCAAAGGTGATTCCACTATTTTATATCCCGCTGCGACCGTAGGAAAAAAGTGGTGAATTGTGTGCACAGGCAAGCCATTAGAATAAGAACCAGTGGCAATATTGCAATCAATGCACAAAGAATTCACCTTAATTATTTGCACTGGAAAGTCAGACTCATTTAGTTCATTAGCTTTAAGAACCCTTTTTTTAAAACCCAAGAGACGTCCTATCGACATTTCTGATGTAAAATCGATATCAACGTTTGTGTCTATTTTAACCGTAGAAGTATTACGATTTGCAATAATATTAATAAGAGCGGGCTTACGAATTGTTGCTTGAAGATAATTATTTAGATCATTAATTTCATAAGCACCAACAGGAATAGTTGTGGTTATATTACCATAAGTGAATCTATTATTTTTTTCATCAACATTTGGAATAACGTTGAAAGTTTCAAAGTTTGATAAACCAATTACGTAATCAAAATTATCCTCTAAATATATAGGTGGATTGAAGTCTGCTGTTAACGTTGAGGAATTTCCCGTAAGGGAAAAAGTTAGAGACATGTTGCACAACCCAGAAGTAGACACACATTAAAGAGAATTACTTTATTTACTTTGATTATATAAAAATTTTAGACATAGGTGACCGCAATTAATTGCATTATATTTTTGCATCTGATCATGATTATATTTCACTTTATTCAAGCTACCACCGCTATAGAAATAATTTATTACTTCGTTTGGTGGTCTTAAGTTGCCATAACTATCAAAATAGATTATTGAGTTCTTCTTCTTCGCATATGCCGTCCAGTGAGTACCGGGACCAGATGAAATATCTAAATTAATTATACCACATTCATTTCTTCTTATTTTCACTGGTAAAACATCTTTCATAAAAACTCCACGAAAGTTTGGAATATGCAAATCTTTAGCGTATCTCATTAAATCTATATTTGTTAGTGCCCGACGAGGTAGCATTACTGGGAGTTTTTTTTAAAAGATGCTAAATATAATCCCATACCCCTTTTGTGAGGTCGCATGTATAGCCCTTTTCCTACCGCAGCCTGTTCCATAGCCATGTTGTGCCTCTTGTCTTCCTCGAATTTTTCTTTTGCAGCTTTTGCATCATTGACGGCTTTTGCGATTCCTGCAGCACCACCCCCTATACTTCCAAGAGCTCCTAGCGCAGCAAATAAAGGTATAAGGAAAGGAAGGAAACCACCAGTTTTTGGGATAGGAATTATTCGTTTCTTTGGTAAAGATATGTGTTTAGTTCCGATTGAAGATAAGGCTTGTTGTACAGTTTTAACAACATTATTAGAATTATTCCTTTGAATACCATGTCTCGCTCGTCGTACTGCATTATTAAAACTTATCTTATTTTTACGCAAACCTTTACCACGTTTCAGTGTGGAACGCTTTTTTCTCCGCATTCCCATTCCGAGCTTGACTTTAGCCTTCATAGCCCCAACTACACCTAAAGCACTAATTTTTTCTCCAACTGAAGAGTCGCTTGCTTTAAACCTCTTATACGCTTTTTCTGCTAACACCTTATCTGCTTCGTGTCTACTGCTTATATCTTTCGAGCGAGAATATGAAATATCGTGTTCTTTGCACGCCTCGTCTAAAGGATTAACACCAGTGTCGTTCCTTTCCAATCTCTTGAAGAGGCGGGTGCCTGGACCACAGAAGCGGTACCCCGGAATGTGAAATTCGAACGGGAGATTATCAATAAGGTTATTGAAAAATCCTGATCCTATCTTTGCACGTTTTCGTTTACGATTGACTATAGAGATATTGTGTATAAGCATTATATAACATGTTAAAAGTTTAATACACAACTGATTTTTTAGTAATGTACAATCTTATAAATAGCACAGACAACGATTGATGACACAGTTCTTTAAATTTAGTTTTGAAATGAAGATCGAAATACAAAATATTAAATTGCCAATTATTAATCGTGATGGGTGTTCGTCAGAAAAAAATTATCAAAAACATGGTGAACTATTTGGAGGTTTATCCAAGCGAGGATTGGTCGTTGGTGCTTCGGGCTGCGGCAAGACAAATTTGGTTATAACATTGTTAGAACACCCTAATGGACTACGATTTGAAAATGTCTATCTATATTCAAAATCTTTGTATCAACCAAAATATGAATATTCTTTCCTATTATTTGGGTTTTCTACCACATGTACTATTATCCTCTTCAAAACAAATCACCGAATCTACAAAATAATAGAATTATTGGAAAAAGTAAGTAGTAAGTATCTATGGAAATAACATAAACAGAATCTTAAAGCTGTGTATTTGACATACACAGCAAAATAAGAGTTCTTCAAAAAAATAGCTTTGAAAACGGAAAGAGATTACTTTCCGAAACGTCAGCAAAATACATTATTTTTGTGTTTATTCCGATTTATATTATTTGCAAAACATAACCTCTGACTTTTCCTTTGGCGTAAACGCCACGGGCGCAGAGGTTTTTTTTCCAATAATTCTATTATTTTGTAGATTCGGTGATTTGTTTTGAAGAGGATAATAGTACATGTGGTAGAAAACCCAAATAATAGGAAAGGATATTCGTAGAATGCCACAAATAACTTTCAGACAATATTCAAAATATGAATATTTGAGAAAATTGTTAAAACCAATGAAAGAAATTGGTTATTTTGAATTCAATGAAGGGGAAAATGTTATATCAGCTCAAGAGATTAGACCAAATTTTGTTATTATCTTTGATGATGTTGCCTCTTGTAGTCAAAATATTATGAGAGATTATTTTTGTTTTGGACGCCACAAGAATACGGACTGCTTTTATTTGTGCCAGACTTATTCATCTATTCAGAAACAGCTCATTCGCGATAATGCTAATTTAATTGTTATGTTTCACCAAGATAATACTAACCTCAAACATATATATGATGATCATGTAAATGTTGATATGTCATATCAATTATTCAAAGATCTTTGTTCTATGTGTTGGAGAGAGCCCTACGGATTTGTGGTTATAGATAAAAGATTGCGCGATAAATAATGGAAGGTATCGAAAAGGTTTTGATAGCTTCATCAAGCTATAATATTATATAATACGTAAATGTGTTGAGCAGAATGTAGTCCTTATCAACATTTAGAAGCGCAAAGATGGATAAAATTTTAGCTAAACAACTAATAAAAACTAGAAAATCGGTTAGACAAAAATATCAAGCTTTAAAATCCGATGTAGCACAATCACAAGCTCAATTGGAGAAAGGTTATAAACCTATAACCGAACCACTGCAAAAATTATTGCAAAACATGAAATCTGAGGTATTAATTAAAAAAGAGCCTGAAGATATTAAAATTGAGAAAAGCAGAACTTCTACTCCCAAAAAATCTCCAGTTAATGTTTCACATTTACCTACAACTGGACTTACTTTTTTGGAAGATACTTTTTAATACAATCCATCAGATCACTCAGATCCACAAAATTCTACAGCTACTGAGCAAAATAGTAGTGACTTAATTGATGAAGAGGTGGAGAAAAGTTGTCTGTACATGCAGGAATTATCAAAAACACAGGTGTATGAACAGTATCTGGAAGATTACGATCCATTACCAAAGGTATACATTGATGAGTCTATAAGAGGGGATGAGTCGACAAATGATCGCATTTACGGTGTAACACATGATTTTCTAACTGAAAAATTTAAAATAGGCGACTCTGAATTAAAAATTGTTGGTAAAGATATACAAGTGAAGGATATATTGTATCCTGGCACCGTTGGTCTGTATGAATTATAATTTAAGAAAAGTCCCAAAGCTTATAATAAGTCTGAACTAGATCATTATATGGATATATTAAAACGTACTAATGCATATCGTAGGAATTTAGACCCTAAAGATCAAATTCAAGGCAAGAATATTGTAAAATATAGGACTATAATTAGACCCTATTTAATAGATAAAGGCTTATTGAAATATACAACTATTCCAAGAACATCTTTTAATAAACCCCCACCTCCTAATACTAGATCTCAAAGTAGTGTTAGTTCTAGATATCAATCATTTAAGCAGCCTACGAGAGGTGGGATGTTGGAGTTATCTAATAAAAAAATTGATTATGTATATTACGATGATCCCAATGAGTTAATAAATAGATTAAGACTTTTAGTAGCTTCTCAAATGGCGGGAAATAATGGACATAAAAATGAGATTTCCTCGATACTTCAGGAATTAAGGGAAGGGAAAATTATTAAATAAAGGCTACATATTTATTTTCCACACAGTATAAATCAGTCCAGTAAACGTTCACCATGCCTATTGATAAATTTGGTAGACATATGCTTGGTTATCGTTTAAAACCTTATCTCACAACATCATCTGTTTTAACTACAACTGAGGATCCTGCTACTACCCTATCTAGCCTATGTCTTATACAAATTCGAGGTGTCGCACAAAAGTCATCAAAAAATATTAAAACTTTCACATTTTACTTATTAGATGATGGTACTGTAACGTATACATTACCTATTTCAGGTGCAGTTGAAAGTATAAATTTACCCAATAATGTCACAATGTTCTTAAATAATAATAATTACAATCCACATAGGACTACTAATAGAAAACCTAAAAATGTTACTGAGAAAAATGAAAAATATTTACTACAGCATACATACGGTCATTTAAAGACGGTAGATTCACGCAAACAAAAATTTAATAAAGGTGAATGTGAGAATAAGCAAATATCGAGAAGCATTTTCAAAGGGGTATACTCCTAATTGGTCAAATGAAGTATTTAAGATATTGAAGATACAGAATACAAATCCTACCACTTACTTGCTGGAAGATCAAGAAGGAAACCAAATTGAAGGAGGTTTTTATGAGTATGAGATACAGAAAATTCTTTCCTATTATTTGGGTTTTCTACCACATGTACTATTATCCTCTTCAAAACAAATCACCGAATCTACAAAATAATAGAATTATTGGAAAAAAAAAAGAGCCTCTGCGCCCGTGACGTTTACGCCAAAGGAAAAGTCAGAGGTTATGTTTTGCAAATAATATAAATCGGAATAAACACAAAAATAATGTATTTTGCTGACGTTTCGGAAAGTAATCTCTTTCCGTTTTCAAAGCTATTTTTTTTTGAAGAACTCTTATTTTGCTGTGTATGTCAAATACACAGCTTTAAGATTCTGTTTATGTTATTTCCATAGATACTTACTACTTACACAGAACATAGAACTGATGATATTTTTTAGATAATGTTGAGTTTGTTAAGTTCTTCTTTTAACATTGGTAGCCAGGTTGTACAAATATCTACAGAACAATTCGATACGCACTTATCTTCATTTAATAAGATTATTGCTGATTCTTTAATTTTTCTTTTTTTGGTATCTGTTTCTTTTGTTAAAATTTTTGCCGAGTTCCAGTTTATTCTATGTCCGTTTTCCCAAGCATGTTCACAAATCTTTGATTTCTGAATTTCATTCTTTCTAATGTAGTTCTTGTGCTCATCCAACCTCACACTGAAAGGTCTGGATGACTCACCCACATAACATTTATCACATTCGCACGGGATATTGTAAATACAGTTTTTTGAATTCTGCTCCCTGTTTATCGGTTTTGTTTTTGTTAAAATAGATCTTAAAGTGTTCCCCGTTTGAAATATCGTCCTAACATCAAATTTGTCACCTATACGGCGTAGCTTTTCCGATAGTCCGTATACATAAGGAATTATTGCTGTATAATGACGTTCAGGTTTTTGTCGTACCTGATTGTCCCTATTTTCAACATTTATGAAAATTCTATCAACAAAGGCTTCAGGATATTGATTTTGTACTAGAACCTCTTTGATAAATTTTTTCTCGTTATTTAATATTTCATTATTAGATGAAATTATTTTGGCCCTATCGTATAAACATTTTACAACACCCCTTTTAACATTTATTGACTGATTTGAGTTAAAATTTAGATATCTATTAGTATGTGTTGGTTTTCTATAAACGCTTGTTTCAATTGTATTATTTATCCTTCTAATTAAAACATCTAAAAACGGTAGTTCATTCCTACTTTCTACTTCTAATGTGAATTTAATAGACGGTTCCTTACTATTTATATTTTCTAAAAAACTATCTAGTAAATCAACACCATGAGGCCAAATTGCAAAGATGTCGTCAACATATCTCCACCAGACAACCGGTTTGTTTATACAATTTTGAACATATGTGTTCTCAAAGTTCTCCATAAATATGTTGCTTAAAATTGGTGATAATGCAGACCCCATAGCCATACCAAAATCCTGCTGATAGAACTCATTGTCCAATTGAAAATAGGTTGTTTTTATACACAGTGTTAAGAGTTCCATTATGCTATTTACACTTAATTTAGTTCTAGTTTCCAAATTATTATCATTTAGCAACCTGTCTTTAACTATTTTTAATGTTTCATCTACCGGAACATTGGTAAAGAGGCTAACTACATCAAAACTAACCATCAGGTGTGATTCATGAATATCGGTTTCATAAATTTTTTCTATGAAATGTTTACTATTTTTAATATATGAATCGGTATTTCCAGATAATGGATCAATAATTTTAAGTAAAAATTTTGCCAAATTATGACATGGTGAATTAATAGAACTAACAATTGGTCTTAAAGGAATATTTTGTTTATGTGTCTTTGGTAAGCCATAAAAATGAGGGGGCTTACTATGATGTGGTGTAAGTTTCCTTCGTTCAAAATCATTAAATTCATGTTTGTATTTAAACAAAGTTCTGTAAATTTTGCTCTCTATTGATTTTGTTGGATCTTTGTTTAATTTTGAGTAGGGTCCCTCATTTACAAGAGTCATGATTTTTGTGTTATATATATCTTTATCTATAATGACTGTGGCATTACCTTTGTCTGCTGGCAATATTTTTATACTTTCATCGCGTTTTAAGGAATTTATCGATAACTTTTCTTCTGGAGTTAAATTATCTTTAATTTTGTATTGCTTCTCTAAAGCAATTTTTGCCCGTATGCGATATTCATTACCACTATCTGTTGGTAAATTTTGAGCCGTTTTTTCTATTGCCGCTACTATGTCAAATTTTGGAACAGTTTTCGGGTTTATTGCAAAATTTAAACCTTTTGATAGTACAAGCCTGTCTGAAATGGACAAAAGTCTTTTTGACATATTAATGACAGTCCTGTCAATTAAAGGATTATTATTTATATTTTGTAATTGCCTAATCTGTTTTTCCCTTATTAAGTTTCTAAATTTATGTAAATGCGTACCTTTTTGCAGATTAAAATATTTTTCGTAACTCAACCTGACATTCTGGATTATAAACTGATAATCCTGTTCTATAATGTTTCTGCTTAATTCATTCTCCGTGTAAGTAATGTCCCCAATAGTTCGTTCTTTTTGGTATCTATGATATTGAATCCTTTCCCTAACCATGGACTTGCTTGCCTTGTCCAAAATTTTTCTGGTTTTCGCATTTTGGAAAGGTACTTTTAGCCGTAAAAACTTCGGAATTACATCATGTTCCCGACATTTACACAAAAAGGTTATACTATTTTCTGATCTGGCTAGTTTCTTATAACATTTTTCTAAACATCTGAAACATTGTTTTATATTAGGCCCATACCTGTTATCTAAATATTGTCTGAAAGTTATTTGTGGCATTCTACGAATATTCTTTCCTATTATTTGGGTTTTCTACCACATGTACTATTATCCTCTTCAAAACAAATCACCGAATCTACAAAATAATAGAATTATTGGAAAAAAGAGCCTCTGCGCCCGTGACGTTTACGCCAAAGGAAAACCTCTGACTTTTCCTTTGGCGTAAACGTCACGGGCGCAGAGGCTCTTTTTTCCAATAATTCTATTATTTTGTAGATTCGGTGATTTGTTTTGAAGAGGATAATAGTACATGTGGTAGAAAACCCAAATAATAGGAAAGAATATTCGTAGAATGCCACAAATAACTTTCAGACAATATTGAGATACAGAAAGTTAAAATCCTAATATATATTTAGTTGAAAAGGTTTTAAGAAAAAAAGAAATAAAATCTATGTTAAATGGCTTGGGTTAAGCAGCAAACACAATTCGTGGATTAATAAAAATGAATTAGTATAAATGACTTAGTATAAACATTTCATGTGTAGTCTACTTAAATAAAACAAATTTATAATTATTAATTGTCTTTATTAAATTAATATAATACTAATATTAAATTACAAATCTTTCATTAAAAATTTTACATCTATGATTTTCATCTAAAATAAGGTCAAGAATTTTTGAGGTTTCTTCAATTCTTCTTTCAAAGCGAAATCTATCCGCAGCAAAAAATTGCCAATATTCTTTTCTAGATGAATTATATGCATGACTCCATGTTATAAGGTAATGAATTTGATTATGCATTTCATTAAATGTTACTTTTCTCCCATTATACTCTTTTACAACATTCATGTTCAAAAATTTCAGGATATGTATGAATAAATTCCATAACCATACTGATATTGGCACTGTTCGGGTTTTCTTGAGGACGAATAATATTCAGGGCATTCATAAAAACATTTCCGGGTTGCTTCTGCAGTCCTTTCTGTAGTATATTGAAATAATTTGAAAATTCTTGATTCTTTAAAGTATTAATTGTATATTTTACAAGAGGTAATAGCTCCCATAAATTGCACACTGTTTCGTATCCCAGAAATATGTAGCAACTATCCTTCAAAATTTTAATCGCTCTTATATTAGAAAATTGTTCAAACTCTATAGAAAAGTTTCCTGTATTTATTGCCTCCGTTTTATCGTTGGAATATAAATAATTCATAATGATTGCTTGGTATGTTATAAAATTATTCCATTCACTTTCAGTGAAAACAACTTCATTGTTTTTGTTTCCAGATAGCTTTATACATGGTTCATACCCAAAGTCATATGCTAATCCAATGGGAACAAATTTGCATTTCGATTTATTTAACTTAAATCGTTTTTCACCAAGGACTACTGAATCACTTTTGTAAGAGTTCTCTTCAGAAATAGGAACTATATTATCACAATCAAACTTAAAATGTGGTAAATTGAATAAGTTATTTTGTAGGCTCATATTGGAACAGACGCTAAAACTACTTTGGACAAATCGAATTGAACTTGTTATATACTAGTTACCCCCTCCATAAATGTTGTAACCTTGTAGTTATCAATAATTGCATCTACATATGATTTTGATTTTTAACTTTGACCACGACCGCAACCTTTTAACTTTGACCGTTTGTCGGAAATTTTGACCTTCAACCTTGACCCCGATGACCTTGACATACCCCTTGACCTTTGTCACACTCTCGACCTTGAACAATGTCCTTGACCTTGGAATTGACCTTCCTCCGGTCATTACTCTTTGAGGAGGATCTGTGGACCCCTAATTCACACTACTTTTGATAGAGTTGGCAATAAACTAATTGATCTAAGATGGCCAAATTCCGTAGGTTGGTTTATCTTTGGAAGAGGTATAACTTCGGCTTCTTTCCATTTAGTGGGAAAATATGACATGGCAATACATTTATTAATGATGTGACAAATATATGGGACTAAAAAAGGACAGCATAATTGAATTAATGTGATATTGAGTTTGTCGGCACAGACACAATTTGGACAATAATTTTCATGAACAAATTTTATTTTCCGACGAGTCCAGGTTCATTAATTTGGAATTATTTAATCGTAACAACACCCGTTATTGGGCACAAGAAAATCCCAGAAATATTAGAGAAAGTGCATATCAGGAGCGATTTAGTTTTAATGTATGGTTAGGAGTAATTGGCAGAAGAATTATTGGGCCAATAATTTTTGATGGTCCATTAAATGGGGAAAGATATTTGGGATTTTTGCAAAACCAGATACAAGATTTTTGGAAGAACTGTCACCTAATGTTAACCTAATAATTTTTCAACAGGATGGGGCTCCACCATATAACAGCAGAGTTGTGGTGAATTATTTAAACGAAAGGTTTGGAGAAAACTGGATGGCAACAAATGGGCCCGTTCGATGGCCTGCAAGGTCACCAGACCTTACGCCGCTTGATTTTTTTGTATGGGGCCACCTCAAGGAAAACGTTTATAGAACTCCACCAACAAACAGAGAAGACATGGAAATGAGAGTCAGAAGAGCAATCGATGGGATTACTGAATTACAATTAGATAACGTGCTTAGGGCTACCGTCACAAAAACACGATTGTGCAGAGATAATAACGGACAACAGTTTGAGCATCTGCAGTAAAAAATGCTTTTGTATGCAGTACTTCAGTAAATATTTCATTTTAATTTAATTCATTCATTGTAAAAATGTATTACATAGTGTAATGGTTTTTCATCAATTTTGTTCAAATGTGTTTTACTGATGTTACTTATTTATTAAAGAAATCGTTTTACCTACTTTTATTTTGTTTCCACCGCCTGCTTACTAAATACTTTTGTTGAAGTACAATATTCATTACTATGCAATAACATTCGATACTAATTTTAATGAAGAAAATAAAATAGGATAGGCACAGCAATTGTATTGGACAAAAATAAAAGATAAATAAGTATTTTTTAACTAGGTGAAATAAAAAAATGGGATTCCTATCTTGGTTTTTATGATATCGTGGGTTGTTTAAAGATATTTTTTTAAGTAAGTTAGATCTTATTAGTCTGTTCAGCTACTGGTTATTCCCCAAAAAAATATGAGGCACAAAGTTGCATACCAGAGGTCTTTCGATATCACGGCACACTACGCATCAATATCTGCCAAGGTTTATATCAGGGCCACCTAGACTTAACAAACTAAAATTGATACTAACTGTCATTTTAAAAACAAATGCCGTCTTCCGATATATGGTTGAAAAGAGAATCTAGAGACGAATAAGATAGTTAAAAAAATATACAGGGTGTCATTTAAAATAACAGAGTAGATGTCACTTCCGGTGAAACCGGTCAAATGGAATGGAATACTCTGTATTTTCTTAAGTCAAGTTGTGTAAAATTGAATTCCCTTTTTTCTGATATTAGCATTGCGGGGGTTAAAGTTTCAACTTTTTGAAGTACTTGCGATTTTATTAGAAATTCATGAATTGTTGTAATCATTTCATCAAAATAGCCATGATTAGAAACAATCAGTCATTATCTTATGTCAAGAAATGCCAGCACGTTTAAATTATACCAACGAAATTTTTTAAAATTTGTTTATTATTTATTTAGAATGTGATAAAGTAATATCAAGAACTTGCGGCACATTTGCTACTCGATATCCATAAAAATGCAAAATAACACTAACACTGCTAACGATGAAAGTGACTTATTCTTCTTACTCATTAGTATGTCCAATCTCCTGGTTTTTAAGTAGATATCCTCCCCGTAGAGGCGTCCAATAGTAGAATGCAGGTTTTCACGGCCGTTGTCTAATGATGTAGTTTCTTCCTTGTCTTGCCGTGGTCGTCGAGCTTGACTTGACGTTTCGCTGATCATCCTGTCAGCTTCCTCAGAAGGATTCTAAAGACTGAATTTGTTGTGTTACACTCCTCGTTATATACCTAGGCGCCGCTTCGCTTCGCTAGTCATTGGTCGCGCTTGGTTCGCTTCGCTGCTCATTAGTCGTGTTTGGTTGACCGTGACTTACTACGGTGCTGGTACTTGGCAATACCAGTCTCCACGTGTTACTAAATCGATACAAATTCATCGTTAGCATTCCTACGACGCTGTAGAGACAAGAAGGCCACACCAACGTTCGTCAAGATTAAACACTACCTAGAAACACCTGCTGCCCGGAGGATCATCAACAAAACTGAAGAAGCATTAACCAGAAAGAGGGTAAGATACACTTATCATCAACTACATATAGTCTCTTTGCAGTTATACAATTTACACTTGGAGTTGGCCACCACATTAAGTGAAGATCTTTGGAGTACAGTCGATCGCATTACTCATGATCATGCAGAAGTTCAACAAGATAGGGCCACTAAGAAGCAGATTAAGAAATTTGAGAAACTTCAACCGAAATATACATCAACTACACCCGAACTGGACGTCGGGAAGACCGTAATTAATTTGCCTGTTGCCAAGTGAAACCTTACCACCACGACTCTACGGCCTTCTCTACGGATTCATAAACCAGGTAATCCTTTAAGACCAATCATCAGCACATGTGGATCACCAACTTATAAGTTCGCCAGATACGTCGCAGACACATTGCAACCCTATATAGGTAAGACTAGTAGCCACGTAAAGAATTCCGGACACTTCGTAGAAATTTTGGAAAACTTGAAAATAACGAGTAATGATATCATGGTTAGTTTTGACGTCGAGTCTTTGTTCACCAATGTACCAATTGAGAAAACAGTTAACCTGATTCGTCAACAACTTGTGCCTAAAGGATTAAGAGAAGACATACCTGATCTGGCCCGATTGTGTCTGTCTACATCATACTTTCTATGGAATGGAGACTTCTGCGACCAGAAGCAAGGAGCAGCCATGGGGTCACCACTTTCACCTGTGATAGCCAACCTATTCATGGAAGCTTTTGAAGAGGAAGCTATACGCTGCAGTGAGAATAAACCAAAGTGCTGGCTACGCTTCATAGACGATACTTTCATCATATGGCCACATGGAGAATTATCTTTATCTGTTTTCTTCGACTGTTTGAATAAACAGCATCCAAGTGTCAAATTTACAATGGAAACCGAACAGGATGGAGCTTTACCTTTCTTAGATGTATTAGTGAAAAGGTCACACAATGGCAAGCTGGCCACCGTGTCTACATAAAGAAAACGCACACCGATCGTTACCTACATCTCACCACCATCCACAATAGAAGAGAGCGTTAATTAGAACCTTGGTCCACACAGCCAACACAATATGCGACGACGATAACAAACCCGAGGAACTACAGAATGTCCAACAAGCTTTAGAGAAGAACGGATGCAGTCAAGGCAATATACAACGAGTAGTAAATACCCAGAGGAGAACTACAGAAGAAGAACAGCAACAACCAACAACATATGCATGCCTACCCTACGTCGCGGGGGCCACAGATAGACTGAAGAAGATTTTATTCAAAAAGAAAGTAGGTGTACGGTTTCGAACAGTGAAGAAAATACAGCAGTCAAAGACCTCGTCCCCAAACTGTTATCAAAAGATGTTTACCAGTTGAAGTGCACATGTGGTAAGAGCTACATCGGACAAACAGGACGGAGTATCCAGTCCAGAATCAAAGAACACCAGAGAAATACCAGATTTGGATACACGGATAGGTCGGCGATAACAGAACATGTCCATAATAATGAGAACCATAAAATCGACTACGAGGACGTCAATATATTAGACAGGAATACGCGCTATTATCCGCGAATCATTAGGGAATCGCTGGAAATTATGAAAAACGTGAACAACTTTAACAGAGAGGATGGGTATCGACTTAGTAACACGTGGAGACTCGTATTGCCAAGTACCAGCACCGTGGCAAGTCACGGTCAACCAAACACGACGAATGAGCAGCGAAGCGAAACAAGCGCGACCAATGACCAGCGAAGCGAAGCTGCGCCTAGGTATATAACGAGGATTGTAACACAACAAATTCAGTCTTTAGAATCCTTCTGAAGAAGCTGACAGGATGATCAGCGAAACGTCAAGTCAAGTTCGACGACCACGGCAGAAACTTCTTCATTAGACAACGGCCGTGTAAACTTTATTTCAGTAAGATAAGCGCATATGAAGTCAGATGCTTGCAAGCTCGGCAGACGCCAGATCATCTGTATGCTGCGTTAGGTTTATTCCGTGTCGTTACTGTCGTTCTCGTTAAAACAATAAAGTTTGAATTCACGGAAGTAACAGTGCCTTTACTATTTAGAACATCAAATAGAGTTTTCTTATTTTGCCAAATGTGAAGGAGGGTTTCCAGAAAGAAGATTCACATACTCTTCCGAACGTAGATGTGATTATGATATTCGATTTTCTTTCAAAGCACAGATATATTGTTATGTGCTGCCCTCTAACAAGGAAAGATGTGATTAAGTTCATGTTCAAAGTTTTCCTCAGAAGCTTAGTTACTTCCCTGACTAGTAGGGTGGCGCCGTCTATGAGCCAATTGGCGAACAATCATCTATTACATGGTAGAAAACTATGGAGAATTCTAGAAAAGAGTTCTAGAAGGATTCCAAGTGGGTATATAAAGAGGTGAAGCCAGTAGATGGAAAAACAGAACAGTATAGTTTAGTGAAGAATAAGGAACAGTTTAGTATCCAGTTCAGTTCTGGGTAATCTGTGGTTCTGGTTACAGAGACAGTTTGTAGAAGAAGAGTTCAGTTCAGTGAAGTATGCAGTTTAGTGAAGTAAACAGACAAGAGAGTTTTTAGGTTAGACAAGAGTTGACAAGTTTAAGAAGAAAAGTAAAGTGCTTAGTGTTTTAAAAGTAGTGAAATTATATTAGATTAAGTTATTATTAGTTGTGTGATTTTTAAGTATTTGCTAGTGTAATTTTAGTGATTAAATAAATCAGTGGTTTGTGAAAATTCTTGTTGCAAGTTATTTGGAATCCACAAAGTGTTTACTGAAAAGTGTAAGCACGTAACAATATTATTATACGACTATGACAATCGCAAAATTAACATTATCACTATAGTATGGAACGCCGTTTAAATATTTATTCACTATTTATCAATATATGCTTTGAATTAGAGATATCTGAAATGTAATTAGAGATATCTCTAATTAATTTCAGATATCTGAAATTAATTAGAGATATTTCTAATTAAATTAAAAATATCTAAGAGATATTTTTATTCTATTATAAAATATCAACTAGATATTTTTATTTCCATTAAAAATATCAAACAGATATCAGAATGTGGCGCCATCTCTGTACGAGAGGTTTCAAATTTCAAATTTTTTATTCATACAATACAACATACAATATTCACATAAATCATAAAACAATGAAAAATAAACAAGTAAATTATAGGATGAAATCACCTAAGCTAAAAGCTTGTGATGTGATGTCCATCCAGAGATATAGCAGTTTAATTATATACAAGAAAATAACAGCAGCAGCAGCAGAATACAGAAATGATAGAAATGCATTACGAAAACACATACATAATAATTTAAAGGTATACAAAATATACAATTCTATGCAAAATATACAATCATGTATGTATGAACCATATATAAATCATGTGGTGAACCAAAGTACTTATGTAAAATATATATACATATATATACTATATTGCAAAATATACGATGCATCGTAACACAAGTAGTAAGCCAGCAAGGTTTAATAAAATTAGCAACAGTGGAATTGGAGGCAGGTAAATAACTTTTTTTTTAATCTGTTAATTAATGTACAAACAAGGTTTCACATATATGGAAATTTTCGTTTATGAATGTTTTTAACTCTTTTTTTAATTCGGCTTTGTTTGTAAAATTTTTTATTTTAGTAGGCAGCATGTTATAGCATTGATCCTTGATAAAAAATAAATCTTTGTGTATGGGTTTTTCTGCAGAAAGGAACATTCACTGTCAAATTTTGTATTGCTCTAGTATTATAGGCATGTATTGTGTATAACGCAGGTTTTTTCAACATCCACATTAGACCTTGGTAAATACATAATTTCCTTATTGTAAATAAAGTAGCCTCATCATATAAAATATCAGTTGAATATCGCATGTCTTTTTTAAAAATAATTTTTAGTAATGTGTTTTGAATTACCTGTATATTATGTAGAGTAGTGTTATATAATCCCCCCCATATGATGATACAGTATCTCATGACTGATTCGGCCAAGGCATCATACACCATAAGCATGTTTTCTCTGTCGAGTACGTCTCTTAATTGGTAGAATTTAAATGCCAGCTTTCTGAGCCTATTTATTAGATAATCAATGTGGTCTGTGCATCTCAAATATTGATCAATCATGACACCAAGGTATTTAATTGAGTTTAATTGTAATATTTTGTTAGAACAGAAACAATTATTATTACACAGAGTTTCGTGAATGATAATAGACTGTATATCAGGTTGATCCATTACAGATGTAGAAAAAGTTATAAATTTTGTTTTCCAATATTTGGACTCAGAAGGCTTGCATTTAACCAAGAATATATAAGTTTAAGATCGTGTTCAGCATTTTCATATACCCTATCCCAAGAATCATGAACAAACGTTACCGCAGTGTCATCTGCATAAGAAATGATATGGCAATTTATATTATTTAATTGTGTAAGACTATTCAAGTATATTAAAAATAAAATTTGTCCCATCACCGTCCCTTGTGGGATGCCGGTGGTGATGAGTAATGGGTCGCTATAAGTATTGTTGATTTTTACTTTTTGATATCGATTTGTTAAGTAATCCTGGAATATGTTCAATGCTGTACTCCTAATACCTATTTTTTCTAATCTGTCCAATAGGATTTCATGGTTGACAGTGTCGAACGCCTTGGCCAAGTCTAGAAACACAGTAAAACATTTTTTATATTCATTTAACCCATTTACAATGTTTTTAATTAACTCAATGACAGCATCTTCAGTTGACATATTTTCCCTAAAGCCAAATTGATTTTTAGTTAATAATTTATGTTTTTCTAAATAATTCATTAGTCTTTTTTTTAAGCATTTTTCAAAAATCTTTGCAAAATTATTTATAACGGTTATAGGTCTATAATTAGTGGCCATTTTTTTATCGCCGGATTTAAATATTGGCGTAGTTGTGGATTCTTTCCATTTGCTAGCAATACGGCCTTTTATAAAACATAAATTTATTATGTGAATTAACGGATTAACTATAAATTTATGGATATGTTTTATTGTACATACTGACAGCCCATCTGGCCCAGGGGCAGTGTCATTTTTTAGGCTAGATATAAATGTAATCACCTCATTTTTGGTAACAGGATTGAGAAAGATGGTATCACTTACATTTTTTTCGTTTATGGTATGTGCTGGTGGTGCAGTATTTATTAAATTTGCCATATTGATTCCAATATTCACAAAAAATGTATTAAAAAAATTTGCTTTTGTTTTATCATCCTGAATTATTACACCATTATCGTCAACAATATTAATGTTTCTATCAGTTTTTTTAGAGTTACTATTTGTTACTTCGTTGATTATTTGCCATGTTTTCTTACCATTATTTCGTACAGAATTGATTTTATTTTTATAATAATCGTTCTTTGTTGTTCTTGTATTGTATTAAATTGTTAAGATAATTTCTATACTGTTTATATCTCGTTTCATATTCAGCTGAAAATTGCTTTTTTAATTGTGTTTTCATCGTGTCTCTCTTTCTAATAGAGCCCAATATACCCTGAGTAATCCATGGTTTTAGTTTAATATATTTTTTACTATTGTAAGATTTGGATTTAGAATGCATGTTAATATAAATTATGTAATGGTGAGTTTGTCTATAACGATCTATGTAATTTGTTCCTGTGTTGCCAAGTTGCCAGTGTGAGCGTTTATAACAATGCTTTGGTTTTTGTTGCTATCAGCAATTAAAATTTTGCATTAACATTTATTACAAAAAAAACTGTAGTTTGGTTGTTACCTAGTTATTTATTATTATCATCTATTCTGTGGTGTGGTGTTGATGACTTCGTGCATTCCACAGAGTAAGTATATAGTCTGTGAGTCTGTGTGCAATCGTTGACTTAACTCGAATTCTAAGCCCAAAATAGCGCCAAAACAATTAAAACATTCAATATGTCCATTTTACAGCTCAAACTTTTCAAAATAATAACTTTGAAAGTATGATTGTGAGTTAACGGTGCTTTGAGAATTGTGAGTATAAGTTCACTACTTCGTTTACTGTTTATTAATGATTAAATAACAACATAAGTATATGTAACTGTAACTTTCAATAGGAAATTGAAACGAACGTACCCTTAACAAGAGTCGACGCAAATTCTAGAAGGTGTGTAACATTAAGATTGGATTTTATTTATGCTGGAACACACGAGCGTCTCGCGCCACATCCGATCTTGGCTGCCGCCAAGGGCAAGGCAAATTTTCTATTAGAAGTAAGACATAAAGTAACTATACATCAAATAATATTAACGTAACAACCCAACCTAAGAAAATGTTACACGAACAGACGAGCGCCTCGCGCAAGGGAAATTTTGTATTAGAAATGAAATAACAAAGTAACTATACATCAAATATTATTAACATAACAACCTAACCTAAGGAAATATTACACGAACAGACAAGCGTCTCGCGCGAGGGAAATTTTATATCAGATTATATCCTTTTATTAATGCTTTCTGATGACCATCCGTACCTAAATCGATAGATATAAACATATAAAAACTACCTACTCATTTTAAGTAGGAAGTTGTAATTTACTTGGCCTTGCCCAACGATTCCACAGAGAACTATAAAATTCCCGATTCTAAATAAAACCTAAGCAATTTGGCAACACAGGCAATGAGATATACGCAGTTTGCCACATAACTAAACACCTCAGCTTCTGCATCATAGATGACGACATATTCAGATATCTCAAATTAATTAAAAATATCAAGTAGAATATCTACTTGATATTTTTATTTCTATTAAAAATGTCTAATTGACATTTTTAAATGATTTAAAAATATCAACTAGATAATTTTAATTGAAATAAAAATATCAAGTAGATATTTTTAATGAATTTCAGATATCTCTAATTCAAAGCACATATTGATAAATAGTGAATAAATATTAAAACGGCGTTCCATACTATAGCAACACCTAGAGTATCGCAGCATATATCGCATTGCGAGCATGTGACGTCACTCGCGCCAAGGGAGCGTTTTCTACCTCGACGCGTTGAGGTAATTTCTATTACAAATAAGCCGAGAGTAAATGACTACTTTTAAAAAATCTTTGTAGGGGTTTATAGCATCTATAAATCTATCATTTCCAATTAAAAACTAAATTTTATGGACAGACCTATTGTGTAGTGGGCGATATTCCCACCCTGATGGTTATTTGGGATATGCCATGGATACTGTAAATTTTAAAAAATTATTAGTTGTCGTCGGAGCGGCAGGAAGCATTTTCGGATTTATTTTTATACGAGTTTGTGTTTTTATAAGTATAAAATCACTCCCCGAATTTTGGCGCATTCGGTAAACCAAGTACACATTTATTTTACTTTTGCAAGCCGTAAATAGTCTACTATGGAATATATTGCATAATCATAGTAGTTCAAGGATACAGATATAAATACTCATGAATGCATGAGCAACGTAACCCCCATAACTCACTCTACGAATTAGCAAATTATAAATTATGTAATTAAAAAATATATACAGGGTGATTTATGTACACATGCGGAAAATAAAATGGTATACAAGTCTGTTATGTGGGAAAGCCTCTGTAAAATTTTAAAGCGATCCGAGGTAATTTATTATATTTTTTTGCATACGCTTCTGAACGGGTGAGTTATGCTATCTCGACGCGTGCACACACGTGTCGCTTGTTTGTTTAGCAGGTAATAACATCAGCTGTCTTAGTTGTCTTAGGTCACTGCGCCACGCGTTCACTGTTCAGTTCAGTGACTCTTCGACTTCCGTTTAGAGCATTTCCCATTTTTGTTAAATTTTAAACTGTATTCGCAAATGTCGATTATGCCAGAGTTCACGTCGCAAGAGTTCTGCGACATGATACTAAGCTATGGTGCAATGAATGAAGGTCTTGCAGGAGCTGTGCGAAAATACGGGAGAAAATTTCCCCATAGGCGCAAACCTAATGAGAGAAAAAATTTAAGTACAGTGCAACGAGTTCGTGACACCGGGTTTTGTTTACCAGGCGACAGAGAACGTGCAGTAAATCGTCCTGCTGAAGTTGACGAAGAAGTTCTAGAATTACTAGAACAATACCCTTCAATAAGCACCCTATACGCGAGAATCGTTTTTACCCATACCACATAAGAAAGGAAGTGATTTCGTTGCACTATATTACGTCAGATTGGTTAGTCATAGGCGGCGCACTTCTACAAAAAAAATAAGGTAATTTTTTTTCCAATTTTTTTTATTTCTTAATTTTTTTAACACCTTTTGGTAGGAACAACCCACGGAATAATTTTTCGCATGTTTAGGTAAATCACCTTGTATATTTCATAAGCATTGAATTCCCTCGCTACATTATTCTTCTAATGATGTTCTACTGTTCAATTGGCGACATACTAAACAAACAGCAGATTATTGATGGAGCTATTGGAATAAGAGCCAATGTTTTATATTTTGTTGCGGACCTCTAGCGTATGCGACCCACCATACGCTTTAGCGTTTTGTGGGCCGCATTATAACAACTGCTACGTCCGTAACACATTCGCTATTCTCCACGGGAGGGCGACACGTGAACATCAGAGAGCGGAAGATGGGTAGGCAACCATTTTTGGTTGGCATGGGGGCTAGTTCAGCTAGTTGATAATTCTGTGCACTTCGGTTAATCCAAGGCATCCTGGTGGATTTTAGAATTCTCAACACAAGAAAATTTCCTCAATCTGTTGTTGTTCCGTTTAGCGGAATATTTTGTGTTTGCGAGTAAATTTTATCTGCGGAAGCAGGATATTTAATTACTCTTAAGAATCTCTCCAGTGGTTTATACGTACCAACTATTGTTTACTAATCCGCTCATGAAATAGTAAGACATAAAAAAAACGAAGTCACCCCCCTACCAAAAAAAAGCGAAGCGATTACGCTGAGGCAAAGTAACCCCCTTTTGATGTGTGTCACGTAATGTTGCTATGTGTCTGGCTATTATTTCATATGCAAACCACCAACAAATGGAACACTCAATTTACCACCAAAAAAAAACTTAATTAGGGACGATACTACTATCCCCTTGAGATAACTGCACTATTTAAGTTGGGCGCCACTGCTACGGATTACGCGTACATAAACAAATAGATACGTTGGATCTTAATGATTATCAGATATTACGTAACGAAATCACTTGGGCTACTGTAGCGTAGCAGATATCGTAGGCACTGACTTACCCGGAAAGTGATGTACGTGCCTACGATAAAATTTCTCTAGCTCAGACTCTCTCAGGGCGTTAAGCCCAAGTTTACATAAACTATGAAAAATTATTAGTTTACTTACTTAACAAATCACTGAGTTTTTCCATATGTAGTGGTCGCAGACGAAATAATGACACTTTCTTTAAAAATGAAATGCACTATATTAAACAATTTACAGATATTGGTTCTCTAGCATATAACCTGGCGATGTTCACAAGGTGTGGCAAATATCTCGATTAATCAGTTACAACATTCATAAAATGCCTCGTGTAGCTACACATCGGTTTACAATGTCCTCAAAAATTGTCATAGATTCTGCCACAAAGGTTTGATTTAAAGAACCTCCTTAAATATATGTAAATGCATAAAATCTTTAAATACGTACAAGTTAAAAATGCAAACGTATGAATTGAAATCCAGCCGAACCACTGAAGATGGTCCCCAGTAAGTAAAAAAAATAAACACAACACACTTATTCAGGGTGGTACGATACCGAGTCCGGACGTGGAAGAACCTGCAGCCCTACGGAGATGTCTTCGGGACACAAGAAATGGACCCAAGGATGGGGTTGATTGTAGCCTCACCAGCCCTGGAACCCTTCCACTGTGTGTGGATGTCCCGTCCGTGGAACTCTCACTGACGCGTGTAGAAGCCCCGTCCGTGGAACCCTAAAGATATCACGATTTAATTTACAAAGTCAGAAATGCACGTGAAGCGTGCCTAGTGTGAGTATTTCTGACATAACCTACAAATGAAACATAATTTACCTCACTGATGAGGGAACAATCCACCAAAACTCCTGGAAGCCACAGTCGGATAAATGGGGGCGAGTCCGCCTTTCAGGTTGACACGGTATTTCCAAAGGAAAGCCTTGTGTAATTAAATATCCTGCTTCCGCAGATAAAATTTACTCACAAACACAAAATATTCCGCTAAACGGAACAACAACAGATTGAGGAAATTTTCTTGTGTTGATAATTCTAAAATCCACCAGGATACCTTGGTAACCGAAGTGCACAGAATTATCAACTAGCTGAACTAGCTCCCATGCCAACCAAAAATGGTTGCCTACCCGTCTTCCGCTCTCTGCTGATCACGTGTCGCCCTCCCGTGGAGAATAGCGAATGTTTTACGCGCGTAGCAGTTGTTATAATGCGGCCCACAAAACGCTAAAGCGTATGGTGGGTCGCATACGCTAGAGGTCCGCAACAACTGCTGCTGGTTTTGAGGTCTTCCAGCAGATTGGTTTAAGTTTGAAGCCTTCTGTCAATGAGTGCAGAATGGCTAACGGGCAAGTCTGTTCCATTATAGGTTATGTATCTGTTCCTTTCTGCTTGGGTGACAAGGTTCATGTAATAGATGTCCTAGTAGTTCCGGAAATACCGCATAAGTTAATTCTAGGAATAGATTTTTGGGTGGCGATGAATATTATACCAGATTTACGACAAGATGTTTGGCATTTTTCTGAGCAGGAACCACTCGTTGAGGTTAACAGTGTCCTTGACGAGACTTCTTTAAGTGTATCACAGAAACTAGCTCTGGATAGTTTGGTGGATGAAAACCGGAAACTGATGGGTACTTCCCTTGGTCGTACACATCTCGTTTCTCATGAGATCGAGTTACTCCCAGATACCAAACCTATCAAACAGAGATACTATCCTGTTTCGCCTGCCAGACAAAAATTGATTGATGATGAAATTAAGAAAATGCTGGAGTTAAATATCATCGAACCGTGTAAAAGTCTTTGGTTTCTCCAATATGTCTAGTGCAGAAAAAGGATCAAACTCTGCGTTTTTGTGTAGATTACCGACGCCTTAACGCTGTTACTAAAAAGGATGCCTATCATCTGCCGCTGATTTCCTCCATATTAGATCAGTTGAGGGATGCCAAATATCTAAGTTCATTAGATATTAAGAGTGCATATTGGCAAGTTCCTATTGCTGAATCTTCCAAAGACTATACCGCTTTCACTGTCCCTAATGGCCTGTATAGGTTTCGAGTCTTATTGACACCGTGCTTGGAGCTGATTTGCAGCCTTCGGTTTTGGTCTATTTGGATGACATTGTGGTAGTGTCGAAGGATTTTGAATCTCACCTAGAAACGTTGCAAAAAGTTTTTGATCGCTTGCATTCTGCTGGGCTGATAGTTAGTTGTGACAAGTGTCAATTTTGCCGTCCTGAGCTTAAGTACTTGGGATATGTTGTAGATAAGTACGGTTTACGTCCTGACCCAGCGAAAGTAGAGTCGATTTTGAGTGTACCTTCTCCGAAAAACGTTAGGGAAATTCGTAGATTTATAGGCACAGCATCTTGGTATCGAAGGTCTGTACCGCAGTTTTCTACAATAGTGGCTCCTTTGTCGAACCTCACAAAGAAGAGTGTTAGTTGGTGTTGGTCACTTGAGTGCGAGAAATCTTTTAAACTTCTTAAGGAGTGTTTGGTTACTGCACCTATTTTGACCTGCCCTGATTTTGAGCGTACCTTTTATGTGCAGACAGATTCGTCGGCATTTGGTGTCGGTGCCGTGCTCACGCAGCAATTTGATGATGGCGAAAAGGTAATTTGCTATTTGTCCCGTTCTTTGACTAGCCAGGAGCGCAAATATAGCTCGGTCGAAAGAGAATGCATCGCCGTAATTTGGGCAGTGGAGAAGCTACGTCATTATCTGGAAGGTTTCCACTTCAAAATCATAACGGATTGTCATTCTTTGCTATGGTTGCAGCAGCTAAAAGATCCCCAAGGTCAATTGGCGAGATGGGCACTTCGTCTGCAACCTTATGATTTTGAACTGATTCATCGCAAGGGCTCTGAACATACCGTCCCTGATTTTTTGTCTCGTTCAGTACCGGTAACGGTGGAATCCATCGAAGTATTCTCGGTCACGGACCATGCCGATTCTCCCACCGATAAATGGTATTTGAGAATGCTGGATCGAGTTGAACGGTCTCCTATGCGTTATCCCTTATGGCGTATACAAAATGGCCAGTTGTACAAGTATGTACGTTTGCGTTATCCCGAGTTAGCAGATCCTGCCGACACTTGGAGACTGGTTTTACCCAAAGAGAAACGCCTAGAAGTAATTAGGTCGTTGCATTGTGATGCGAGTTGTGGACACGCAGGGGTCCATAAGACTGTGGCTCGAGTGGGAAATAGGTATTATTGGCCGAAATTAAACGCTGATGTGGCTAAGTTCGTTAGGCAATGTGAGATTTGCATAAGTACTAAACCCGAACAGAAGTCACTTATGGGAAATTTGTTGAGTAAGACACCTACCGTTGGAAAACCTTGGCAACTAGTTAGTGCCGATCTGATGGGTCCATTACCCAGGACGGCTAAGGGTTATCAGTTTATTCTTGTCGTGTGTGACAATTTTAGTAAGTTTGCCATGGTGTTTCCGTTGAGGTCAGCTACCGCTAATAGCAGATCGCAGGTCATCGAGGATAATGTAATTCTCTTATTTTGCGCTCCGAAGACTATAGTGGTAGACAATGGTCGTCAGTTTCAGAGTAACCGTTTCCAAAATCTCGCGAAAACCTACAATATCGAAATAGCGTACACCGCAAATTACCACCCTCAATGTAACCTGACTGAAAGGGTAAATCGTGTTGTTAACACTATGTTATCTGCATATGTAAAGGATAATCACAGGGCTTGGGATCAATTTTTGCCGAAAATAGGTTTTGCCATTAGATCGTCGAAACATGAGGTTACAGGCCTAACGCCTAATTTTGTCAATTTTGGACGTGAAATTTCGTTAGATGGCAATAGTAATAAGTACGTACCTTCTGAGTCTGAGTATCCAGTTGTAAACCCTGAAAACCGTAAGCTTGCCTTCGCTAAGATTTGTAAGGATGTTTAGAGTAGAATATTAAAGGCCCATAAATCCAGTAAGAAACATTATAACCTCAGACGCCGACCCGATAAGTTTGTTTTGAAGCAAAAGGTCTGGAGACGTTCTCACGCCCAGTCTGATGCCTCTAAATATTTCACGGCAAAGTTAGCGCCTAAATTTGTGGGTCCTTTCACGATTAGAAAAATTCTCTCACCATGGACTTATGAGCTGGAAGGTTCTGACGGTAAACGTTCGGTGTGGCACATAAAAGACCTGAAAGCACACCCTCCCGAAGACAACTAGTTGTGGTCTGTTAGTTCCGTTGACGTACTTAGGCATCCGAATAGGCAATGACGAATTCGTTTTTTTTGTGTAGGTCACTTCTGACGTTAATTTGGTAGTAACATTTGCTTTTCTGGTTCATTGGTCTTGCTCAGGTGGCTGAAACCCACTGAGTAAGTTTTCACCTCTTTCCGCCTCACGGGAGGAAGTGTCTTTGATTGGATCTATGTGATGGGGGATGCACGAATACCATCACCGTGGTTATACCTGCGAGGGGTAAAAGTCCCCAAAAATGGTCTTCTGTGGCGCTTGCGTCTTGAGGGACTCCGTCTCGTTGGGGGCGCTCACATTGCTGGCAGTAGGCCTGATTATCTTTACCCGGGTACGCACTACTGGGCTTCAGACTAACCTCGTTGTCTAGCAAGGGTGGTCGTCGTGGTGTGACGGGGAACACTCCCATACCTCATTGTTTTGCTGGTGGAGTAGCCTTGGGGCGAGCTACTTCCTAGCTGTTAAGTCCTTATGCGTTTTTGTCCTTTTTTTTTCTCCTTCTCTTTTTTTTTCTCTATGTATTTTTTTTGAGTTTTGTTGTTATGCCTGATGGTAACTTGGGAGGCAGGTTAGCCATCCCCGTGCATATTAAGTCTCCCCACCAATTATCCATCCTCTGGTGAGAAGCTAGTAAGAAAAAAAATCTTTTCCTGCGAGTAAAGGGGGAGTTGTTGCGGACCTCTAGCGTATGCGACCCACCATACGCTTTAGCGTTTTGTGGGCCGCATTATAACAACTGCTACGTCCGTAACACATTCGCTATTCTCCACGGGAGGGCGACACGTGAACAGCAGAGAGCGGAAGACGGGTAGGCAACCATTTTTGGTTGGCATGGGAGCTAGTTCAGCTAGTTGATAATTCTGTGCACTTCGGTTAATCCAAGGCATCCTGGTGGATTTTAGAATTATCAACACAAGAAAATTTCCTCAATCTGTTGTTGTTCCGTTTAGCGGAATATTTTGTGTTTGTGAGTAAATTTTATCTGCGGAAGCAGGATATTTAATTACGCAGTAAGCAGGATATTTAATTACGCAGTAATTAAATATCCTGCTTCCACAGATTGAGGAAATTTTCTTGTGTTGATAATTCTAAAATCCACCAGGATGCCTTGGATCAACCGAAGTGCACAGAATTATCAACTAGCTGAACTAGCTCCCATGCCAACCAAAAATGGTTGCCTACCCGTCTTCCGCTCTCTGCTGTTCACGTGTCGCCCTCCCGTGGAGAATAGCGAATGTGTTACGGACGTAAGGATATTTAATTACGCAGTAATTAAATATCCTGCTTATCCGCAGATAAAATTTACTCACAAACACAAAATATTCCGCTAAACGGAACAACAACAGATTGAGGAAATTTTCTTGTGTTGATAATTCTAAAATCCACCAGGATGCCTTGGATTAACCGAAGTGCACAGAATTATCAACTAGCTGAACTAGCTCCCATGCCAACCAAAAATGGTTGCCTACCCGTCTTCCGCTCTCTGCTGTTCACGTGTCACCCTCCCGTGGAGAATAGCGAATGTGTTACGGACGTAGCAGTTGTTATAATGCGGCCCACAAAACGCTAAAGCGTATGGTGGGTCGCATACGCTAGAGGTCCGCAACAATTTGTTTATTAATTCATTGTTTTGATTTGTGAGTACAGGTGTTTTTGTTTCATTTTTTATATTATTTTTCGTAACTATATAGTTTGGAAACATAAATATCATTGTTTTATATTTTTCACAATTATTTGATTGGTCGACTGTAATAAAATGAATCTGAGGAAAAAGTAAATCTAATCTGAAACTAACTTCAGGGACGTCTTCAAACCAGCTTTCAATATTATCCAAAAATACTTGTTCATCGGAATTAGGAGAGCGATACAAACACCCAATTATCCAATTTTGTCCTGATATTTCTATGCCTATAAATACAACCCAATACATTTGCTCCCGATAATTTTTTTAGGTTTTTTGAATAAAAAAGGTCTCTTTGGCAACTTTTGTCTAAAGTTGATAGTTTTCGAGATATTAATTATATAAAGTTCGGGAAAACGCAAAAATGGCCATTTTCAACCCCGAAGAACGAAGAATAATATGAAATACAAAAAATTTTAAAGTTACTAAAGTCCTTAAATATTCTTTAAACGCCATTTAACAAAGACCCAAAGCATTTTAGGCTATTATGTTATTGCAACCCTTGTTTTTTAGTTGATAATTAAGCACGTGGGTCATTATGGTTGGCCGCGTCAATTGGGGTATATAGGAAGAATATATAAGGCATTCTTCCAAATACATGTTTGAGCAGAAGCTCTTAAAGTGTGGTGAAAAAGTGCATCCGAAATACAAGGTATATTAGCCATATTAAGCCTATACCACAGGAACGATTAAATAATATTTTCGTCGTGCATCATCTGCTGTTTCGCCGTTTTTCCTAATAACTGTAAATACAAGACATATTTTGTTATATTCTAAATTGTTCCTTAGCAAATTCATAGGTACCTATGGGCTGTTTTGTTATTGTCCATCGTCTGTTCTTTATTTCGCTATGAGTCGCTGCCGACCATAATGATGCACGATTATCAATTTAAAAATAAGGGGTTGCAATAACCTAATAGCCTAAGACGCTCTTTGGTACTTTGTTAAGGGGTGTTTAAAGAATATTTAAGCACTTTAGCAATATTAAAATTTTTTGTTTTTCATATTGTTCTTCAGGGTTGAAAATGGCAATTTTTGCGTTTTTTTGAACTTTAATTAATTTCTCGAAAACTGTCAACTTTAGAGAAAAGTTGCAAGAGACCTTTTTTATTCAAAGTCGTCAAAAAAATTTAAAAAAAATTGTCCGGAGCAATACTTATAAAGAATTTTTGTAAAATTTGTTTAAAAAAATTATTTAAACAATTTTTGACTCGTTTTTAGACCTGGCAACACAAAAAAAGAGAATATTTTCTCCAACGGGTGCGAAGATATTTCCTGGACTAAGTAACGTTATTTTGAAACGGTATTTTTCTGGAACGAACGCGATTGAAACTCTCTATATTAGGAACAGTTCTTTCCATCAAAATAATAACCGATCAACTACTGGCAACACTGCCTGTCAGTAGCGTCAATCTTTTCTAAATGTCAAAGGTTCAAAAATGTCTGTCTGACAGTAAAAAATATAATAATTCTATATTATTTACATAGTACTTAGATCAATTAAGGTAAGAAAAAAATCGAATGACTGGTTCCAATGGTTTATTGGAATTTTGCGTACTTAAGACATATTACTTTAATAACAGTTTTACGTTTCAGCAAAAATGTCGGCAAATTCCAGCCCATCACATTATACAGAAGATGCGTTTGTTACAGATGCTAACTTTAAAGTTGAGATAAATCAGAAAATGAAAGTGCCCGATAAAATTAGTTTTAACGCAGATTTAAATAGTGAAAATCGCAATTCTTGGGTACGAGATAATTTTAGTATGAATGTTCCAGAGAGAATATTAGTTGCAGGACAGCATCAACATGTTGGTATGTTATACAGTAATTTATGTGCAGTAAATATTAGCGTATTAGCCTAAATGAAATTTACATAAGGCCATATTTTCTTTTCTAATACCCGCATTTATTATCTGCTCCAACAGAGCAGTAGCAGTGATATCACAATATGACTACCTGAACAAGTATTCCTTAGGCAAACAAAAGTAGTTCTTATAGGAGTACATGTCAGTTTATGGTCAATTTAAGTAGTAGTGGAATATATTTAATATTAGATCTGTGTAGTGACATTGATTAATTTTTTAAAAGCTTAACTTAAAAAGATATTTCCATGTAGGTAGATGGTTATATCCCAAGGATTGTAAACAAAGAGGATGGCCAGATCAATCAAATCTGTCAGCGCGATGCCGCCATCGCTGTGACGTAGTCACAAGGCCTCTTTCAGCGCTCGTCCGTTTAAAATGCGTGAAGGAAAGCATATTTTCTTTATAAAATTAACACACACATTCGATTTATTGATATGATTGAGGAATGCAACGTTTTCAATGATTTTTGTACATAAATACTGTAATAAAACGAAATAAACTTAAATAAAAAGCTCTATTTTATCATGTTTATATCCATCACAATATGAAACAAATAATGTAAAACTCAAATTAAAATACCTATTTATCAGACAAGTTAAAGTAGTCATTAAGTATTATACTAAAGGTAATAGGTAAATACACAATAATAATAATAACGATAGTCTTTATCGATAACAAATAATTGATATATATGTCTACAGAGAGGCGCTGGACATAAAAGCAACTTAACTTACATATTTTTTACCAAGCGACAGAGTTTGCTTTCTTATATACAACATAAGAAGTACACTTACAGTCAACCGGAAAAAGCCAGCTATAATCATGCATGCAAATATACATATCTACATACAAGCAAACAAATTTTACAATTTTACATATTTTGGGCCTAAAAGAAAAAAAAGTGTAAATGTACTTAAAGAATGAATTAGTATATTGCGATTTAGTGATTATGAACTATTTAAACCGCCTGAGAAAATTAGTTTCTTTATTTGAAGTTTTACCTAATTGAATTGGTTTAAGTTCTTTATATTATAGAGAGTTTTATTGTATATGTTATAAATATATTTAAGTAATTCTTAGTTAAACTATAGCGTATTAAAGTTAATTGTAAAATCTGAAATCTATTAATACTCCTTCCTTCTTGGGGTTTTATCTCGTCCAGATCTTTCTGCAAAATTAGCTGCAGAATTTGTAGAGGACTTTCAATTTCCAAACTGCCTACAAAATTGACTGCTTACTGTTACCAGACACAGAGTATAGTTACGAGCTCATCAGCTACTTCCTGTTTTCTTTTTCTCATGAAAAGCCATCAGACTGAGCTGAGTTAGTTTTCGTTGCAGTATTTATTCCCAGTGTAGGAACTGCCGTTTTTTTTTCAATGCCCTTTTCAAAGGTACCTATAACCCTAAAACAAAAGTTAATATAATTTCAAATTTATGTTAGGGCTGTATGACACTAACTACGTGAAATTTCATATAAAATTTATTAGAAAATTAACCGTACGATGACAACTTAAGTGATAACATCTCAGTCAATCCGAAAGATATAAAATGTAATTTAAGTTATAGTAGATTTTTGTTAAATTCCCCATAAAATTCCATGTAGTGGCATGCAACCCTAAAACATATGTAAAGGTACAAGTATATATGGGAAATGCAAATTTTTACCTAGTAATTCATTTTGTAGATCTCGTTCATAATCACTCTTCATAAAATGAACCGAGCAAATCCTATATTTAAATTTAGTTAAATTTATCCTGCCTTTTACACCTGTTTATCCATTCGCCTTTCATAGTTTGGAACACCATATCTTTGGATTTCAGAAAAACATGGAAAATTATATTTTGCCCAGAACTTTTCTTTGTAGAATAAGTGTCCTTACACCCGTAAATCGCACGCCTTATTCTGGCATTTTCTTTTAGGTCTATAACTGAAAAATAACGTTTAATATGTAAATTTGATAAATATGAAGTCTCTTTTACCTTACATAAATATATACAAAATTACTATAGAAGACTAACAATAATTGTCTTTGAAATCTTAACAAAGTTCGAAATAGTATAGGAAATATTGTCCTTCCACACACGAAATTACTGCTAAAAAAGTTTTTTATGATTTAAAAAACGTATAAAACAAAAAAGATCTATAAATAAACAATTCACAACGAAATAACAAGTACAATGGATTAAATAAACTCCGATATAACACCACCAAACATGGAGAAATGAATATAAACAAAACTCTCCAGGCCTCGCCGTGACGTCACAGCTTGTTGAGAAGTGGCGAACATTGAAGCATAGGGATCTGGCCATCCTCTTTGTTTACAATCCTTGGTTATATCCTATCAGTGCAGTTTTTGGAAAAAGAAAATTTGTCATGTATGTTGACATTTCTGTTAACTTGTAGAATAGTAAAAACAAACACTAATATTGTGCATTTAGTTTTTTTTTCCAGTGCTAAGCGTATAACATTGTGTTAAATATTTAATCAATTTATGCATTATTAGGTATGGTTGGGTAAACGGACAGATATTAGAAGTTGTAATATTCATTTATTCATATTAAACTACATTTTTACAATTTTTTCAACATTTTTTTTAGGAAAAAGTAACTGGAATTTGACTACTGCTTTCCCTTTAAAAATCCTCTGGCCCAATATTTAGAAGAAATATCACAAATTTTGTTATTTGTTTATTTAATATTTATCTATACCTACCTATACTGTCGGATATTTTTGAATAAAAATTGCTCAATATGTTTTATGACATTTTCTTTACATGCTACTTTAATCAAAATTGAAGGATTTCGATTTTCTGAATGCATAAGTAAGTATATAGTTTCAATCTGGTATATCTTCTTAAAAACGCTATTTTTTTAAATTCTGTTTAAAATAGCATGTTAAGAAAAGATCATGGACCATTTTGATCCATTTTTTTCGAAAATATTATATGTAAATGTGTGAAAATGAAACAGATATTAAGTATAGTTCAAATGTGCTTTTAGAGGGCGGAATATTAAACATAATATTTTTAGTCGCAAACTCCTCTATAAATCCTTATTTTACTATAAGGAACCTAACCAGACTGCAACCAACAGCTACTCTCCGGGCTATGTGCCCCGCCGAGCGCTGAATTACAAGTTACAAGCCTGGCGCGTTAATCCTACTTAAAGGAGCTCCCTTGCCAGTCGTCACACACCACTTGCAGACTGCAGTTTCGAGCTGTTGGCTCTCGTAAGTGCAAGGTAGGTATGCGACGACCGACATGAGAATCCTTTGACTATAGTACATCCCGGTGTTTTTACAATAGCGACATGTAAAACAGCCAGCAGGCGCCATCTAGCGGTCCAGTGTCTGTTGCAATCGAAAAATAAATAGCCTGACTTGGCTTAGCATAGTTCAAATGTGCTTTTAGAGGGCGGAATATTAAACATAATATTTTTAGTCGCAAACTCCTCTATAAATCCTTATTTTACTATAAGGAACCTAACCAGACTGCAACCAACAGCTACTCTCCGGGCTATGTGCCCCGCCGAGCGCTGAATTACAAGTTACAAGCCTGGCGCGTTAAGTGTAATAATTGCATATTACCATCAAAACGCTAATGCTTCGATTGCAACAAACACCAGCCGAAAGACTGATCCTACTTAAAGGAGCTCCCTTGCCAGTCGTCACACACCACTTGCAGACTGCAGTTTCGAGCTGTTGGCTCTCGTCAGTGCAAGGTAGGTATGCGACGACCGACATGAGAATCCTTTGACTATAGTACATCTATATGCTATATGCTAAGCCAAGTCAGGCTATTTATTTTTCGATTGCAACAGACACTGGACCGCTAGATGGCGCCTGCTGGCTGTTTTACATGTCGCTATTGTAAAAATACCGGGGTATGCTAAGCCAAGTCAGGCTATTTATTTTTCGATTGCAACAGACACTGGACCGCTAGATGGCGCCTGCTGGCTGTTTTACATGTCGCTATTGTAAAAATACCGGGATATGATAAGCCAAGTCAGGCTATTTATTTTTCGATTGCAACAGACACTGGACCGCTAGATGGCGCCTGCTGGCTGTTTTACATGTCGCTATTGTAAAAATACCGGGATGTACTATAGTCAAAGGATTCTCATGTCGGTCGTCGCATACCTACCTTGCACTGACGAGAGCCAACAGCTCGAAACTGCAGTCTGCAAGTGGTGTGTGACGACTGGCAAGGGAGCTCCTTTAAGTAGGATCAGTCTTTCGGCTGGTGTTTGTTGCAATCGAAGCATTAGCGTTTTGATGGTAATATGCAATTATTACACTTAACGCGCCAGGCTTGTAACTTGTAATTCAGCGCTCGGCGGGGCACATATCCCGGAGAGTAGCTGTTGGTTGCAGTCTGGTTAGGTTCCTTATAGTAAAATAAGGATTTATAGAGGAGTTTGCGACTAAAAATATTATGTTTAGATATTAAGTAGTCAAATGACGAAATTTGAGATTTTTTTTTGAAAATAGAGACAGTGGATTTCTCAAAGGATTGCAGGTTTACTTACTCTCTTTTATAAAATTATTGAGAAATTCATAAAAAGTCACCCTTAAGCCACCCCTGTTTGCTGTATTTCAGATATGTCGAGATATATGTTTAGTATGTATATATATATATATATATATATATTTGTCTTTGTATCAATTTTGCGTCCCTCTGTATGCCAAAACGTATTCATATTGCGTCCGATGTAAAAATGCGTCCGTATACCGGACGCAAAATTACACTCCGCGATATTTTCTTCCACGTAAGGTTTTTTTAATCAAATAATTCATTGAGAACTTCGATATTGCGCACTCTACCTTTACTAAAATTATTAACTGGGTATAATAATTCGTTTGTTCATAATCTAAAAAAAACTGCTCGAAAATTGGACGTAAAATAGATACAAACTTAAAAGAAGTAACGAAAGGAAGTATATTGCTAGTTCAAGCATTTACCGCTGGGAGGTCTCTGTAAATTATATACTATATACATTTCAGTTAGATAATTGTATCAATTTTGCGTCATCTCGAGTTGGCAACACTGTGAAGTTACAAAGTGCGCTAATACAGAGAGGATTTGTTCCATTCATCTACGGGAATGTGAGTTGTGTGTCGTGTTTGAGATACGTACTCATATTGTTTTCAGTAATTAATACATACCTATTACAAAAATCGTACTTCAGATCAAGAGATGTAAACAAAGAAATCATTGATGTAAATTAAATTTTATATTTGTTTTCATAATTTTTTATAAAGAGAATACACAGTATGTAGAGGTAAATAATGTGCAAAACTCAGGAATAATTTCATAATAAATGATTGTCTCTTTATATGCAATTCTTATACAAAAAGTATCTTCTTCAGTTTCTATATGGTACCCACACTATGTTATTACCCCCAATGGCTGCAAACTACCCCTAAATTGGGAAATTTAATATATTGAAAAGTAATGCTTATCTATTTTTGAAAGGTAGTATTTTAATGTTTTTGAGGTCGCGCTGATTACGAATCTGAAGTCAAAATTTAAAAATTCAAAATGCTGGCTCCAATAGGGCGGATTGAAGTTGGATGCAATTTTTTCAAAAGCAAGTAATTTAAATGGGTAAAAAAATTGAGCATCTAGGTAATGGTGTCAAAATGCGTCCTTATAATGGACAAAATTACACTCAATGATATTTTCTTTCACCTCCTATGAAAAAGCAAGTACAGAAACTTTTTCTTGATGATATTAAAAAATAAACAAAATTCAATTCCTGTGGTATTTTTCTGAAATTAAAACCTCTAGTTACTGTACTTTAAGATAAAAGCAACATTTGAATCAAAATGTAAAAATTCAGTCTTACACGGATAAGAAAAAAAATATTAAGATTTTATAAAAAATGCTAATATAAAACTCCCATATAATATATAATATAGACAGTGTTGGACTGGGGCACCGGGAAAATGACCGGTAGGCCCTTCTGAAATAAAACAATGTGGACCCTTGCCTTATGTGACATTATATAATCTGTTTTCAATATTACCATGTTGTTACTTACTTTTTATTTTTCAGTTCTATTAGATGTTTATTTTAAAAAGTAAATTGAGTTTCTTTCGTTTCATGTTATATTCTTTGTTAGAATTTTGCAGTTTTACCTGAGATCAAAGTTCAAATTTACTTTTATTCTCTAAGAGTTCTTCTTTATGTTACCATTTTTATTTACTTTTTTACGTACTTTTTTTAATTAATAATCTCATCTTCATTTTTTTGCTGTTAGATATTATTCATTGGTTATTTTAGTCAACCAAACGCAAAGTATATATTTTTTGTATTTATTTTTAAATAATAAGAAAATGTTATGTTTTTCTTCTGGTTTTCAAATAAAAAGTTATAATGGTTTCTAATCCACTTTCCCCCTTTTTACCCTATTAATTGGATTTTATACTAATTTGTCATGTCACAATTTACTCAATAGTATTACTTGTGATATTGGGAATTTTTCCTAATTTTTTATAAACATTTTAATAAAAGTAATGAGAATGTTGTCTTGAAATTTCTATTTGGCATCTAACCACCACATAACCACCTAACCCGATATGTCTAGATTCATTTTATAAAAGTTGTTTCCTTTCTCTCAAAAGTGTCTTAAGTATCTTTCTGTTTGATGGTATCTAAATATAATGTTCATTTGCATTTTAGGCAAAAGGCACGTGCATAGAAAAAATCGTAGTTCAGTATTAAAAATTGTTTTCCCTCATAAAGTGAATTAATCGTAAATTTTACACCATTATGTTTAATATTAACGTTGCTTTTTACAAAGTGATGTGCACTCAAAATTGTCTCCAATAAGAATCAAAGAACATTTTTTTACTGCCCGTGGCCCTTTTAAAATTATTATGCACATGTAATTCATGTGCACATATTATTAATTATATTCACATAAGTATAGATTATTATATAGTTTAAACGATTTGCTTATTGAAAAAACTAATATCATAAATCGACAGTACACATTTTTCGTTATAATTAATTAAAATAATGGATAAAAAGATTGTAATTATTTGTAAAATTTGTACATTTTAATGTATGTATTTTTTTCTTTTGTTTGCGAACATTTTGATTTTGATAGGCAGAATATTATAAAACTGTTGAGCAAAAACTTCCTTTCATTACTTCTTTTAAGCTTGTACCTATCTATTTTACGTCCGATTTTCAAGCAGTTTTTTTTTTTGGATTACGGACAAACTTGAATACGTATATCCAGTTCAGTTAATAATTTTAGTATAGGAAGAGGGCCCAATATCGAATTTCTCGATGAATTATTTAATTAAAAAACCTTACGTGGAAGAAAATATCGCTGAGAGTAATTTTGCATTCATTATACGGACGCATTTTTACACCAGACGCAATATGAATACGTTTCGGCACACAGATGGACGCAAAACTGATACAAAGACGTATATATGTATACATATATATATATATATTGCTATGATGTTCACTTATACTTAATTACAAACATGAGGAATATGTTTTCTAGTGTGTGGAATTAGATGATTACTCTGTATTATACACAAATTATTATTATCTTTGAGTACTCTTGGTATTATTTGTAGGAATTCGAGTCTGTAGATCGCAATACACTGAAAAGTGTTTTCAGTTTATACTTTCAATGGGGGTTTTTAGTTTTATAAAACTTATCTTTATCAGTATTTTAATTTAAAGAATTTATACTTATTGCATGTTATCTATTATATTTAACTTACCTTTGATGGGATATTA